>JARFIW010001148.1:0-1200000 GCA_036346225.1 Platerodrilus igneus
TAATATGCACGCTATCCGTATAACATGGAAGACGTTTCCGATGTTTTTACTAACGGCATTCGCACCATCGACGAAGCGAACCAGGTGCATGCATTGGCGCTAAATGTATTGGACGAGCAGCGAGGATTATGACGTCATTTAGTTCCCCTGAATCCTCAACTTCGTTCGGTATCTTCGAAACCTTCGGTTTGCATTCTATAGGGTACATAAAGCAGGTCGCAAGAGTAAACTCTTTAGTTAGTTCGCTTACAAAGTCTTATAGTGGGATTTTGTTTTGTACTAAAATGGTACCTGCAAACGTTTTTAAATGCAGCCCTTGCGTCTCTTTACCGGAGGATGCTCTCAAACGACACCAGAACAAATGTCGGGTGTAACATCGTCCAGCGTTGCTTATACATCCGTCAGCAGCAAAGTTCTTTAACTGTGGGTCTTGCGGTATCGCTTTTACGAGAATGGGCAACTTACAGCGACACAAGGAAAAACAGCACGGTATGTCATTAAGCCGTAAACGTTCAGCTCCGCCAGCTGTTAAAGGACCTTGTACGAAACAACCACGAATTATGTGTAAAGTATGCGACATGGATGTTTAAAGTCTGCATACCCCAGTCATCTACGGAGCAACAAACATAAAATGCAACAGTTATCACTACTAACGACGATGGCGTAGAAATGGTTAGCACTGCGTTTAACAACCGATGGCTAGCTATCGCATAAAGAACGCCAGTGTCGACGATGGAGTGCCGAGTTTCTTTGGAAGCAGAAAGAGCGATTTATTCGATTAATAAATGAAAAAGAATACAACATACAGCAATAAAAGTCTATTGGAACTCTACGGCGTTTATACCAAAATGGAGGAAGAGAAGTCCGATGTGAAACTTTAACACAAAAATGTGGTTATAACGTCTTTAGTAATCTGGAAAATATGTACGAGGTCTTAAGCGAAACCATAAGAACAAAATCAGAGGAATTTGAAACATGCGGGTCCGGATGGTCTTTGGAAAAGGTGCTCTATTTAGAAATAAATATTAATAAGTATAGCCCGATATGAATTCTAGGTTAAAAATAAAAATTGTAAATATGTATTTAGAAATGTTGTTTACAAATTTAAACTGTATTAGTAAAAATTGTTTGTAATAAAAGTTTTAAGAATTGTTTTTAGATTTTCTTTAGGTGTGAGTTGCAGGAAATTTATAATTTAAAGGGTGTGTAAAATGGTAAGGGTGGTCCCTGTTTTAAATCTGTTTGCAGATTCGGATTCTAATAAAATTCTAGACTAACAAGATGTGCTACATGTATAAAAAATTTATAAGGACGCTACAGGTAAGAAAACTTAAAATCAGGGTAGCTCGGGGGATGGTGCTATGTGAAAAATTTAAAGAGATTTGTGTAGCTGAGAAAATTCTAATATTGATTGATACCAAACAAGATAGGTTTATCTCGAAAGATGCAATGGCTAGTCGAAGAAAACTATTTGGTTCAGATGGAGCAAAGAGCAAAATTTAGAAGATCAGGACTTTAAAGGGGTATAACTTTGGGGCGTGGTTCGATTTCAAATCTGTTTACAGATTCGGGTTGGGAAAATTCTAGACTAACAAGATGTATCGCATGACTAAAAAATGTTTAAGGACGCTCAAAAGTCGCTACAGGTAAAAATCTTAAAATGGGGTAGCTCCTTGGGGATGGTGCTATCTAAAAATTCTTAGAAATTTGGGTAGCTGAGAAAATTCTAATGTTTTAATACCAAACAAGATAGGTTTATCTCGTGGGTGGAAATGTGGAGAAAGATTTATCTCGCGGGTGGAAAGAATGCGGTGTGACGTAATGAAAATGGTTGGGGTAAAAATTCCCAAGGAGGTGATTCATCCTCCTTGTGGAGATTCATCTATTTCATCTCCACATTTCCTCCTTATGGGAATTTACATGTAAATTTGGTCCAGATGAGTGAGGAAATGTGGGATTCTGGAGGAAATGTGGCAGTGGGATTCCCAAAAATGGTCTACTATAAAAATTAATTAAAATATTGTAACAAGCCAAGATAAAAAAACTGCATTGTATTTTTTATTTTTTTATATTATGTATAAAATAAACTAAAATAATACATTTTAAGTGCTGCTGCATGTCAAAGTATCGCAGTTGTAGCGTCTCTATCTTTCTTATTTTTTACAAGATCAAAAAAAATGTATAATAAAAATCAAACAAAAAAAGAAACAAATTTTTATTTTTGAAATGTAACATATTTATATAATAAAAATATAAAAACAAATGTTTTATTTTTAAATGTAACAATCTATATAAGATCAGCTTTTTGAATCCAGGAAGGCTCTTGAAGCCCAACCATTTGACGAGAATTTTGGTTCCTTTTCGCCTTAGTATTTTCTCGATAAGGTAAATATTTGGAACTCTCGTTTTCTGCAGCTCAGCTTCATAAAACTGTCCCAATACTGGATCGCCATGCATGTCGACGAGTAAATAAGTAGTCGGATTTGCTCGAAACACTTTACATATTTTAAACGTTTCCTCGCTCCAGTTTGCATTGTAGCCCTTAGAAAAATACTTCTATATTTTGAAATGCGTACAAAGTCGTCCACGGCATAACGAGGTTTTCTAGTCGCCAGTTTTAATTTATCGTAAACTTTCAGACGCGTTTTCGCGGTCACATTTTGGGTTTTCTTTTAGTGGCCGAATGCACCGTATCGTTGTATTTCGATACAATCGAATCGATTATATCAATCCACTTCCATTTGCCTCTCAGACTAAAAGCTTTATACAGTTTGTTTTTATCGTTCTGATTGCACGTTCTACGATGGCGGCTTTGATTGAGCTATATGTGGAGTAATGATTAATATCGCCATATTCCTTCATCAGCCGTGCAAATTGGCCGTTATAAAATTCTGTACCATTATCTGTTTGCAGATTTTTCGGTAAAGGAGGCCGCGATCTTTTAATTTCATTTACAATCTCGCGCATCGCAGATGTGACTTCATGGCCATTCTTGGATTTAAGCGGTCTCGTCCATAAATATTTCGAATAGCAATCGATCACGAGTAGAATATACCTATGCCCTTTATTATATTTCGAATATGGAATAAATTCAGCAATATCGGCTTGGAATAATTCGTGATAAGATTTGATGATAGTTCTTCGACGTGGAAAATTTATTCTAACCCCTCTGTGCAGTTCATCCACTAGTATTTCCTTATCGTTATATTTCTTAGACATTTTTAAGGTTTGACACGAGTATGAGAGTTAGACGACGAGGCTTTATCTTGCTCCAATAACACGTGCAGGTGTCTTATAACGTCGGTATTAATTTTGTGAAATTGTAAATCGTCTCCAGCAGACGTCTTGACTCCGTCTAATTTCAAGTGGTTGAAAATCAGGAAGTTCGTGTTTAAAACAACTTCGTTCAACACTTGAACGACCGATTGCAATACATCTCGAATGATCACGTTATCGCGGTGAATGGCGACACCTTCGATAAGATTTTGTATTCTCGCGTTCACATAGAACTTAGAAACGGCATCGTGCTCATCTTCGGCCTCGCCTATGTTGACAATTCTCAAGCCTCGAGAGTCGAAGTTCTTGGCCTTACCGTCGTCGATCGTGGTTAGTTTCATAAAATTTTGCGCTTTTTCTGACAACTTCGAGTCCACGTATCTCTTGTTAACGGCATCGCCGAGCTCTGCGGGTCGTGCAAATTTACAATGGATCGCGACTTGGCGTCAAATTTAAGTTTCTTATTAGCATGCGTTTTTCCCGAAGATGAAGCGGTCAAACATATTTCCAATGCTTTGCCTATACGCAGATTGAGTTCTTCGCTGCAAAATTTTAAGTTTACGCCGTCGTTTGATTTTTAGGATCGGCCAAATTCACTATTCTAAAATCCTTCAAGTTAACTATTTTCTCGTCCTCGTCCAATACCAAGGCGCTTCGTTTATTTACCGCATCCGTTCCGGTCACGGGATTGCCTACGTTGCAAAGTTTTCTATTTTCTATGTTGAAATCGCCTTCCGGAGTTAGTTTAAAGCCTACACCAGGAGGCCCGCGCGCAGCGGTATTACCAAACCCTCCGCCTCCAGAGTCTCTGGCAACATACGCTCTTCCAAATTTATAAACGACCATTTTATTTCTGAGACTATTCTATAGGACGTGTATATTTTATTAGGCGATTAATTTCGCCTCCTTTAATTCGGATATAATAGAAAGAAATTCGTTTTGATTCTGAGAGCTATTGTTGCCCGCCGAACGTTCGGCCATCAACAAACGAAGCCGGCTCACCAGCTCGGCCGGCGAGTCCCAATGAACGTATTCTATCTCATGATTAGAATTATCGAATTTTTTGTATCGCCAAATTCTGCTATATTACTCGATGGCTGTCTTTTTTTCGATAAATCATCCATACCGAGACCTTTCTTTTTCTTCGCTATTTTGGATCGTAATTGCATGGGAATCGTAGGAGTCGCCGATGCTGTATTCATCTCTTGACGACAACGACGACGGTGACGGCGACGAAGCATGCTGCGGCGAGGAGGAGGCGTAGATATTGTAGTCGCCACGGGCGACGGTGTTAAATTCGGAACGATATAATTTTTATATTTGGGCGTTTTAGGCAGATCCTTGCGAAACAGTTTATTATATGCATTGGTTTTCTTCAAAATATCGATGTAATTTTTACATCTAGCTCGGAAGGATTGCCAGCAGGCGTTTTCTTATTCGAAGGATTTTCTTATAAGTTAACAATCGAAGTAAGCCCTCCGTAATAGGATATTTTTATTTCTAATATTAATCGTAGATCCGTCGTCTGCAATAGCTAACTCTGAATTGCCCATAGACCATTTATTCGAAAGGTCGTCGTATTGAATGCCGATTCCGGTATCGTCTATATTGGGATCCTCGCTTTTGGACAGGATGTCGGCATACTTTTTAAGTAAGACATCTGAACCGTCGCCGACATTATCAGATTCGTGCTCCGCATTCTGACGTCGAATATAATTAGGATTTTTACTTGCAGAGAATTTTGATAGCGATTTTAACGGTTCTAGTAATTGAGCATGCTTCATTCCGTATTTTAATTGAGCTCGATTTTGATCTCGTTTAAAATCTAAAACTTTTTCTTATCGTTTTAGTGGCCTGCACTACGGCTCGATTTAAATTCGTAGAGTGACGTCGTCGTCGTCCTCGTCTCATCGCAGCCGCAGACATTGCGTTGATGAAAGTTCGCTCGAACGTCGTGATTTTAAATACATATGTAATGATCGAATCCTTTACGGTAGCGGCCCTCGTTTATGGCTTTTCTTTGTCTACCACTAAGAATCCGTATCCGGCTTTATCGCCATCGCCGTCTTTTTTCCCACGCTAGACAGCACATCTTTTGAAATCTTCGAAGCTCATGTCGGTATTAATGTGCTCCGAATAGATATGTCTTAAGTTCATTTCGTCTTGCGAAAAACTATAATTAAATTTGTATTGTCGCGAATAAGATGCTTCGGTATTCTTGCATACGATTGGCTGAGGTAGAACGCGTCTATATTCTTATGACGGCTCATTGAAAAATATTGACGAATCGCGTTTTGTTCGTGACATTGAATGTCGTCGAAAATGAAAATCGAATTACTCTTAGCATCTTGCGGTGAAATTATTTCGGAATTTTCGCTAAATTTGTAATAGCCTAGTCCCTTGATCGGTCTCAAAACTCGACTCAAAAAATCGTATTTGGGCTGAAATAGCGACTTGGAGTAAATGTAAACGTTTTCAAATTCCAATCCGTTGGGTGCCAGTAACAAACTCAAAATCAGGTTTGTTTTACCGCACGCAGAAGGTCCGCATACGATGCATCTTATGCTGGCCGGTAAGAGATCTCCGTGCTTTTTGCGCGTTCCAAAATAGGAATAATGATCATCCTGCTCGACCGTTAGATCCATATTTGCAACCGGTAGAGATTGTTTCTGTTTAATAACCTTCATGTCTATTATTCGCTAATATGACGCGTAACGATTTCCGTAAACGGATCGTATTCGAATATAGAGTCGTGCAAAATTAAGCAGTATGTTTTAGTGGTTTGATCGAAAATGTTGCTGGATTCGATTTCGAGACGTATATCGACGGCCGAATTTTTAATAGATTCTTCTTGACGACTGCAATCGATCACGAACACGGGACAATTGCCAAATTGCTGATAGTCGTTCAAACAACACAGAGCGTAGCTCAAATTGCTCGCGCCTGCATAATAGTTTTCCGGAAATTTCGAATAGTGCATGAACGGGGTCGAATAATCGTTATTGGCAAAGTCCGAATTCATATCTTGAAGTGGAAATTCTTGGGAATTAAGGTATAGTTTTAAATTTGTCAGATTGCAGTGATCGAACTGGGATGCCGATTGCTTCGCATTATCATACTTGCCATGCTGAAGAGTAAATAGAATCCATCGAGGTTTTTCTAATTCGTTCGAATTCTTAATACGCCAAACGTGAATTTTCCAAGACGGAAAGGACGGCAACTCGTGAAGCTCCCAGCGACGAAAGTAAACCACAATTCTGGGATTTTTATGCAAATGATGGAATAAATTTAATTTCGATTCATCGCTAAGCTTTAAATGCGGAACCTCCCACGATATTTTAGTAATTTTAAATGTTAGCTCGTTTTCGTCGCTCTTGTAACAATTGACGTCGCTCTTGGATCTAATTAAAACAAGCTCTTGCGGCATGTTTACGATGGCTCGTTTATAATCCTCGCAAAATCCAAAAATATGCTTTAGAGGCACATTGCACGAGAAGCGTCCGTTCTTAAAAATGTCGGCGTTTGTATCTCCTCGAGGGTCCCAGGTGCTATTGCTCAAACCGTTGAATTTTTTGTGATACGAAGCGAGACCCTTCATCGTGCACGTTATACCAGGCTGCTTACAAACGTCGACCACATGCGTGCTCCCATTTTGTACTGTATTTCATCGAACAAGAATAATATTGCGTTGTTCGTTATCGTATACGGTTTACCTTCGGTTTTCACCGAAAACGTTCCCTTAATATTAATGTAACTGTCGTAGGTTGCGGTTATAGCATCGGAATTTTGGATTTCTATAATCACTCTATCGCTGTGGTCTGTGTTTCGCGTGAAGGGTAAATACGAATAATAATCTTCTTTCGAAATTGTCTCTTCGTAGCGAGGCCTTTTGAATACGTCTAATTTGGCCACCTCGTCGAAACGTAATTTCTTCAAAGGAGAACTAATCACCGACGAGATGTGATCTGCGACCATTTTCGTGCTACTACCAAAATCACCACGTATTTTACCGCCACGTTTAGCCATTTCTAGTACTTTTTTTCTATCTCGTATTCAAAAGCTTGTAGCCGAGCGCTTTTAAGAAACTTGCGTCTGCGCGACTAAGAGCGAGGTTCTTCTTCCTCTTCTTTTAATATGATGTCGCTTTTTCACACCTCTTCCGCTTTTTATTTCGTTATGGCTAACGATGATTTGCGTGCGACTGCAGATTTCGAGAACGTTTTTGCGTTTTATATAGGTTTGTTTTTGAGGAAGAAGAAGAAGAAGAAGAAGACTTCGGCAGCAACGAAGATAACAATGCCCAACGCGCGGATTTTTTCTTAGGTATATTGACGACTGCGGCTAACGTCTGTTGCTGCTGCTGCTGATGCTGACGCTCGTCATCGTAAACGACGCCCATTTTAACTTAATAATAATTTTATTATTCGCGTCTTAGCTCTAGGCGAACGCAAAGGTACGTATCCTTCGAAAAATTAACCGCTTCACCCGTATGATCCACCAGTCTCAACGTAATGTTATCGAATTCGTCCACGCACAGAGGGAAACGAATTATATTGCTGGGTTGTTGTTCTATGCTGTAGCCTGGGGGCACGGTTAGGCCAAATTCGTAAATGCTATGACAAAGTTGGTTATTGCGGTACGCTCCCGTCGTAATGTTAGTATCTACGAAAATATTAGATACCGAAATTATTTCCACATCGCGATCGGACGTATGCGAACGACCTTCCTCTAAAATTCGATCATAAAATCCCAGCATTCGACCGATGTTGCCGAGCTTCGTGAAGTCTACGGAGTATTTCGATTTTATTTCGCACTTTAGGGTATTATTATTAGCTCTTAAAGAAAACAAGCCGTCGACCAATCCGTCGTCGTCCAAAGTTACGGACGAATTAATTTCTTTGTTGGCTTTAGCCGACTCAATATCTTTTTCTCAGGAACGTGTTTAGCTCGTCTATTTCGTAGCATCCCTCGTCGATGGTGATTTCTTTATCTTTATCGTAATAGAACTTATTATTTCCCTCGTAAATATTTCGAACGGTGTTGCACGTGTAATGACCCACCAAGCCGCAGGTGTACGTACCGCCATCGTTCAGTCTCACAGGTGGGTATAGCGTACCGCTGCTGATGGTATTTCCATACCCGAATATCGTGAATGTCCTAGACATGACTGTAGCGCTCCGAGGGCATTATGGTTCTTTATGTAAAAATTTCAACACTAAATGACCACACACGATCGTGTTAAAGTCTTGCTCCCTTTCCACGTTATAATATATATCGCTACCGTGAAAATATCTTAAGACTTCCTCGGAGGCCTCAGGTCTCCGAAACTATCGAAGTATATCACCGTATTGGCCCTTTTTTTATAACCGACCCAATGCGTACCCGGACCGGATCCATCGTCTAAATTTATAATACCACTTTCGTTTCGCCACGGCGGTGCTAAGCTTCCGTCGCGTCTTTTTTAGCGGCAACTCGTCTCGCATGTACACGCCTCTAAAATACGGAACACCTTTAGCATATTTGTGCAGATCGAGATCGGTCAATGCGCGCATGGGAGGTGTAAGGTGGTGGTGGTGGTGGTGGTGGTGGCGAGCTTAGCATTCCTCGGCACCATCGAAGTCATCCGTTTTTTGAATCCTCCGGATAAGGTTTCAAGTACAAGGCGCTACCTTTCTTGTGAGGCTTTAAATACAATCCGCTGCCGACTTTTTTCTCTTCCATGGCTCTGTTGTGACGCGCGTTCTCGTCGAAATACCTCTTTGCATTTTTGGCCGAATTGATGGCGTTTGCGACGCTCGACGCTCCGCCGGCCAGTGCTCCGAGCGCCGAAAGACCCGCAAATATCGGAATCAAAGGCAATATGCCTCCTCGCTTGGGCACCGGTATTATGCGCGGTACTTTAATTTTGAACGACCTCCCATCCTGTTGACTATAATTTTGCAGCATTCATCGCGCTCGAAATGAGACGATTATGCGAAGCATCTCCGTGTCCTTTACTCTTGATGCTTTGTTTTCTGATTTCTTTAGATATTTTACTTATAAGACCGCCTCTGAAGGAGCATTTTCTGCCGACGTTACCGTTATTGTCTTTGAATTTACCCGAGCATCGACGTACTCGACGTCGTCGTTTTTGTCGTCGTCGTCGTCCTCCTCGCTGTCGACGATCCAGTTTCACGGCCATTTTCTTGTCTATTCCCATTCCTAGTTTGCGTTTCGCTTTCATTGCAGCCGTTACGCCCAACGCTGCGAGCTTCTCAGCCCACTTAGAATCTTTGGCCTTGACTCGCCGCCAAGCCGCTTCTTGCAAGACCTTGTCGGCCTCGTGCCTGCGCTCCACGTCTTTGTGATGCGAATACGCGATGTCGTGCTGCTTGCACGCTTCGTCTAGAGGATTAATACCTTTGTCTCCGCGATTTAAACGCTCTTGTAGCCTGGTTCCGGGACCGCAGAAGTTATGACCAGGAAGGTGCAGTTCGAAGGGCAATTTATTTAAGAGGTTGTTGAACAACCCTTCACCCCCGTGTACCAACATTGACTAACATCTCTCCTGCAATAAAGTAACAATTTAAATATATATATATATATATATATATATATATATATATAAAAAAATAACTGCATACAGAATAAATTTTATTTACAAAAAGGATCATACACTATCTTTAAAATACAAAGGTTTCATTTCGACATTTAAATTCTTTTGATATAAACATAATACGTCATCGACAATTTCGTGAGGGAAATGGCGCGTGATTTCTAATAAGCCGAGTCTGTTGATGTCGTAAAGAACGTTTAGGGTACTTAGGATGGATTTCCAAATACGTATTCGCTTATCATCTCGACTCGACATAAGATTTGATCCTGCACGTTCGAATAAAGTCCAGCATCCTCGAGGAGGGGGAAGCCTTCACCTCCATCGTCGTCGCCGTCGCCGCTACTGCTCTTGCACCTGTTATACGCGTAAGCTCCGAACTCTTCGGGAAGGCAAGTGGCGACGCACTCTATATTTCTATCGTAGAACTCTTGAAAATCTTGTCCTTTCAATATTTCTAATTTGAGCATTATAAGAGGAGCTAGAGTAAACACTTTTGCAAATTCTTCGCGGAGAGAGAAATTCGCGCAACATTGTATCCGGATCCTGTTGTTGTTGATTCTAATGCGGCGAGAGCCGCAGCAGTTTTTGCACCTCGACTCTATGAATGGACTCGTATTCGTCTTTAAATTCCACTTCCAAGTATCCGTCGATCGTCTGATGCATTTCACGCCTCCAGTGCCATACGTCTGCGACTACGGAGGCGACGGTAGCGCCTGCAGATGCAACCGTGGCAGTATCCGAGCGGTTGGAAAAAAATTTTCTAAATTTATGTTCGATATTGATAGACGACAAATCTTTCCACTCGTTTTCGTCCATTTGCAATTCGCCTTCTTTACAAAATCTGTTGGGGCATATAAGTCTGATAACAGGGCTAAAATCCATATTGCTCTTTCGTTTGGTTAAGCCCACTTCGATCGTATGACCGTGAGCGCACCATTGCGCATTCTCCTTGGAGGAATTCAATCGGTATTCGGTGCTACATATCAGGGGATCCATCGCCTGATCGTTATCGTAGACATGAATACCTGACAAAACTTGCGGCGATCCAGATACTGCACACGTAGATGATGATGATGATGATGACGAAATTACGTCATCATCATCGTTATTTAAAATACTTGTCTGTCGTCACCACTTGTATGATTATTTTCGTCTTGAATATACTTCACCATAATTGATATTTAATTAAGTGCAAAATTTCACGCGCACATACACACCCTGAACGAAGATACCTCCCGGTTAGAACTGAAAATTATTTTGCATGTGTAGGTTTTCGTTCGAGCGCAAACGATGTTGCTCATGCGCGCATAGTTTATTTTTATATTTGTAATAGATGTAGTATGCCCACGCTCCTATTAATTGCATAAGTACGATGTGTTCTAAATACGTCCATACACCTTCTGAACTATCAAATTCTCGATCTTTTTTCTCGCTCTCTTTCTCTTTCGAAGGCGATTCGTTTATGATTCCATGGCATGACGTACCATTCGGTCTCCGTAAAACTGCTATTGTATTTAAATCTTATTTTAAACATCAGAAAAGGATCGATGCCAACTCCGTCTCCGACACAATCGCCCGCGCATCCATTGTTCAACCGTTCGGCACCGTCGTCGTCGTCGTCGTCGTTGCCGGCCTCGCCGTCGCCGGATCCATCTACGTTTTCTATTTCTCGTCGTCGTTGAAGGCGTCCTCTTTCTCCTCCTAGATAACTTTTATAAATTAAAAGGTCTCTCGATACCGCGGACGACGACGACGACGACGTCTCTGATGATGATGGCGATAAGGGAACCTCTTCCGAATGGTTCTGTTGCTGCTGCCATTGCTGTTGCAGCTGCATGGTAATTAATTCCATACGTTTCCAATCTTTAGAGCGAGAGCATCTTATTTGTTGTTGTTGTGACGACTCGGACTTCGACAATGCCAAAACGTCTTTATTTTCAACAACCTCGAAACATACGAATGCATTCGGAGGATCTACGGGAACCGGATTTCTTTGCCAGGAGGGCACGCTCGGTTTAAATATGTATAGGTAATTATTACATATTAAAGAGTAGGCGAGATATGCTGCGACGGCTGCGGGCGGTCCTTTAGAGTCATTTCGAACAATGAGCATTTTTAATTGCATTCATAGGTTTTATTGCAGGGCTGCGATGTGTTGTTGTGCGCGCGTACATATGGGGTAGAACATGCGCATTCAGGACACGATTTTATTTGCAGAGGAGGTCCATCTATCTGATCTGCATGCGCTGACGATTGTAAGCCATGCGCTAAACAATAGCGATGCGTCCATAATTGTTTTTGCAAATACTCCGGTAATTTATCGAAATTTCTGGCGACGTCTTTACTTGCATGCCTCTCGATATACTCGAGCGGTAATTTCGTAAGATCCTCGACCGTCAACATTCTTCTATATTACAAACGTATATGATTATTAAAAATAAACATATCATCTCGTAGACAATTTTCTTATCCCCCTTTCTTAAGAATGCATACTATAGGTTCCTGCATGATTTATATTGACGCCTAAATTTAATATTCTCGAAAGAGCTAACCCGCTCTGCTTTTCGGTATATTCGTACAGTTTATTGTTCAATTCCTGAATGGCTTCGGGTTTAACTTGAGTTTGAAAGTCTTCAATTTTTAAAATTTTATAATTTTTAGTAGTAAAATGTCTGAGCGACGACGACGATAATGATGACGATGTATCCACGGCTTCTGAAGACGATGATGATGTTGATGCGTTGGGCTTTACGTATTCACCGTTAAACACGAAATTAATTTTAAGAGATCCGAATTTTCTCAAACATTTTCTCAAACGTCGCTCTATTAGGGCGAATGCATCTTCTAAAAATTGCATGGGATCTATGTGATATAAATTGACCACAGCACTCAAACGTATCCTGCGGGCGAAAGCCGATTTCAAATCGACCCACACGATATTGTTCGACGTTCTACGTCTTTTGACATTCTTCTTTGATGTTAATCTATCAAAATTTTCAGCAGGATCGTCGACTTCGACGTCGTTCGCATAACCCTCGTCGTCGTCGTCCTTCGCACTAGTATTATCGCCGGATCCATTCTTTTACTAATACCTGCCCTCTGATCGCCCTATCACGCTTGCTTTTGCATTAGAAACGATCTGATTACATTTCAGATTTAGCAGCATCGATTCATAGTGACGTTTTCGACCTACGTTGCAAGCACTTTTCAATTGTTTTAAAATTGCACGCGTTGAGGTAGGCGCGTCTGGAATTTTAATTCGTCCGAAGCTTGAGACATTTTTACACTTTCGACACACGATGTTTACCGTTCGAATAATTACACAATAATAAATAGAAAAATATTTTGGATATTCTTTTTACCAAGACGACGAAACTATTATTCGTAGTAGGGGAGAAATTTTTTTCAAATACAAACGCAGCACGCAATTTTTCTTATCGACACCTGTAATAAAAACCCTTGCGGTTATTTTCCCCAGCCTTATTCTTCTTATACTTCATCATAATTGCCTACGACACATCGAGCGTAACATTTTCAAATTATTAAAAGATTACTTGAAACGTCTTGCACGTGTCCGATGAGATAATCCCGAAAACACACTCTTAAAACAAAAACACGTTCGCACCACTTGCGCGCCCTTACGATATTTCGTCTTAGACTAAAACACGCACGCCCCCTACACACCTATACACATAACGATACATACCTTTCTTTTCGAAAATAAAACAACAACAACACCGCCCCCCCGATCGATATCTACACACACACACTTTTATCACGAGGGCGGCACGACTTCCACGTTAACTTCACCGACGAACCATACATACCCTACACCCTACACGCACACACCTGCACATACATACCTCTCTTTTACATAATACGCACACCCTTTACAAGATATTTATGATCCTTTTAAAAAGGGCCGGCCAGCTTCTCCATAGCCATACTATCGTTATCCTCAAACCTAACTAATACTAACACACACACACACCTACACATACATGACCTTCACACATACATACTTCTCTTTTCCATAATACACACACCCTTTACAAGATATTTATGACCCTTTAAAAAGGGCTGTCCCAGCTTCTCCATAGTTATACTACTCATGAACATTAGAAAATCGTTGTAATTCTTATATGCTTGCGACTCGAGATTTTTGAAATGTGCATTTGGGAGAAATTAAGATTGACATGTTTTTAGTGAAAATTAAATTTTTAAACTAAATTTTTATTTAAAATCGAACCTTTCGAACCGAACCGGACCGAACCTTGAGTTTGGTTCGATCCGGTTCGAAAAATTTGCCGGTTAGGTTCGAGGTTCGGTTCGAAAATAGAATGTCCGGTTCGGTTCGGTTCGGTTCGAAAAATAGAACCGAACCTCGAACCGAACTTCGAACCTTCGTGCCCATCCCTACCCGAAATGTACTACGTAAGCTAGTTGTCTCAACTAAAATTAAAGAAAATTTAAAAAACCTTTGAGATTAGAAAAAGAATGCATTTTTTTGTTAAAAGTTTAATACTTTTCTGGAAGTTTTGTATTGTTCAGTAGGAGATTAAAGATTAAAATGAAATAAAATAAATAAATCATTAACCAGACTTAGTTTTACCTGTTTATGTTTATACTAAATCTAGAAGAACATGTGATATGTTATCCTCAAGGTTTGGGGCTTGGGAAATTCCCCTAATCTGAACAGAACATTATAAAGGTAAATAGATAAATACAAACCGAGGTGTATATTAGTTATTTTACTATTTTACTATTATGGAAGACCATTGTTTATTTATAAGCATTTTAAATAAATTACTTGTGCACTTATGAATATTGTCTATAGATTTAATGCAATATATATGTTAGGGTTGCATACTATTATCGTATTTATGAAAAATATATACACCGATATGGAAAATTAATCATATTCGGCAATCCGTCTAAATGGTACGTCGGATACCATGTACCCGGTATTCGGCCAAATTACAATCCGTTGCATCTCTAGTTCCAATCAATGTAGGTACCTTTTACGTGCGTGACAACACTCACACACGGACCTACATTATACCTTTCAGCCAAACGAGGGCGGTTTTGTGAAAATTGCTTGCTTAACATTTTTCGGGATTTAAACTCGGGATCTTGGACATAGTAGTCACACGCATACCAACTACACCACGGAGCCGCTTGGGCCTATCAACCACTAGCATTTTGCACATTACAATTGTTCTAAAATGTACTAAAATATGTGCCTTTTGCGTGATACTAAAATAGCCCTAACTTTTGAGAACTACTCCCATTCCTGATATCGTTGCCACCGCAAACACTACATATTTTACATGGAGACGCTACCGCAAGAAAGTTTTCTATTTCATGACCTCCTTTAACAAAGGTATTTTGCATTATTTCAGAATTGATTCCGGCATTTTGATTAAACATAAAGTCTTAAAAAACTCCTTACCGTAAGCCAAAAAAAACCATAGTTTGTGTTAAAGTCGTAGGTAATTTTTACGACTATGCTTTCACTGTGTGACGAATATAAATTCGTTACTATAAATTGCGACATAGACATACTTTGACAAATATGCATAAAACTTCGGAAAATATTTATTAGGTTAAGTTGAGCGTATAAAAGCGCATTTTATAAAATTACAACTTCCTTACAAAGATTAATATGACATTTGGCAATCGTAACTATTCAAATAATGGGAAGAGATTCACAAATATCTCCATGAATCGCAAACAGGAAGAAACTACTTGTGCGGTTCGATTTATATGGCCTCTAACAATCGGTAAAACATCATCCTTTGGGAAACATATTAAGAGATTTTCAATGTGCTTCAAAAGTTTGTATTTGGGGTGGTATTGTGGTATTGACGAAAAGGGAGGTGCAATTACCCTCTACACAATGCAGACAATGCCTTCTTAAGTACATGCCAACAGTTTGCAAGCACAAAGTGAAGCCGAGGGTAAATCAGAGCTCACCAATATTCTTTTTAATCAACGCCATCAAATATTGTTGTATAAACAACTAAGTTATCAATATGCGCGTTACTCAAAACTGCAACAGCGTTTAATCTAAATAAACTCGCGAAAAGTAATGTATATTCTAGACAAATCTGTTACTAACAAAAAAGTTTTAGTGTCACTGAAAAATATCTAGATTTCAGGTCTTCTTCAAAATATTTCTTAAATCCTGATAAGCTGCAAGCGATC
Source organism: Platerodrilus igneus (assembly GCA_036346225.1). Lineage (NCBI taxonomy): Eukaryota > Metazoa > Arthropoda > Insecta > Coleoptera > Lycidae > Platerodrilus > Platerodrilus igneus. The sequence goes on from JARFIW010001148.1 coordinate 16,079, forward strand.
TTTTCAATACTTAAAACCCGAATGTTGTTGGAACTGCCGAGGTACCTGCTGATGTAATCCTTATAATGTAAAATCCTAGTCCCATTCTTTAGCTTAGTACGCTTTTATCCTTTTACAGAAAACTTCAAACATGCCGACGATTTTTTCTTACTAGACAATGGGATAATATTCGCCCACCAATAATTTGATAACACTCGGAATGTAACTCACTTACGCGTAATGTTGATCTTGTTAGGAGTATTGCTATATTATTAGTTATTATTGTTCGTGTGTGGGCTATATTTTATCATGTTATGAGTTACGTAATCAAAAATTAGCCTTATATAAAGGGCGACACCCTTAAGTTGTACACTAAACCCTCGTGATGTTTGCGAAACTTGTAACGAATCGTTCAGAATACACGGTGATGATGAATGAGAGTGTGTGTCAGAAAATGAGGGTGCACTTTATAAATAATGTTATTAGCACAAGCTTGATTTTAATTTTTTGTCCAAAGATGAGATATGAATTAAATGATCTGCTTACATTTTTATAAGGACGACTTAAAGTACTCGAACAGCATGTAGTAGAGGTCACTGAAGTCGAATTCACACTTATGCGGTTTGTTGCTACATTTTTTGATGCATGCATGGAATTGCATTGCAGAGGCATTCACACCTAAGCATCAACTTAATGTTTTGATGCATGCAACAAAATTTACGTTGTAAAACATGCTCTATTATCTTGCATGTACGCATGCATTTATTTTTATTAATAATAATAATAATAATAAAAATATTAATAATGCATTTGAAAAATACAGATAATTTAACCGAAATTAGTAATGCTATTTCCGCAGCCGTAGTTGTGGTTATAGAAATAAATAATCAATATCCGATTGAAAAAAAACAACATCTAGACCTATAAGCAGAAAAAATGATAATACGTGGAAAATTAGACTTAAAAAAGACATTAACATATTAAGAGGTGATACTGACACTACCAGACAATATCTAAAAAGGAATTGAATCAACAAAAATTTACAACAAAACCTAAAAAATTGCTTTTAGTCAAAATTTAAATTATATACTGTAAAGAATTTTTAAAAATTAAAAGAATACGAAGACTAACTACGTCAAAAATCAAACGCTGTAACAATTTCGATTTTCTGTTATTCAAATACACAAGTTTTGTTCGATACACCTAATCAATAAATGTTAAATTTCTATTGGAACCTTTTATTATAAAATTCATACATAGTACGCCCTCTACATTAGAATAGCAAAAGTACACTTCAAGTGAACTTCTACTTGTTTGTATCTTGTTTCAATATCCTCCTTCCCCGCACATACTAGTATAATTAAGGTTGCCTCGTGGAATAAGCCATTTTTAATATCAAATGTAGTCCGTAGACACGTACTTTTCGGGGATTGCAAGTTTTTAATCAAACATGCCGCAATAGCAATTATTTAAGTGGAGTCAACATGTTCCATAAGTTAGTTTTGGTAATAGCATCGACCTAAAATGGTTGTGGATATATTTTTACGGTAAGGAAGTATTGCACAAGCTTACCCCAAATTTTTATTCTTTCGTTTCATTTCAGCGCAAGTTCTTGAAGTTCTTCATGTTTTTATTCATTTTTTAGTTTAGTGTTTTAAGGATTAAACTACCTATCATTAAATATGGAGATAATTATAATTTTGAATTCTAAAATATTAAAGTCAAGTTACAAGTAAAGAAGTTATGGAAATTTAAGTATTGTAAAGAATCCAATCGTTAATCGTAAAACATACACTAAAATGAGAAACAGTTTCAATTGTTACTAGGCAGAAATGTAGAAAACCGCACATGTTATTGGTTAATATGAAGGTTAAATTCGGACCCCTGTGTCAGCTACGCTCAACTATAAGAGTAAGGACGCAGATATAGCAGATGGTTAGCGGTGAGTCATTCTCCATTTTTATTCTTATATTTTTTTCAAGAAACTTTCAATTAAAATGCTCAGATAAATTTTTGAAGAAGTTATACCTAAGTTTGTTTAAAATTAATTCTCAAAATTTTGCTAAAGTTCATAGTTCAATTAATTTGTTTCATTTAAAAATTTAATTTAAAAATTTAGTATTTGAATACGGCATAATTGACCTTAACATTTTTAAGATCTTTATATAATATTATGTTTGAAGTTACAAAGTTGTATTAAGAGGTTTGCTTTATCGAACATGTGATATGATAAGAATTGTTTGCCGAATTATAATGTATAACACATGGTGATAATACACCTGATGTATAATTTAATGTCGACAATAAGTACTTTTTTTTTACCTTTGATTTTATTAAAAATTGTTATTAAGAATGTGTAACCATAACCTGAGAAATTACTTTTGAATATGTAAATTTTTTTGTGAACTGGAAAGGATCCTATTCAAGTAACATGAAGTCATTGTAACGTAAAGTAAAAGTAACATATTTCTTACAGAATACTAAAATAATTTATGCATTAGTAACACAATATTCCAAGAATGCTTAGATATTAATATTAAATAGTGAAAACGGAACTGTTTTGAAAGTCTCCATATAAATAAGTAGTATAAACAATGTATATATAAATATTTTTTTTGAAAACAAAATTAATAGAAAAAATTTTAAGTTGTCTCAAATTTTTTTTTTTTTAAGTCAACAGTGCATGTCCTACAGAAGCAAACTGTTATAATTTAGAAGCTTTAGTACTGAAGGAAGGTATTATTAGTGTTAAAGTTAAAAGTTTTTCTTGAAGATATAATTTTGATTAGTGATTTACATATAATTATTTTTGTGATAAAGTGACTAGGCTCTCATGAAGCCGTAATTGGAAAATGTTTAAGTGTGATTAAATTTTCAGATAGCACGAGATCGTCGCTCCTATTCCTGGTTGCAGAGAGCACAGTAAGTATTTTTGTATATGTTGCTTGTCGTAAATTTTTTCTCTTTCGAAGATTTCCGTATCTGATCTTCGAATAATTTCTTATAAAACACTCATTAAGATACGGTGGCGTCCAATAAAATTCGTTTTGTTTTTTTTTTCGTATACCATCCTACGACTCTAGCTCATAGCTCTGCCCTAAGTTGAAGAAATTTAACTGGCTGGAAGAACTCTTTAGAGGGATCCTTTTTTCTCAAAGCCATTCAACATCCTTTGACCCTGGGCTTGACCATCAAACAGGAACCCCTCGTAATCTATCGAGGTTCTGCCGCTTGTATGGTAGAGCAGACATATTTAATAGAAGGCTCAAATGTTACATAAATGACGCCCAAAACGTGGGGCTAGAATACATAAATAGCGCTCACGACATGGTGCTCGAATGCATTATGATGATTCAAACATTTATAGCAACTCAAAAGACAAGCCTCGATTTAGTTTTTTCAATTATTGACACTGCAACATAAAAAAATTTTTTTTAGTGGTTAGTGAAGAAGAATATTTAGCGGAACGAGAGTGCTGTTTTTCATTTTTGACTATAGTGTTAGGAATTTAGCGGTTGAAAAGTTTTCTTTTAAATTTTTAAAATGGCAGATACTTTACAGATTGTTTATTTGCACAAAGAAGAGTTGGAATACGAGTTAAACATTAAAGGTATAGAAAGTAGTAGGTCTATAGTAGAGAAAAGAAAAATTTTAGGTAGACTTTTGGCTAAGGAAGTGAAAGAACCTTGTTGTTTAATTAATCTTCTTGGGTATACAGCAACATTTTTAGAAGAACGTAAAGAAATCGATTCCTCGCTTGAATCCATAAAGAATATTTTGTCCGAATTTGATGGCAATGTTGCCGATTCTATTTTTATAAGGGTGCAATCTAGACTGTTTCATCTCGTCGGTCGAATCAAGAGAATTAAGCTTCCTACAGAAAATGTAGAGGAAGCAGTATTGTTTAAAAATGAAACGTTAGCTACAATTTTTATTCTTGAAGCAGACTTATATGAGAAAGTTAATAGAGCTAGTAGTTCAGTTGATCGTAAAGATGTAACTATCGAATCTCCCTCAGTTGTTGGTACTCCTATTCCCACAGTTACATATCTTACCCCCTCTATACCTATAAGTTCTTGGCCTGTGAAATTTTCAGGTGATTCAAAACACGAGGCGGCTCCGTGGCGTAGTGGTATGTGTGTGACTGCTACGCCCTAGGTCCCGGGTTCGAATCCCGACACGGTCCGCTTGAAAAATGTTAGGCGAGCATTTTTCGCAAAAATACACCCTCGTTCGGATGAGAGGTAAAATGGAGGTCCCGTGTGTGAGTGTTGTCACGCACGTTAAAGATCCCTACCTTACTTGGAACAGCAAGGATTCGGCAAAATTCAAAATTTCCAGGTAAAAAAAAACTCGCTTCCTGGCCAATGTAGTACCTTCGGGTGGAGCATTGGAAAATCACATGTAATGATTCAAAACACGTGTATCAATTTTTAGATTAAGTAAAAGAACTAGCAGATTCTCGAGCTGTATCCGAAGCTGATTTATATCGTGGATCCTCTGAATTATTTGTTGGAAATGGTTTGATCTGGCATAGAAGTATCCGTAATTCAGTGAAAGATTGGAATTCTTTAGTCAAACGATTAAAGGAAGATTTCTTACCCGCTCATTCAGAAGATGACGTACGGGATTTGATAAAAGCACGCCATCAAAAAAAGTCTGAATCAGTTGTTTTATTTATTGCCCATATGAAAAATTTATTTAGTAGACTACCACAACGCCCTGCTGAGGTCACAAAGGTTAGAATACTTAGAAAAAATTTGTTGCCCGAACTCATTTCATATCTTGCTTTGTCAGCGATAGACGATATGGCGACTCTGGCCAAACTCTGTAAAAAGCTAGAAGAAGCTAATCATTTAAAACAAAAATCTGTTTCGGTTTCGACAAGTTATTCGTACAGGTCTAGGGACAATCATCGATCAAGTTTTCATAATGCTTCTTCAGTATGTTTTAAAAATCTCTCCAAACCTAAGAGTCAAGTTGAAAGAAATTTAGCACAATTCCCTCAAGCAGAAATTTTAAAGAGTAATGATTCAGTACCGGTCTCGAGTAGTCCTAGAATAGTAAAGAAGAATAATGGGTGTTGGAACTGTTCGCGACATGGCCATACATTTCAGTTTTGTAGAGCTCCCAAGAAAATTTTTTGTTATAAATGTGGATATAGAGGAGTAACTTCAGTTTTCTGTAAGTCGTGCTCAAACAAACGAGTAACGTGTCAAATGCATAGTAGATGGCCTGCCGTTCCAGTTCAAAAGGCTTCAGTAATGCTGTGTAAGGAAGATAATTTTTCTTGTAAAGAGGAGTGGTCAAGTTGGCTTAACATAGTCAAGAATTTTTGTCGAACTACTATCAAGCCAAAGACAGATGCTTTATTTGAAGAGAAATTAGGTGATAATCGTCCATATACTCTAGTAAAATTATTAGATAATGAAATTACTGGTCTTCTGATTCGGGTTGTACAACTTCAGTAGTTGGTTCTTTAGCTATACCGTTAATTGAGAAATTAAAACTAAAGATTTTTCGTACAGAGAAAAAGGGAGTATCCACAGCCGATGGTTCGTTGAAGACAGTTTTAGGTTTAGTTGATTTACCAATTTGTATAGGAAAAGAACGTCGTATTCTGAACGCCTTAGTTGTCCCGTCGTTACCACATGCTTTCATTTTTGGCAGTGATTTTGCAAAATTGTTTGAGTTAATTGCAGACTTTAAAAATAATTCGTGTAGTATTCAAAGTAATTCTGAAGAACATGTTGTTTCGTATGCAAGCAAAACACTTAACCGTACCAAAAGAAACTATTCGGTGACCGAAAAAGAATGTCTTGCCGTAATATTTGCGATAGAAAAGTTTCGTCCGTGGGTAGAAGGAACTAAATTTACAGTGGTGACAGACCATTATTCCTTATTATGGTTGAGTAACATCCAAAACCCAACAGGAAAATTGGCTAGGTGGGCTGTTCGGTTGCGACAACATACGTTTGATTTGGTGCATCGTAAAGGCAAATTTAATGTGGTACCTGACTGTCTTAGTCGAGCGTCCGTAGTAGAGAACAACTCAATAAATCTGGTGGAAATCAAATTAGAAGAGTTAGATCCTTGGTATATTTCATTGAGAGAAAAGATTTTGTCTTCTCCTGAGAATTAACCTCAGTGGAAAGTCGAGAATGGTTTCGTTTATAAATTTCTCCGCTCAAATTTACCCCTATCGACAAATTTGATAGAATGGACATTTCTAGTACCCAAGTCACAACGGGAGGAGGTTATCAGATCATGCCACGATCCTTCTGTAGCAGGACATTTTGGTTTCTCAAAAACTTATTCCCGCGTCCATGAAAATTACTATTGGCCAAAAATGAACCTGGATGTTATGAGGTTCTGTAGGAATTGTCTAGTATGTGGTGCACAAAAATCTACTAATGCTGGTCCACTTGGGTTAATTTGCAAAAAAAAAAATTAAATTTCCCTTTTCAAATTATGGCTTTGGATCTTATGGGTCCATTTTCCCGATCCAAGACTGGACATAAGTGGTTGTTAGCGGTGAGTGACTGATTTTCTAAATACACTATGCTACACCTCTTGCGTAGTGCAAAAGCACATATGATTGAGCGTTTTATTGAGGAAAGAGTATTTTTAGTCTTTGGTGTGCCTCAATTCCTCATATGTGACAATGGTACTCAATTGTCAGGCTGCATTTTTAAAGGTTTATGTAACAAATTTGAGATCCAGAAAATATGGTATAAGGCCGTTTATTCACCTCAATGCAATTTCGTGGAACGCACAAATAGAACAATTGGTACCGCCATTAGGTCGTATATAGATGATCATAACACATGGAACGTGGAAATACCACAAATACAGTATGCTATAAATTCCGCAAAACATCAGTCGACTGGTTATACCCCAAATTTTTTGGTTTTTGGTCGTAGTATTCCGATCAGCGGGAAATTTTATGGTGCTGGAGTCCTTCCAACTGATGATTGCAAAGTCATCCCTGGGAATCGTCCTTTGTATGTCTCAGATAGACAAGGGTTATGGGAAATTTTTAAGGAGGTTTATTCGAGGTTGCATCAGGCTTATGAACGTGCATGCAGCCAGTACAATCTGAGAAGAAGAGATATTTCCTTTAGAGTCGGTGATAAAGTTTGGAGAACCAACAAAGTACTATCCAAAGCTGGCGAGAAATTTAGTGCAAAACTTGCCCCCAAATTTGTTTTATGTATCGTTCGTAAGAAAATTTCGAATTTAGTATATGACCTGAATAATATTGATGGTTCTAAAGCCGGTAGGTGGCACCTCAAAGATTTAAAACCATATTCTGCTTTAGATCCAGATAATGACGTTCTAGAAAAGTAAATTTTGGCATGGAATTCTGTTTGTCAAAAAAACTTTTGTAGTAGGAAGAGTATCGAATGTTTCGGTGATAATTTTGTTTAAGTAACGATCATGCTTTCGTGTTTGTACTTATTATTTTTTTTGTAGAGACTATATTAGTATTAAATTTGTATAAGTTTAGTGTCATAAAGATTTTTGTTGCAAGACTTGCGCGTAAAAAATGTCTAGGCTGTTGATGTGTTTGTTTTGGTCGGTCGATCGTATTGGTAAGGTTGATGTTTGTTATGACGACTATGGCGATAATATTGTTTAAGTTTAGGTTGTTGATTTTGGATGATGCTGATAAGGTCGAGTATAGAGGTTGTGTTGACATCGATGATGTTAAACATATTTGATATTTTTAGAGTTTAGGTAAGCAAAAGTCGCTTGCATTTTACAGAGATTTTTTTTGTGAAGTTGGTCAAAGTTGATGGTTGTATTTTGGGTAGCAGAAGTTTTGACCACTATGTTGGTATAGGGATTTGATTTGATATCAAGTCGAGTAATTTTGTGTGTGTCCACTGTGGAGCGGACATATATTAGTGAAGTTGAATTTTTTGGATGCAGTATAGCTAGAGAAATATAGAGTCGAAAAATAATAGTCTAGGTAGGACTAGGCGTTATGAAGTTGAAAGTCTAATGAGGTAGTTCTACCAAATTTTTTTGTGAAGGGTAGGACGAAACTCTCAAGTACCTTTTTTAGGTTGAGTTTATGCTGTCTAATTCTAAAAGACAATTTAAAAAAAAAAGGTTTATGTGGGTAGGGTTGTCAAATTTTTTGATAGACAATCATAATTACCAACTTGAATTTTTTTTTGTTCATAGGACTTTACGAAGTCTAGTGCGAATGGCAATTCCCCGTGTGTGAATAGTTTGAACTTAAAGTTAGTTTAGGACATAAAGAATCTTGTGTAAAGTATTTATAGGTTTAAAAATCTTTCCTTTTTGCGTTGGTTTATTTTTTTTGTTAGTGAATAGTAGTATAGTTGTTTCTATTCTAGTGAGTGACATTTGAGTGTTAGACCTTCCTGATTAAGCCCTATCTATTTTGTCTTCCCGGATATGTCTCCTTTTTGGACGTGTTGTACGCGTTAGTTACTATAACACTCATTTGCTCATAATATTTTTTGTTTTTTTGTACTTTCACCTTCCCATATTACTAATCAAAAAAAAATTATATTTTTTGAGTTGATCTTACGTCAATGTTTAGGGTTAAGTTAGTTGGTATTTGTTTATCGTCAATTAGTTAGTTAGCTTTGTGGAGATTGTTATTACGAAGATTATAAAAAAAATCTTTGATCCTTCTTTAGAACTTGTTTTGTTTATCCAAGGTTTTTTTCTTTTTGGAGAGAGGCTGTGTAACAATTTCGATTTTCTGTTATTCAAATACACAAGTTTTGTTCGATACACCTAATCAATAAATGTTAAATTTCTATTGGAACCTTTTATTATAAAATTCATACATAGTACGCCCTCTACATTAGAATAGCAAAAGTACACTTCAAGTGAACTTCTACTTGTTTGTATCTTGTTACAATATCCTCCTTCCCCGCACATACTAGTATAATTAAGGTTGCCTCGTGGAATAAGCCATTTTTAATATCAGATGTAGTCCGTAGACACGTACTTTTCGGGGATTGCAAGTTTTTAACCAAACATGCCGCCCGAGCAATTATTTAAGTGGAGTCAACATGTTCCATAAGTTAGTTTTGGTAATAGCATCGACCTAAAATGGTTGTGGATATATTTTTACGGTAAGAAAGTATTGCACAAGCTTACCCCAAATTTTTATTCTTTCGTTTCATTTCAGCGCAAGTTCTTGAAGTTCTTCATGTTTTTATTCATTTTTTAGTTTAGCGTTTTAAGGATTAAACTACCTATCATTAAATATGGAGATAATTATAATTTCGAATTTTAAAATATTAAAGTCAAGTTACAAGTAAAGAAGTTATGGAAATTTAAGTATTGTAAAGAATCCAATCGTTAATCGTAAAACATACACTAAAGTGAGAAGCAGTTTCAATTGTTACTAGGCAGGAATGTAGAAAACCGCACATGTTATTGGTTAATATGAAGGTTAAATCCGGACCCCTGTGTCAGCTACGCTCAACTATAAGAGTAAGGACACAAATATAGCAGATGGTTAGTGGTGAGTCATCCTCCATTTTTATTCTTATATTTTTTTCAAGTAACTTTCAATTAAAATGCTCAGATAAATTTTTGAAGAAGTTACACCTAAGTTTGTTTAAAATTAATTCTCAAAATTTTGCTAAAGTTCATAGTTCAATTAATTTGTTTCATTTACAAATTTAATTTAAAAATTTAGTATTTGAATAAGGCATAATTGACCTTAACATTTTTAAGATCTTTGTATAATATTATGTTTGAAGTTACAAAGTTGTATTAAAGGGTTTGCTTTATCGAACATGTGATATGATAAGAATTGTTTGCCGAATTATAATGTATAACACATGGTGATAATACACCTGATGTATAATTCAATGTCGACAATAAGTACTTTTTTGATCTTTGATTTTATTAAAATTGTTATTAAGAATGTAACCATAACCTGAGAAATTACTTTTGAATATGTAAATTTTTTTGTGAACTGGAAAGGATCCTATTCAAGTAACATGAAGTCATTGTAACGTAAAGTAAAAGTAACATATTTCTTACAGAATACTAAAATAATTTATGCATTAGTAACACAATATTCCAAGAATGCTTAGATATTAATATTAAATAGTGAAAACGGAACTGTTTTGAAAGTCTCCATATAAATAAGTAGTATAAACAATGTATATATAAATATTTTTTTTGAAAACAAAATTAATAGAAAAAATTTTAAGTTGTCTCAAAATGTTCTTTCTTTGAAGTCAACAGTGCTTGTCCTACAGAAGCAAACTGTTATAATTTAGAAGGTTTAGTACTGAAGGAAGGTATTATTAGTGTTAAAGTTAAAAGTTTTTCTTGACGGTATAATTTTGATTAGTGATTTACATATAATTATTTTTGTGATAAAGTGACTAGGCTCTCATGAAGCCCTAATTGGAAAATGTTTAGGTGTGATTAAATTTTCAGATAGCACGAGATCGTCGTTCCTATTCCTGGTTGTAGAGACCACAGTAAGTATTTTTGTTTATGTTGCTTGTCGTAAATTTTTTTACTCTTTTGAAGATTTCCGTATCTGATCTTCGAATAATTTCTTATAAAACACTCATTAAGATACGGTGGCGTCCAATAAAATTCCTTTTGTTTTTTTTCGTATACCATCCTACGACCCTAGCTCATAGCTCTGCCCTAAGTTGAAAAACTTAGCTGGCTGGAAGAACTGTTTAGAGGGATCCTTTTTTCTCAAAGCCATTCAACATCCTTATACCCTGGGCTTGACCATCAAACAGGAACCCCTCGTAATCTATCGAGGCTCTGCCGCCTGTATGGTAGAGCAGACATATTTATTAGAAGGCTCATGTTACAACGCAAAGGGTATAAGAATACGTAGGTATAATAAAACCACGAAAAGAAAACTTCAAAATAAAACTTTTGCTAAGGATCCTAAAAGATTCCTTAGAAATTTATTTGTAGAACAGGAGCAATATCCTAATTGTTCATTAGATAAGGAAGCATTCAATCAATATTGGAATAACGTATGGAGTAATTCAACATCGGCAGATGCGTATAAAAGATAAAATTACAGATATGGGACATCCAAACTTTACACAAACTAATGTTTCCCAAATACTGTCAAAACAAGGAAACTGTAAAATTCCGGGACCAAACCGCATTCATAACTTTTTGATAAACCATTTCAAATCTGCATAACGCATTACCAGCAATCTGCTTCTCAAAGGTTCTAATGGAACCAAATCGTATACCGGTATACTTATCGAGCGGATACACTTTTTTTATATTTAAAACTGGAGATTGTAAAGATCCAAAAAACTATAGACCTATTACGTGTTTATAGGTTATTTATAAGTTACTTACCTTTGTTAAAGGAAGCTATTTTTGAACACTGTATGAACAACGAAATTATCGTTTTAGAACAAAAAAGTTGTGTTTCAAAATCGTTAGGCTGCAAAGAACAAAATACATAGATTCAATAATAATGACGCAAGTAAAAAGAAAACGCCGAAATTTGTATATGTCATGTATAGACTTTAGAAAAGCATATGATTCGGTGCCGCGCAATTGGTTGTTACATATTCTTTCAATTTATAAAATACACCTGTAGATAAGCTATGTTCGTACGAGATCAAAGTCTTCTTCTAAAATCATAATAGTTGTCCTGAACCCGTTCGACGATTATAAAATAACTTTCAGATTTGTTGACATCAATTCGCAAACCGTACTTGATGTACCCCTCAAAATATTTAGGAAGTTTATATCAAATCTTCCGTATATTATACGCACTATTGAAGTTGTAACTTGCATTTTTGTAGTTTAACATTTTACGCTTTTTCCCAATTAGTAAATACATTTCGGTAACTACTATTTCTATATTTTATATTTATTAACTCGTTTGCGAATAATCTCTTTATATTATATTACGCGATTATCGACTTTCACTCTCCACGATTCGATAGTGTGGTTAGGTGATCGAGATTGAAACACATCCTTAGGTGAATGCGTCGTATTATAATGAGTGGATATTATTGATTTTCTAGTTATCGATAAGAGGTTGTAATAGCAACGAGTTGATATAAACAGATGGGCAGTGGTAGTTTGTTCTTTGTTCCTATATATTAATTACGGTAAAAATACTGTTTTCCTTTTTACTTTGAAAATAGTGAGAATTAATGCGGTATGAATTTTCGAATTGTTCATGAATAAGCACGGCACGATTTTAGTTGTTTTTCTTGTGAAATAAAAGTTGTATATTAACTGTAGTAAGTGTAGTGCTAATGCCGATTGAAGTAGTATGGTTTATAGGCGAATGTGTTTGGTCGACGCACGTGTGTTTTAAGGACATTTGACGGACGGTTTTATTGCTTAAGCGTGCCTTACTAATTGTTTTTCGGTTGAGTTTCTGTTGGAAATAAAAGTGGTATAACTTGTTAAACTCGACCTGCACGTGTGTTTTACAGAACATTTTGACGGACTTACTCTAGTGATACAGGTGCTTTACTCATTGTGGTTTTTTTGTTGGTGCTTTTGTCTTTTGATATTTAAACTGTGTGTGCGATCTAGTTTTGCGGTTCTTTTTTTTTATCAGAGTAGTGCATACTTTGGATTATCCAAATACAGTTGACACTGTAGTTTCTGAATTTTCCAACCCCAAAGTATCTAAAATACAGTATTGCCCGAAATAAACAGTACTGAAACTAAGTTGGCGGTGTTTTTATGCGTGCGCTGTCACACTCAAGTTAGCTAGTATAGACCTGTCAAGTAAACCTCAAACAAGTAATTAGTAGGGCCTAATTGTTAAAAATGGTGTTAAGTACAGAGGAAAAAGTGTTTCTGGTAGAGCATTATTTTCGTTCATACGGAATCGGCCGACGTAATGGTGCAAGTTTGCTATACGTGTCTGATCAATTCACACAAAGGTTTAATAAACGTTCTCCAAGTAATGCTGTAATTTTGAAGGTTATTGAAAAGTTTAGAAATACAGGTAGTGTATTGTGCCAACGAAAAAGAAACTCGGGGCGTCCCAGGACAGTTAACAACAACAATAACCATGAACGTGTTTTTGAGCAAATCTTAGAAAATCCGAAAATCAGCCAGGCAAGGACAGCGTTACAACTTGATTTAAAAGAACTTCCTTTCAAAGAATCCTGAAGGAGCTGGGTACATTTTCGTATGTGATTCAGGTACATCAACAACTACATCCTCAGGATTATCGCAGTAGAGTGGAATATTGCGCCAGAATTCTCGCGTTACAGTATGAAAATCCTGAATTTTTAAAATGTTTGGTTTTCAGACGAAGCACATTTTCACTTGTCAGGCTATGTGAATCGTCGCACAAATCGATTTCTGGGCTTTGCCAGACCCGATGAGGTTCAAGAGGTTCCTTTACATAGTGAAAAGTGAGTGTCTGGTGTGCTGTTTCCGGACACGGAATCAATGGTCCGTACTTTATCGAAGAGAATGGTAGGCAAGTCACACTTAATCAACAGAGGTACAGACAAATTTTAACACGATTTATCCCTGATCTACGTCAATTCTGTCGTGCACGTAACTTGGCATTTCGAAACCAATTTTTCAGCAGGACGGGGCAACTTGCCATACTGCTGCCGCAATTCGTCAATTTCTTCAAGAACATTTTCCAAGCAAATTCATATCACGATTTACTGACTTCCCTTATCCTTCACATTCTCCAGACCTCACACCTCCAGACGCATACATTTGGGGCATGGCTAAAAATGCCGTTTTCAAACGGGCACCACAAACCATCGATGAATTAAAGGATGCCGTTAGAGTCTTCTTCGCAGCCCTGAGACAACCCTTATTCAATAACATGACCAGAAACTTAGAACATCGTTATGAAGTCTGTCTCGAACGAGGAGGTGCACATTTAGAACATATAATAAAGTGTCAATAATATGTATTTTTTAAATATACAAAACAATTACAATTTCAGTACTGTTTATTTCGGGCAATACTGTAGATCATTGCTTGCGCAAATTTCGTTATTTGCGAAATATAACAGATTACCGGTTTACAAAGGTATTGGTTGAAGTTTCTCACTGCTTTTTGGATGTTTATGTTTGGTGTGCAAAATCAGATATGTAAATTTGACAACTTGCGTTTTTATTTAAATAAGAATTGTTTAGTGAAAATGGTGACATTTGATGAGGATTATATGTTATTTACCAAAGGAACTTTAGAGCATTTTTAGGAATATCTCAGGTTGTTCTCGACTACGCTAATACTTTAATAAAACTAACGGAAAACGGTGTTCCTAATATTGATCTGTTTCTGTTAGATGTAACGATGGAATGACGTTTTACAGGATATCGCACATGACATAATTAAAAGCAAAAACAGTAATAAAGACATTGGTGTCATGTTATTTGAATTTATAAGAATATATCCAAGATTGTTTGAAAACAGTATTTGTAGACCAGTTGAGTGTATGGAAGAGTACAACAGGTTTCCATTCAACACATTTACGACCGATTTTTAAATTTTAAACTATACATTTTAGAGAAATTTCTATCACTATAATCTTGCATATTACGGTTTATTCCCGTATGCCTTTCTCAATTGTTGTACTTGAACTACAGATATTAAGAGCTGTAAATAAAATCACATTATAGTTTTAAATAAGACGATTCTGATTAATAATTTTATGACTCTTTTAATAAATACATCTATGTTCTAATTCCTTTCATAAGAGCTTATATACCCATTTCAGTTATGTGGACATTTGAAGAAGTAAACAATATTAATGTATACTTTATATTTTATAACATAAACAAAGTAATGTGTACAAAAATAATTTCTAAATTCACATCATTCATTTCTTATGATAGTAGTTTGTAGCCTTCCGGTTGACACTTCTGTGTCAGCATCTTATTTATATAATATTTTTAAATTCAATTGTCTGTTGATAGCATTGTCCTGCCATCTATATCGTTGTTTCTTTTGCGCTTCATTTGTGTTAACCTTCATAATTGCAGATTGTTGCCGTGTACTCAAATTTACGTTATTTATCTGCATTTAAAATTACAAATATGATAATAAACCGTACTTTGCTCTTGTCCTTGTGGATAAGAGGCATTTCTTATTTCAATCGTTGTTGGCGAAGGTTGGATTTTTGCCGATGTAATCGTATTAATTACGGATTTAAACAGAACCTACAAATTAATATTGGAGTTTGGCAATTTTGGTTTTATGGTTCTAGAATGCCGTTTGCAAGCTTCGATTTTTACTTGTAGTGGATTTAAATTCATCATCATCGTTCATAATTGGTATGAATTCAAATAGATTAAATTTTATTAATTTAGTTTTTCTAGGTGCAGATGTTCGTTATTGAAATCTCAATATTGTAACGTCCTGTTATCTCTAAATCAGTTAGTGCGCATTTAATTGACCCACTTACGTGGTAATTAATATCGCAATTTTCTTTGCAACTTGATTTGTAATATTAAATTTTAGAGTTTTTCTTTTTAATTTTGCTTTGTACGCCTTCTCATTGTGCTTGTTATGCATATGCTCTTCATTCTGTCTCCTGCCTCCTTTATCTCAAGAACGTTGTTGCACTACCAACTTTATTACTTCTCACTTGTTGGCGTTGCCGATCAGCTGTCGTTACTCTGGGTTACCATTCCAGCAGCCTAGGACTTCGACGACCTTTAATGTGAGATAACTACGTACAGAAGCTAATTGTTGAGTAACATTATTCCATGTATTATTATTCGTTAGTGTTTGTGCTTATTTTGTGCTATTGTGGTTTTATTATTTTCTCTTACTAGTACTTAATATTAATAATTTGAGCTATTGCTGTTCATAAGAAGTACATCTACTTCATTCACAATTTAGTAATACTGATGTACAAAATTTAATATTTAAAACAAATTTTTAGTATATTTCTAGGCACCCTCTTTACTGCCTAGGGTGATTTATTAAGATAATTAGTGAAATATTTCAACAGTACATTAACGTATCTAATATTTACACTATTGTTAGAGATTGCTCCCACGAGGTGCTCATTTGAAATTGAGGTTATAACACAGAGCACTTAATTTATGGTGTATTTTACGTACTACTACATGCATTCTTGGCCAAGGGTATATGAGTACGTGAGTAATAAGTAACTTTAAACTGAATGGAAAATTAAAAGTTATTCTTCCCTGATATGCACTCGTGCGGGGTTACTTACGATAATATTTACAAATTTTGTATTTTCTAGGCTTGTATTAATCATAATTGAGGTAATATTGAAATTCAACTGATATTTAGAATTTTTGTCATTAATTGTTTTTGTGTTCCGATGCGATATTAAAGATAGTTATTTTGTGAAGTTGCGTGTTTTATATTTATGATCTGGAAGGGGGTTCCTTCGAAATCTGTTGGAACTAGGACTTTAGGTTTCATACGCTCCTTAATTGTTATCAGTTCCTGACGCCTTGGCATTCCCTGTCCAGGCTTTGAATAAATACTGAATTTTATTAATTTATTCTGTGCAATACATTTTCTGATCTACCCTGAATTAGAATCTCACTCTGACTAAGCCGGAGCAAAATTTGTCACCACCCCAACCCAAAAACCGCTACGTAACCACTTTTCTAGTGGTCGTTAACTTGACTGAAATTTTCCGTGACATACTCGGGCAATACGAACACAGCAGTACGGTGCTGTATTGCTTCTTCGTATGACTGACATATAAGACATTTTTCTCCTTTTATCGAAAACCGTTGCCCGTATTCAGCTTTTTTTACTCGTAGAGCATTGCGAAATCTTCGAATAACCTCTCCAAAGTTTTTATACATATTTGTTTAATCGTCTCTTTAAACTGTACAATCGACAAATAATAACTTCTGTGCGAACAGTCCTTTTATATGAACTAACGGTATCAGACACTTGAATAACAACGCGTACGGGTTCTTAAACTCGACATCTTTTGCAAGTTTAAACTGATTCGAATTAAAAATAAAACCCCTTATGCACCATAATGCTATATAAAAATACGCCCGAACGCTCGCCAGTCAACCCGACCGCCCACCCACCCGCTCGCCCGCCCGCAGCCAGTCCGACCTAGGTCGGACGAATCTGACCTAGGTCGAATGAAAATTCCACCTAGATCGGACTAATCCGACCTAGGTCGGATAAAAATTCGACATATGGCGTATGGTTTTTCAAATAGCAACTTGGATCGCTCTAACTGAATTGCTACGTTTATACATTCTTCATGCGCTGCGGTTGACTGATTTTCTAATTCCCTAATTTGCTCCCACTCATCGTCTGTAATTTTTAGTTCCTCCTGGAAATAAACCATCTCGATGTGCTTCTCGTTGTTTTTGTTTACAACGTCAACTTCAGTAAAAACGCTTTCACCCACACTGCATGAAATACTTAAGATGTTCATTCTAGAAAAAATAATGATTAATAGTTTTTTAACTATACATGCAAATATTAATTTCTTCAACGTTTACAAGCAGATAATATAAAAGGCGTCGTGCAGGTAAAGTTGCTGAAGAACAATAGAAAATCGCAGTTTAAACATGTAAGTTTTAAAATGTTGTCTTACCCCGAAATTTTCAAAGGTGGAAAATTCTACAACACTATTACACTTTGAGCAACTTTACGTTTTACAAAAATTAATTTAAAATAAACTATTAACATCATTTTCCACGATGTGTAGGTGGGAGTGATGTGAAGTGATCTGGAGGGATGTGGAGTGGTGTGAAGGGATATTGTGTGATGGGGAGTAATGTGGAGGAATGTGGAGGGTTGTGTAGTGATGTGGAGTGATGTGGAGGGATGTGGAGTGATGTGGAGTGATGTGGAGTGATGTGGAGTGATGTGAAGTGATGTGGAGTGATGTGGAGTGATGTGGAGTGATGTGGAATGATGTGGAGTGATGTGGAGTGATGTGGAGTGATGTGGAGTGATGTGGAGTGATGTAAAGTGATGTGGAGGGGGGATGGAGGGATATGGAGTGATGTAGAGGGATGTAGAGCGATGTGGAGGTATGTGGAGTGATGTGGAGGGATGTGGAGAGGTGTGAAGGGATGTAGAGGGGTGTGGAGGGATGTGGGGGATGTGGAGGGATGTGGTGGTATGTTGAGAGATGCGGAGGGGTCAAGAGGTGGGTGGAAGGGCGGGAGGTGACACCAGAATCCTTGTTCTGCGTCTGTGGGTCTAGAACCGACTTCCTTCCTCTGTGGTGGTGGTGGGCTAGAACTAACATCTTCCCTTTTAATTTAGACTGTAGCGTCAAAGGGTTGTATGGTATCATAGGTGGAGGTCTGCATGTGGCAGAATTTCCCATGCTAAATTCCATAAGAAAACCGGCGTTTTGATCTCATACGAACATAGCTTATCTACCAAGGTTTTACCACATTCAAGCTTACCGAAACATATACCAAACCTTCTTAGATAATTTTTGAGGTTTCTTTGGCATTTGCTCTCAATTTTTGTATTGGCGTGGGACAATGTATCACGCTCGCGTTAGCAATCTTCGATCCAAAAACGCATATTTGCTTAGATGATGGACTCTTGCAATAAAGGAATTATCAAAATTCCTTCCATTTTTTTCCAGCGTATCACAATATATGAAGTAAATTATTTATATTAATAAAATAATAAAACTTTAGCTGTTTTGTGTCATCAAGAGAAATATCTGTCTGCTGTTTAAGTATCTACGAATGTGGTTAAATCTTCGATCACTTGCAGACCGAAGACTCTTAGTTTTAGAACTAAAGTCCTCGTCGTATTAATGAGCTGAACCGCGTTTAGTGCACAACAGTTTAAAGTTTCAATTCAGATCTTAGAGTCCGACAACAGCACGTCGACTGTGCGCAAATAGGTACCTCAAGTTTGCTAAAGCTTTATTGTAATTAGAAAATCAAAAGAAATATAAACCTGCGTATCGTCTGCATACATGTGAACACTACTTGATACGTTTATGAAATATAGACGTATAAATTGTGTAGAGTAAACGGACCTGTACTTTGAAGAAATTCTAGAATACCAGAATGTGTAGAATGGCTTCCGTGTTTCAGTGAACTAAAGAGCCGTACGCTAGATTTAACCAAATTTGTGAGGTCTTTAGTGGGAAACTAAACTAAAACAGGTCCCCAAAGTAGGGCAGCAGCTCTTTCAATCCTTAGTGTGGCAGAGACCATACGGTTTGGTACGGCATTCTAAGGCACTACTGCGACGTGCCAGGCATCAGAAACCACCACATTACCTCCCAAGCACACAACGTACCAAAAGCGCTTTAAAAATGATGGCATTTTTTAGGGTATGAGTTTCCGGAGTTTAAATAGTCCCTCTCCCATTTGGATTAGTCAAGTTTGGTGGTCAGAGGCGGGAGTGTTGAAGCGCAGGCTTTAGAATAATTCATACAGGATCAGGGGAAAGGAACTTCGGGTGTGGGGATAGTTAGGTGGATAAAGATAGTACACTGTGTAGATGCTACTTACAAAAGAACGAAAGAGTACCCATGCTTAGATTAGATAATAAACCGATATATACAATAATTTTACAAATACACATTCCCATCTTTAGCTACAGGGAGAAAGACGTAGAAACGACCTTCAAAGATATCGAAGATATACTAAGATTCATAAACAGATAGGAAAATTTAATAATTACGGAAGATTTTAAAGCAGTGGTAGGAAAGGAGTAGGAAATGAGTGGTAGTAGGCTTATTTGGTTTAGGCACGGGAAACAACAGGGAAATTAGGTCGGTAGAATTTTGGAACAAAAACAATTTAACCATCACAACTACATTAGTTCAATATTATCATATAAAGCGATATACGTGGAAGATAATTGGCAAAATAGAAAGAAATCAAATAGATTATATTTTTGTTAGACAACAGTAAAAATCAAGTACAAGACTGTAGAAGCTACCCGAAAGCAGATACAAACATTAACCACAACATAGTGATTATGAAACCGAAAAAAGAACGGAAGAATGCACTTTGACTTTAAGAAACTAAAAGATAAAGATATCTACAAAAGATTTGAGAAAAAGTCCAACAAATTGATGAAAGATATCAGGAAATTTCTGATACTGAGGAAGTAGGAACAGAATATAATAAAATTAAATCCCGTATAGATATGACGATCAGAGGTACTTTGTGAAATAAAGAAAAACAAAATAAGAAGGCATAGGTAACAAAATATATTCTATATTTAATAGCAGAAAGGCGAAAATACAAATTCGGACTAGACGAAGCGGGAAAGCAGAAATGCAGAAAGCAGAAATTGTTTACAAGTGCTAGAAAGCAAAGTATGCTGCGCCGTTTTCAATAAAACTTCAGTTTCAATTTATTATTTAATTTTAAGGGATTTTTAAACCCTAGCAAGAGAGAGTTTTCGTTTATCATTTTTAATTTAAGTCTCACGTGTAAATTCCATGAACTCTCAGTTCCTAGGCCTTTCAGGACAATGACCTACGATTTGTGGTGTAAAACCGCAAACATTGTTTTCTCAGGAGGCTGCATTTACCACTTTTGAGCGTATGAATATGAAAAATTGTGAAAGAAACGAAAATTTGTGAGAACAAAGCGTCAAAAAGAACAGGACTTGATTACCGACCCTAATCGAATACGGACGTGCATGGGTAAAGCTTGAGTCGGCGAAGTGATCCTTTCCTCGTTACCTCTACCTTATATCTACGACATCTTGACTTCGTCGACGACAACCGCCGATCGCCGATTAATGAAACAAACCGACAAAGAACCGACAAACCCATGATCTCTATGGAGTAAACTGTAAACTGTAAACTGATATTAAATCCATCTAATCCGAGATTAAATTAAACTGTATATTTTGGGGGTTTGATAATTTAAACCTAGTTTAAAGACTAGTTTCATATTTAAAGCTTTACGTTTTGTTTATCTTACTTTAATAATTGATAAATTGATATAATCTTGTTTAGCCAGCGATTTTCCGTACTTAATTTTTTTATATTTAAAAAAACGTTTTAAATATTCAGCTCATCTGTAAATGCCGTCCTGCAACTTTTTCTCTTGAGATAACATAATCGAATTTTTATTTTCCAGATGTCTTTGTACTTGGCGCAGGTAGAGATAATATACATTTTTTCATCGTTTGTAAAATTTGAAGTTCTGGATCAATTTTTAATAACGTCTTCCTCCACTTCAATTGCTTCCTAATATAAATAAAGTAATATATACAAATCTAACTGAACCTCAAAACCGTATTTGATAATTTAATGCAGTTACCTAGCAACCAGCTGACTTTTACAATGTTGTCAAATCTTGCTGGTGTCTTAAACTTCGTTTAGTTAACTGGTGATAAATCTAGTACCTTATAAATCAACCACACTTTAATCGTAGGGTAAAATAAAACCTAGATTAGTTAAACGTCGTTTAAAGTAAATACGGTGCAAGTGGCCCTAAATAAATTTGCACGATTATAATATTTAAAGAGCGTTAGAAGAAACAAAAGAATTGATTAAAAGTGTCAAGAGCTACAAACTAAGATGCATACAAACTAAAGAGAATGAATTTTGGGGATAAAAACCATATAGGAAAAATATAAGGGGTGCGTGAAAATGCATCATTATAGAAAATGTCGAGAACGTGAATGAATGGCAAGAATACATAAGTAATTTTTATGCAGAACCGGAGTCAATGCACTAGAACAGGAATCAGACACTGAAAAGGATGGTTTGAGGTATCCTATACTTAGAGATAAGTTTCGATTGGCATTAAATGGTCTGAAAAATAATAAGGCACCCGGTATGGATCAGGTACAATCAGAAACTTTAAAAGCCTCTGAACAAGCAGCAAGAGCACCTCTCTTCCGACTTGCAAGCTATATGTATGAGACAGGTGAGATACCCAAAGATTTAAGACGTAACATTATAGTCCCTATACCAAAAAGGAAAGGGGGGGGGGTTAGATGTGAAAATTTTCGAACAATAAGTTTGACTGCACACGTATATAATAACTAGAATTGTACTAAGACGCTGGAAAAACTGGCTGAAAAAATACTAGGTGAAACTAGCTGAAACAGGTGAATCGGGAAACCATTTCAGCTGATAATGGAGAAATTAGTAGTGAAAGGAGAAACTAATAGTGGAAGGAGAAAGCGTTGATATAGTATTTGTAGATTTGGAAAATCATTCGGTAATGTAAAATGGGAACAATGTTCAAAATACTCAAAGAGAAAGACATTTGGAATTATTATGGGACAGAGGATTGATATACTTAGACTTGCAGATGATATATCTGTATTAACATTTAGTAAAAAAGACTTAGAAGCAGCTCCTAATGAAATGGAAATTACTGACAGAGGTATACGGTATTAAAATTAACAAAGATAAAACTAAGGTACAATTGTGTGAAGGAAGAAAAATGGAGCAAAGACCAGAATACAAATGGGAAACGGGAACTTACAGGAAGTTAAGAATTTGTACTAGCTAAGAAGCCAAACAACGCTAGATGAGAAAAGAACAAAAGATATACAACAAAAATTAGCACAAGGTCGTGCTGCATTTAACAAGATAAAGTACCTACTGTGTTCAAAGATAACAAACATAGAAACAGATAAAAGATTACTAAAAGCGAATGAGTGAAACACTGTATGGTTGTGAAACCTGGATAGTGGGAGAAGCGAACGGAAAAAAGATAGAAGTCTTTCAAATGTGGTGCTACAGACGTATTATGAAGATATTATGGCTAGAAAACGTTAAAAACAATGTGGTTCTACAAATGGTAGGAGAAGAAAAAAGGATGTTAAAAATATGAAAAAAATAGGAGAGATAGGTTGATGGGGTACATACCAAGGCATGGCGAAATAGTGTGGTATATTCTAGAAGCATAGACAAGAAACAGTGAGGTAGAGGTAGAAATAGATTGGACTATTGCATACAGATAGTGAAAGACATAGGCTTGGAAATTTCAGGGAAATGTGTAGGTTAGTTTAACCAGTTGTAGGACGGAAAACTTAATGATGAAAAAATAATTGTATTAAGCTTGATGTTTATCGCAATTCGCAAACAACAAAATATGTTGGTCTTGCAATATTCTCAACAAATGTTAATCGTGCGTAAAGAGTAATTGAAAACTACTGATTCGGCAAGTGTCTAAGTGGTGGGAGTTCTTTGTAGCCGTCATGTTACTTACACTCCTTTGCTTACCATTGAATATCGGTAAAATATGGTGTACCTTTAAAATGAGAATACGTGTACATAATGTTTATAGATCTGGAAAAAATAACCAAGAATGGAAAATTTGAATAAATGCTTGAAATACTAAAAAAAACTTGGAATGAGTTATAGGGACAGACAGATAGTGTATAGCTTATGCAAAGAGCAAACAGCTGTAATAGAATTAGAGTAGGAATGTAGAGAAGTAAATATTGAGACAGGGATGTGCGCGATACCCATAACTTTTAATTTGTATATCACAGAGGCAAAGAATATCGTCAAATACAGAAAGACTTTGAAATTATTAGGCAAGGACAAACGCTTGATGACATAGCGGCATTCGTTTCTAGCAAGGAAGAATTAGAAATAGCTCTTATTGAAATGAAATTAATTCGAACACAGAGATGCGGTGTGAAAATCAAGAAAAATAAAACTAAAATACTAGTATAAAAATAAGAGGAAAGTAAGTCAAGAACCAGAATAACAGAGGAAACGAGAATTTACAAGAGATTAAGAATTTCTGCTACCGAGGAAGTCAAGTACCGCAAGAAGGAAAAAGTGTACAAAATATAAAGAACAAATTGCACAAAGCTGTTCTGCATTTAAAAAGAAAAGCAGCTGCTATATTCAAAAGCAGCAAACAGAGAAACAAGGAACATTTATGGAAAGCATATGTGAGAAGCAAAGAACTGTATGGCTATGAAACGCGGACAGTGGGAAAAGCGAACAAGAAAAAAGTAGCAGTATTTGAAATGTGCTACAGACGTGTGACGAAGGTGTCATGAACAGACAAATTTAAGAAGAAAAAGTCCTGCAAATAGTAGTGAAAGAAGAAAATATGTGGAAAACAGTAAAAAAGTAGGAGAGAGGATGATAGCAGACGTTCTAAAGCATGAGGCAGTAGTGCGGGATATATTAGAAGCAGAGAAAGGAAAAATGTGAGGTAGAGGTAAACCTAGATTAAACTATTGCACATAGATGGTGAAAGACGTAACTTGTGGGAATTTCGGGAGAATCTTTAGGTTAGCTCAGAATAAGAAATAAGAATGTCCTAACGGTGATGATATTTCAAAACCAACTACTACTAAAAAAAATTTTTGATTTAGTGAAGGACTGTGTCTGCTGTAGCCCGTAGTATGCATTTTATGATAATGTTAAAATCTTGCCTTCCTCCGCAATCGTAGCACCCTACTAAAAAACAGGTTGTTTTTAATTATATTTTATTGTCAACAGAATAGTTAATATTTTATTATGTTGTTAGTTTAGTTACTACCATCGTGGCGGAGAGAGATAAAGTGTGTATGAAACCAATTTGGTAAAAAAAGAAAGAAAAGAACACATCACTAGTAGTTTGGCTTTCTTAATCAAAAAAGTGGCAACGGAATTTCTTGCACACTCTGTACTCGCCTGAATTTTGGTAGAAAAACCATAAAAATGTTGATGAAAGAACTTTTTATGATGTAGAAATGATACTGCTACACACAAAGGATAAAATTTGAACCAATTTAACAATATTTCTAAGAAGGCGTAGAAGGACCGCTGCATTTGATTTTGCAATGTTTCACCCCAGGGTACTAAATTGACCAGGAAACAATTTTTTTTTACCTGGAAATTTTTTATTTGGCAAACCTTTGCTATTCAGAGCAAGGTAGAGATCTTTAACGTGCGTGGTTACACTCATACACAAGATCTACATTTTGCCTTTATTCCGAACGAGGAATTAATTTTGTGAAAAATGCTCGCCTAACATTCTTCAACCGGTCCGATCTGGAATCGAACCCGAGAGTTTAGGCTCAGCAGTTACCGCAAACCGGTCTGATCTACTTGGCCCATGAGGTAGAAAAGCCACAAAAGAATCACTAGCCTTGTTTTGAATATCATCATAGAACATGACTTAATTTCGACTTTTGTTAAATTTTGACTTCGATCTCGAATTTTATTAAATTTTGACTTCAGTTTCGAAATTGAGTTAATAAAATTTTGAGATCCAGGTAGAAATTTAATAAAGTTTCGAGATCGAAGTCAAACTTTAATCAAATGTCGTCCTCGGAATCGAAAGTTAGTAATATTTCGTGATCTAAGTTTAAAATAAGTGAAGTGATTTTTTTGTGAACTTTCTACGCCTCTGTAAGTTTTCATCACCTACGTACTATTCGAAAGGGCATAGCTATTTTCAGTACGTTCTTGCGCTTATTTAAGTACAGCATTTGTAAGTAGTTAAATTAAACTAAATCACACTTTTTGTTATACCTCAGATTTTTTCAATTTGTAGTGTCAGTTTACTATCCATCAACCACTAGAATACCACAATTTTGTTTTATTTAATAAATAAGCATTCATAAAACTTTTTACACCGATTCAAAATAATCACGTCAGTGAAAGACGCAATCAAAACCGTATCACTTGGCACCATCAAACGTAACCTGCTTTTGTATTATTAAACTCTTTTTATATCAAAACCGTAGTTTGTATAATAGGAACCCTAACCTGATCTAACTTAATAACCTGCGGCACATCTCGGTTGATTCAGATTCATGCAACTTATTGACATTTCTCTGTCCCATGTTGATTTCTAACACAGATAGCGACGACGTATGAAATTACCTGGCTTGCGATATAAAAAGGATTTGGTTTCACTCACCTTTGTGTCTGCCTGCTTACTTTATTTGTACCGTCCCAGTATTGATTTACACAAAAAAAATTAAATCTGGCATTACAACCCTTTAGAAACTGGTAACGTATGCTATTCTGGTAAATAAAAACAACAAACCTTTTGTAAATTTTACCCTGAAGATGCGTCCAATAACCCTCACAAGTACAAACAAAACAACTTTTAAAATGCATTTCGTATAAAAAATGTTCCCATTGCAAATCAAACAAATTAGACAAAACTATTGTTGTTGTTTTTTAATGAAGGCGGTTCATTAAAGAAAATGTCTCTTGTCTTGAACGATGATGGATGACATGTAGTTATCTGGGTATATCGCTTTGACCATCGCACTTCTAAAGATATCACGGTGGTCTTCGCCGTTTATTTTCTACACGTACACCTAGAATCTTTCATTTAAATTTAAGTTAATGGGACTAGATGTTGTATAGTAAACCTATGAATGGCGTTAATTTTCAATAGGTAATAAATTAATAAACCGGTAGCTTAGCGTAACTTTATAAGTTAGAAAAAATAGCTTTTTTTCTATTAATTTGCATGGCTTGTTGAACCGATAGAGTGAATATATAAAGAGGATTGTTCGGTGCTTTTATACGTGATATACGTTTTAAACCAATTGTAACGTACATCATTAATGTATAATGCGAAGCGTTGCTGTCATTTCATAAGCAGTTACTCCAAAAGGACGAAGATTTCGAGTTTTACAGAATATAGCTTCAAATCGTCTGTAAGTCGCTTATTTAGCGATACTCATCCAACTCGGTAGCCAGGTAGCGCTTCTACATTTCGATTTTTTTTATGTGGAGTGTGTCCACTTAATGTCCATATAATATCTATGGGGTAAGCTCCATTTAACGATAAACGATGTCGTGTTAATTATATAGCAAAATCTTCTCAATTTGCAATTACTTGATCGAGAGGTTCGGCGGAAAGAAAGCGTTGTAGAAACCAAAGGAAGACACAATGACTTAGGCGTACGTCTCCACCGAAGCATGGAACATTAACTTGTAACAAAATAGAACCTTCGGAGGTGATACGGAAAGTCTTCAAATAACTGAAAAAAACTGTAAATTAGTTGTGTATGTAAAAATGCAGTGTGGGTTATTAAAACGTATACAATTAATAACACAGGACGATATGTACCAGAAGGAGTAACTCGTCGACTTTAGGAATGAGATACAGATAAAAAATTCAAAAATTTCAGCACTAGTCTTGTAGAAGATCGTGTTAGAATTAAGAATTTAAATATGAGTAACGAGGACAGAAAACAGGAAAAAGAAAAACAGTAAAGAAAAACAAAATAATCCAGGCGGAAGGTAGCGAGCGATCTGTGTGAAGAATTGCCTGGTTCCGGTTAACGACCTGCGGTGGAATGGGGTGGACAGAAAGAAAGCAGAAACAATAAGAAATAAATACTCGGAAGGCGCCAAGGGTTATCACAGTAAAGCAGATAACTGCGCAATCCCATTGCGAAGAGTGATGTTTTTATCTATTACAGAACAATACATTATAAAATAAAAAAAAAACAACGTCAGCGGTTGAAACTTATTAAAGACTAAATCGTAAATGCAATTTCTAAATACAAGTAATCACTAACACAATAACTATTTCTATAAAGAGCAAGTAATACATACAAAAGTTAAAATATGTAATTTTTAAGTACATACAAGAATAATACAAAAATGTACAATTATAATACACAATTGCTATAAATATAATACATGTAACAAAAATAAAAAATTATACAAACATAATTACTTATGGGTATACACTGTTATGAGCTTGGAAAATATAAAATAGATAAAATATAACAGCGGATTTAAATATGCATCACTTTCTTTTAGATAATTTTCAGTTTGCAAATTTAATTCAGGTTAAACAGTTTGTTGTATCTTATGCCGTGATACCAACATAAACTTGAATAAACATTCAACGAATAACTTTAATGGCTCTTTTTTCTAGCAAAAATACAAAAACCTTTTTATTTTACCAAACAAAAACGGAACTGTCATAATAATTAAAAACGTCTCTCCCGCCTACTTGAACTGACCCGCTACAGTGCTCCCCCTCCAGCGTCAGCGATACTTGTTCGGAGCATTGACTATCCGACTGAAACGGGTTTGATTTTAACTTGTTGGTTTGATCGATGTGGGATCTTGGTTCTGAAAAGTTGGTTTAACCTTCAGTAGAACACATTTCTCAGTAAAATTTGCTATCATAAAAGCTGGTTTGACTCTATCTATAGGCACCTTGTATTCTTTTTTTTTAAGTACTACGAAACATTTGCTATCCCGCTTAATCACCTTGAATGGTCCATCATGCGGTTGATGAAAAGGTCTGCGAACTGCATCTGTCCGAATGAAAACATGAGAGCATTTTGCAAATCTTGTCAGTTTGTTGCCAATAGGAAGTTCCTCAGGAGCGCTTCTTATATCTAGATTCACAGCGGTACGTAGTCCTATCAAAACTAATGATAAACTATCGACCCAGCATTGTGTTTCTATGCATTTAATGAAAGTCTTTAACACTCGGTGCCATCGCTCAATTTTACCATTTGACTGAGGGTGATAAGCTGTTGTTTTGTAATGTTTAATTGTAAGGAGTTCATTGAGATTGGCAAACAGATTTTAGGAGTACTGACGTCCTAAGTCAGTAGTGATTCTTGCTGGAATACCATAACGAGATATCCAAGATTTGATAAACGCTTTTGCGATAATTTTTGCCAACATGTTGTCGGTTAGTATTATACGATAGCTTCTGGCTATTAAAGTTAGACAATATGAATATCCTGTATTCGGAGGTAAAGGTTCGATAATGTCCATGTTGACATGGGCGAATCTACTAATCTGCCATTTCGAATTGCGCTAAAGGAGATTTCGTATGTCAGCTGACTTTTAATTTTTGGCATTGCAAACATGTTCTTGCCCATAAATTACAATCTTTATTAATGCCAATCCAAACAAAACGATCAGTTATAAGGAGAGTTCTTTTTAGTATTCCCGCATGAGCTAAACCAGGCAATGGTCAAAAATAATTCCGCTTATTTTTGGTGGGACGTATGGTCTGTTCCTATCGTCGCAAAATATTTGTACGTTATCATATCCTGGGATTTTAGTAAACGTAACTTTCAATGCTGTAGATATCGTACCGTTTAGTATGTCTTGCAGTTCACGCTCTTCAGCTTGTTCGCGTTGAAGCTCTGTATAGTCAATAATTGCTTTGTTTGTAATTATTTCGATACGCGACGGATAATCTGCGGTGATATAAATGTGTTGTATATCTGTCGACAATTGGAAATATATTGTAAATAACAAATTTGTCTTTGCAACAGTTTGTCACTTTTCTGATGAAGTGCATATATCAGTGGCTTATGGTCAGTAAGAATTGTTACTTGTCAACCATCAAGAAGATATGAAAATTGGCGAAGAGCTAAATAGATGGCTAACGATTTTCTATCGTAAGTGCTTTAACTACGCTGAATGTCTATTAGTTTCTGCGAAAACAATGCTAGAGGCATAAGTCCTTTTTGTTCTAATTGTTCCAGCGCTGAACCTACTGCAAAATCCGATGCATCGACCGTGTTCTAGATTCGAAGGATATACCAGCAGGGTTGCGTTGCAGTGCTCATTTTTGCACGAGTCGAAAGACTTTTGTTGTTTATTTGTCCAATCGATTATAGCATTTTCGTTTTTTTTTTATTTGGACCTTTAAGCAGTTTCGTTAGTAGAAACTGTGATTCTGCGCTCTAGGTATAGATCGTCGATAAATATTAATCATGCGTAGTTCTTTTTTAGTTTTCGGAGTCGGCACCGACATAATTGCTTGCACACGATCTGCCAATGGTTTCATGCCGTCCGCAGAGATTTCGTAACTCAAAAATGAGATCTTGGTTTGGCCAAATTCACATTTTGTAGTATTTAAACTCAGGCCGTATAATTGTAGTTTAGCGAATACTTAACGTAAGTGTTCAAAATGTTGTTCTTCTGACTGCGAGGCTATGAGTACATCATCGAGATATGCATACACGAAAGGTAATTCCTGAAATATTTCGTCGATAAAGCGTTGAAAGGTCTGGGTTGCGTTACGTAGATCGAACATCATGACAGGAAATTCAAATACTCCAAGAGGGGTTATAATTGCAGTTTTTTCTATGTTTTAGTTCTACTGGTATATGTTTATAAGCTCGGATTAAATCGAGCTTAGAGAACATTGTTGCACCATATAAAATATGACTATCGTCTTGAATATGTTTAATGCGGTACCTATCGTCACAGATTTAAGTGCTCTGTAATCCCCTCAAGGTATCCATCCGCTGTCCTTTTTCGGAACTACATGTAGAGGGTTAGCCCAACTTGATTTGGAGGGTTGACAAATTACCAAATCCGTCATCGTTAGCGTTTAGCTGTTCTAACCGTTTTGGGTCTAGTCTTCTAACTTTTGCGTGCTTAGGATGGACAGCCGTTTCGATAAAGTGTGTGGTATTATGTTTGATTTCCTTGCCAATAGTTGGTGGACGCGTAATTTCCGGATAATCACACGGTAATTTAAAGTATTTATTATTGGCCTTGATGGTTTTAATTCTTGGAGTTGTTATATTAGTTAATTTGATATTTGTTTTGAGGAGGGTGTCGCCGTCTACGAGAACTCTCTTTTTAAGGTCAACTATTAAGTTGTGATGCTTCAAAAAAATCTGCGCCGAAGATGGGTTTGGATATGGAGAATATGGAATAAACGGTCATGGGAAACCACGACGAACGTCTAAGTCAAGACACTGCTTTTTTCTCCATAAGTATTAATGTGAGTGCCATTAGCTGCGACCAACTAAAATTTGCTACCGCCTCTACCTTTTTCAAAGTGTGTTGCAGGAAAAATTGATACATTTGCTTTAGTATCTATTAAAAAGGATATATTCAATGTTTTGTCTTTGATAAATAAGCGACTGGATAAAGTTTCAACCGCAAGCGCCGCATCCTGAGATTGCTTTATTGGTTTAAATTATCGGGTGGTGTAAATGCATAAGGTTGTGTACATTTCTTAGCATCGCTGTCAAATTTGTGATGGTACCAGCACAATCGGTGTTGTGGTTTTGCTGCTGATCTACTCCTCGATGTTGAACGGTAGAGCATTGACCGTGATCGTGATCGCATGGAGAATTTGTCCACTTTGGCTGCGAGCAATGCGATTGAGTTTTCAATACGGTGCATACGATCGATTATATTAGTCGGAATTGTAGAGCCTGAAACTGCCGAAACTGTTGGTGTAATAATATCAGTTAGTTTATCGGCCATTACAGTCAATTTATATAAATCGTCTCAACTTGCAGTAAGGATTGTTTGAGTTTGAGTTGGTAGGCGCCATAACCACTACGATTTCGGGAAGTTGTTAGATATTTTATCTCCCGCAAGATTTCTTAACTGTTGTAACAATTGAGACGGCTTGTATCTCCGATTTCCAATTCCGTTAGCAGTTTTCAAAGTCGTCGCTCCTCACTGTCAGCAAAATTACCAATAAGTCTAGTTTGGAGTTTCATATTTATTATTTTCGGGAGGATTTAATACTACATCTGACACCTGTGACAGGATCTCAGTTATATTGCGCTAACGACTGTCTTGAATTTTGTAACATCCAGTGTTATACCGTTAATTGCAAAATGCGCTTCCAATCGTAAAAACCAAATTTTTTGATCGGATTTCCAGAATGGCGGGGCCTGTATGGTGACTCTGTTTACTTGCGGTGGATTTGCATTTGCGTTGTTTACCATTGTAATGATTGATTTAAAGATTAGGTTTTTTTTCTTTAAATAACCGTGTATTCGAACTCGGGGTCACCAATGTTGTATTTTATGCTGTAATACTGACATAAACTTGAATAAACATTCAACAAATAGCTTTAATAGCTCTGTTTTTTTAGAAAAAATACAAAAAAAACTTTTATTCTACAAAACAAAAACGGAACTGTCATAATAATTAAAAACGTCTCTTCCGTCTACTTGAACTGATCCGCTACAAGTTAAATATATATTTTTCGAGTGTAAAGAGAGAAACACTATCGGAAACCTTTTAAACATTCCTATTTAAATATTTGTAAAGTGCAAGAAGCAGAGATATTTTAACCCTATGAAGAACATCAAAAACACAATGATCCATATAAAGGTTCTCATTAAATCACGCAATTACTGACGCTGATTGAACCATCTGAAACTTCCCTTAAATTGTGAAAAAAGTACCTCAAAGCAACATCAGACTATAAAATACCAAATCAATAACAAGTGATAAAACAGATGTGTTACACTAGTTAGTTTATCGAATAAGGAACATAATACAACAACTTTATACTTATCCTACACTTAAACTATATTAACCCCTTTAGTAGGCGTGGTCGGGAGAATGTCCCAAAGAAACATCCAGATCCAGATCTTTGTCGATAGGTTCTAACTCATTGGATAAATAAAAAAATCAGGAGACCCTAAGACAAAGTGTATGTACCAGGTACCTACAAAGGAATTTCTTCGCAAAATATCAGTACCATAAGAACGGAAATTAACGATTTTGTTTTTAGGGAATTCAACAAGAACAATAAAGGAATCTCCGCCTTCAGCCTGCACAAATTTGAGAAACTTGCATTGATCGCTAACCAGTCAGTTCTAGAAAGCGGGATTTCTAGAGCCACCCTCAGAACAACAGAATCAACCTTCAAAGACATATTAAAGAGACAAACAAGCACAACAGCGCTCGATGTGAGTCAGTGCATAGCATGTACCTCCTAGTGGTCATAGTGCGCACAACTTTCTGCTGACTTACAAGGTTCCCCCCCTTGGAAGGGAAAGGTTTAGCTTGTATTGTAAGACGTTAGGCACACCTGAAGGAATGGGAATTGTGGCGGCGTCTGTGGTAGAGAGGTTTAACATGCCAACACAGAACGGTAAGGTGTCGTTACCGTTAGTAGGTAAAGCTACAAAGGCACGGTTGCAATCTAGGCTGGTAACCTGGTTCAACTTTATTAACACTACTAACAAGACCTTTTCAAAAGCCTTAGATCGTCAAAGTCATGGTAAATGACTGAGGCGGAAAATATCTGGATCATTAGATAACGACCCCATAAATCACGAATAAAGATTTGGTACTTTGAATGTTAGAGGAGTGTACGGTAAAGAGTATGTAATCATGAATGAAATGAAGGAAAGGCGTATGGATGTACTGTGAGTGAGTGAAGCGAAGCGGAAGGGAGAAGATGTTGTTGAATTAGGTGACGATATGTTGGGTTTATGATCTGGAGTAGAGAGCAATGGATTCGGGGCGAAAGGTGTTGATTTAATTTTGAATGATCAAGCAAATGCGTGCATAAAACAATATGAACTTCCTAGCATTTGACAGTATTCATTGCCTCTTCAATGTACAAGTTAAAAATTAATGAGGATAGAGTACACCCCTGTCTCACCCCTTTCCTAATATTTACTTCTGTACGTTCCTGGTCTAATTCTACTACCGCTGTTTGCTATTTGTATAAGCTATGTACTATTCGTCTATCCTTGTTTCACCTAACCCAAATTGATCTTTTCTTAGTACTTCTACAGTACGTTTTTCCATTCGTCTTTGTACAATTCTGATTAATATTTTTGACACATGTGCTGTCAAACTTATTATTCGAAAATTGTCATACCAATCCGAGCCTCTTTTTTTATAGTGAGTATGAAGTTACGTTTGAAATCTTTGGGTATCTCGCCTGTCTCCTACATATAGCTTCCAAGTTGGAAAAGACGTTCTGTTACTGCTTGTCCAGCGGCTTTTAGAGTTTCTGCTTGCAACTTATCTGTAACAGGTGCCTTACCATTTTTCAGACCTTTAATGCTAATTCAAACTCTCTAAGTATAGGATATCTCAAGTCATCCTTTTCAATGTCCAATCCTTGTAATGCTGTTAGTTCCTCTTCTGCATATAAATTGCCTATATATTCATCTATCCATTTTCTCTACATTTTCTATAATGAAGAGTCCTCCCGCGTCTCTTATATTTTTACTCTACGGTTTTATATCCCTAAAATTCATTCTAATTGTTTATCTTTCCTATTGCTATCTTAGTTTGTACCTCTTTGTATTTATCATCAATCCATTGTTCTTAAGCTTTTTGCATTTGCGAAAATATCCCACTGTTTTGTATCTCTGTTTTCTTGTTTTATTTGATCTATTTTTGGATTTTCGTCTTTCTTCTATTAGATTCAGGATATCCTTTGTTATCCATGGTTTCTTATTTTCTTTTTGTGTATTGCACAGAATTTCTCTGGCTGCCATGTCTAAGCTGGATTTAATGTTATTCCATTCTGTTTCTACTTCTTTAGTATGAGAAATTTTCCGATATCTTTCAGCAATTCATTCGACTTTTTTCATATCTTTCGTGGAAATCTTTAGCTTTTAGTTTTCCAAAGTCAAATTGCCTTTTTCTGTTTCTCTTTTTCAGATTTTTAAACTTAAGGGTGGCCTTCATAATTACGATGTTGTGTTCAGTGTCTATATCTGCTTCTGGGTAGCTTCTAGAGTTTTTTTACTTCATTCCTAAACCGTTGTCTAACAAGAATGTAATCTATTTGATATCATCCTATATCTTCTGGATATTCCACGTGTATTGTCTTCTAGCATGATATTGAATTAATGTGTTTACGATGGTTAAATAGTTCTTGTCGCAAAATTCTACTAGCCTATTTCCCTTGTAATTTCTAGTGCGTAAACCAAATAAATCTACTACCGCTCCTTCCCTACCTTTACCTACCACTGCATTAGAATCCTCCGTAATTATTAAATTTTCATGTCCTTTAAGGTATCTTAGTATGTCTTCGATATCTTTGTAGATTGCCTCTGCCTCTTCCTCACTGTAGCTAGAGATGGGTATGTATACTTCTATTATTACTGTATTTACCGGTTTAGATTCTAATCTAACCATGAGTACTCTTTCGTTCTTTTGTAAGTAGTTTTCTACACGTTGTCCTATTTTTATCGCATAACTATCTCCACACCTGAATTTTCTTCCTCTGATCCTGTATAAATTACGCTAAAGTCTCCACTCTATAAATCCCTCACCTCTGGCCAGCGAACTTTGCTAATCCCTACCACGTATAGTGCTAATGTATTAATTCAATTTTCATGTTCTCTAGCTTACCTACATGCTTCATACTTCTGTCATTCTACGCTTCGACTCGCAGTATTTTCAGACTTATTTTATACTTTCGGATCACATTCCCCGAAGTAGTCTCCTTCCGGATGTCTGAATGGGGGACTATTTAAGCCTAGGTATTTTTTACCCCAGAGGATGCCATCATTATTAATAGCAATTTATGTACGCTGTGTAGTTGGGAGGTAATGGGGTGAATTCCTGTTGCCTTCCACATCGCAGTAGCGTGTCTTAGAATGGCGTACGGATTCCTGTGGTCTCTGCCACTCTACGTACCGAAAACGCTGCTGCCCTCCTTCGGGGACCTGTCTTTGTCTGGTTCCTCACTAAAGACCCTACTAATTTGGTTAAACCTATAATTCGGCTTTTTAGCTCGTTAGAACACGCAATTCATTCTACCCGTTCTAGTATTTTACAACGAATTCAAGGCGCAGGTCCGTTCAGAATGGTTTATATATACGTATCTTAGTATTTATAACGTGTTCCTTCTCGTAGTTTCATATCCATCAGCATATTACACCAGACACGAAATAATAACTACCGATATTCAACACCTCCATAGGTTATGTTTATTAAAACTAAATTTTTTTCATATCTTAGATGATTCTTTGATTGCCTGCAAAAGGTAACTTAATAACATATAAAATTCAATTCTTTCTGCTATTGTCAATGGTACCAAAGTACATGGATATTTGTTATCTCGTTCTCGTAGGTATGTGTATAAAGGATGAACAGCTGTGGAAGTTTATCTTTTAAGGTTTACCGGATGTTACACAAATTCATACTATATTGTCAAAAGTAGTTGATGTACGGGACTTGTTGAAATTGCAAGGTCTAGAATGTGAAATCTAAAATCTACTACTAGCACGAAAATTGACTATTAAACCTAATTTTAAGTGCATCCAACAAATATTAAGAAAGTGTTTTGAGGTTGTTATTCGAAACATTATTCTCTGCATCGTGTTATCTTAAAGCACGGCTGTCAAATACACTTTTGGTAGTATCTAGTATGGTAGTGTGATATGTGTGAAGCTAATAAAACAAGTAACACCTTCAGCAAAAAACAACACAAGTGTCCGATACATTCGAAAATACAATACACTTCATTACTGATAATATGTAAAGAAATAACGTTAGCAAAAGAAGATTGATGAAGAAGACAAAAGTGTAATCCAAAAATGATCAATGATCACGAAAAAAGTGTTTTGTTGCAGACAATATTTTAAATAGCAGAAATGACCGAAGAAGTTAAAGGGGTATTTATTAAAGGCTTGTAATTTAACAATAAAATCTATTTAGTTATATTTATTTATTATACAGGAAGTTAAAAATATTTATTATAACACAATACACTAAATGTCGGTAATTGTTTACAAATATCAATATATCCATAATGTGAAAAATTTTCTTTCGTTGATTTCTGTATGGTTTTATTCTTTTTGTCAATTAGTTGCTACTGCAGTCTGAATCCCAATTACTGCCCTTGCAGTCATTGTTTACATTAGTGATCAACAGTAGAACGTCCTTTTCACCAAAACATGTGAGAATCTATTCTAATACATAAACTGTCTACTCGGTTTTTAATCTTCAATTAATTAAATTTGATCTCAATCGTTTATTAAAAACTTCTTAGATCTAATACTGTTTATCCGGCATTCATAATATAATTAACCTATTGCAGATTTAAATTACATACTTTAGAGAAAAGATTACTTAACGATTTCATGCGAGCGATACTTTGTTTGCTTCACCTCTTCGCATATGCAGAATTTCAATCTGTTGCTGCAAAATTTGCATTTCTGAAGATTAATTTTTCTTATTCATTCTTCTATATTTATTTACTAAAATGAATGTGAAACTTATTACAATTAAAACGATTATTATAATTAATAGGTAATCCAAACATTTTAGACCATTACTCCCGCGGCTTGCACAATAATCTGCATTAGCTGTGACTGCGAGGTGACCATTGCAATCCTAAAAATTAATTCAAAAACATATATTTCTGAATCCTAGGCCATTTAGCACGTGTTACAACTAAAATCTTTTCTAATAACTTCGTTTTGTGATTACCCATATGTTCTATATCTTTTGTAGTTAATCGCGACAGACAGTCGGTTTTGTAGATTGAAACGTTTTTTTTTATATAAGGCTGGCCCTAGACGTTGGGCGCTAGTGTAACGTTATTTTTTTCCTTATTATGTCTTGCACCACGTTGTGTGCCAGTGTAACGTATTTTTTCTAAAGGCACCAGCCCCACATTGTGTGGCAGTGAAACTAATTTTCCTGATAATTATTTGGCCTCACGCATGGGCAAGTGTAACGAAGTCTTTCGACATAACTAGGGGTCTATTCCTTGGGCAGAGCTATGAGAAATGGGGGGGTAAGTCGAAATCTGTTTGTAGACCAAACTTAATCTAAACCAAATAGGCGCCACCAAGTCCTGACTTAATTATGATAATTGCATGGCATATTTCTAAGGGCGGACATGGAGACCCAAAGAAAAAAGGATCGCCTTCGCTGACAAAAACCTATCTTAATCAAATAAGAATCAGCTCCTGTAAGAAATTGTAATAGTTAAATACATAAAAGAGTGGGACACTATTTGTGTCCAGCCAAAATATATAAAGAAATAATAAAAAGTTATTTCTAATATAAAGTTAGCATCAAAGACCTACTCATAAGGATGTTAGCTTTGTGTGATTAGATTTGATCATACTTGATCAAAATAAAAAACCTTAATCCTGAACCAATTGTTTACTAAAAAGAACCTCTTTTAAAATAATATGATTTATAACAAAAATTTAATCAATAACTGTATCAATCCATAGTTTTCAACTTCAGGTTTATCTTAATTATTTTTAGTCAAATACTTTACAGTATAATATAATTTATAACAAAAATTTAATCAGTAACTGTATCAATCCATAGTTTTCAACTTCAGGTTTATCTTAATTATTTTTAGTCAAATACTTTACAGTATAATATAAGTTTGTTATACACAAAGGGCTCCGACCGGTGCAGATCTGTTCCGGCAGATGACAAATTAATTACTTCTAAAAATGTTAGTATTCAAGTTTTCGTTTTTAAATTACATATGCAAGTTTTAATTTATATAAAGCAGATCTCAAAAATAGTCGTGTTTACATCACTTGTACTAAAGCTGTTCGAGGCATTTGCTTTCAAAAATACATCTGTCAGCAGTATACTGCAGAAAAATAAATGACGTCAGTA
Source organism: Platerodrilus igneus (assembly GCA_036346225.1). NCBI lineage: Eukaryota > Metazoa > Arthropoda > Insecta > Coleoptera > Lycidae > Platerodrilus > Platerodrilus igneus. The sequence continues at coordinate 54,285 of JARFIW010001148.1, forward strand.
ACACCTGTTGACGTTACTAACAATTCCTAGTGAACCAAATAGTTAAAGCTTTTACAATATTCATGCTTTTACGCATTAAAACAAATTAGCGTGTTAAATTATTCTCGCAATTTTATGGAGGGATTTATTATCAAAAATAAAATTGTTACACTACTCCTTTCCTTAAAGAAAAAAAATCTTTTTTTTTTTATAACAAAGAAAAATTTAAGTAAAACAAATACAGAAGATTTTTTTTATATAAATATATACTAGCCTCTTCGACATTCTTAATTATCTTTACAAATTCTTATGAACCTATTAAAACGAGAGGGACAAATATCTACAAATTTGAGTGTGTCGGTAACTACGTGTACCAAGCGTCCATAGGGAGACAAAATCGGGGAGTCACAATCGGTGTATGTCAAAATTGAGAAAGGTCAAATTAAAAAGTCAAACACTCCACGGGACAAAAATTAATCAAAATCTAAATTTAAAGTAACCCTTTAACTAGAGTTTTCTTACTCCTAATAAGGCTAGTATCTACTAACTGTAACTAAACACATTACAAATCATCTTAATTTCCAAAAATAAAAACTCCACTTCCTGGAGCTCAAGCAACTCTATCAACAAAAAAAGGAACGCTATAACATCAAAATAGCATAACTATTCAAAATATTATCATTATAAAGTGATAATCAAAAAGGTAACCTAACTAATAGGTCTAAATTCAAAATATGATTATCACAAAGTGATAATCAAAACTAAGGTAACCCAACCAACAGGTTACTTCACAAAAATTGAATACAAAATATTATTATCACAAAGTGATAATCAAAACTAAGGTAACCTAACCAACAGGTTACTTACAAAAATCGAATACAAAATATTATTATCACAAAGTGATAATCAAAACTAAGGTAACCTAACTAACAGGTTACTCACAAAAATCGAATACAAAATATTATCACAAAGTGATAATCAAAACTAAGGTAACCTAACCAACAGGTTACTTACAAAAATCGAATTCAAAATATTATTATCACAAAGTGATAATCAAAACTAAGGTAACCTAACTAACAGGTTACTCACAAAAATCGAATACAAAATATTATTATCACAAAGTGATAATCAAAACTAAGGTAACCTAACCAACAGGTTACTTACAAAAATCGAATTCAAAATATTATTATCACAACGTGATAATCAAAACTAAGGTAACCTAACTAACAGGTTACTCACAAAAATCGAATACAAAATATTATTATCACAAAGTGATAATCAAAACTAAGGTAACCTAACCAACAGGTTACTTACAAAAATCGAATACAAAATATTATTATCACAAAGTGATAATCAAAACTAAGGTAACCTAACTAACAGGTTACTCACAAAAATCGAATACAAAATATTATTATCACAAAGTGATAATCAAAACTAAGGTAACCCAACCAACAGGTTACTTCACAAAAATTGAATACAAAATATTATTATCACAAAGTGATAATCAAAACTAAGGTAACCTAACCAACAGGTTACTTACAAAAATCGAATACAAAATATTATTATCACAAAGTGATAATCAAAACTAAGGTAACCTAACTAACAGGTTACTCACAAAAATCGAATACAAAATATTATCACAAAGTGATAATCAAAACTAAGGTAACCTAACCAACAGGTTACTTACAAAAATCGAATTCAAAATATTATTATCACAAAGTGATAATCAAAACTAAGGTAACCTAACCAACAGGTTACTCACAAAATCGAATACAAAATATTATTATCACAAAGTGATAATCAAAACTAAGGTAACCTAACCAACAGGTTACTTACAAAAATCGAATTCAAAATATTATTATCACAACGTGATAATCAAAACTAAGGTAACCTAACTAACAGGTTACTCACAAAAATCGAATACAAAATATTATTATCACAAAGTGATAATCAAAACTAAGGTAACCTAACCAACAGGTTACTTACAAAAATCGAATACAAAATATTATTATCACAAAGTGATAATCAAAACTAAGGTAACCTAACTAACAGGTTACTCACAAAAATCGAATACAAAATATTATTATCACAAAGTGATAATCAAAACTAAGGTAACCTAACCAACAGGTTACTTACAAAATTGAATTCAAAATATTATTATCACAAAGTGATAATCAAAACTAAGGTAACCTAACCAACAGGTTACTTACAAAAATCGAATTCAAAATATTATTATCACAACGTGATAATCAAAACTAAGGTAACCTAACTAACAGGTTACTCACAAAAATCGAATACAAAATATTATTATCACAAAGTGATAATCAAAACTAAGGTAACCTAACCAACAGGTTACTTACAAAAACCGAATACAAAATATTATTATCACAAAGTGATAATCAAAACTAAGGTAACCTAACTAACAGGTTACTCACAAAAATCGAATACAAAATATTATTATCACAAAGTGATAATCAAAACTAAGGTAACCTAACCAACAGGTTACTTACAAAATTGAATTCAAAATATTATTATCACAAAGTGATAATCAAAACTAAGGTAACCTAACTAACAGGTTACTCACAAAAATCGAATACAAAATATTATTATCACAAAGTGATAATCAAAACTAAGGTAACCTAACCAACAGGTTACTTACAAAAATCGAATTCAAAATATTATTATCACAAAGTGATAATCAAAACTAAGGTAACCTAACCAACAGGTTACTTACAAAAATTGAATTCAAAATATTATTATCACAAAGTGATAATCAAAACTAAGGTAACCCAACTAACAGGTTACTCACAAAAATCGAATACAAAATTGAACCAGTTAGGGCTGTAATCTCCTACACCCTACTGATTATCCTATCACCTCCTATTAGTGATGGATCAAATGGTGAGGTTCACCGTGCAAACCTCCGACCTTATCAAACAAAAATTTCTGAAAGGTCCAAAATAAGGGAAAAAATAAGTCAATATTCTCTCTACCTAAATATGTAGAAATCAGGACTAGCAACTTAAATAGTCAACTTATTTCTACATTCTAATGATATCTTCGAATGATATCCTCTAATGATATCCTTTAAAGACATCTTCTAATAACATCTTCGAATAACGCGCGACGAAACCAACCAGTATGCACACTAATGCACACCACAAAACTACTACACAAAATTTTAACCACATGTTTCAACTATCAAACAAAATTATCAAACAAAATAAGTAACAAAAGAGCAGTCCCCATTTAGTGTTAGTTAAACACACTAAATCAAAAATCCGAACAAAACGAAGCAAACAACTATTGTTTTATTTAAGATCAAAGAAATGACTAGACTGGAACTAATCGTCAGGATCATCATTCTCATCTGGATATGATACTTCAACGGGTTTCAAGTCCTTAACATGCCATTTTCCGGCTTTTGTTCCATCCTCATTCTCTAATTCATACACTAAATTGGAATGTTTTTTACGAACTCTACTCAAAATGAACTTTGGAGCTAACTTAGCGGAGAATTTATCACTAGCACTCGAAAGTACCTTATTAGTTCTCCAAACGCTTTCTCCGACTTGGAAAAAAATGTCTCTTCTTCTAAGATTGTAGCGTTTACTCGAACGTTGATAAGCTACATGTAAATTTTCACGGACATTCCCAAAAATATCAAACAAAGGTTGACGATCCAAAACATAAGAAGGTCTACTACTTGAAACAACATCTACATCCTCACCGGGTTCAAGATTGTTACTATATGCTTTTCCACTTAAGGGTACCTGACGACCAAAGACTAAATAATTTGGAGAATAGTTGGTGGATTCGTGTTTTGCTGAATTAACTGCGTACTGAATTTTTGATATCTTATTATCCCATGTATCATGTTCTTGTACGTAAGAACGGATGGCAGTACCAACTGTCTTATTAACTCTTTCCACAAAATTGCATTGAGGAGCATAAACAGCATTGTACCAATTTCTTACCTTGCACACAAAGCTTTAAAAACACGTCCAATCAATTGTGGACCATTATCACAAATAACAAACTGTGGTACACCGTAGACAAGAAACACTTTTTCTTCCAAAAACTTTTCAATCAAATGTGCCTTGGCACTGCGCAAAGGTTGTAAAATCGAATACTTCGAGAACCAGTCACCAACAACTAAAAGCCATTTTCCTGCTTTTGAATCATCAATAAAAAAACTAATCACGACGATAGCTAACAAAAAAATCAGTGTTTAGGTACACCCTCACCCTACTACCAACCGAACTGTCGAAACAAGTACAATGCTTCACAACGCCTAAATTTGCTAGAGTGACAAATCCTCTACGAGTCTCACCTAGACTAACAATACAAAAATTACATCAACTCGAAAAAAAAATATGATGCAAAAATTCTAGAGCGACCAACTCACCTCGAGTCTCCTCTAGACTAACGTAATGCTGAGCGACCAACTCTTCCTGAGTCTCGTCTAGACTAACATACTGCTGAGCGACCAACCACGACGACAAGTTCCGCCTAGACTAAATTGCGTTGCAATGCCGATCTAAATAAAAATCTGCTAACAAAATCAAAAACATGCTTATGCACAAGAGCAATTCTGAAATGATACGACGACAGCTCAAACCGATGTACCCTCAAGAATAGAATTCGTAGTATTATCATCAAATTCGGACAAAAATGTTTTTTATTGATTCAAGCGAACAAAAAAACAGGCTTTTCTTTAGCTAACAATCTTCCTAAAATTTTTCTTTTCTCCAAAACTGGTCTCTCACTCACTACTCCTCTAATTTTCAGTTCATACTCCAGCTCCTCTTTAAGTAGACAAACAATTTGGAATTTTTCCGACATGATTGCAATAGCCTAATATTTTAATGAAATCAAACTGATAAATCTAAATAATTTGAACCTTACAAAAATTGTCAAAACAAATTCGGGCAACTAAAGGTTAAAGTCAAAAAGTGTATTTGGTAAAATAAAATTTTGCCAAAACAATATCAAAAAATATATATATTGGGTCAAAACAGGATGAAAGTTAAAAATAAATCTGACTAAGGTAATTAATTGACTGAATGGGGGTTAACGTCTCAACAAAACTTATATCAAGAGCAAATTTAAACAACCAAATCTTAATGCAAAATAAATTTTGAGCAAACAAATTTCGAGCCCTACAAATTTTGAACAAACAAGTTTCGAAGCAAAACAAATTTTGAACAAACAAATTTCGAAGCAAAATAATTTTTGAACAAACAAATTTCGAAGCAAATTAATTTTTGAACAAACAAATTTCGAAGCAAAATAAATTTTGAACAAACAAATTTCGAAGCAAATTAATTTTTGAACAAACAAATTTTGAAGCAAATTAATTTTTGAACAAACAAATTTCGAAGCAAAATAAATTTTGAACAAACAAATTTCGAAGCAAAATAATTATTGCACAAACAAATTTCGAGCCCCACGTTGGTTTTTTGTATGGGCGTGGTAACCCAATGATGGGACGTTGCCTTCTCTGACAAAAATATGTCTTAATAAAATATGAGGCCGCTCCTGTAAAGTAATTGTAATAGTTAAATACATAAAAGAGTGGGACACCATTTGTGTCCAGCCAAAATATATAAAGAAATAATAAAAAGTTATTTCTAATATAAAGTTAGCATCAAAGACCTACTCATAATTTATAACAAAAATTTAATCAGTAACTGTATCAATCCATAGTTTTCAACTTCAGGTTTATCTTAATTATTTTTAGTCAAATACTTTACAGTATAATATAAGTTTGTTATACACAAAGGGCTCCGACCTGTGCAGATCTGTTCAGGCTGATGACAAATTAATTACTTCTAAAAATGTTAGTATTCAAGTTTTTCGTTTTTTAAATTACATATGCAAGTTTTAATTTATATAAAGCAGATCTCAAAAATAGTCGTGTTTACATCATTTGTACTAAAGCTGTTCGAGGCATTTGCTTTCAAAAATACATCTGTCAGCAGTATACTGCAGAAAAATAAATGACGTCAGTAACACCTGTTGACGTTACTAACAATTCCTAGTGAACCAAATAGTTAAATATTTTACAATATTTTTGCTTTTACGCATTAAAACAAATTAGCGTGTTCGTAGTTTGAAACACATAAAAAGAACTTATCGCTATCTACGAACCAAACTGCATTTATCACATTGTTGCAAGGAAAGATGAGATCCTCGTTATTTCAAGCAACGATAACAGCTTGTAGTGTGAACCAAATTCATTCAAAACAACTTCTACTATGAAATCGTCCGACGTGTCGAATCAAATCTTTACATTGACCTTGTGTGTCTTAAAAGTTTGCATAACAAGTGTCGTCTTCTAAAAATTGCCTTCTAAATTTTGTATACTAAAAGTTACATTGTATGTTGTTGCATTATAAATTGTCGCGCTAAATAAATTATCTCAAATTAAACAAGTTAATAAACTTTATACGTTACCAACCGTTATTCAAAGATGTGCTAACTTATCGAAGTGGATTCGCAAATTGCCGGCCTGCAATCTATAATACATGTTATTGCTTCTTCCACATATGGCCGACTGACTACAAAACTAGCTCGGGCGGCCGAGGCGTCCGGGGATGGAGGCCGTCAAACAGATTGTAAATAGCTGTAGATGACACAGATATTTAACTACAAATAGAATACCAAAGGACGATGCGGCTTTAACGTATTACTTTTGTTGTTGAATGTAATTTACTATTGTTTTAATAAAATTGTTAAATTATTCTCGCAATTTTATGGAGGGATTTATTATCAAAAATAAAATTGTTAAATTATTCTCGCAATTTTATGGAGGAATTTATTATCAAAATAAAATTGTTACAAGATAACGTACTACAAATGGTACTGCAAATAGAATGTGCACAACAATCTTTCGGTGTTATTTCAGTGTTATTAAACTAATACTACCACACTCCTAAAATATTTTATAAATAACATTAAGCTTTGTTATGCAGGAGCTACATAGTTGTGTAACATGTCTTTTTTTCGATACGCCTCAACATGTTACAGCGTGCTACGCACTAAGACACATATATTTCCTTTTTGTTAATAAATTACAGTGAATCCTGTAAATATTCCAACTCAAATATAAGTTTCCTACATTTAGTAATAAATTCCAGAAATAACACGCTATATAACCTTGTTATAAATTCTTTATTTATAAATTATCTGTTTCCTAATGTACAATTACGTACGTATATAAGTATTTTCCTTATTGGTAAATTTACCAATAGTTATCCTATGAAAACATATCTGAAGCGAATCTGAATCGTAGTCTAATCACGACGTTCGTTAGTGTTCGTTTTTCCCAACAATCTTTGTTGGTTATTTTTGGTTTGATAAGTCAAAGTTTAATTCTTTCCTTAGCTGACTGCTTTGAAGAGCATTTTTTGAGAATGTTGAAGTTACCTCGCCATTTGTTCCAGGTATGTAAGTTATTATTACATATTTCCTTATTTTCCTAAAAATACCGTTTTAGTTTTTAAATATGGAGCCTAGAGCACATAAATATTTATGTTTCCCACCGCTACAATTAAAAGGTGGTAAGTTGATTACGGATTAACATTATGTTTAGTTTCAACACGCCTCGTGTGATATTCCTTTTCCTCAAGAATGTTTGATTTTCGAGGGATTTACTACCGCCCTGAAACTACCGACAAGACATTCCAGTTTATCCCCGTTTAATGTGTTTCCTACCTTTTAAATTACCTTACCGTGTAACATTTTTATTTTCAGTCATAATTTAATTGCATTGAATTACAAAAATAATGCGCTAAGCGTGCATTGTTCCTTAGGGATCTACTTATATTAATATATCTGTGTCGCATAAAACTATGTCCAAGCACATGTCTATTTGTTTGTTTCGTGTTCCCCGCCTCTGACGGCGCGACCACTCGGCTCTGGTTTCGACAAGTCAGTCGGCCGCCGGCAACAGCGTTGTTAAGATGTATTTTCGGCTGGAGGCTGGCAACCATCGCATCAACTATTAATCGTTGGGATATCTTTTAATAACGGTTGGTAAAGTATATATTTTACGAACTAAAGTAATCTGAAGTAATTTATTTAGCGCGACAATGTAGAATGCGACAACGTAGAATGAAACATGCAGAATTCGTCAACTAGAATCCAAGAAAAAGTTAAGAATTACCATTATGTAGGAACAGTCGATTTGAAAATTGCCTAATAAAAAATTTGTTTGATAAGAAATTATGGATGTTAATTTGGATGCAGTCGTATCAAATTGGAATGGCTGGTAACCTTGTTTGAAGAACGGAAATCCCGTTATAATTTTTCGTGAAGCAGCAAAAGCAGTTTTTGGTTCGTTATTAGTTGTAAGATATTTCATGCATGTGTTTTATAGGTTAGAACACGTAAATTGTGTAGATTTCAATTAATTGTTGAGCTGGTTTTATAAGCCGTAAAACGAAATTTTGTCGGATTAGCTTTCTATAATAACATGCTTTGTTCCATATGAACCTTCGATAAGATCAACGTATGTTTTCGACGTCATATTTTTCTGTTTTGCACAGTTGACAGAAGTTGTCTTGAAAGCAGATGCTTTGTGCAGCTGTAATGGAATTTAAACAAACATTCCTACTTTTGTGATCAGCTTTTATCTATACATAAATTATTAAACGTAAATATGAAAGTTCAAATTTTCATTATGTTAGGTTCTAGTAATTTGTAATCTACCTGAAAAGATCTGCCTAGGTTAGAACGTAATTCACTGTGTTATGCTTACAAATCAGTATCACTTTAATTTGTATAACAAGTTCATGTATAAAGTACAGTTGGTTGTTTAATAAAAGAAAAAAGGAAAGTCAAAACTTTAACTTTGATGTAGTTGATTATGACAATTTTTTGTTACAAGTTCCGATATTTTAAAAAGAGTTTTTTTTTAGTAAACAATTAGTTCAAAATTTAAGGCTTTTATTTTGGTCAAATGCGATTAAATCTAATTATATAAAGTTAAAATTTTTCTGAGTAATAATTTGATGCCAATATTATATTGGAAATACTTTTTTTATTATTTCTTTATATACTATTATAGGACACAAATGGTGTTCTACTTTTTTATTTATTCAACCTTTGTAATTTCTTACAGGAGCTGCGTCTTATTTTAATAAGACAGGTTTTTGTTAACGATGGCGATCATTTTATCTTTGGGTTTCCACGTCCGCCCTTAGAACTGTGCTTTGCAATTATTGTAATTATTTCAGGACATGGTGGCGCCTATTTGATTTAGCTTAACTTTGGTTTGCAAACAGAATTCGACTCCCCCCTCCCACACTTCTCATTGCTCTACCCAGGAATAGACCCCTAGCTAGGTCGGAAGATTTTTGTTCACTAGCGCCTTAATGTAGAAAAAAGACGTCTCAGTCTTTTGTAAAACAGAAGTCGTTTCAGTGGCGCCCATCCAACGTAAGGCCTATCAAAAATAGTTACACTGGCGCCCAACGTGGGGCCAGTTAAACTATAAACAAAAAAACGTAACAACCGCTGTGATTGTGTGTATGTATTGTCCATATATTATGTTTAAATTACCGTTAAAAGATACTTTCTACCACCCTGAAATTACCGACGTGACATTTATGTATATCGGCGCTTAATGCGTTTCATACATTTTAAATTACCTTATCGTTTGGATTTTGTCAAGCTTGGTAGCTACAATTTATGAAACTGTGCGAGATATTTTTGTTTCCTGCAAGCTGGTTCAAATAACCTACAAACTCCGCAGGTGGATACAATAGGAACACCTATTGAACTTTGAGTAACTAGTTTTGTTTTATTTGAGTTACAAAAAAACTACAGGCATGAGTTTAAAAATTTTTTATTAAATAGTTTCTTAACTAAATAAAAAGGTGATTGAGTTTTTGTTTGAAAATAATCGCATGTCCTTAAAATTTTATTATAGAATATTTTATCTTGCATGTAAGATGCAAATTTATTTAACTTGTGTAAACTAATAACATGTAAATTTTGGTTAACTGTTAACGTATTCTGTGACATAAGGATTTTCATGAAACTTCTTGTGATTAAGAGCTATATACCTAAAAAGAAATCAAATTTCTTTTTACTTATTACCTATGTGAAAAGATAATTACCTAATTTTGTAATTGACAATAAGAATTTTCTTGTAATGCATGTCGATAGTCAAAATTTTATTTTATTCCATATCTGTTAACATGGACAAAAATTAATATTAGAACATATGTATGAATTGTTTAAAATAGATACGCAATTATTTGTATTTCATGCATACGTTTGTAGAAATGAGATTTGTTTAAACAAATGCCTTACCTGGACGTTAATATAAAAAATTTTCTTTAAGTATAATTTTTTATTCAAACAAAATTTAAGTTATCGTTTCTATTTAACTTTATCTAGATATCTTTGCCTAATCCTGAGTTTTAAGTCTCTTACGTTCACCGCAGCCGATAAAGGTCGATGCTGGTCCCCCAGATTATTTTTTATATTCTGCTGTTCACCTACCTTTTTACTACCCGTAAAAAGATAGAATGCAGTTGACTGTCGTTACTGGAACATTATAATACGTTGCTCTACGGTACATAACGAATAAAGAACTGTAAACCGCAGTAATTTAAGCTTTTTGTGATAAAGAGTAGCTATTGTGCTAAGATCATGCTACGTTCATCGACGTAGTCTAACACAAAAAAATCAACGAAAGACTAACCGGACTCAATCAGTGAAGAGGCGGGGTATTACACATACAAAAATTAAAGAAAAGCTTGAAATAAAAATACACACACTCATTCACAACTCACAACTAAACATACACAAAAGAAAACCTCTAATTAAAAAAAAATATGTACAAAAGCACAGTAGTATCAAAAAAAAAAATAGACAATGAATAATTACAAGCTACATATATCAACAAAGTCACAAGAAAACATTTTTAAAATGGCGAGCTGTTGTTTTTAGGTACCTACCCCCTACATTATTTAGTAACAAAGAAAAAAACCCCAAACGCAACAATAAAAACCACAGCTTTAAATTATTATAAATATAAAATTAAACATATAGGATGGTCACGAGAAATACAATATTAATAATAAAATCTCATTTGACGATAATTATTTTAAAAATTTTAAGTTTATTCAACACGTGGAGTCTAATAAATATACTCTTTCGACCAATTTCACAGGATCCATACAAGAAAATAGTGCCTAAACACTCACCCGAGCTTCCACGATGTAAGTTCGGGTCACACTTTCCCTAATGACAGGGCGGAGCAGAGGAGCCCGAGATCCCACAGTGTGGGTGTCCTCCTATAACAAAAGGAGGGGCAATGCAATGGGCCGTCAGGTCCACCGGAGGAAGAAGCACGCTGTAGGGCGTGCGCAAAATTTTCACAAAGAAAAACGGAAACAACCAAAAATACAACAAAGGTTTTCGTTGTGTTGAAACTGGTTTTTATTTTTCTTTTCTAAATGGTTACAAGGCTAGCCTTGCGCATGAGCAAGTGTAACGAAGTCTTCCGACATAACTAGGGGTCTATTCCTTGGGTAGAGCTATGAGAAATGGGGGAGGGGAAAGTCGAAATCTGATTGTAAGTCAAACTTAATCCAAAACAAATAAACGCCACCAAGTCCTGACTTATTTATGATAATTGCATGGTATATTTCTAGGGGCGGACGTGGAAACCCAAAGAAAAAAATCGCCTTCGATGACAAAAACCCGTCTTAACAAAATTAGACGCTGCTCCTGTAAGAAATTGTAATAATTAGATTAATAGAAAGGTGGAACACTATTTGTGTCCCGCAAACATACCTAAAGAAATATTAAAAAGATATTTTCTATATAAAATTGGCATCAAAATTCTACTCTTAAGGATATTAGTTTCCTGTTGTTAGGTTTGACCATATTTGATCAAAATAAAAAACTTTAATCTTGAACCAATAATTTACTCAAAAGATTCTCTTTTAAAACAAAATGCAATGCAACAAAATTTCATAAATAATTAAATGAGTTCGTGAATTTTAAATTAAGGTTTATCAAAATTGTTGATAATCAAACATTTTACAGCTTAGTGTAAACTTGTTACACTAAAAGGTCCGACCGTGCAGATCTGTTCAGGAGGATTACATTTTAAAAACGTTGTTACTCAAGTTTTGCTTTTCTAAATTACTTGTATTAGTTTTAATTTCTACTAAAAAAAAGCAGATCACAAAAATATTCTTGTTTACTCAACTTGGGCAAACGCTGTTCAAAGCATTTGTTTTCTAGAACACATCTGTCAGCAGTATACTGCAGACAAACAGGTGACGTCAGTAACACCTGTTGCTGTTACTAACAGTACATAATGGACCACGTGTGTGGTTTCTAAAACCATCAAAATAGTGAATTATAATTTTAACACTGGAAAATTCCAGCTCAACAAATAATTGAAATTTTTATAACATTCGTACTTTTACACAATCAAACAAATTAAAGTGTTTCCAATGTATAAACCATCAAAAAAAGATTCTTAAAACTAACTACGAACCAAAACTGCTTTTTGTGGCCTTGAAGAGGTACTTGTAATATCAAGCGGAATTTACTGTATGTTGTGTGGACCCAGCTCATCCTCAACAGCTTCTAGCACATGGAATTGCTTCAGGTGTCGAATTAAATGCAGTCACAATACATCCGTCAGCTGCTGCAATATGTTGAATCACGCTGCCTTACCAAATAAAATCTTTACGTTGTGTAATAAAATGGTCTTCTATAAATTAGTCAAATTTTCCATCTTCTAAGTTGCTTTTTACAGGTTGTAATACAAAGTGGTTTTAACATCAGTGATTGGAATTGTTGTTTTCAAAGTTGCATTTTTTAGTGTTGTTTTTGCGCGCTATTTAAAGATGTCACGACTGTTCAAAATTTATACGCAAATTGCCAGCCTGCGTTTTTTCGTACATCTTGACTCTACTATCTCGCATGGCCGACTGGTCATCAGTCTCGCTCGGACGAACGGAGTGTCCCAGGAGGGGGTTGTCAACCAAAACGCGCTTGTAAATTGCTATCGAAGACACAGATATTTGACTATACATAGAATGCTACATAAAGATGCCGCTTTAGCGTAATACCAAAATTGTTAAATGTATTTCACTTATTACTTCAATAAAAGTGTTTTACAATTCTTGCACTTTTATGAACGGATTTAATAACCAAAAAATAAAATTGTTACACTACCCCTTTCCTAAAAGAAAAAAAATTTTCTAACAAAGAAAAACTTTAAGTATAACAAATACAAAAAATTTTTTTTTTTAATATACTAGCCTTTTCTACATTCCTAATTATCAATACAAATTTTTATGAATTTATTAAAACGAGGGGGACAAATATTTACAAATTTGAGTGTGTCGGTAACTACGTGTACCTAACGTCCATAGGGAGACAAAATCGGGGAGTCACAATCGGTGTATGTCAAAATTGGGAGGGGTCAAAGTAAAAAGTCAAACACTCCACGGGACAAAAAAATTAATCAAAAGCTAAATTCAAAGTAACCCTTTAACTAGAGGTTCTTACTCCTACTGAGGCTAGTATTTACTAACTATAACCAAACATATTAGAAATTACCTTAATTTCCACAAATAAAGACTCCACTTCCTGGAGCTCAAGCAGCTCTATATACCAAAAAAGGAACGCTACTACATCAAAATAGCATAACTATTCAAAATATTATCACTATAAGGTGATAATCAAAAGAGTAGCCTAACTAATAGGTCTAAATTCAAAATACCATCATCACAAGGTGATAATCAAAACTAAGGTAACCTAACCAAAAGGTTACTTACAAAATTCGAATACAAAATATCATTATCACAAGGTGATAATCAAAACAAAGGTAACCTAACCAAAAGGTTACTCACAAAATTCGAATACAAAACCGAACCAGTTAGGGCTGTAATATCCTACACCCTACTGATTATCCTATCACTAATTTTCAAACAACACATCTTATTAGTGATGGAACAAATGGTGAGGTTCACCATGCAAACCTTTGACCTTATCAAACAAAATTTTCTGACAGGTCAGAAATAAGGGAAAGAATAAATCAATATTCTCTCTACCTAAATGTGTAGAAATCAGGACTAGCAACTTAAATAGCCCACTTATCTCTACATCCTAAAGACATCTGTCAAAGACATCTTCTAACAACATCTTCAAATAACGCGCGACTAAAACAACCAGTATGCACACTAATGCACACCTCAAAACTACTACAAAAATCCTTAACCACTTGCTTCAGTTACCAAACAAAAGTTTCAAAAAAAACTAATTACCAAATGGCAGTCTCCATTTAGTATTAATAAAACGATGCCAAATCAAAGATCGGAACAAAACAATGCAAACAACTACTGTTTTGCTTAACATCAAAGAGATGACTAGACTGGAACTAATCGTCAGGATCATCATTTTCATTTGGATACGATGCTTCAACGGGTTTCAAATCCTTAACATGCCATTTTCCGGCTCTTGTTCCATCTTCATTTTCTAACTCATACACTAAGTTGGAAAGTTTTTTTCGAACTCTACTCAAAACGAACTTTGGAGCTAACTTAGCGGAGAATTTATCATCAGCACTTGAAAGCACCTTATTAGCTATCTAAACGCTCTCTCCGACTTGGAATGAAATGTCTCTTCTTCTAAGGTTGTAGCGTTTACTCGAACATTGATAAGCTACATGCAAATTTTCACGGACATTTCCAAAAATATCAAACAAAAGTTGACGATCCAAAACATAAGAAGGTCTACTACTTGAAACAACATCTACATCCTCACCAGGTTTAAAATTATCACTATAAGCTTTTCCACTTAAGGGTACCTGACGACCAAAGACTAAAAAATTTGGAGAATAGTTGGTGGATTCGTGTTTTGCTGAATTGATTGTGTACTGAATTTTTGATATCTCAATATCCCACGTATCATGTTCTTCTACGTACGAACGAATTGCAGTACCAACTGTCTTATTAATTCCTTCCACAAAATTGCATTGAGGAGCATACACAGCATTGTACCAAATCTTTTGGATTTCGTACCTTGCACACAAAGCTTTAAAAACACGTCCAATCAACTGTGGACCATTGTCACAAATAACAAATTGTGGTACTCCGTAGACAAGAAATACTTTTTCTTCCAAAAAGTTCTCAATCAAATGTGCCGTGGCACTACGCAAAGGCTGTAAAATCGAATACTTCGAAAACCAGTCACCAACAACTAAAAGCCATTTACCTGCTTATGAATCATCAATAAAAAACTAATCACGACGATAGCTAACAAAAAAATCAGTGTTCAGGTACACTCTCTCTCTACTACCAACCGAACTGTCGAAACAACTACAATGCTTCACAACGCCTAAATATGCTAGAGTGACAAACCCTCTACGAGTCTCACCTAGACTAACAATACAAAAATTACATCAACTCAAAAAAAATATGATGCAAAAAATATTCTAGAGCGCTTAACTCACCTCGAGTCTCATCTAGACTTATGTAATGCCGAGCGACCAACTCTTCCTGAGTCTCGTCTGGACTAACATACTGCTGAGCGACCAACTACGACGACAAGTTCCGCCTAGACTAAATTGCGTTGCAATGCTGATCTAAATAAAAATCTGCTAACAAAATCAAAAACGTGCTTATGCACAAGAGCAATTCTCAAATGACACGACGACAGCTCACTCCAATGTACCTTCTAAATAGAATCTCTAGCCTTATCATCAAATTTGGACAAAAATGTTCTTTATTGACTCAAGCAAATCAAACTCCAGGCTCATCAGCCTCTTTATCTAACAGTCTTCCTAAAATTTTTCTTTTCTCTAAAACTGGTCTCTCACTCACTACTCCTCTAATTTTCAGTTCATACTCCAGTTCCTCTTTAAGTAGACAAACAATTTGGAATTTTTCCGACATGATTACAAAAGCCTAATGGAATCAAACTGAAGGATCTAAATGGTTTGAACCTTACAAAAATTGTCAAAACAAATTCGGGCAACCAAAGGTAAAAGTCAAAAAGTGTATTTGTAAAATAAATTTTACCAAAACGATATCAAAAAAATTTATGTTGCGTCTAAACGAAATGAAAGTTAAAAATAAATTTGACTAAGTTAATTAATTGACTGTATGGGGGTTAACGTCTTAACCAAACTTTTAAATAAACAAATCTTAATGTCAACTAAACTTTGAGCAAACAAATTTCGAGGCAAAACAATTTTTGAACTAACAAATCTCGAAGCAAAATACTTTTGAACAACCAAATTTCGAAGCAAAATAATTTTGAACAAACAAATTTCGAAGCAAAATAATTTTTGAACAAACAAATTTCGAAGTAAAATAAATTTTGAACAAACAAATTTCGAAGCAAAATAATTTTTGAACAAACAAATTTCGAAGTAAAATAAATTTTGAACAAACAAATTTCGAAGCCCCACGTTGGGCGCCAGTGAAACTGGTTTTTATTTTTCTTTTCTAAATGGTTAAAGGCTAGCCTTGCGCATGGGCAAGTGTAACGAAGTCTTCCGACATAACTAGGGGTCTATTCCTTGGGTAGAGCTATGAGAAATGGGGGAGGGGAAAGTCGAAATCTGATTGTAAGTCAAACTTAATCCAAAACAAATAAACGCCACCAAGTCCTGACTTATTTATGATAATTGCATGGTATATTTCTAGGGGCGGACGTGGAAACCCAAAGAAAAAAATCGCCTTCGATGACAAAAACCCGTCTTAACAAAATTAGACGCTGCTCCTGTAAGAAATTGTAATAATTAGATTAATAGAAAGGTGGAACACTATTTGTGTCCCGCAAACATACCTAAAGAAATATTAAAAAGATATTTTCTATATAAAATTGGCATCAAAATTCTACTCTTAAGGATATTAGTTTCCTGTTGTTAGGTTTGACCATATTTGATCAAAATAAAAACTTTAATCTTGAACCAATAATTTACTCAAAAGATTCTCTTTTAAAACAAAATGCAATGCAACAAAATTTCATAAATAATTAAATGAGTTCGTGAATTTTAAATTAAGGTTTATCAAAATTATTGATAATCAAACATTTTACAGCTTAGTGTAAACTTGTTACACTAAAAGGTCCGACCCGTGCAGATCTGTTCAGGAGGATTACATTTTAAAACGTTGTTACTCAAGTTTTGCTTTTCTAAATTACTTGTATTAGTTTTAATTTCTACTAAAAAGCAGATCACAAAAATATTCTTGTTTACTCAACTTGGGCAAACGCTGTTCAAAGCATTTGTTTTCTAGAACACATCTGTCAGCAGTATACTGCAGACAAACAAGTGACGTCAGTAACACCTGTTGCTGTTACTAACAGTACATAATGAACCACGTGTGTGGTTTCTAAAACCATCAAAATAGTGAATTATAATTTTAACACTGGAAAATTCCAGCTCAACAAATAATTGAAATTTTTATAACATTCGTACTTTTACACAATCAAACAAATTAAAGTGTTTCCAATGTATAAACCATCAAAAAATATTCTTAAAACTAACTACGAACCAAAACTGCTTTTTGTGGCCTTGAAGAGGTACTTGTAATATCAAGCGGAATTTACTGTATGTTGTGTGGACCCAGCTCATCCTCAACAGCTTCTAGCACATGGAATTGCTCCAGGTGTCGAATTAAATGCAGTCACAATACATCCGTCAGCTGCTGCAATATGTTGAATCACGCTGCCTTACCAAATAAAATCTTTACGTTGTGTAATAAAATGGTCTTCTATAAATTAGTCAAATTTTTCATCTTCTAAGTTGCTTTTTACAGGTTGTAATACAAAGTGGTTTTAACATCAGTGATTAGAATTGTTGTTTTCAAAGTTGCATTTTTTAGTGTTGTTTTTGCGCGCTATTTAAAGATGTGTCACAACTGCTCAAAATTTATACGCAAATTGCCAGCCTGCGTTTTTCGTACATCTTGACTCTACTATCTCGCATGGCCGACTGGTCATCAATCTCGCTCGGACGAACGGAGTGTCCCAGGAGGGGGTTGTCTACCAAAACGCGCTTGCAAATTGCTATCGAAGACACAGATATTTGACTATACATAGAATGCTACATAAAGATGCCGCTTTAGCGTAATACCAAAATTGTTAAATGTATTTCACTTATTACTTCAATAAAAGTGTTTTACAATTCTTGCACTTTTATGAACGGATTTAATAACCAAAAAATAAAATTGTTACACTGTATATTGAAAAGAAAGTGAATATTAATTTCGTTTCACTAATAACCAGAGCTCAAAGTAAAATTGTTATCAAACGTGACGGTTTTATCGGATAGTCCAATACCTCTTTTCAACGAGTATTAAATTGAAACAATAGAGAAAGTAAGTACACGGTATCGCAGTGTATACCAAGTTCACGGATACCTAAAACAAGGTATAGACTATTTAATTTATAGAATAAACTCTTCGTTTTAAAACAAATAGATTTGAACTTGAAAATTACTAGAAGTGTATTTTATTGTAGGAAGGTCTAATATACCGGGTGTTGTTGGAGGATTTGAGCAGAATCTAAGCAAATGAATAATAAATCAAAAAGGGTGTGGTTTTAACGGACCATCGTAAAGTAAACGTAACAATCGACAAAACCAATTCTACTGTTTACGTAACAAAATTATATCTACCGTGTTTCTATCTATGTTAATTACAATTTCTTTTATACTATAATATCTTCACGTATACTAAAATTATCATTTCATGCTTACCTTATAACAATTTTTAAATAATGCACGTTTTTGTATAAAACCCTTAATTTCAAATAAAATTACGAAAGTTTCCAAGAGCTACATTAAAGTTGTTGAAAATTAAATCGAAGCTTTGAAAAAAAATATCAATACTTTGAGAAAAAAGTTGAAGCTTCGAAATATTAAATCATGAAGCTTCCTGAAAAAATCGAAGCTTTGACTTTATTTAAAAAAAAAGTTAGCCAACAGCTCGCACTATTAGGGTTCCGTACCAATACAACAGTGAGCAATCAATCAACCAAATTAAGCTATTCTAATTTTTTATGTATATTTAAGTCTTATCCAAATTTGATTGTGACAAGTGAAAGATGAATATATAGTCCCACGTAGTACTGGTACATTAGTAAATACGTTGTCTATTACTGTGTTTAAAAATTTTTTTTTCAGCAACTATTACACTGTCAAAAAAAACTGCAGTTTTCCGATAATCTATGACTCAGTAGCTACTATCCATATTAAAATCAAAATTTTAGCTTTGGAAATGTAAGAGAAGAGAGGGAAGGCGGTCATTTTTGGCACATTTTGAGCTATATCATGAAGACTACTGGACCGAAAATTATAAAAAAATATTTTCATAAGCCTTTTAGAATTCTCTTTCAAATGATACCTCAAACGATATACTTATTAAAACTTTTTTCTTTTGACCGAATTAACCCCCGCCATTTTAATCTAAATTTTTTTTCTATTTTCTGACTGTCGATATAAATAAATATTTAAAACAAATTACACAGGTGGCGCCACGATAAATATTATTAAGACTTTTGTATGCCTTCGTATAAGAGTAGCTTGAAATATTGCTAAAATATTAGTAATCTTCAATAAACCATTAGGAACTTAATGTCCTCAATTGTGGATACAGTGAGAGAAAGGGTTCTTTAACGCATAACTTATAAAAGAAAAAGCGTCCACCAAAGTATAGTGATTGGAATTATTTTCCTACATAATGGAGAAAAAAAATAAGCCCTTTCATGCTCTTTATAGATTTGTTGTAAGTTATGTGCATTATATTATATATAAGAATAGAGTCAAGCATGAGAAAAATATTCTTTTTTACTTGGTGTATAGGACACAAAAAATTAAAATCGAACACAGTAGCAGGTCATTACATACCTTAAAGCACAATACCGTGCCGACTGAATAGTCAATAGAATCAGAATTTGTAAGAAGTGAGGAAGAATGAAAATTTTGTTACCTTTCATATTTTGCCGCTCAATGAAATTCCTTGTAAATAGTTAACAAGACAATGTACTATATCTAAAGATCTCTCTTTTTACGAATTTTATACATTTTGTAAAAGTTAAGGCAGAAAAGAGCAAAAAATGGATTATTATATCAAGGCAATTAAAATTAGACCCCCTGTGGATTATTTTTATATGAAGGTTGGAGATTAGTGCGTGTGTGTCAAGCTACCTGATGTTTCCATATTTGACCTCCTGATGTTTTCTCAGCGGTGTTTTTATAAAGGATCAATGATAGCAACCTCTCACGCATGAGATTGTAAAAGCAAATCAACCAAATAATTCCGATTTTAAACTGTCGTTGCTACTGTATAAAGGGTTTACCAGAAAATTAGTCTGTTTCAAAAATTTTATGACTAGAATTGACTGACACTTGAGACCACAGAAAATTTGCCGACGTAATGTTTTGGCAGGGTGCACTTTAACAATGGTTAGGTCCATTATTATTGTTACCTTACTGGTTGCTATCTATTAATTGCATTGACCTATAGTTTTCTGATAAAACAATTTATACTGGCGTGATTGATATTGTGAAAAGATTACACTTATTTTTTTACGTTTAACAGATTTATAAGTTATTTGCTGTGAGAGTGGTAATTTATTTTTCATGTCATTCATTGAGAAAAGAAACTTATTGCTTCAAATGAAAATTATTTGATTGAATTGGATTTTTGGTTTGTATATAAATTATTGTAACGAATTCTCTAATTGTCCTTTATACCTTTAATTCCAATGGATACAAGTCTAATAATTATTCTTCACAATCAGAAATATTTACAGTCTAGTTACCATTAACACTATCTTAATCACTATTTGTAGACATTAATTTAATCTTCTACATACGACAAATCGAACACTATTATAGAATTAATCTTAATGGTAGTTTATTTATCTAAAACATATAAATCATAAGTAAATTTATTTTCTAATTAATTATGTACATCAGTCGTTTATTATATCTGAGTCCAAACTAATACTAAACTACCTCAATAGAGTTCGCACCTAGATATACAATAATACAATACAATATTCAGAAAATGCAGACGAATCTAGAATGTCAGTCATCAAATCTAATAAGACAGCCCTATTGTTTTATGGTACCCATCAATCATCCATTTTTATCGCTGGACAGGTATTTATAATTATATTACGATTATATTATGATACCTGTAAATGTAAACGTAGGACTATGGATCCCAAGGTCCTGGGTTCGAATCATGACACGGACGACTGCTTAAAAATGGCAGATGAGCATTTTCACAAAGACTACGCCGTCGTTCGGATCAAAGGTTAAATGGAGGTCCCGTGGATGTTGTCACGCACGTTAAAGATCCCTACCTTGCTCGGAACAATAAGGGTTCGCCAAAATTCAAAATTTTCAGGTAAAAAACTCGCATCCTGGCCAATGTAGTACCTTCGGCTGAAGCATTGGAAATGTAAATGCACGGACACGAACCGTAGGTGTGATTCGGTTAAAAAATCGAATCAAACCGTACTAAAAAGTTTTTGAACCGAACCGAACCTACGGCAAGGTTCAGTTTGGTTCGGTTCGAGTCCATCTCTACTCCGAATTGTTCCAAAACTAAGTAGGTGTAGCTTTGCTGTCGCTCAATTAAAAAAACTAGCACCTCAAAAACACGAACATCATCACCATTACGTTTTCGAACTCACTTAAGGTCGGTTTGACGCAGCTCTAACTTCTTTTCTATTCTGTGCTAATCTAAAAAGTTCTACTACCCTTTGCAACCTAAATTTCCAATAATTTGACTAATATAGCTTGGTCTAGGTCTTTCTGGCTTCCTGGCTCTACATAGATATTAGCAACCTGATGGTTGTTAAAGAACTCCAACATGTTTACATAATTCCCATTTATGAGGAAATGAAAGATTACCTGGTTGTCCCCTCCAAAAAAAGGAAAAGTGTTAAATTATATGTTATAGTAAGACTTAAGCAACGAATCGCTGACAACATGCCAGAACCCTAACACGAATAGGGTCATTATTTTTAAGCTGGACAGCCTTATCACAATTGAAAGCTAACTGAATAACATTAATTCAAACACTGAGATACTGAGTAATTTATTATCACTGTCACTTTATATCAGTAATCACATGGTTTGATTACTGCTCGTAAGAAGAACCAAGACGAAACTTATAAGACCTGCAAATAGAATATTGGCGTTTAATTGACATCAAAACAATCTATATCATATAACAATTCTATTTAAACATAGGTAGAAACCATTTGTGAAGATGAACCAATCTTATGAAAGTGTGCTGAAGTAAATCCTATTACTTTGTGTTTTCCACACCGGTGTTTGAAATTGTACTTCAGACATATTAGTTTTAATACCTCAAATGGTCTTCGCACATGATGGGTACAGAAAAATTGTGCAAAAAGGAACAGTGTGCAATAGTTTTAGAACAACTGCTCTGATATGCGTGTTAACTGATTTGATAGGTTAGGTCAGCGCCACGGCGCTGACCCAACCTATCAATTTTTCCTTTTATCTAACCTATGTCCACGCAAGTCCAACTAACCTAACCTAACTCCAGACAACACCTGCTAACCTAACTTCTGACAAGTCCAACTAACCTAACCTAACTTCAGACAACACCGACTAACCTAACTCTAAACAACGTAAACTAGCCTAAACCCTCCACCCTACTTTGTCCTTCTCTCTTTTTTCGCATCCATACAACATACATCCAAACTATATCCAACATACGCCCGAGATACATCCATTTTGAATATTTTGGGACTTGATAAAATTTGTAGTAGTTTGGACTTAGAAAAATTTTAACATAAAATTGTAAATTTTATACCAAGGCCTCTAATTTGAAAACTGATATAGATACCAAAATTTACAAAGACAATTATTACGACTACTCTGCGTTCAGACAGGCCCAACTCCACCTGCTGGGAGTCTGAGCTACACCAATTCAAATCGATTCATCAACTTAATTGCACTGTTTCTCGGTTCAACCAGCTATGGTACCACTGTAATGATAAAACTTAGTCATAACATCCATTTTAAGTTTCAAAGACAATTTATTTAAAATTGGTTGTTGCGTATAACTTTTGTGATATTGCAATAATATTAAACTATTTCTTTATTTGCATAATCAGATCTAGGTCTGGTTGTGGGGTGCATTAATGGCAAAGTTTCTTGAATTTATCTCCATCAGAATAGGGTGAAATTGTCTTATAGGCTGAAATTTCCTCATAGTGTGAAATTGCCTCATAGGGTGAAATTGCCTCATAAGGTGAAAGTGTCTCCGACATAAAATCATTGATTCCTTTTACTTATGTCAAACTTACGCTAGTACCTTAAAACATAGACTCAGAGATAACGCCAATGTAATCGCATTATGGAAACAGCGTCATGCAAACCTTCGCCATATCTTTCTTGATCATATAAGTGGTGACATGTCATATCCAAAATTTAAAGAAATGTGCATCTAAATAAAAATGCCGAGGTGTTCTGCTGTTAGGTTTTGAATATTAAAACACTATGCGGGTCTTTGTTGGAGCTAATTTTAAAAGACGTAATAATTACTTTCGATTCCCCAGGAAAATTCTATGCTAATTTGATAGGTTACACAATGGGTTTATCTCAAAAGACAGAGAAATACAGTTTAGAAATAGATTAAAGATGAATCCCATATGGTTTGCAAAAGGTTGATCTGTAAATAAGTAAGGGGTCGTTCGATTTTGATATCTTACACGACGGAGTTATATTAAAAAATACTGCTAAGAGTATTTTTTATAAAAATTCTAAAATTGGTGTTGGTGGTTAAATATATACAGGTAAAACTCACTATAAAACAATTATAAGCGTCACTTTTCCAGTCAAGACTTGCATGTAGCACCATTTAACATAATAAGGAGCTTCGCACACTCGACCATCGGCATAAAAGGCGAGGGAGCCACGTTCCAGTGCATTAGTCGTCAAAGTATCGTCGGGTTTGATCAAAATTACAAGTTAAAGATGGATTTTTCTTGTGTTGACGTTACAAGTGATGTGCGAGTACCACAATTAAATATCAACCAACTAGTTGGTAAGTCAACCTATAGGTTAGGCGAATTTCCTCCAAATTCTCATCACCATATAATGGAAGTTGGTTTTGATTTATATGGTGGTCTTTAACCTGTCATCCAAGTTATTTGCTGTAGTGGTATGTGTGCAGATTCACCATTTTGCTCAAGACTCAAAACAAGTCAGATAAATGGTTTGACTACTGGAGACGACGTTGTCGACATACAATTGGATCAAGATTTCAAATTGCAGCTGAGCACTGCCTTTAATAGAAGTATAGGGCTGTAGAACAATTTTGAAAGAGAGAATTTATATAATATGGAAATTACGAAAGATCGGAATGTTATTGTGCTACCTGCGTACGAGTGCATCAAGCTATTAAATTTGCGAGAATTAATCTGTTTTAAAATGGCTGAGTTAAAGTGTAGAAACTTTCCAGAATTTTACGAAAGATTTGTAGGTGATATAAAAAATGTATGTTGAAGTACGACGGAGGAAGAAAGGGTTCAAACGTTATTAGAGGAAGAGAGCCGTTCCAGTATTTCTCTGTCTAATGATTGCAGCAAAATAAATTACTTGACAGTGTTGGAAATTATTAAATGTTACCCCATTCAATACTTAAAAGATGCGACTGCAAGGCAATCGCTTGCGCAAATGTTTAGAGATTTGGCTATCCCAGATTCGCTAGACTCTGGTTACTACAGCGGTTTATAGATGTTATCAATACATGTATATATTTTATTAAAAACATTATATTTCTTGATAAAGTTTGTTTTACATATTTGTATCTCCAACATTAGCGAAAATTATTAATATATGTATAAAACTATCTTGTTTTTTATTCTTAGGTTTAAAATGGTGAACCCCGCAGATAATAAACACAATATACCGCTTGTCAACAAAGAAAAAGTTGTAGGGAAATTCAAAGACAAATTTAATGTGGGTCTAGTATTTAAATTTGTTGGTAGTAGGGTTAAGTCCTACTGTATTGTAAGCAAGAAAGACACGATTAAAAAGATTAAAGGGGTTTCACAAAGTGTAGTTAAGAATATTAATGTAGATAGTTTTAAGGACATTGTACATAATAATTCTGGTACCCTTATGCATAGGTGACTATCCGTAGTCATAAACACAAGTAATCAGGCCGGGTTATATACAGTTGACATAATTATCCGTTAATTGATCTGTATCACTAAATAAAGTTTATATTTCCCTAAATACGTAGTCGAGGATGGTTACTCAAAGTACAGTGCTTTCCAGCATCTTTTGAGTAATTAATAATCGGAAAAGGAATTATGAATCGATTTCTAACCGCGCATTGCGAATAAATAATTTGACTTCTGAGCGAGGTTTCCTTGTACAAACAATTAAGGTAGGTCAGTACCAGTACTAAATTAGCTATTAATTGGCTTGCATTGAGCGTACTTTCCTTCTGTAATTAATGTATTTGTTTGGAGAAGAAATGCGCTTGAAAGGAATTATACACTGCTTTCACATGTAATTTGGGTAATCCGTAATCGTCAAGAAATTAGTTAGGACACGAATTGTATTTTCCAAGTACCTATTTAGCATTGACTACATTGACAACATAATTATGTTATGACGTGTTTAGAAATTAAAATGGAAAGCCAGAAAATTGATAAAATTTTTACTCTGTTTAAAATTTTAAAAGTTTTGATTTTGAATATTCTAAAAGCAGTACATTACTGTTTGAAAATGGTTTTAAATGTTAAACACTTATGGCTTATAAAGGGTTCATTTCTGAAATTCCCACGGTTTTTTAGATTGCCCGGGAACTTATAGGTAAGGTTAACATGGCTAGTCGAAGAAAACTTTTATCTAGGTTAGATATGAATGCAAATATTTAGAGGTTTGGGGCCTTTAAAATGTAACTTTGTAAGGGGCGGTTTTAATTTTAAATCTGTCTGCAGATTCGGATTCTGCGTAAAATTCTAGACTCATTTGATGTGTCGCATGGCTAAAAAAATTTTAAAGAATGGTTAGGAATCGCTACCGGTAAAAAAATCTTAAAATGAGGGTAGCTCCCTGGGGGATGATACTATCCAAAAAATTCCACAAAATTCAGATAGCTGAGAAAAATTTAATATTAATTGATATCAAACAATATAGATTTATTTCGTGGGTGGAAATGTTGAGAAAGATTTATCTCGCAGAGGGTATATGTGTAAAACGGAAAGGGGTGGTCCTATTTTAAATCTGTTTACAGATTCGGATTATCCGTAAAATTCTAGACTAATTTGATCTGTTGCATGGTTAAAAAATATATAAGTACGGCCAAAAAAATCGCTACCAGCAAGAAATCTTAAAATGAGAGTAGCTCCCTGGGGGATGCTGCTATCTAAAAAAATCCTAAAAATTCAGGTAGCTGAGAAAATTCTAATATTAATTGATACCAAACAAGGTACATTTATCTCGCAAGATCAAAAGGCTAGTCGAAGAAAACTATTTTGGTCCAGATGTGTGTAGAAATGAGGGAAGCTGGTGGAAATGAGGTCACAAAAACCTTGATTTTACTCTACTAACATGTTGGAGTTCTTTAACAACCATCAGGTTGCTAATATTTATGTAGAGCCAGGAAGTCAGGAAAAATATAGAAGAGTACAGGAAGACCTAGACCAAGCTATATTAGTCAAATTATTAGAAATTTAGGTTGTGAAGAGTAGGTAGAACTTTTTAGATTAGCACAGAATAGAAAAGAAGTTAGAGCTGCGTCAAACCGACCTTAAGCAAGGTCGAAAACAAAATGATGATGATGTTCGTGTTTTTAAGGTGTTAGTTTTTTCAATTGAGCGACAGCAAAGCTGGATCTCTACTTAGTTTTGGAACAATAAGGAGTAGAGATGGACTCGAACCGAACCAAACTGAACCTTGCCGTAGGTTCGGTTCGGTTCGAAAACTTTTTAGTATGGTTCGGTTTGATTTTTTGAACCGAATCGCACCTAGGTACGGTTCGTGTCCGTGCATTTACATTTCCAATGCTCTACCCGAAGGTACTACATTGGCCAGGGAGCGAGTTTTTTTTACCTGAATATTTTGAATTTTGCCGAACCTTTATTGTTCCAAGCAAGGTAGGGATCTTTAACGTGCGTGACAACACCCACGGGACTTCCATTTAACTTCTGATCCGAACGACGGCGTAGTTTTTGTGAAAATGCTAATTCGTCATTTTTCAAGCAGTCGGTCGTGTCATGATTCGAACCCAGGACTTTGGAATCCATAGTCTTACGCTTACTACATTGATCCACGGTGACGCCCGTACGGTTTGTGTCCATCACTAAACCGCATATAATTGGCCACATTTCTGAAACGGCTATGGTACTAGCCCTATCACTTTGGTGCTAGCTATAAGCAAAGAGGTAATAGATTTTGGAGCAAATCGGACAACTGGGGGACTGGCAAGTTTTTTTTTAAAAATCGCCGCCATCTTGTTTTTAAGGTGTTAGCTTTCTTACTTGCGTGCTAGCTGGTGCTTGCTCTAAGCTACATGGTGCTAGGTTTTGGAACAAATCGGAGCAGGGGGGGCTAGCGTCAAGTTGCTCCCCCCCCCGAATATAATTGGCCATATTTCTGAAACAGCTTTGGTGCTAGCTCTACAACTTTGGTGCTAGCTAGTGCTAGCTATAAGCAAATTGGTGCTAGATTTTGGAGCAAATCGGACAACTGGGGAGCCGGCAAAAGTTTTTTAAAAAATCGCCGCCATCTTGTTTTTAAGATGCTAGCTTTCTTACCTGGATGCTAGTTGGTGCTAGCTCTAAACTACATGGTGCTAGGCTTTGGAGCAAATTCGAGCACTAGGGGCCTAGCGTCAAGTTGCCCCTCCGGAATATAATTGGCCATATTTCTGAAACAGCTTTGGTGCTAGCTCTACCACTTTAGTGCTAGCTAGTGCTAGCTATAATCAAGTTGGTGCTAGGTTTTGGAGCAAATCGGACAACTGGGGTGGAGGCTGGAATTTTTAAAAAAATTGCCGCCATCTTGTTTTTAAGATGCTAGCTTTCTTACTTGGGTGCTAGCTGGTGCTAGCTCTAAGCTACATAGCGCTAAATTTTGTAGGAAGTCGGAGCACTGGGGGGTGGGGCCTAGCTTCAAGTCCCCCCTCCCCCCCGAATATAATTGGCCATATTTCTGAAACAGCTTTGGTGCTAAATCTACAACTTTGGTGCTAGCTATAAGCAAACGGGTGCTAGGTTTTGGAGCAAATCGGTCAACTGGAGGGGGCAATTTAACGGACTCTAATCAGCTTTGCGTATAGTAATTCTTTTTGAAAATTTCTGTTTGGTGTTCTTTTTACAACACACTTTTGCTTTGTTAATGGTATACATTCCATAGTATTCCGCTCTTAAAACGTCAATACCACAAAGTAGTATTGTACATTCAGTAATGTGATGTTCATTCTTAGTCCAAAACTGATATTTATTATTTTGAGAGTAGGGTAAATAGACCGGATAACGCGGACCACCGCTGCCTCTGTCTCCACTTCTGGAATCCTTTTGATTACACTGCCTTCTGACTTCACATCCGCCATTTTAACTTAAGTAACAACGTTAAATGCGCTAGAACTTTCTTTTTGGGGATTAGAATTCCTTTTGCAGATTGTTTATTGGAATTCTAAAAGTCGCAAATTTTAACAATCATAACGTTGTCGCAAAACTGTTCTGTAATTGGAGTGAGAAACAGACCAGTCACCTGCTGTTGGCCTTCGACATAACTACTGTTTCCAACGTCTTTAACTAAGTTATTATTGTCTACATTTCCTAATAACAACCATAACCAAAACCTCTCATTTGTTGGTTTCACTTTATTTCTGAGAAATTCGGCGACTCTATGCACTTTAGATGAGCTGATGTTAACAGTTCTAGCTACCGTAGAAAAAGATGTTCTGCCGTAGCCCTATGATGCCGTAGATTATCGAAGGTGTCCTGAAAACAGCCGAAGAAACGTGTACTGTAAAAGACCCAAAAGCAACAGAAGGACATTTTCTTATATATTTGAGGAACATCTTACGTAGTTTTTTAGTTTTAAAAAGCTGTAGCAAGCATACCAGTGACCTTGGTTAAGTTGCTGAAATTATGGCATATGTGCGCTCTTTACCTATATGACAATTACACCACTAAAACGTTAAAAGATGGTAACAGGTTATACAGAGTAATGCAGATTTGGAAATATACAAGATAAGTAAAATTGAATTGGTACATCGAAGTGACGTTCTATCAAAGTTAGTAGCGGTGATATAAACTACAACCGCCACTAGCAGCTTCACCACCACCACCGTCGCTTTCATCGCTACCTCCACCACCACCAATTAAATGGCATTCGTAAATAAATAATTATATATCGGGTTCGAGCAAATAGTAAATATACAAAGTGAGTCATAATTGAATCGCAAGGGAAACAAAGACACCGCGTGTATTAGAATGATAGTTATGCCAAAGACGGTTTAACAAAAATTAAGCTAGATAGGTATGCAAGAAAGTATGCGCCAAAATTAACAATACTGGAGTATAATAAGTAGCAAAATGTTGCTTATGTATTTTGAAAATTGTTTATTTTGATACTGCTTAACAAAACAATATTGTAAATGCTCCAAATACGTGCTATTTCTCTGTAGGTAGTATTCATAATGTTCCCGCAGATTTTAAAACATATCGTGAAAAATATGTTGTTGCAAATTTCTGACAAAGGTGATAATCTTCTCACATAATGCGAGCATACTTCTTTGTGAATTCGCACCCTTCAACACTTTCTCCTTTAACATTCCTTACAGGCAAGCACCAGAGGGTGTCCGGTCAGGGGAATATGACAAGAAATTGAAGTCAGCCTACGGAAAATGATTTGTCTTAGAAAGATTTGTTACAGCATAACCAGAGATTGTTGAGCAGCCCCGTCCTGCTGAAACTAAAGTCTACCTATCAGAAGATTTCTGACACGACAAAACTGTCTTGAACCCGGAATAAATAGCATGATCACAATGTCCTGTAATAGTAATAGTTTTATATAAAAAACGGGGGTAATTAAAACTTTTGTAAGTTTATTACCCTTTATCCTCGTGACTATCAGCTATATACTAAAACTCTCTATTTTTAATCTGATATCACTAGGTCGAGATTTTCTTCTTTATACTCCAAGCCCAGGGTAATGTCAGATGGAAAACGGCTTTAGACAAAGAAAACTCTTAGGGGTTAAACGGCTAGTAGAGTGTTAGCTCTGGGTAGATCATGAGCATGGGTCATGGGTGGATAATCGACCAAAAATATTTTTAATAGGCGCCACCGTATTTTTAATACAAGTGCCAACAAAATTTAACTGTGTTTGTATAAGGGAATGCGGAAACCTTATCTTAACACCACTATCATAGCCATAAAATTTGAATTTCACTCTTTATCACACACTTACCAAAACCTCAACCACCAGATGTGAAACAGTTGTCTCAGCTTTACCTGTGAACAAACAAAAACACCACATGGACACTATTTGTGTCTTCAAAAGCATATGCCAAAAATAGAATAAATGAATTTAAACATCTGTGAAATACTAAAGGATTCATTTTCATTACTCTGTCTTTTTACTTAAGGGGGATTTGCTCTAGTTTTCTCTTTCCTAATTTAAATGTTGTATAATAAAACTTCTTTCAAAGGAAACAAAATGAATTCTATTTATATGTAGAAATCTGATTAAATACATGTGACTGCTATATATATATTTACTATCTTGTCATAAAAATTTTTTATAAAAAGAATTTTAGTGAAGTTTAACCTTCAAAATAAATATGTATTAATTGATCATTTCTATAAAATTTAGTTTAAGCAAACATGTCATAATTTATTAGATCATAACACATGAATTTATTTTTACTATAATCATTGAAGCGCTTCCTTGACCATTTACAACAAAGATTGATCATCAGAAAATAGCGATCATAAAATGCAACTACTCAAATTTAACTGTAATCTACAAAAAATATACGCGAATTTCAGCACCAATAAAAAGCTTTTACATGACCTGAATGTTTTAAGCAAAATGTGAAAATTAAATCAAGACTGCATCTGGTGTCTAGATTAGGAAACAGAATCTATACTATTTTTTTTTATCTGACATAAGGTGTCATTCTCAATATCTTAAAACACATTGAATGCGTGTACAAATAACTGACAAACTAGATATTTATTCGGTGTGTTATTAACTTTAAAAAACTACTTTATATTTTTGTTACTCTAATAATCAACGTAGGAAATCTCATAATAATTTACTATACTTTCAAAGTTACGGAAAGTTTCAAACACTCACGTGTATCCAAATAAATTGCAGGTGCAAAATCATGACATCAGCTGTTGTATTTTTCCAGCGTATTAATCATCTGTAAGTTTGAAGTACCAAGATTCTTTGTATAATAAACCATTTCTATACGGCGTATTAAATAGATAGAACGAAACCATAACTGCCTGCTTTAAATTATTGCGACGAAAATTTATTATAATTTAACATTGAAAATTGTTGTTGTAGATATGTCCATAAGATATTGCACTAAAGTGAAATATATTAGTTTAATTTATATTATTAATCTATACCAACTGTCTTAAATGATGTATATTATTGTTCCATGTTCTCAACTCAAGTTCTTCTTTCTGACTCTATTAGACGCCTCGTGTTTTAGTCGAGCCATCTTGACTTTTATCTCTAGTCTACAAAAGCGACTTGATTCTTCGACGTTGGAAACAAAAGTGCTCATAATTAGCTGGACTACGCTTGGCAACAAGCCACAGAATATAAATCTCCTAGATTCTATGTGTTATTGTGAATATTATACTTTACTTATTATTGGCTGAATATTTACGAATTAAATGCTTTAAAATTTATCTGTTTTATTATTAATTTATTAGGCTTGGTGCAACAAGAATAAAAATACGTTACACAGCCTCTTCCCAAGAGAAAAAATTCGAGGTATGGAAGAATTTTTTCTAAAAAAATTTTCGACTGAAACTTCAAAATTACTCTTATTAACTGTATAAACCTCTAACAACTCACAACAAAACAGCACAAACTTTAACTATAACTAACGATGAGTTTAACAAAAAATCAGAATCATTCACTAATTGATATGGGGAATATTAATGCATGGGATTGAGTGATTAGTAACTGCGCGTACTACACGCCTATAAAGGGACAAATTCGGAAGTCATAATCAGTATTTACGTCAATCATTTACGAATATTTAGGGAATCTAACACTCAGTGGATGCATGTCATCTATAGTTACAAACGCAACAACCATATCAAAGTAAAAAATTTTACCTGAAGCGAAAAATATTTTTCTATAAATTAGAACTGTAATAAACAAAATCGAATGTATAACAAAATTACTATTAAACAAAAATCTGTACAACGAATACTCTTCTCTAATTTACTATATCTGTCTTAAGGATTTATGTACATAACTTTCCAAGTGCTAATTTCATTTAAACTAATCGATGAATTTAACAAGTACCAAAAGCTGTTATTTACGAAGTCCATTCACGAAACAAATCTCTAACACTCGAGAAACAGACAAAGTATTAACAATACTTATTCATCAACAAGATACCTTTGATCTTTGAGTGAGCACCTCACAACATTATCTGTACGACTACTATGCTACAGACTCAACTATATCTCTCAAAAATTCTACAACATCAGTGATTCATCACCAAAGAACTCCAAAACCACTAATAAATCATACTTTGAGCCTACTGGGAGACATCCACCAGCAACTCACAAAAAAACTCTTCATGAACTCTCTTAGCTCATGTACACTCTCAATAAAGAATAAGCACATCAGGCCTAGTCTCAAACTACTAAATCAAAACTCAAGCATTCCTTTAATGCTTAATACTCTATCACACTCTAACTATATAACTATACTCAACACTTTACTAAACACTCTCTATAATCTCCATCATGTACCTCATAACTGAATACGCACCTCTTCACCGAATACATATTCATCTCTATATACTCGCAACATTTCTCAACATATGCTACACTCTCAAACACCTCAAAAAAAAACATATCATCATTCAAAATCCATAAACATATCCTTGTCGTCATCAAAAATTATCATTTAACACATCCTTGTCGTCATTTAACACATCTTTGTCGTCATCAAAAATTATCATTTAACACATCCTTGTCGTCATTTAACACATCTTTGTCGTCATCAAAAATTATCATTTAACACATGCAACATCTAAATCAACAAACATATTAAGCTCTATTACTACTAAAACAAAAATTACTTTAAACAAATCAAAAAAATTTCACTAACTTTAATCTTGTCCTACTTAAGAATTTAAAACATGGACCAAAAAGAATTACTACTGACATCAACTATAATTAGAAGTACTAAAGGATCAGAAACATTCTTAACATCTTCATCGATACTAAACATTTTCTTAGACTTAAATTTGAAGATACGGATGAATGAAAAAGGGGGAATTTGAATACGAAATTATTTTCTACTTTACTTCATGATAACTATTAATAAATGTTCTGGTACACGCTTACTCTACCCATAATCAAACTGTCGATATAAACTAAAGTGCTTCACAACGCATAAATTTGCTAGTATGACAAGCTCCTCTATGAGCCTCACCTAGACTTATAAACAAAATTGCTAGAATGACAAACTCTTCTCTGAGTCTCATCTAGACTGACAAACTAAATAAGCTAAACGAATCACATCATAACCGACTTCAAATAATCTCAAGTGACGATGCCAAAACTGCTAAAGCGACAAACTTACCACGACCCTCGCATAGACTGACATAACGCTGAGCGACCAACCCTTCCGGAGTTTCGTCTAGACTAACATAACGCTACACGATGAACCACAACAAGTCTCGCACAGATCTAACTTAACTCAACATACTACGTTGTAACGCGACCATAAAATTGCTACTCAAAACCAATCAAACTAAACCAAAACGTGCTCATGCACAAGAGCAATCTTCAAAACTATATTTCAACAGTAAAACTAGTGTACCATTAATCAACCAACAAACATAACTAATAAGACTAAAAGATGAACCTACTATCGATGTAATACATCCAAAATCAAATAAACTCGTAACATCCATATCAAATAACTTTATCATTTTATCTAGAAACAGGAATTTCGCTACTCAACTTCTGTTCCTCCACTCGTTGAGTTGGACACGACGGACAAGTGATACTAGTCACTCCTTTACGACCACAACCATAACAAAATAATCTCTTGAAAGATCTACAGACACTGAAAGTATGTCCATAACGTGAACAATTCCAACATACCAATTTATGCTTAATAAATGAGTTACCTACTCCACTCTTTTCTGTCATTGGGGTAGCAGAATTAAGAATTTGTACTGGGAATGTGAAGATGTAGGGTATAAACACGACTTGAAGCATTCTGAAATGAACTAGGGTTTTGTTTCTAAAACGTGGATTAAAATAATTAATAGGCTGCTTGTGACTATATGGTGCAACTGAAACAGACTTATGTTTACTTAAAGAAGCTTCTTCTAACTTCTTACACAATTTAACTAACGTACTAATATCCTCTATCTCTGTAAGAGCAAGATGCTGAATGAAATATGGCAATAAATTTTCTTGACTATTCTAACTTTAGTGTGTTCTGCAGGAATATTAGGTAATCGGTTAAACAAATTTTCCATATTAGCAATGAACAATACAACTGATTCACCATTCCTCTGTAATCTATTTTGATTTTTTCCCAAATATCGTCTTCAGGATGTGCTGGCAAGAAATCTTCCTTTAGTCTACTAACCAACGAACTCCAATCTGTTAATGAACTACGAACGCAACGATACCATACTAAGGCATCACCGGTAAACAATTCAACTGCAGAATTAAACAATTCCATTTCAGATACCTTTCGGGACTGTGCAATGTCACTAATGTTTTCTAAAATTGATATAAGAGATGGGTTTCCTGAATATTTTATCGACCAAGATCCAATAGGGACTGACTGTGTGACATATGTAACCGTTGGAATGGGCACATTAGATGCAGCAATAGGATTTATATTAATATCTTTATGATTTGAACTCGTATCTTTATTTAATTTCTCATGCAGATCTGCTTCCACAACAAGAATAGTAGCCAAACTTTCATTTTTAAATAACACAATTTCCTCAAAATTTTCTTTAGGGAGCTTTAACCGTTGAATTCTACCTGTAAGATGTACTAATCTTGACCTTATCCTTTTAAAAATTGACTCAGCGGGATCATCCATAAATTCTAACAAAACGTTTTTAACTGACTCTATACTAGACTCAATCTCTTCTTTCTCTACTTTGAAATCTACTTTATAACTTGAAGGATCTATCAAACAACCGGGTTTATCTGTTTCTTTGGCCAACAACCTTGCTAAAATTTTCCTTTTATCTGAAACTGGTCTTGAATTTTCAATGCCTCTAATGTTCAATTCATATTCTAACTCATTTTTAAGTAAATGTACGATGCTATAAGTTTCTGCCATAATTAAATATCTGAATACCTCTAACGTAACTCAATTATAAAATTTTTTGAAGATGAAATCTCAAACAAACGAATGTCCTAACTATATAAAGAAGAACCCACTATAAACTGTAACAAACTTTAACAAAAATGAAACTAAAAGAAGACGTTACTAATATCAAAGCAAACCTCAGTCGGTGAATATAAGTGTGATGAAAATAACTACTAAATGTTCCAGCCTCTAAGTGAAATTATTCGAGCCCCACGTTGGGCGCCAGTGTAATAGTAATAGTTTTATATAAAAAACGGGGGTAATTAAAACTTTTGTAAGTTTATTACCCTTTATCCTCGTGACTATCAGCTATATACTAAAACTCTCTATTTTTAATCTGATATCACTAGGTCGAGATTTTCTTCTTTATACTCCAAGCCCAGGGTAATGTCAGATGGAAAACGGCTTTAGACAAAGAAAACTCTTAGGGGTTAAACGGCTAGTAGAGTGTTAGCTCTGGGTAGATCATGAGCATGGGTCATGGGTGGATAATCGACCAAAAATATTTTTAATAGGCGCCACCGTATTTTTAATACAAGTGCCAACAAAATTTAACTGTGTTTGTATAAGGGAATGCGGAAACCTTATCTTAACACCACTATCATAGCCATAAAATTTGAATTTCACTCTTTATCACACACTTACCAAAACCTCAACCACCAGATGTGAAACAGTTGTTTCAGCTTTACCTGTCAACAAACAAAAACACCACATGGACACTATTTGTGTCTTCAAAAGCATATGCCAAAAATAGAATAAATGAATTTAAACATCTGTGAAATACTAAAGGGATTCATTTTCATTACTCTGTCTTTTTACTTAAGGAGGATTTGCTCTAGTTTTCTCTTTCCTAATTTAAATGTTGTATAATAAAACTTCTTTCAAAGGAAACAAAATGAATTCTATTTATATGTAGAAATCTGATTAAATACATGTGACTGCTATATATATATTTACTATCTTGTCATAAAAATTTTTTATAAAAAGAATTTTAGTGAAGTTTAACCTTCAAAATAAATATGTATTAATTGATCATTTCTATAAAATTTAGTTTAACCAAACATGTCATAATTTATTAGATCATAACACATGAATTTATTTTTACTATAATCATTGAAGCGCTTCCTTGACCATTTACAACAAAGATTGATCATCAGAAAAATAGCGATCATAAAATGCAACTACTCAAATTTAACTGTAATCTACAAAAAAATATACGCGAATTTCAGCACCAATAAAAAGCTTTTACATGACCTGAATGTTTTTAAGCAAAATGTGAAAATTAAATCAAGACTGCATCTGGTGTCTAGATTAGGAAACAGAATCTATACTATTTTTTTTTATCTGACATAAGGTGTCATTCTCAATATCTTAAAACACATTGAATGCGTGTACAAATAACTGACAAACTAGATATTTATTCGGTGTGTTATTAACTTTAAAAAACTACTTTATATTTTTGTTACTCTAATAATCAACGTAGGAAATCTCATAATAATTTACTATACTTTCAAAGTTACGGAAAGTTTCAAACACTCACGTGTATCCAAATAAATTGCAGGTGCAAAATCATGACATCAGCTGTTGTATTTTTCCAGCGTATTAATCATCTGTAAGTTTGAAGTACCAAGATTCTTTGTATAATAAACCATTTCTATACGGCGTATTAAATAGATAGAACGAAACCATAACTGCCTGCTTTAAATTATTGCGACGAAAATTTATTATAATCTAACATTGAAAATTGTTGTTGTAGATATGTCCATAAGATATTGCACTAAAGTGAAATATATTAGTTTAATTTATATTATTAATCTATACCAACTGTCTTAAATGATGTATATTATTGTTCCATGTTCTCAACTCAAGTTCTTCTTTCTGACTCTATTAGACGCCTCGTGTTTTAGTCGAGCCATCTTGACTTTTATCTCTAGTCTACAAAAAGCGACTTGATTCTTCGACGTTGGAAACAAAAGTGCTCATAATTAGCTGGACTACGCTTGGCAACAAGCCACAGAATATAAATCTCCTAGATTCTATGTGTTATTGTGAATATTATACTTTACTTTTTATTGGCTGAATATTTACGAATTAAATGCTTTAAAATTTATCTGTTTTATTATTAATTTATTAGGCTTGGTGCAACAAGAAAAAAAATACGTTACAGTCCCTATAACGTACTTGGGTTATAGTACTACGCGCCTAGCACACATTTTGTTGACGCTTCACATCACATCGACACACGCTCACTATGTAGCAATTTCTGGACGATTACGTTTAACCTCACAATATCAAGGAAACAAGTTGTTTGACGATGGATAAAACCGTCCAAATGAATGTGACATTCGTCAGAGAGCCAAACATTGACCAAGTAATCTAGGTTCTCGTGACTTATTGTCAACAAACGTGCACAGTGCGCAACTCGTTCTCCGATAATCATTACCCCCACTTGTATTCGGTACAGAAATCTACCAACTTTCAAAAATCGCGAAAGCGACGTATTGCTGATGCTAAATTTTAAGGACGTCTGTAGAAGACTTTATTTTGATGGTTTCCACGCCTGATTGAAAGCATGTCCATGATTACTATTTGTGGACATAGTTACTGGTCTACCAGAGCTCCCCTTCCGTTGACACAATACACTACCAGTAGGATAAAAGTTTGTAACAATAGATAACATAACTGCGTTGCTTGGTGCAGTCTTTATAAACCTTCGCGACATTGTTCCTCCATTAACTTCAAAGTCCGTTTACCTCCACAACCATGTTGGTATGAACAAAAATAATGCTCCACGATGAATATATTTTACGACATCGTCAAACCCATTTTCACAGCTAGCACGCAACACGACGTTTTTTATACTAGTACGAACAAGTACTGCTTATGCACTAGATAGGTTTTGGGCCTTTAGGAGCTTCTTTTTAAAAAGACTTTATTTCCAAATTTACACTCCTATCAAGTGTATTTTAATTGCAATTGTTTAATTCCAAAGAAATAACTTAATTTTGATACAACAACTTTGACATTTATATTCACTAAACTTTGAGTAATTGACAAAATACTTGGAGTTAAAAGTTAATAATTAATAATTAAAAATTATGGCAAGTAGCTTGAGCAACCAACAATGTTAAAGTTGTGAAGCTCGAGCCTGACTGGTCATCTTGGGCTCCTGAGGGTATTTATGCTATCCTTGCTCTTACATCACTTTGTGGGAAATGCAGATCTCATATCTGCTATTTCTTGATACAATACAGAGTATTACATTTTTATAATCTTAATTCTAACAATTGCTGTCTTATTGTCTACTGTGACCTGTACTTGGGGTGTCATATTACGTCTGTAATACAATGTAACTGTTTCCGTTCTCATGTCTGGTTTGTGAACTTTCATTAACTTTGTTACGGTATTCCGCGCAAACAAAAAAGAAAACAGTAAAAGTGAGTAAACAAATCGTTTACGCCGAACACCGCAACAAAACGGGGACAGAATGGTAGAATTTGGGCTAGCTCAAAAACGTCGTAGAGGGGCGTTGGTGAAATAGAAAGAATACATTGGAAACCACTGTAAAACTATATTGTTAACATACAATCTTGAAAGACTATTTACAAAACAACAAAATCCAATAAGTTGCGTAATCGTTTGTTACGTCCTGGTAAGCAAAGCGTCATAACATAAGCATATAAAATTGGTAATCAAAATAAATATAACATCTTATAATCTAAATTCTCACTTAATGGTTCACCTTAAATACATACAAAAGAAAATAAGACACAAACTATACAGTACTTCAGGAAAAGATATTTACATAAGTTATCTATACATGCTGCTTTTTGAAATGCTCCTCCTCAAGGAATTGTATAACCTTAAAATTAAACACCCTAACTCAAATTAATCAAATATTAATCTACTTTTAAATTGATGCGTAAGTTCTTTTGTTAATGTTTATACAAAAGACAAAAGAAACAGTAAAACGGATTCTAACACAAACTTTGAATAATTAAACTTTTAATTTAAAGAATGATTATTACATCGTCGCTCGTGAATTGTAAACGTGTTTGGTAACGTGCTGGCAGCAAATAAAATGTCTATACTCCACAGCAGCATAAAAGAATTACAAAAATAGAAAACTGTACCTTGAACTATTTGGTTTCGTATCATGTTGTGGATAGAAAAATGCGACTGCATTTCTTTATTGGCTGCATGCTGGAACCACCAACTTCACTTATACTAAGAAAGCACTTTTAGTAGCGCGACTTTACATGTATCTTTGGTAAGAGGATGTTGTATTCAATCTTTAATGGTCTCTTTCAAAGCACAGTTTCTATTTTATAAGGACAGAATCATGTATGGGGGTAGGGTATTTGGCTTTCAAAGATATCGCCAAAGAATCATGTGTGCAGAATTCCCAGACAATAGCTGCGGAAATACAAACTGTAACAGCTTGCCAACAAGCAGATAGCGCAATTATCAACGAATTTTCGACAAAGGAAAACAATCTACTTACTTTGTGACATCTTAACAGCTGCAGAATAGCAGATAACAAGTCCATTGTAAGCAGATGTAGGCAGGTGGTAAGTGGTCTTATCTTTTAGAAGAAAGCTGTGCATTTACATGCACCTTTCAATTAAAATGTAATCACTGCAGGTGCTAGGAAATATCCCAACTACTTTGTAACGTAATGTTTCCTAAGCAGCTGTGTGATTTTATTAGGCAAACTTTTATATAGAGTAATTACTTGAGAAATTTTTTTAATAACACTAATTCAAATGCCGGCAAATCGAGCTTGTTGAGGAATTTTAGAGCGTTTTAAAAATAAACGCAAAAAAAAATTGTTTGCAGGGTTTTAAACGTAACAACCTTTTATTATGTCTTTCAATTATACAATGTAACAATAATTCTTAATCCTTAAGAATTCCATTTAAATAAACATATATATTGATATGGGGATATGTAACTCCTCCCGACGTAGATGAAAATTAAAAGTTTTACTTAATTTTTAAAACTTATTGTCCCTAAGGGTTTATTTATTATTTCTTTATTTAC
The DNA here is from genome assembly GCA_036346225.1 of Platerodrilus igneus. Taxonomy (NCBI): domain Eukaryota; kingdom Metazoa; phylum Arthropoda; class Insecta; order Coleoptera; family Lycidae; genus Platerodrilus; species Platerodrilus igneus. The sequence goes on from JARFIW010001148.1 coordinate 94,936, forward strand.
CTTTATTTCTCGTTTCTTATGACTAAAATTTGTTTCTTTGTTTCTATATCTAAGATACATTTTGTACAATAAATACATAGCTAATAAAATCATTATAATAATTAATAAAATTGTTTAAACGCTTATGTAATCATAATGTAGGTTTGGCACTTTTAATTCAATTAAGTATTCTTTGTAACTGTCCATTAACTTTACGGCTTGGTTGAGGTTGTCTAGGTTAGATGCTCCAGTTGCTTTGGTTTATTGCTGATTTTGTCGTCTTCGGGTTGTGTAACTTGAACTGTAGTTCAGGTAAATTTGCGAATTTCTTCGTTACTGTTGGGTCTTGGTTTACTCGAATAATTTCGTTTTTTAATTTTAAATAGCAATCTTCTTTTATGGTGATTACTTTATTTCTAATTAATGCTAAATTGTTTTCGTCTTGGTTGCAATGAGCGGTTGCTATTACTTCTTGCGGAAATACAGCCATCCATTTGTTGTCCGTAACTTTTGAATTTTCATATTCATAATTTGTACTGGTTTTGGATCACAATTTTCATAGTGATTAGAGAATTTAACAATTGTACTTCACAAGGGCTAGCTGTTTGAATAGCTGTTGTTGTTAATGATTGACATAAATATTGACTCGGTGCTACTTCTTTGTTTTTTCATTCGTGAAGCTGTACCTAAGTTCATTCAGAGAAAGGAACCTGGTTTTAGGAATAATAACTTGATACTTGCTAGTAACTTTGATGGAGAAAGCAAATAAATGATAATAATTATAAATGTTACTCTCTACAATAAAGATTTCTATTAAAAACGGAATTTCATGATTCTTTACATAACCTTTTACTATAGCTATTTTTTCAAATATAAGCATGTTAGATCCTGTTGCTTCAAAGGGTAGTTTACTATTAGTTATAAGTGATCTAATCCTGAATAATTCATTTAATAAATCAATTGGTTCTATAATACTAGCGTATTATGTGTTTAATTAGCAAATTTTACAGCGTTTTTTAATCTGATTAAAATTTGTTGAATTACAGTAAGGGTCGATATCATTTGGTTAAATATCGTGTAAATCTGATTAAATCTCGCATTCACAGCATTGTGGTTTGCATGTTACTTTCAAGGGTGAATATTCTATTTGTTATTCTGTCTTGGTTTTTTACTAGCTTTTTTAGTGTATCAATAAATTTTATTATGGTTGATTCAGCTAAGGATATTTGATTTCTAACAATGGTTTTTATGTCATTTTGGTTTTCAATTAAACGTTGTATTGCGTTGTCGTATCGTTCTGCATTTTAGTTGTCTAAATTGCCTGTGATAGCCTTTATAATATTACCTAATCCGTTAATAAGCCCTCTTTTTCGTCTTGTGATTTGATCCGTTGGTATAAATCTATTAAATTTGTCTTCTGTGTTCTTTAAGATGTTTTCCGTTATACTACTGTAGTTAAGCATTTCTATGGCGTATTCTTTTCCGAATTTGACTGTGTCCATTGATTGTTTAAGTCTGTAGTAATTATCTCTAATTATACAAAATTCTTGTTTTAGTTCAGTTAAAACAAACTTCTGTGCGAACGTCCAATAATCTATTGTGTTTTGCAAACTTTCCAATTTTACTGGTAGTATACTGGAGTTGTTTTTAATGTCTTTCACTACTATGTCATTTTTTAAGTTTACCAAACTTTTATTTGTTTTTCTGTCCTAGGCTTGATAGTGTATTTTTCGTCCGTTTGAATATTACTGTTTTGGAATCTAATGGGAATTTGTCCGTGTTTCGTTCTTAATTATCGGTTATTTATATCAATGTTGGCTCCTAATTTTCTTAGAAGATCCATGCCTATTAATTCGTCGTTTTTGTCGTTAAATTCAAAGATACAAAATTTATGTTTCAGTTTTACGTTAAAAGTTTTGAGTAAAGGTATGTTCGCTATAAATTGGTCTAATGTCGTTTTGTGGGCTGTCTTGATTTTGAAAGGTTCTCTTTCTACAAAATCTCAATAATGTTTTTGTACGGTTTTCAGGCTAATCAGAGTTTTTAAAGATTCGGTATCGATTAGTAATTTGAATTCTGCATAAGGTATTTCTATATAAGGTAAAATCTGTTGATTAATGATGTTTTGATTAATTACGTTTGGTCGTATTTGAATAGGTCTAACTGAAAATTTTAGCATGCGTTTTTTCGTCGTCCTCTTTGTAATTTTTATAAGAGTTGTTGCATTTGTAATTTGTCTAATCGTCTCTACTCGAAGTCGCGTCATTATTTGCGTCCGGCTTGTAAAGTTTCGTTTTTGGTTATAGTTTGGTCTGATTTGCGATATTTTAGTATTTAGTCTGGTGTTACCAGATAAAGTGTCCATAGGAGTTGGTTTGTAATAATTGTTGGGGTTGTTGTTGTTATTTGTCATCGGTGTGTTTCTGTTGGGGTTTGCGCCGGATGTTCGTCTTGGTTGATTTACGTTTTGATTAATCCTTGGTGTAAATACGGGTTTTGTAAAATTTGAATTTGGTCTTGAAAATTGTCTAAATTGGTTGTGAAAATTTGTGTTATTAAAATTTGGGTTGTTAATTCGTAGTTGATTCTTTTGTGCGTTAAATGGTGTAAATTTCGGTTGTGTGGGTATTTTTCTCGCAGCTGTTTTCATTGGTGCGCAATTTTTATTTCCGTTAGGGTAATATAGTCTATTTCTGTAGTACATAACGTTTTCTTCCTCTACAAACATGTTCATTGCTTCTTCTAAATTTTGGGGATGTTTGAATCTTATTTTGTGCGATAAGCGTTCAGGTAAGGCATTGATGTATGTGTTTAAAGCCATTTCGTCGTACATCTTCGTCTTCAGTAATCGTATGTTTTGGTCGGGTTCTTCAATTTTTAGTTTTGTCAAAATTAAACTTTGTACGTCTTGACATTTTATACCGAATTGGTAGGGTGATTGGTTAGTTTCCATCTGTAAGTTTATTAAACGCGGACAAGACATTTGATACTTCTTTGGTCGCCGAAATATGCAATTAATACGCGTTTGAAGTCCTCCCGTTGTTAAAAGTCATCGCTGCAGGCAACAAGTCTTTGTGCTCTGCTGGTTAGTTTGCTAATTGTTAAGCTTAAAAGTAAAACCTTGCGTTTGCTGTTGCCGCGTTTATTAAAAAATTTCAAATATACCTCGCAAGCGGTGATGAAAATACTTTATAGTGCTTTGTTTCCGTCATATGGGAGAATTTCCTCGAGATGGAGTTTCATATTGTCTCCTTTCATTATTTCTATTAATAGTTGCTTTTCAGTCTAGTTTGTATTAAGTTATTTAAAGAATCACTTATCTTTCACATATATTTTATATGTAATTAAAAAGTGCTATAATTACATTGAAGAATTCTGCTGAGTAATTGTTTCATCAATAACTGTCGCAATAGAATGTATAATTATAAATTTTGTAGAGATTATAAATTAATGCGGGTTAAGTTTCAGATTTTCTTAATAATTTTATTTCAGTAATAGTTTTCTACAATAGATTGAACAAGAACTGCGTTATAATTATACGCTTTTGTTTCAGACTTGTGCTGAGTAATTATTTCGTTAAGTGTTGCAATAATAAAGTACAAAAAACGCTTTTATAACTATACACCTTCATTAATTTGTTGCATTGAAAGTGTTTAATTTATCGATCTATATAATATTATCAAGTTTCAAATTTTCAGAATAAATTCTTTCGGTAATAATCGCCGTAATAAAATGGTACAAAGAATTGCGTTCTAGTTATACATTAAAGCTTTAGTCTTTGCTGAATAAATCGTTTTATTTATCGTAATAAATTCTAATAAATTGTGCGTCTATAAAATTCCTTTGTTAAAATTAGTTTCCTGAGTCAATTCCTTCAGAAATGATAAAATTGCGATAATAAAATTGTACATAAAAATTCCTTTTTGTTTCTTACTAGCTAATATCAATATTTAGTTGATATGTTTAGGAAAATGTACTTTGGTACTTACAAAAGTTTGTTTGCCAGTTCCATTACATTCGTTTTCCTTTGTTATTAGACTTGGTCTATTTTTGTACTTCGTCCAAATCTTGGTTTGTTCTTTCAGATGAAGAATAGAAATTCAAGACCACCATTTTCCTCGATTTTGGATTCTGCTAGTGCCCTTCTATAATCCTACTGGCTGCGCCAGATAAGTTTTGGGCCTTTGGGAGCTTCTTTTTAAAAAGACTTTATTTCAAAATTTACACTGCTATCAAAAGTATTTCAATTCCACTTGTTTAATTACAAAAAAATAACTTAATTTTGATACAACAACTAAGACGTTTATATTCACTAAACTTTAAGTAATTGACAAAATACTCGGAGTTAATTAATAATTAATAATTAACAATTATGGTGAGAAGCTTGAACAACCAACAATGCTAAAGTTGTAAAGCTCGAAACTGACTGGCCATCATGTGCTCCTGAGGGTATTTATGCTATCCTTGTTCTTACATCACGTTGTAGGAAATGCAGATCTCATGTCTGCTATTTCTTGATACAATACAAAGTATTACATTTTTATAATTTTAATTATAACAATTGCTGTGTTATTGTCTACTGTGACCTGCACCTGCGGTGTCATATTACGTGTGGAATATAATGTAACTGTTTCCGTTTTCATGTCTGGTTTGTAAACTTTTATTAACCTTTTATTGTGTCCTTCAATTACACAATGTAACAATAATTCTTTATTCTTAATAATTCCATTTAAATATACATATATATATATATATATATATATATATATATATAAATTAAGATGTATCTGTAAATAACTCTTATGAAAATAATAAGAGCTATTGACCAATACAAATCGGGCTGGTAATTATATAACCATTAACAAAACATTAGCTTTATTACTTCACAGGGGAGGAAACATCCACTGACCAATGGTTTCGGCTTGTTAAGCCTCATCAGAGTGAAATAGTTCCCAAGCTAAGTTTTGTAATGGCTATATAACTACCAGCCCGATTTGTATTGGTCAATAGCTCTTATTATTTTTATAAGAGTTGTTTACAGATACATCTTAATTTATATACTACTTCTTATTGCGGACTGCAAATAACTTGTCTTTATATATATATATATATATATATATATATATATATATACAGGGTGAGTTTTTAGTGTAGCAACGGCCGATAACTCCGTTATTATAAAAGCTACGTAAACCAAATTTGGAGGCATATTAGGCATGCCTAAAGTGCACATTTTAAAAATATTTGGAAGCATACAGGGTGTTTCATAATTCCAGGGCATATTAAACTTATATTTTTTTAAATAGAACACCCTATATATTATTACATTTTAGAAAAGCCCATGAAAAGAGCTTTAATTTGATATCAAATTGTATCTGTCTATTCCTTTTAGTTTTTGAGATATTCAACTGTTATTAGAAAAAATGACCCCGATTAGATATATTGCCACTGCACTAATACACAACTTATGTTAATTTTCAAGATGCAGAAAATTTTACCATATACCATAGTATATTTGTAAATATCACTTTTTTGAAATTTCTTCCCAGTATACAGGGTGTGTCAGGTTTCGCAAAATGCACTTTTTAAAATTCTTTTTAAATGGAACACTACCAATTTTATTGCTACAATGGATAGTTCATTAAGCGTCCTTTCATTTTTGTTAAGCATTCCCTATACCTAAATCCATTACTTTCTGAGATATTTTTGATTTTCTTCAAATTTTATTAATATTTTTAATTTACATAACTAAGAATAACTTACTATTGGAGAATATTATAAAACAATTAATACATTTTGATGAAGAATTAACTACAGTTATCCAATAACAATTTTTACTATAGATATAGCAACCTACAATAATACGCTATCAACAGAATTCTGCCAGATCAACAATATGCATTTTATAGAAAGTGTTCAAGCAGGAAATCAGGCAGGCTTTGAAAAAAAGAACTATTACATGTAAAGTGTCATTTAGGTTTATTAATTGTAGTGTGTTGTCATTTAACAGGATATCTCTCTTGATATATTCTTGATGCAAGTAGGAAATTTTTTAAAGTTGCTCCCAATATCCAAATCATATTTATTTGTTCTTACACTGTAAAATTCATTTTGAAAACTCCTTCAAAGATTACACTTAAAACAGAGCTGATAATGTGTTAAATGACAACACACTACAATTAATAAACCTAAATGACATTTTGATTGTAATTGTTATTTTTTTCAAAGCCTGCCTGATTTCCTGTTTGAACATTTTCTATAAAATGCATATTGTTGATCTGGCAGAATTCTGTTGATAGCGTATTATTGTAGGTTATTATATCTTTAGTGAAAATTGTTATTGGATAACTGTAGTTGATTGTTAATCAAAATGTATTAATTGTTTTATAATATTCTCCAATAGTAAATTATTTTTAGTTATGTAAATTAAAAACATTCATAAAATTTGAAGAAAATCAAAAATATCTCAGAAAGTAATAGATTTAGGTATAGGGAGTGCTTAACAAAAATGAAAGGACACTTAATGAACTATCCATTGTAGCAATAAAATTGGTAGAGTTCTATTTAAAAAAAATTTTAAAAATTGCATTTTGCGAAACCTGACACACCCTGTATACTGGGAAGAAATTTCAAAAAAGTGATATTTACAAATATACTATGGTATATGGTAAAATTTTCTGCATCTTGAAAATTAACATAAGTTGTGTATTAGTGCAGTGGCAATATATCTAATCAGGGTCATTTTTTCTAAAAACAGTTGAATATCTGTAAAACTAAAAAGAATAAACAGATACAATTTGATATCAAATTAAAGCTCTTTTCATGGGCTTTTCAAAAATGTAATAATATATAGGGTGTTCCATTTAAAAAAATATAAGTTTAATATGCCCTGGAATTATGAAACACCCTGTATGCTTCCAAATATTTTTAAAATGTGCACTTTAGGCATGCCTAATATATCTCCAAATTTAGTTTACGTAGCTTTTATAATAACGGAGCTATCGACCGTTGCCACACTAAAAACTCACCCTGTATATATATATAAATATATATATATATATATATATATATATATTGCTGCAATAAGGAGTTGTCTAGGGGGTGTATTGAGTAGCAAGGGTCGTGTAGTAACCATAAATTGCAATAGGAATCAGAAAACTGCATTTATTTAGCAGAAAATTAAGTAATTCGTACATTATGTAAATAGCAAGCATTTAACACCTTGTATATAGACCATAATTAGCTTTAAGCGATGCAAGTAAGCTTATCTGTCAACAATAGAACGCGTATTTATCAAAAAAATAGGTAATTTATACATTATGTAAATAGCAAGCATTTAACACTCTGTATATAAACCGTTATTAGTTTTAAATAATGCCAGTAAGAATATCTTTAAACAATAAAACGCGTATTTAGAGAAATAATCGTACATGTAATTAAACACGCGTTGAGAAGTGTTCTAATTAGTTATAAAACAAATACGAAGATAAGAAATAAAACCTAACAAAGCTTCTGCAATTACGCTTGAACAATAGGCGCTTTGATAAGAAAACGCAGTTTCAAAAATGCATAAACACAAACGAAAACAGTATTAAGGTTACATCATTTATTTTGTACAATTATTGAAAAGGTGATATCTATACAAAACAACGTATGGTCAAGATAACGAATAAGGTAAAAAATAAACACCATTACACGGAAATCCGAATAATTACATCATAAACAACTTCAAAATGCAGGGCCTGGTTGGTAGAGATATCTGCATAACTGCTTGGAAACCCAGCCCCCATGTAAGTGGGAAGAGCTTATATAACACAGAGCAGTGATAACACAAGTCAGTTTACAACTCATGCACAGCGAAGCTGTGTCACTGTTAACCAGAAATCCACGCGTAAATAAATAAAGTGAAATAGAATATCAAGTTTAAGTTACAGTGAAAATCGTGCAACAATTAAGAAGAATCTTTGTCGTTTTTTTTAATAGAAAACGTGAGTAGAATTGGGTAATTGATTTAAATTAAATATTTATAATAATAGGGCTTCAAGTTTGCGTTAATTCAAGTCTGTGTCGAAAACAATATTTCAAGTCTGAACAATTTAAGTCTGTGAACAATTCAAGTATGCGTCGATAATAATATTTATGGTATATAAAATTCTAATTATAAGTGGATTCAAAGGGGACAATTCTAATCGAATTCTAAACTGCGTCAAATGCATTTAAGGGAAGAGATTCAAACATTTGCAGACAAATATAAAATAAAGAAGCACGAAGTAATTTTTGGAAAACGAGGGGTAGCTGTACTCACATATTAGTCAACTAAGCAGAGCATTGGTAGACGATTGAAGACAACCAAAGGGGTGTTGATCCACAACCTGAACAAACATATCGCAGTTCAGAGTTATTTAATTTTAAGATATTTTTCTATTTAAATTTCAATACTGAATTTATTCAATTTATATAAAACCTGTAGCGAAGTCAACAACAAATATTGCATATGTTAAACTTACGTAATATATTATAAAGGTGTCTAGAACGTTTCAGGTTTCTTTGGTAAAAAGGTAGTTTTTGGTGACTTTAAATTGAATTCAAAGTATATAAATTTTGGGATAAATAATACATATGATATTGACTGATTGAACGGTGTATTTAAATATTTTTCAAAAATTGTAAATAATATTTTTTTCATTATATAAAATTAATTGACTTCGTTTTATCAGTTCAAACAAATAGGTAATCATAAAGGAGCGGAGAAAAAAATTGATCATCGTAACGTTGTGCACTCAGTGTAGATTAAAAAGGGCTAGCCATGGCATAATAATAAAATTAGTAAGATTTAATTTGAAGTGAGAACACAGAGCGGTGCAGTTAAGTAAAAACGTTCATTACACCGAGTACGACGTTATCATATCAATTTATATATATATATATATATATATATATATATATTGCTGTAATAAGGAGTTATTTAAGGGTGTATTTTATAGCAATGGTCGTTTAGGAATTAGAAATCATAATAGGAAGCAAAAACTGCATTTATTTAGGAGAAAATTGAGTAATTGAGATAGTTTGTAAATGGTAGGCATTCAACACCCTGTATATAGAGTATAAATAGTTTTAAGCGACGCGAATAGACACAATAAGACGTATAGTTAGCAATGAAATGAGTAAAACATGCATTAGGTAAATAACGAATATTTAACACCCAGTAGATAGAATTTTAGTAAATTTAGGTAATGCAAATAACGATATTTTTTAGTAGAAGCACGCGTATTTATAAGTAAGCATAATAAAGGTAATTAAACACGCATTCAAAAGAATTCCAATCAGTTATGATAATACAGAGATAAGAAATAAAGCTTAAAAAAGCGTTGTGTAAATGCGTACAAACAATTAACAATTTTCATAAGTAAAGGTGATTAAAGATGCGTAAATGGATAAGCATATATGAAAATTGAAAGACGAATTGCATCAGTTATTTGTGTATAATATGGAAAAGCGAATAATATTTTTCAAAACACCGCATGGACTGATAACGAAGCAGCTGCAAGCAAATAACAATTACTTGAGAGGACGAGAATGTTACATCAGAAACTACTTTAAATAAAGAAACCTCATTGGTTAAGATTAGCGACGGACTTGTAAGCCATGCCCACAGACGAAGTGGGATATCAATCATATATTAACAGCGACATGATAACGAGCTCAGTTCTCAACTCAACAAAGGCCAAGGTGCGTCACTTTGAACCTAAGAGCGACGCGTAAGAATAATATTTGAAAGTGAAAAGTGTTTAAGTGACAGATAGTGCGACGAAGTTGAAAATTACTATTGCCCATTAAACGTAAGTAGATTTTGGGGAATATATTTAAAGTAAAACATAATAATAATAATAGGGCTCTGAGTCTGGGGAGAATAAATTTTAAGTCTGAATCTGGGGAGTAATTCCAATTCTGAGTCTGAGGCTGGTGAGAAAACAATGATTCTAAGTTTGACGATAGTAATTCAAGTAATATAATAATTTAAATGATATTTTGAGGCTGGTGATAATAATAATCCAGAGGGTCACGACAATAATTCAAATGTAATAAATCTAAGTGTAGATAGATAAAATTTTAAATGGGTATATAATAAATCTGAATTGTTGGAGAATAATATTGATCCAAATGGATGGTATAATGCATGGAAAATTCTAGTTGATAATGGATGCGTCGATAATCTTGGTTGCGAGAAGGAAATAACGAAAAAAACAGACCAGGTTAGATTTTTTAGTTTTAGGACATTTTTTTCTATTTGAATTTAAATATTGAATATTGAATTTGTTTAATATAAATTAATGTGACGGAGTCAACAACGAACTTGCATACGTAGAAGGTACGTAAAATGCTAAAGGGGTTTTGAACGTTACAGTCTTTTTATAAAAACAATAGGTTTTTTGGTGACTTTAGATTGATTAAAAAGCATATGATTTTTGAGATGAATAAGATTTACAACATTAATTAATTGAAAAGTGTATTTTAAATATTTTTCAAAACCTGTACATAATATTTGTTTTCATTATATGGAATTGAATTAACTTCATTTTATAATTCAAAATAAAAGCTAGTCGAGGCCGAATGATAAAGTTTATGGGAGTTTATGGGATTTAGTGTACATAAAATGCTGTGATATTTTATTAGCCCCTTGATATTATTAACATTTAGCCCCGCGATTGGGCATATAAAATGCTATGTTATCCACTTTATATTAATCAAGCACCTATGATGTGAAATGTTAAGTTATGGATTTTCTTTGCCTCAACTAGCTGATTCAATTAAATAAACCAATTCTACAATATACAATATAATGATTAAATATTTACAACCTTTTTAAAATCTTCTTCTTTTTCAGAATATTTACATATACCAGATTTAAAAAATTAAAGCCAGCAAAACGAGCCTTTAGTTATATTTAGAGGCTTTTTGAAACGTTTCGAGATGCCTATTACCTTTCATAAATTGATCGATGAAACTAATGTTTTGTCGAGTCTTACATGTACCAAATATTGAATTAAAACAGTTTTCAGTAATAAATTATATCAATGTGGCTAACCTGGAATGGTCCTATAGTTCCTCTGCATCATTCAAGAGGTTTTGTGCCCAGTCTGAATATTTAGAGTCGAATTTGGAAGTCGACATCAAAACCAAATTCTATCAAAATCGTTATTCAAAATCCCATAAGTTAATCCAATTTAAGATTCAATTTGTATATCAGTAAATAAAAAGTTTTCCATCACCGTAATTAACAAGACAGTAATTGAACATTTACCATGTCACTGATTACCAGAGTAATTTACATAAGAATTTACCAGAGAATTCACCAGAGTATTTACCAGAGTATTTATTAGAGTATCTTCCCGAGTATCTACCAGAGTATCATCCAGAGTATCTACCAGAGTATTATCCAGAGTGTCTACCAGAGCCCTGTTTTATTTATGTTAGAAATTGTATTTTTACTAAATTGTTGTTTACTTACTTCTATAATAGATCGGCTCACACTTGCACTATTTTTACACTTTTCAAAATGATTTTCATTTACTTTGGTATGACTGGTTACGTAAATAATTAGCACTTCTGAGTATCGTCGTAGCCCAGTTTAAAATGTATTCTAACTCGTCGCTCAACTGTTATCGTATTTATTAGCCCTACCTCTTGTTTTCTATTTGTTTATTCACGTGTTGGGACGATACCTTTTGCGTTTATCTTTTGTGTACTCCAAGAAATTTTACCAATTGTATAATTCAAACACTTGGATGAATGCTTAGCTTATCACGTATTCATTTACATACCATGATATTTAATTGAGAAATTCCAAGAATTTTTGTATATTAAGTCACGTATTCATTGTTGATTGCTTATACTAAAAACCGAAATAAATTTGGCGTTTGTTTATTTCCTAATTAAATTGGATTTTTAAACAAATGTAATACTTTATGTCACGTAGGATTTATTTAAATAATGCATAATTTTAGCCTGCGTATACGATGATACATTCAACGCACTTGTTAAATATTTATCAAGCCAATTCATATATGTTTCCCGTTGATTTAATTTTGATGCATTTTGTTACGTTTTTAAATCTTATCTTAACTTGTGACTATATCTTGGATATTTCTATTTCTTATGCGTTTAATCTCATGTACTTTTATATACAGTGTGCTCTCAACTAACAATATGTATAGTGACTTATTTACTCTTATAATATCTGTAATTATGTGCTTTTGTTAACTGGATGTTTCTTTTATTTATTCTACGACCCCTGTGACTAAACCTACCCCTAAACTACCTTATAATTGTAGCATTATATATATATATATATATTGATTTGGGGAATATGTAGCTCACTATAATAAATAATACGTTTGCAATATCATTAATGTTTGACTGTGTTGTGAAACAATTAAGATACTCTTTTGCAACCAGGCAGACCGGTTTTAGATCCCGGTACAGTAACCCTTTTTTTCCCTAAGAATGAGTCGAAATTGAAAATATACAGGGAAGGTCAAAATTGAATTCGAAACGTAGTCAAAAACGGCTATTTCAAAGTGACAACTTTGTAATGAATCAAAAAGTGACGTAAAAAGGTGACAAATTTGTCAACGTGACAGCTGACCTAAAGATGGATGTCGTGACGTAAGCAAAAGCAGCGTATGTGACATCAGAAATTAGTGACTTAAAACTAAGCGTAACCTAGAGGCACGAAGACCGTGCGTGTTAACCACTTTATGTATCCTACTCATGAGGGCGGAATGATTACCCAGATGGTTTAAGTTAAGATATTCCGAAATTGATCCACTTAAACTCAATGATCCTCTAATCCCATGACCCAGCTAATATTTGGACGTACACACGTTTAGAAATACAATTTTATATTTTCTAAAGACAATTTTTAAAAATATGGACTATAAAGGAATATTACATTTCGTTGCTAATGTCCCATCATAAGTATCCAACTCTACGTAGGAAACATTTATTTTTAATTAATCCTGTGCTTTCTATACAAACTCTTATAAAACACTCAATATTAGCTCGAGATTTCTATTACGCTTCTAGTCGTCTGCAACATATTACTTTAACGCCTTAATATCCTTCCGAACTACTTTACATCGTATAATTTACTTAAACTACTAGTTAATCAAAATTACGCATGAATTCGTACATACCGATTAAAATTTCTTATTAATTCCCGCTTAATATATAACTACATCACATATGAAGCGCTTCTATCGTTAAGATTGGTAATTACGCGAATTGCACTTGTAATTAAACCAAAACCAAAAGGATAACATATGATATATAAACTACAATCCATTTTAAAATGGTAGTACAATTAAGTGCCGGTACGTTCGTCTTTTAAAATTACAAATTATACAGAGCATAATTCATGATATTTTATACAGAACTTCTAGTTGACACCTTGTTAACAATAGCTTTAGAATTTTCTGTATCCGCATTATACAAATATCGGTCATTGTTCATTTTCGTTTAGGTAGCTGAAAGTTATTTGAAATGAAACACTTGTGACTTGCATTGTTAAGATCTGAGTGAGCTATGAATTGAGAAAAGGACAAGTTGTTTGTTATTGTGAGCACAATGTAGTGGAAAAAGTTTAGAATAGATTGCTTCGGATCAGCTGTTAATAAATATAAATAAGTGTATTAATTGTAAGTTTTTATGTGACACCTTTGATCAACTACATGTCTTTCGCAACATCGTTATACTTTGTTTTCCTAACATTTTCAAATCATTTTTAGATCCGAATCCTTTCGTTATCTTTAGGTCATTACGAGAGTGCCACTTAAAAAACTGGAATGATGGCAGTTTTTAAGGTTGACATTGACGCCTACGACAACATCGTCTTGAAACGAAGAAAGTTTACACGGGAAACTATACTGATGCAAAAAACTGCAAAATCTTTTTCTTGTTCAAGTTAACGTTTCAGTAAGGTTAGATAGAGAGAAGCAACAAAAGGAATTTCAATTTGCAATTCTAATTTATTTTTTCAAATTTTGCTAAACATAATCAAGCCGTTTAATGAAGAAAACCTTTTCTGTGGAGGACTTCGTCCAGATCATTGAAAGACATAACATACAAACTTAAGCAGGTACAATTAACTTTTGAATAATAAGGTAACAAACTTATTGTGAATACTCAATACCGTCCGGAATTATATCAAACCAGGTTATTGAATTTTACTTTTAGAAGAATTTGTTTTCGTCAATAGACAATTTCATGTTAAAAAGACATGTTAAGTAAAAACATATAATTCTTTAACTAGGTTCTATACGTTCCAGTACCATTTCGTTAAAACAAATTGATTCCAGGAGATAATTGATTTTAGTTGTCTCAAAAATGTATCTGCAGTCAAATAGCCTCAAATATTTAAAACAAATAAGACTAGTAGTTTCCGGCCTAAATGAAATAAAATATATTGCAATTACTTAGAGGCGCGATTAATATACAGGTAATAAACATTTGATTCTGGGAACCCTTTTTTTTCAGCTAGCAGTTTTATATAGTGACATTTGTGTTCTTAGCATTACGTATAAGGTTTGTAGGTTTTTTGTGTAACAGCACACGGCAGTAAATTTAATATTTTTCCTTCGATAAGTTAGTGGACCAGTCGTGCATTGTTACGACAAAATCCTAACGGAAATACGTAAATGGTTGAACAGTTTATAGCAGAGAAACGTAAACAAAGGTCAAAGACTTACCGATGTTGATAGCGGCAGCGGTCCAGTTTTATCACTTGAAGCTGTGAGGATATTTTGGAAAGAAAAGGAAAGGAAACCAAAACAACTCGCACTAAACAATTAGACGGTTCTAGAGCACCTCCGATCCGACAGATTTGCGAAGTTGACGTCTCGATAGGTACTTTAAAACTCGACTGTAACTTTCAAAGGCTTGACGGTCACTGATAACACACGCGAAGATTGTTCTTGGTCGACAGCGTGTGCGTTCAATTAATTTGAAATAAAGTGGTAAAACCAAATTTAATTTAATATCGCACTTGTTGCGCAAACATGGCCGCCCCCGCAAACACGTTGTGTTTTCCTAACACGAAAAACTTAAAATTAGAAAATTAAAATTTATGTAACTAATGTAACATGAAAATGAAAATAAAAAAAATGAGAAACGAAACGACAGACAAACGAAAAGAAGAACAGAAGCGAGAGAACAGAGCGAGAAACAGAAAGACGAGGCAGAAAGGCAGAGCAGAGGCAGAGGCAGAGGCAGAGGAACAAGCAGGAAGCAGAGCAAGAGGACAGGGCAGAAAGAAAACAGAAGAAGGGCAAGGCAGGACAGAGGCAGAAAGAAGGGCAGAGGCAGAAAGGCAGAAAAGAGCAGACAGAAGCAGAGGCAGAGGCAAGAAGGCAGAGGCAGAGAGCAGAGAAGACAGAGGCAGAAAGGCAGAGCGAAAAGGCAGAAGAGGCAGAGGCAGACGAAAGAAGCAGAGAGACAGAGAGAACAGAAGAGAGACAGAGGCAAGGCAAGAGAAGAAAGACAGAAGAAGGCGAGAGAGACAGAAAGAGGCAGAGCAGAGGCAGAAGAGCAGGCAGAGCAGAAAGCAGAGGCAGAGGCAGAGGCAGAAAGGCAGAGACGAAGAAGACAGAGACGAAAGAAAGGACAGAACAGAAGAGCAGAAACGAAAGAGGACAACGAGAAAGACAGAGACAGAGACAGAGCAGAGCAGAAAGACGAAAGAGAAGAGACGAGACGAGCGAAACGAAGAACGAAACGAACAGACGACAGACGACAGAGACGAACAGAGAAGAGACGAGAAGACGAAACGAAGACGAAAGACGACAGAGACGAAAGACGAAAACGAGACGAGACGAGACAGACGGAGACGGAGACGGAAGACGAGAGACGAGAGACGGAGACGGAGACAGAGGAGACGAGAGAGAGACGAAAGAGAGACAGAGACAGGAAGACGGAGACGAGACAGAGACAGAGACGAAGAGACGAAGAGACAGAGACAGAGACGGAGAACGGAGAGGAGAGACAGAGACGAGAGAACGGAGACGAGACAGAGACAGAGACGAGACAGAGACGAAGACGAGAACGAGAGACGGAGAACAGAGACAGGAGACAGAGACAGAGACGGAGACAGAGACGAGAGACGAGAGACAGAACAGGAGACGAGCGGAGACAGAGACAGAGACAGAGACAGACGAGACAGAGAAGAGACAGAACAGAGACAGAGACAGACAGGAGACGAGAGGACGGAGACAGAGACGAGACGGAGACAGAGACAGGAGACAGAGACAGAGACAGAGGAGACAGAGACAGAACAGAGACAGAGAGGAGACGAGAGAGAGGAGACAGAGACAGAGACAGAGACAGAGACAGAGACGGAGACGAGAGAGACAGAGACAGGAGACGGAGACGGAGAGAGAGACGGAGACGGAGAGGAGACAGAGACAGAGAGACAGGAGACAGAGAAGAGACAGAGACAGAGACAGAAAGACGAGACAGAGACGAGACGAGACGAGAGACGGAGACAGAAGAGACGAGAGACGAGAGACAGAGGAGAGAGACAGAGACAGACGAGACAGAGGAACGGAGACAGAGACAGAGACAGAGACGGAGAGAGACAGAGACGGAGACGGAGACGGAGACGGAGACAGAGACGGAGACAGAGACAGAACGGAGACAGAGACAGCGAGACGGAGAACGAGACAGAGACAGAGACGAGAGACGAGAGAGGAGACGAGAGACGGAGACAGAGACGGAGACGGAGACGGAGACGAGACGAGACGGAGACGAGACGAGAGACAGAGACGGAGACGGAGACGGAGACGAGACGAGACGAGAGAACAGAGAAGACGAGACGAGAGACAGAGCAAGACAGAGACGAGAGACGAGAAGCGAGGAGAGCAGAGAGGAGAGAAGCAGAGAAGGAAAACAGGAGCAGAGACGGCAGACAGAGACAGGAGACAGGAGACAGAGCAGACAAGAGCAGGCAGACGGAGACAGAGCAGGAGACGGAGACAGACGAAGAGACAGAGCAGAGACAGAGGACAGAGAAGACAGGGAGACGAGACAAGAGAGAGAGACAGAGACAGACGGAGAGAGCAGAGCACGAGACGAGACAGCGAGACGAGACAAAGAGGCAGACGGAGACGGAGAGAGGCGAGAGAGGCAGAGCAGAGCAGGGAGACGGACAGAGAGACAGAGGCAGACGAGCAGACGGACAGACGAGCAGAGAGACAGAGAGAAGAGGCAGAGGCAGACGAGACAGAGAGAGACGAGAGAGCAGAGACAGAGAAGAGACGAGAGAGAGACAGAGGAGAGGCAGAGACGAGGAGAACGAGACGAGCAGAGGAGAGACGAGAGCAGAGAGGCAGAGGCAGACGAGCAGAGGAGAGGCAGGAGAGGCAGAGGAGAGGCAGAGGACAGAGACAGAGAGAGGAAAGACGAGACGGCAGAGAAGCGAGAGAGCGAACGAAGAACGAGCAGAGGAACAGAGGCAGAGAGACGAGGAGGACGAAGCAGAGGACAGAGAGACAGAGGCAGGAAGGAGAGCAGAGAGCAGAGGCAGAGGCAGAGAGACAGAGGCAGAGCAGGCAGAAAGAGGCAGACGAGACAGAGCAGAAAGAAAGAGAAACGAAAGAACGAGGAACAACGAGGAGACGAAAGAACAGAAAGAGACGAGAACGAAGAGAGACACGAGACGAAAAGAGACAGAGCGAACGAAAACGAGAACGGAGACGGCAGACGAGACAGACGGAGAGGCAGAGGCAGACGAGACGAGAAGGCAGACGGAGACGAGACGGAGAAGCGGAGACGGAGACGGAGAGACGAGACAGAGACAGAGAGAGACGGAGACGAGAAACGAGACAGAACGAGACGGAGACGAAACGAGACAGAGACGAAACGAAGAAGAGAACAGAACAGAACGAAGAAGACGACAGAACGAGACAGAACGGAAACGAAGACAGAAGACAGAACAGAAACAGAACAGAGCGAACAGACGGACAGAACGGAGACGAGAGGCAGAACGGAGAAGACGGAGACAGAAAGAGACAGGAGACAGACGGAGAACGAGACGAGACAGAGACGAGACAGAACAGAACGAGGAAGACAGAAGAGACAGAACGAGACGAGACAGACAGAGACAGAACAGAGACAGAGACGAGAGACAGAGACAGAAGACAGAGACAGAGACGAAGAGCAGAGACAGAGACGGAGACGAGACAGGAGAACGAGACAGAGCACGAGACAGAGACGAGACAGACAGAACGAGAAGACAGAGAACGGAGAACAGACGAGAACAGAGACAGAGACAGAGCAGACAGACAGAGACAGAAGAGAAAGAGACAGAGAAGAACAGAGACAGAACAGAACAGAGACAGAGACAAGACAGAGAAGAGACACGGAGACAGAGACAGAGCAGAGACAGGAGACAGAGAGAAAGAGACAGAGACGAGACGAACAGAGAACAGAACAGAGACAGAGAACAGAGACAGAGACAGAGACGAGCAAACAGAGACAGAGACAAGAGACAGAGACAGAACAGAGGAGACAGAGAACAGAACAGACGGAGACGGAGACGAGAAGATGAACGAGAGAGACAGAGACAGAAGACAGAGACGAGACAGACGAGACAGAGACGAGAGAGACGAGACAGAACGAGACAGAACAGAGACGGAGACGAGACAGAGACAGAGACGAGACGAGACGGAGAAAGAGACAGAGACGGAGACAGAGACGAGACGAGACAGAGGAGACAGAGACGAGACAAGAAGAGCAGAGAGCGAGACAGAGAGAGGCGAGCAGAGACAGAGACAGAGAGACAGAGACAGAGAGAGACGAGAGGACAGACAGAGACAGAGAACGAGAGACAGAGAGACAGAGGACAGAGAGACAGACGGAGACGGCAGACAGAGACAGAGCAGAGACAGAGAGAAGACGAGAGACAGACGGAGACGGAGACGGAGGACAGAGCAGAGACAGGAGCACGAGACAGAGACGGAGACGAGACGAGAGAGCGAGACGAGACGAGACGAACGGACAGAGACAGACGGAAGCAGACGGAGACGAGACGAGAGACGAGAGACGGAGACGGAAGAGGAGACAGAGAGACGGAGAAGAGACAGAGGAAGACGGAGACGAGACGGAGAGAGAGCGAGACAGAGAGCAGGAGACGGAGGCAGACGGCAGAGCGGGAGAGACGAGCAGAGCAGCAGAGGAGACGGCAGAACAGAGGCAGACGGAGACAGACGGAGAGCAGGAGACAGAGCAGAGGCAGAGAGGACAGAGCAGGAGACAGGGCAGACAGAGGCAGAGCAGACGAGAGACAGGGCAGAGCGAGCAGAGGCAGACAGGCAGAGCAGAGCAGGACAGGAGGAGACAGAGGAGACGAGACGAGAGACGGACAGACGGAGAGGCAGGACGAGAGACGAGACAGACAGAGGAGAGAGACGGCAGAGGAGAGCAGAGGACGAGCAGGAGACGGAGAGCGAGAGACGGCAGAGGCAGAGGCAGAGCAGACGGCAGAAGGCAGAGGCAGAGCAGACGGAGACGGCAGAGGCAGGAGAGCAGAGGCAGAGGAGACGAGAGCAGGAGGACGGCAGAGGCAGAGCAGAGACAGAGGAGAGGCAGAAGCGAGGACAGAGCAGAGAGAGGCAAGAAGCAGACAGGCAGCAGAGAACAAGGAGAAACGAAGCAGAACGACGAGACGAACGAAACGAAGAAAGAAAGAAAAGAAGGACAGAAACGAGAGACGAAGAGAGCAGACGGAGACGGAAGACGGAGACGGAGACGGCAGACGAGAGACGGAGAGCAGAGCGGAGAGGCAGACGGAGACGGAGACGAGACGAGACGAGAGAGACGGAACAGACGGAGACAGGAGACGGACAGAAAGGAGAACAGACGGAACAGAGAGACAGAACAGGAGACAGAGAACGGAGACGGACAGAGCGAGAAAGACGACAGAACGAGAGACGAAAACGAGACGAAAGAACAGAAACAGAAGACAGAACGAAGAACAGAGACAGAAAGAAAGAGAAGACGAGAGACGAAAAGAAACAGAAGAGACGAGACGGAGAGAGAGACGACGAGAGACGGAGACGGAGACGGAGAGAAACGAACAGAGAAGAACAGGAAGAAAGACAGAACGACAGAGAGACAGAACGAGACAGAGAAGAGAAAGAACGGAACGAAGAGACAGAGACAGAAGACAGAACGAGACAGAACGAGACAGAGACGAGAACAGAGACAGAGAGCGAGAAGGCAGAGACAGAAGAAGAGACAGAACAGAGAAGAACGAGACAGAGACAGAACAGAGACAGAGAACGAGACGAGACAGAACAGAGACGAGAGAACAGAGACAGACGAACGAGAACAGAGACAGAAGACGAAGAAGAAGAGAACAGAAGAACGAGACAGAGAAGAGACAGGAAGACGAGACGAACGAAAGGACAGAGAACAGAACAGAGACAGAGACAGAGACAGAGACAGAGACAGAGACAGAACGAGACAGAGACAGAGACAGAGACGAGACGAGACGGAGACGAACGGAGACAGAGACGAGAGACAGAGACGGAGAAACAGAGACGAACGAGACGAGACAGAGAGAACAGAGAACAGAAGAGGAGACAGAGACAGAGACGAAGAGACGGAGAGAGAAGAGGAGAAAGGAAGAACGAAGAACGGAGAAGGAAACGGAAGAACGGAGACAGAGACGAGAGACGGAGAACGGAGACGGAAGACGGAGAAAGAGACGGAGAGACAGAAGAGAGACGAGAACGGAGACAGAGAGACGGAGACGAGAAGACGGAGAACAGAGAACGGAGACGAGACGAGACGAAGACGAGAGACGGAGAAGAAGAAGAGACGAGAGAGAACAGAGACAGAGGAGAGGAGACAGAAGACGAACAGAGACGAGAACGAGACGAGAGACAGAGAACAGCGAGAGAAGAGACGGAGAGGCAGAGCAGAACGAAACGGAGACGAACGGAGACAGAACAGAGAACAGGAAGAACAGAGACAGAACGAAAGAGACAGAACAGAACGGAGAGAGAAGAGACAGAATGAAACGAACGAAGACAGAGACGAGACGAGAGAAGACGGAGACGAAACAGGAGACGAGACGGAACGAGACGAGACGGAGACGGAGACGGAACGAGAAACAGACAAGACGAGACGGAGACGAAGACGAAGACGAAAGAACGAAGACGAAAAAGACAGAACGAAAGAGACGAGACGAGACGGAGACGAAGAGACGGAAGACAGAGACGAGAACGGAGACGAGACGGAGACGGAGACGGAGAACAGAGACGGAGACGAGACGGAGACAGAGACGGAGACAGGAAAGACGAGACGAAGACGAGACAGAACGGAGAACAGAGAAGAGACGACGAGACGAGAGAAGAGAGACGAGAACGGAGACAGAGCAAGACAGACGAACAGAGAGACAGGAGACGAGAGACGAGACGGAGACAGAGACGGAGACAAGAACAGAGACGGAACAGAACGAGACAGAAGAGAGACAGACGAGACGGAGACAGAGACAGACGAACAGAGACGAGAAAACGAGACAGAGACAGAACAGAGACAGAGACGAGACGGAGACAGAACAGAGACACGGAGACAGAGACGAGACGAGAATGAACAGAGAGACGAGACAGAGACAGAGACAGTGACGAGACAGAACAGAGACGAGACGGAGAAACGAGACGAGACAGAGACAGAGACGGAGACGGAGACGAGACGGAGACGGAGACAGAGACGGAGACGGAGAGAACGAGACGGAGACGGAGACGGAAGAACGGAGACGGAGACGAGACGGAGACGAGACAGACGAGAGACAGAAACGAGAACGGAGACGGAAACAGAGAAACGGAAACGAGAGAACGAAACGGAAACGGAAACGGAAACGGAAACGGAAACGGAAACGGAAACGGAAACGGAAACGGAAACGGAAACGGAAACGGAAACGAAAATGAAAATTTATGTAACTAATGTAACAAAGAAATACTCTGTAAAAACAAAGTTAAACTAAGCGCAAGGCAAAGGGCATAGATTAACTACTGGTCGTCTATAAATACCCGTGGCAGTCTTGACAGTAACTACACGTACTTGACCGTTGTCTCTCGGGTGCAACTCTATAACTTTACCTATGGGCCACTTAAAAGAAGATTGTAAGTCACTTCGAATATGGACTAGAGTATTAATCTCTAAATTTGTGAAAATTTGTGGCATTGTCTGAATAACAATCAGAAACAGTGCCGCAACGGGATTCGAAACGGCGAAAGGCTACAATAAAACTGTCTATAGGCAACTCCATTGCGAGTTCAAGGTGCATTGCTCTAGTGCAGGTGCACACAAAAATGCAGACATATGCTTTTAGTGATCTTGAGCTTCTTGAACGATAAGGAATAACGTAAAATGGGCTGCAAAAATCTATTGCGACATGAACAAAAGGTTTAAGTGCCCGAATTCTATAGGCGGGTAAATCTCCCATGATTAAAGGGGCGCAAGGACGAGGCCTAGCGCGAAAACATTCGTGACATCCTGCAAGTGTCTTATGAATAGCCCTTCTGGCAGACAATATCCAGAATTGTTGACGTAAAAGATAGTGTAAACTTTTTAAACCGGGATGTAAATATTTATAGTGCGTGTTTTCGACGATAAAACTAGTAAGCCTATGTTGACTTGGTAAAAGTAGGGGGTGCATAGCTTAGTAAGCCAATTTGGAATTTCTAAGACGACCTTCTACTAAGGATGGACTCGGGCCGGGCCGGGCCGGGATTATTAAAAGCGCGTGCGTTCAGTTAATTTGAAATAAAATGGTAAAACCAAATTTAATTGAATGTCGCACTTGTTGCGCAAACAAGGTTTGTTGTAAATTTATTGTGCTCAATTATTCTTCGTGTGAAATTTAGGCCAAAATCGCTTTCCTGATCTCGCAATTTGGCATTCTTGTGTTACTTCTACTATTTCCTTAAACATTTCGAGATTAAGTGGCGTCCAAAATAATTCCCGATTAAGACTGGTATTTTCTACACGATAGTATTCATTCCGGGACTCTCTTCGAACACTTACACTACCCCTTCCTCTCAGTTAGTCGGCAACCATTCTTGCTGGTACAGTTGCGACATCACCGAGACTTTCTGTGGATTACCATCTTGATTTTCTGGAGCCAAAGCTGTACATAGCATGTTAAAATTTACATATTTTTGAAATATTAGTTGAAAACTTATAGCAAGTAGTTCTCCATTTACCTAGACTCTTAATTGCTTCTTCAAATGTTAATATTCCCTATTCTTTCAAAGACCATTAGCAAAACTCGTGCTACTACCCAAGTTTCACAGCCGTACAGTATTGTGCTCCACACATATGCTTTCAACAACTTCTTTCCTTGTTTCTATGCTTGTTGTTTTCCAACATGTCAGCCGCTTTTTGTTGTTAAGTACAGCACTGCCTTGTGCTAATTTTTTATTTTTTTGCACCTTCCCCCTTTTACTGTTTTCTAAAAATATACCCTGTTTTACATATATTCAATGGTGCATAAAAAGGGCGTAAGTAACTTGACGGATACAAAGGTTCCCTACCACATATGCACTTACCGAATCAATAGTATCCAATTACTTCTTCCACACAAACATTTGACGAGAATATTGCAAAACCAACACTTGTAATTGTTTACGATAACCATAAAGTTTAAATACAATGACGTTTTTCATCATTAGGTTTCTGTCCTGGAACTGATTGGACGTGAGTTAAGGTTCGTGGCTTCGAGCGGTCCTTTTTAAAAAGACTTCTTTGAACTTTAACACATTTATTTGGTTTAATACAGAATTTAATTATTGAATTTTAACAAACTTGAATTATACATCTAAGTCGAAATACATTAATTAATTGTACAGTGAGTTACCAGTGAACTGCAAGGTTAAAGCTGAACGTCTGATGAACTGACTAGGAGTGGAGCTCCCAGTCCTTATATAACTTTCTCCCCCTCACAATACTGTGGGAACCTGCGGACGTAATATCCGCTTACACTTTACAATACTTAGTTGCTATCTTAAAAGCTATTCATAAATACAATGTTGCAGGCTTATTCTGCGTAATCACGGTACGTGACATCCGTCGACCGTCTGTGACCTGACTTTTGCAGTGTCACTTATCCTTCTGCTACTTTGTAGCGTTTCCACTCGTGGGAACTGAAATCATCATAATATAATGTAATAAAATGTTGCAACGACATTGTTGCACTGTCCTAACATTTCTTAATGTTTCCTAATATTTCCTAATACAGATATTAGTTATATATATAATAGATGGGGGTTCCTATAACTCGCGTACCTACATTAATTTTTATTCTGAGTGAAGTTACACATTTCCCTTCAGTTCCCACAGCCTACATCTTTCACTATATGTGTGCAATAGTTTAATCTAAGTGTCCTCTACCTCACTCTATCATTTATTTGTTTCTAATATATTCCGCACTGTTTTTTCAAACTTTAGTATGTGTCATATCATCCTATCTTCTATTTTTTAACCGGGTTTTTCACGTATTTCTTTATTTCTCTAGCATTTCTAGAACCTGTTTGTTTTTAACTGTATCCGTCCATGATATCTTCGTCACACGCCACATTTTAAAGGCTTCTATTTTTTTCACAGTCGTACAGTGCTGTGCTCAACACATATCTTCTTCTCGCTTCAATGTTTGTTGTCTTTGAACATAGTAGTTACTTTTTCTTGTTAAATGCAACACGACCTTGTTCCAATCTTTGTTTTAATCTTTTTCGTTTTTTCCATGTTGCGTTATTTTGCTTCTTAGCTAACAGATGCTTTTAATATCTTGTATTCTCGTTTCTGACGTATTTTCTTCACGTTTATTTTCTAGTACTTTATTTTTATTTTTATTAATTTTCATACCGTATCTCTCCGTTAGAACTGTTTCCATTTTATTAAGAGCTGTTTCTAGTTCTTCCTTGCTATACGCTAATATCGTTATATAATATGCAAATCCAAGCATATGAATCGCTTGTTCTTGCATAGTAGTCTCAAATGTCTTTTTGCATTTAACAGTATTTATTGCCCCTTTGGTATACCCGTTAAACATTAATGGAGATCGGGAATATCGCGTCTCACCCCTTTCCGAACACCTACTTCTCAACGTCCCTGCTCTAATTTTATTACAGCTGTTTTCTCTTTGAATATGAGTTTGAAATAGCATTAAAGATACTGAAAATTAATAAGCCTCGGATGTAGATTAAACTCTAAACACCCATGGACAAGCATTTATCAAGAAAAGCAACTACTATGTTCAAAGACAACAAACATATAAACAAGGAAAAGGTTGCTGAAAGTATGCATGTGGAACATAGCACTGTACGGCTGTAAAACTTGGGCAGTAGGAGAAGCGGACATGAAAAAGAGAAGCCTTTGAAATGTGGTCTTACAGACGTATATTGAAGATATTATGGACGGAGAAAGTTAAGAACAAAGGGGTTTGAGAAATGTTAGAAGAAAAAAGTAATATGTGAGAAACAGTAAAAAATAGGAGATATTGGACAATAGGTAACATACAAAGGCATGAGGGAATAGTGCGTGTATATTAGAAGCAGACAAAAGAAAACAGAGAGGTAGAGGTAGATCTAGAATAGAGTATTGTACAGTGTGTCCCAAATTGGATGTATTAAATGAGTAACTTAGTTGTTATTAGAGATCCAATAAAACTGTGTGCGCAGTCATGTGCCAACTTTTTGAGATCAATTCAATGGTAAAATCACAAATGAGCGATCTTCTTTTGTTTTCGAGTTATAGCCAACAATTGATATTTTTAACAATTCTATTAATTTGTATAACTCGTTTGGTTGCAAAAATATCCAAAAATACTGTAATAGTTTTTTATACGGTTTTTTACGTAGAATACAGTGGCGTACGCAAATATTTAATATTTATATGAGGTTATAATTTAAACTTGCATTTTTTTAAATGGAAACCACAATTGGTTGTTACTTTATTTAAAAGCTTTTTTTGACAGCTTTTCAAAAATATATAGTTTAATATAATTACCTTTTCAAATGGCCGAATTATTCCATGTTTTTGGTATAATAAAATAATTTATTATATTGGTAATAAATAGTTGGCTGCGAAACAAAAGGTAAACAAAAACGACAATTGTTTGTATAACAAACGTCAACGAGCTTCAATCATATCTATTGCACATGCAATAAATTGTATTGTTAGTTTGTAAGTGAAGCATTAGTCTGTTACTAAATGGCAAAATTTGAAAATTACGAAAAATACGATATGCTAGTTGCATTTATTGAGTCTGCGAGAATTCCTCTATCAGTAAAAACTTTATATTTTAACAGGTAATTGTGTAACTAATAGCAAATAATATTACTATGTCGTTTGTAAATAATACAGATACCCTGAAAGACAACAACCTAATATTAACATGTTTAAAAGGATAGATAGTAATTTACAACAGTTTGGCTGCTTTGAAAAACCTAGAACGAAACAGTATGCAGTTTTTAATTAAGAGCAAACTACTGTTTCAACCATAGCATGTGTGAAAACAAACCCAAGAACATCATGTAGGAAGATTGAAAGGGAAATGGGTGTTTCTAAATCAGCAGCTTCAAGAATATTGAAGCGTAATAAATATCGATCCTATAAAAATAAAATTATACATAGTTTGTTTCTCGACGATTTTCAAAAAACATGGCGATTTTGTCAATGGTATCTTCGTAAATGTGCTGCTACTAACAATTTTGGAAATAACATTATATGGTCTGAAGCACTTGCTGGTAGAATGAAAATACCTATCAAACATACGAGGCGTCAACAAAGCCGTTATGGTTTGAATATTTGTTGCTACGTTTTTGGTGGCAAATTTCAATACCATATTTTTGAAAACAATGATTCAGCTTGTCGCTATATTGAAATTTTGTATACTAACTTGCACGAATTACTGGAAGACATGCCTCTCGAAAAAAGACAAAAAGTGTGGTTCCAACAAGATGGTGCACCCCCGCACAACGCTATAATTACTCGTGATTATTTAAATAGAGAATATCTCAATAAATGGATGGGTACATTTGGACCTGTTCAGTGGCCGCCTAGATCTCTTGACTTGTCGATATTGGACTATTTCTTGTGGAATTTTTTGAAAAAGGAAATCTATAAAACCCAGAACCATAGTATTGAAGATTTGCGGAATTCAATTGAAGCAGCATTTCGTAAAGTTAAGGCGGTTTATTTATTAAATTCTATTAAGTCTTTAATATAACGATGCGAACTTTGTTTAAGAGAGAATGGAGGCCAGTTTGAACAATATCTCTGAATTATCAGTAAATAAAACTATTGTAGTATTCCCATCTGTGTTCTAGTGTTTTATATATAATATGTGTGAGGGTGTGTGTAGGTGAGGGTGTGTGTGGTTGTGTGCGCATGCGTGCATGCATGCGTGGGCGCGTGCTTGGATGTGTGTGTGTGTGTTTGTGAGGGTATGAGGTGTGTGAGCATGTGTGTATTTGTGTATCCATATATGGATTATAGACTGTTTAAATGTGGATAGGTAAGTATAATTTTCAATTTAAGATGTAGTTATATTAATTTTTGTAATATATGTAGTTATGATATTGTATTCTTCTAGCTTTCAAACTTTGTTGTTTAGAGTGGTGTGGTACAATAATAAACTCTTGTTTTGTGTTTACCTTTTGTTTCGCGGCCAACTATAAATTACCAATACAATAAATTATTTTATTATACCAAAAACATGGAATAAATCGGCCATTTGAAAAAATAATTATACTAAACTATATATTTTTGAAAAGCTGTCAAAAAGAGCTTTTGAATAAAGTGACAACCGATTGTGGTTTCCATTTAAAAAAATGCAAGTTTATATTATAACCTCAAAAGTATTATAAATATTAAGTATTTGCGTACGCCACTGTATTCTACGTAAAAAACCGTATAAAAAACTATTGCAGTATTTTTGGATTTTTTTGCAACCAAACGAGTTATACAAATTAATAGAATTGTTAAAAATATCAATTGTTGGCTATAACTCGAAAACGAAAGAAGCGCTCATTTGTGATTTCACCATTGAATTGATCTCAAAAAGTTGGCACCTGACTGCGCACACAGTTTTATTGTATCTTTAATAACAACTAAGTTACCCATTTAATACATCCAATTTGGGACACACTGTACACAGATAGTCAAAGATGTAACCTGTGGGTATTTAAGGAAAATGTTTATATTGGCTCAGAATAAAAAACGATGGAGGTACGCCGTACGCGTCCAACCTGTTCTAGAAGTGAGCATCTAATGAGGTTGAAAAGGTGATCGCATCATCAAACGAGATTGTCAAAAATATATTGAAATTATCGTTGTCATCGCTTAAGCCCCCATGAACTAGAATCCATCTAAATACAATAAATGTCGAACACTTGTACAAACTTAGTACTGCAATTCTTGTACCGTCTACAAGAACAGAATAAAAAAAGTTCTAATTAGATTACATTACCACAAATTTTATATGTAAGCGGCCGATTAATTCTTTCATATTGCGGAATATGTGTGCATTGCGTGTAAGATACGTTCAAAAAAGGTATTTGAGTTGCCTCTTGGCGATTCTTCCAATTTCTACATTAATAGATTAACTATAATTTTTGATTACCAACTCTATTGTTAGTACTGTAAGGTGCAGAACTCGTACTAGCAACTGCAAAATACAGAGAGTTCTTTCCGTGACTGATTTGAGAAGGTGATATTTCTTTAATCATTCCAAACTTTTATCTCGCATAACTTACGTGTTTTTGATAGACGGATAGCTATCTTTACGATGCAAGGTGGGTTCTAACGCAACTATAAAAATACAAATCAATAGAGTTAACGTTTAAGCGGCGACTGCGGTATTGTGTAGCTTTAAACAACTTACTTTCATAATCTATTGGTGTTAGCGTTCTGATTAGTGATACAACATCCGACAGGTTGTAATGCGCATACTATCAAGTGAACAAAATTCAAGAAAATATAATGCGTGGATAGCATGACCTCTAGTATCAATACTTTGAAACGATATATAATACTTATTTGTGTGCTAGCTTTGCGGCTAGTAGTGATATGAGGTGCAATGTTTGTACGAATGAATGCAAAAAAAAATTACATTGAGGAGGCTAGCACTACTAGAACAGCCCAAACTTTGATCTATTTAATCTTGAGTGTTAGTGATACGACTAATGGTGTTTTGTGGTGTAGAGCTAGTACAAGCAAACATGAGGAGAAATAAGTTAGAAAACTTCACATCGAATTACCGCTTCCCTTGTAACAGTAAATGCCAAGACACTGTACCTCCCATTTGTATCTAAATCTGTCCAGTGGGCTTCAAAATATTTGTCAGTGTTTTCTTTTAATTCTGTTACTTTCCGTTCGTTTTCCAGTCGATGCTTTCATTGTTTCTTTATTATGATAGATTTTTTAGTTTAATTTCCTTTTTCTTAGATTAACTTATTTCAATTTTTATTTCTTTCCTTCTGATAATATCGACACTATAGATAGCGGTCGTATTTTTTAACAATACGAATAAAAGTCTGTTGATTGATTTGGCTTTTTTCTTAAAACCTGCTGCGAAATATAATCTGAAGCTGTTACTACTAGATGATTTGTATACATTTTGTAGAATATCAGATAAAGTGCCCCCTAGGCTTGAGAAAACACGTACCTACGTTTGTAAATAAATTTCTATATAACTGATGCCATATTCTTGTTTGACACATTAGGCAAAACTTTTATATAATGGGTTAAAGCTGAAGGTATCAATTACGTATTTTATTGCCATTTTTCTGCATTCAATATTATTTGCTAGCTTAAGTTACAAGTAGGTCATGTGATCGTGGAAGGGATTTTGAAAGGCATAGTTACTACAGTTAGTAGAGATGGTCTAAAACAGCAATACGTTTATTGAGTTTTTCCTTAATGTGGATTTGATTTGTCTACTTAAATGAAAGCTTGTGAAATTGAAGAGTGAAGATATTTCTACACTCACGTCAATTTGTTTTTACAGGTATAAGAGTTGCTATTTTTGTCGAGTGTTTGGAAACACCTGAGTGAAGCATGTCCGAAAAGTAAGTAGAGGAAATTTACTAACGCGTTGGCGTTATGTTATGTAGAAACCGAATGGAAAATCAGAATATTAATCTTAAACGGATAATATTAATATTGACGTACCCTGTATATTCTGATTTCATGAATAATAGTGTTAACAAAGAATAACATTCCAATAAATTTTTAGAACTATTAAAGAGAATTCAGGCAATTAATTTAAAATCACAAAGGCATAGTTTTATTTCTGTGTTATAAATATTTGAACATAACTCAAGTCAATAAATTATTTTCAAACCGCAAAAAAAGGGGAAAAGATTCCAATGTTACACATCTTTCACATAAATTAAAGAAAGCTTTTGTATACCATTTATTAAAAATAATTCTATTTAACAATACACTGAAACAATTGCAGTTACAGTTTGCAATGTAACAAAACAAGACAAAAATAAAGTTATTACAATGTAATTAAAACAAAGAGTGCGCCGATGATATGGTGAAATTCACAAATATTAGGTTACGCACCAAATATCATCATAAAATACAATGTTACAGTGTACCTGTGTACCCAGTTACAGAAGAAAAAATAAAGCAATTGTCAAACCATAGAGAGTCGCGCATTTTCCACATGTTGCAATCCAAGCGTAATAGGAAGGCTGTACCTACATTTGATTTTCCAATGCTACACCCGAAAGTACTACATTGGCCAGGAAATTTTACCGAACCCATGCTATTCCAAGCATAGATGAAATGGGTCACCTAAAATGTGACCCATGATCCAGTGACCCAAATGAGGATGTGACCCACCACCCAGTGACCCATGACCCAAATTGACCCAGTGACCCAAATTGACTCAGTGACCCACATTGACCCAGTGACCCAAATTGACCCACATTGACTCAGTGACCCAAATTGACCCAGTTACCTATATTGACCCAAATTGATGCAGTCGCAAAAATTTTCTTACTGTCTCAAATTGGCCCTCTGTGTCTTCAATTAGTGGAGAGTTTTATCGAATAACCGATTATGAAATTTGGAAATTTTATAATTAATTTTTAATAAATATGTGCTGTTCTACGAATTACAGTTACAAAATAAATCTCAGAACTATCTGGCAGGAGTAGCTGCTGTCCGAGACAATTTTAATTAGTGTGAGAATGTTTAACAATTAAATATACTAAATGATCAAAATATTTTTCAATGACAGACGCAATAAAATATAAATTGAATAATCCCGTTTTCTGACATCGAGTTGATACAGGAACATTGTTTTATATGATCTTCATCATTCTTTTAGTTAATTAGTCTTATCAAGAAAACTCGGTCTCACGGAGATTTATAAAAGTCAGCACTTATGTATAAGGTTTAAATTACAATTAACGTGATGTTTATCCATGCTTAATGATAATGATATACAAATTACAAAAATAATGGACACTGAAAATAACCGGGTATATAATATTAAGATTTTTGCTACAAATTATTTCAGTTCTTATGTGAAAGAATACTATTATTTGAACATACAAAATTGTATACGTTCATAACACTGCATTCTCGCGTCACAGCGCCACAGCACGTTTCTTAAAAAACATGTAAAAATGCGTTTCATATTATATAAAAAGCGATCTATTGATTACAAAACATTTTACCGTTTGCTTGAAATATGAAACAAATGCTAGCAACTAACGGCACCAATAAGCTTATGCATTTGTGAAAATAATTAATAAATTGAGCTGAAAGTATAGGAAAAAGATTTTTATGACTTCAATAATTCAATTTGTTACTGAATCAATTGGGTCAGTTTGGGTCACTGGGTCAGTTTGGGTCACCGGGTCAATTTGGGTTACTGGGTCAATGTGGTTACTGGGTTAAGGTGGGTCACTGGGTTAATGTGGGTCGATCCAGGTCAGTACACAGGACCCACTGACCCAGTGACCCCAAACAAAAAAGTGACCCACTTGGACCCAGTGACCCAGTTGACCCATGACCCATTTCATCTCTGATTCCAAGTAGTAATCTTTAGCGTGCATGCAACACTCACACACGGTACGTACATTTTACCTCTCATCCAAACGAGGGCGTATATATACGAGAAATGCTGGCTTAACGTTTTTCTAGCGGTCCGTGTTGAGAATCTAACCTGGGGCCTTAGGTTCTATAGTCACATGCGAACCAACGAAGCCATGGAGCCGCCTGGAAGATTGTACCATGATATAACTTCTCGAAGATTTGCAAAGTGGAAGAAGTGATAGTGGATAGACACCCGACGGAAAAGAATTAATTGACTATTCGCTAGTAGGTAATTAGAAAAGTAAAAATGTAGTT
This sequence comes from Platerodrilus igneus, assembly GCA_036346225.1. Taxonomy (NCBI): domain Eukaryota; kingdom Metazoa; phylum Arthropoda; class Insecta; order Coleoptera; family Lycidae; genus Platerodrilus; species Platerodrilus igneus. The sequence goes on from JARFIW010001148.1 coordinate 127,345, forward strand.
ATACGAGTATGCAATAAGACGGAAAAAGCTCTGTTGAGGTTGAAATGAGAACAGAGTTAAATTTAGTAGGCGAAACAGATGTAACTGTGGATTTGCCACTGGGGATAAACATACGGTGTGCAACATAATGTTAAACTACTCTTGCAACAGTAGGGTAGATTTTAGACATGGGGGCATGGACTTAATATCGTTAAGACCGATTGCAAAATGAACATTACCTGAAAGTTTCATTAATATTAAACCTTTAGTCATGGAACTGGTTACACGCGTACCTTTATTGACTCCTATTCTAAGCTAACCTACACATTTCCCAGAAATTCCCACAGTCGGCATCTTTTACTATCTGCGTGCAATAGCCTGATCTAGGACTACATCTATCTCTTTTTTTCCTTATCTGCTTGTAATAATAACCGCACTATTCTCCAAAAATGCGTTAGAGCGTGTCCTACGCATCTATTTCTTCAATTTTTATTTGTTGTTCACAAATATCCTATTTCTATAACCTCTTTATTATTAACTTTGTATGTCCATTCTATCATCATCATACTTCTGAGGAAATACATTCCAAATAGCCTCGTCCTTTTCCTGTCTGCTTCTCCTACTGTCCTTATTTCATGGACGTACAGTGCTATGCTCCACATATATACTTTCGACAATTTTATTCTTGTTTCTATGTTAGTTGTCTTCGAACATAACCGCTGCACTTTCCTGTTAAATACAGCCCAGCTCCCCTTCTATTGTTTTGTAAGTATATGCCTTATTTCATCCCATTTTAGTGGTATGGGAAGGAGGTTAAACAGCCTGTGGCTACCAATATCACCCAACACTTAAACATTTGGCGAATTAATAATTTTCCAATAAATCCTTTCGCACAATCAAGATTAGTTAAAATTATTGTAAAACCAACACCTGTAGTTGCTTACAATATTCATCAGGTTTAAGTGCAGTTACTTTTTTGTCATTATGTTTTCCGTCTTGGAACTGGTTCGACGCGTAGCTCCACTGATTTCTATTCTCAGCTAGCTTACACAGTTCCCTGAAATTCCCACAGCCTAGATACAGCTCGGTTCCCCTTCTGATATATTCTAAATGTATGCAGCTTGTGGCTACCAAGATCCCCCAACACAGACATTTGTCGAGTTAGTAGATTTCCAGTAAATCCGTTCACACAATTAACATTAGTTGAGAAACGAACACCTACAGTTGCTTATAATAATCATCAGGTTTAAGTACAATTATTTTTTTCGTCATTAGGTTTTCCGTCTTAGAACAGGTTGAACCGTTACCTCCATTTATTTCTATTCTGAACTAGCCTACATATTTGCCTGAAATTCTCGCAGCCGACATCCTTGACTATCTGTGCGCAATAGTCTAACCTAGGCCTATTTCTACTTCTCTTTTTACCTATCTCTGCTTCTAATATATTCCACACTATTCCCTCATGTCTTAGTATGTGACCTATCATTCTATCGTTCCTATTTGTCACTGTTTTCCACAAATTTCTTCCTCTCGTGCCATTTCTAGAACCTCTTTGTTCTGAATTTTGTCTGTCCATGATATCTTCATAATGCGTCTGCAGCATCACATTTCAAAGGCTTCTATCTCATCCTCTGTCTCACCACTTTTCCAATATCTACTTCTCTACGTTCCTGCTCTAATTTTATTACCGCTGTTTGCTCCTTGTATAAGCTATGTACTATCCGTCTATCGCTAAAACTCATTCCAGTGTTTTTAGGTATTTCGAAGATTTTTTCCATTTTACATTGTCGAATGCTATTTTCAGATCTACAAATCCAATATACAGGCTTCTCCTTCTTTCAATTGTCTTCTCCGTTATCACCCTCAGAGCTAAAATAGTTTCCCGTGTTCCCCTGTTTCGTTTAAACCCTAATTGATCTTCTCATAGTACTTCTTCAGCTAGTTTTTCCATCCGCTTTTGTACAATTCCAGTTAATATTTTTGACACGTGTGTTGTCAAACTTATTGTTCGAAAATTTCCACATCTATCTGCGCCTCTTTTTTTTGGTATAGTGACTATGATGATACGTTTGGAATCTTTGGGTATCTCGCCTTCTCATACATATAGTTTACAAGTTGGAAGAAACGTTTTGTTGGTAATCACCACCCGTCCCACTGAGTTAGTCCGAAGAACAACATTTTTGTTCGTACAGTTGGTATTTTACCGGCACAAAATTTTTAACGGAGTAATTCACCAAATTTTATGTGTATTACCTGCTACATATTCTGAGGACCTAAAATTGTACAATATAGCTGGTTGTTTCAATTTTAGCCTAAAATGCACACATGTATTACGAAATTAAAATTGTTCTGTTAAAAGCTTTCATCATGTAGCAACAGGAGCGTTGCTTTCAGAAATAATTTTTGCACTCGTAATTCCTGTCTTTTGTGAGATGCATGTATCACTTTTAGAAGCACCAGAGACTGAATCCCCTATATTAACGCTTCTATTTCAGACAAAAATGTGTAATAGCAGTATAATAGATAAAGTTTTTTGTTTGCTATCGGTTTTTTAATATAATAGAACATTTGCTGCATTTAACTTACCTGTGAAGCTTCAGGTTCTTCAAAAAAAGTTTCTGCAGAAAGTTTTATTCTCTTTGCAGCACCAATGGGTTTTCAGGTGTACCAAACATTTTTATACTAATTCTTTCCACTGTGCAATTTTAGTACACGAGACTCTTTATAGTCATTATTGAAAACAGTACAAGAAGCACAACATTCTGCTATACAACGTCTAGGTTTTATTATTGTTGATTGTTACGTGCCAAAATTTGGCACTAGACATTTTTTAGTTTAGTTTTGATGTGCGGGAATTTTGCGCCTTAAATTTGAAAGACTTGGCGCGTGTATTTCCGTCACGTCAGAAGTGCGTTGCGCGGATATTCGCGTCAACGCGTGTGGGGGGGAAAAGTGGGGGGTTTCCGAAAGACGCTGGGACGTGGACTTTGATTCTGAACATCAAGAAGAGTGGTTGGATTTTGGTATCGTATCGTATCTTATCTTTACTATGTAGATTCCTTTTCTTGCTTATTTTGTTTGTCGTCCCTATAAACCCGTTCCCGTTTTACCTCTACATATAGGAAAGAAGATAAATTTGGATACAACCTGGCAGCAGTCCACGACTCTAGAATGAACGAGTTCAGGGAGCCCCGCAGTCGCTAGCCAGAGCAATCCTGATAGAAGTCGCAGCCGCCATCTTTAAATTATCTTGAAGGAAGCCACGAGCTGCCATCAGGAAGTGATTCTGTAGGAAGCTTTACCTATTCATGTGAGTACTCCGTTTTATAATACTTTTTATGAATTTGCATATTTCGTCATTTACGTGTAATAATTTGCATATTGTGTGACGTCATTGACAGATGGGCGCGCTAATATCTACATCATGGATTAGCGTTACCAACTGCCGTTGTGTCGCGTATACCGCGTCGACGGTAATATAAGAATGACGTTCAAGTATAAGAATGCCACCTCAACGTGGTTTTTAGGTTGTATTAATTCTTTTTATGGCTTTACAATGTATTAATTACGTTATCTATAGCTTTTTTACTTAAAAAAATATAAAATAAAAATAAATTATCTAATTTTCTAATATCTATTGACCATAAAAGTTTAGGTTGGTACTTTGGAACTCACTAAATTCCTAAGATGACAAGCAGTTGTTATAGTAACTAAATGTAAACCGCCATTTTGGGCTATTGAAATGCATAGCTTTTGTCCTTAAAACGTTTTGTTAATTTAAATAAATTTCTTGCAACTTTAAATGTAGTGTACCTTTTACAACTTGAATTATCTTATTTAAGTGCATAGTTTGTTTTTTAAATGGAACTATAAGTTTTTAGGAGGGATTATCAACACGATAACCGTACTTCCAATTCCACAAGTCAGTACATTTAAATATAAATAAACATAAATAATTAATTAATGTATGCCTTATTCATTGTTTATTAGGAAAATTATCTATTTATATTAGATTAAACATAACTCTTACTTGTTTTTCGACTTTGAAAAGTGTTTTTAAATTGTGAATAAATGCTGTCTTGTTTGATAACATTTTAAAAAAGTATTTTCTAGTAATTCAAATATTTGGATATGATCTACAAATTAATTTTAAAGGAAACCTTGTGTTTAAAGACATTTAACGTAATGAATTGACCTTTTAGAATATCTCTTAAAACGTTAGAGTAACGGAATCTTATTGTATTTGTTAAATAACACATATAATGTATCTTTCTATAATTTTGAGTGTCTTTTATAACCGAAATCATTAAGTACAATTCACAATTACCTACATAAACAAAAATTCCATCTCCAAATATAGATTTTCTAATTAACTTAAGTTTTTAGTATGTTTTTTAAAGCGTTAGATTAACTTAACCTTCTTGTATTTGTTTTCTTAAACATTATCTTGCTTTGATACCGTTCTAAATGTGTTTCCTTAGTAATTTAAACACTTGCAACTTACAAATGCTTTTTAAAGATATTTTTCTTCAAATACAGTAACGAAATTATCTAACCATATCTTTTACCTTTCAAAACGCTGTAATAAACTGAATCTCTTTATATCTGCTCCTTTAAACATTGTAATAACAAATTATCGTTAACGTTTTATATTTAAACTCATTTACGATGGTTGTTGATAACTCCCGCAATATCGAAAGAATATTTGAACAATTTGGAATACTGATTTCTTTATACATGTATCGTAGAATATTTCTTTTGTGTAGTGAGTATAATTTTGTCTTGATTGCATATTTTTTTAGATATATATCAATATTTCAACGCACTTTAAGATCTATTAAGCGAGATTTGCCATTCGAATTGGTCGCCCAGCTTTGTAAGTCTAGACGAGACCCATCACAGGGCCGGTCGCTAAGCATTATAAGTCTAGACGAGGTTTGATGGTAAGTTTGTCGTTTTAGCAATTTGTAAATCATTTTTATAAGAATGATGTTGAAATTTTTCTTTATTAGTTTGGGTGGAACCCAAACGAGAGCTTCCCATCCTAGTAAATATATGTTTTGCAAGATATCTTTCTGTTATTCAACAGTTTTATCAGTAAATCGAGTTTGGATTACTCTTATCTCTTCAAATTTTACAAGTTTGAAGTAAATGATAAAGTTTTAATAAAAAATCTTAAATATAATTATTGGGAGGAAGAGATACTTATTTAAAATTTGATGTTTCTCTGGAAATTATTTGGTGAAACACAATAATAAAGTATTGAGGTGTAATAGAATTTTCATCAAAAAGCTGTGCCATCAATATAACGATTTAGATGACAATGATGAGGTAGAACCTGTTGTTTCTACTATCATTAATGATAATCTAAACTCTAGTTTTGGAAATGTAGCTTTAACAAGAAGTAGAATTATTAGACCTTAGTTTAAATTAGTATAAGGATTTTGTATTATACTGCGTTAACTTAAGTCTGTAGAAAAAAAGGTTTGTTTTAGAAAAGACATGTTTGTATACTTTGTAAAGTTGGCTAAAATGAATGTTAGTAATCTAAGTTTAGTTTATAGTTGACTGATTGTGTATGATTATTGTTCTGCTGTATACATTTTAATGTCAAGTTTAATTTTGACCTTTTAAAATAAATAAAGTTTTATTATTGTATTTAATATACCAAGAACATAAAACGTTGCTTAGTCCTTAATCTAAAACATCTTCAATGTAATGTTTTGTAATATACACTTACAAAACGTACAATTTTTGAAGATTTTGATATTGCTAAAAATAAATGCAGCAAAAATTTTTTTTTATTAATTTTGACATTCGTGTTGGGATTTTTGTTTGGTCTTCAAATAAGTTTGAAGGCATAGTAGAGACCAAATAAACTTGTGCATGACTCATTCTTAAAAAGTTATGAATTAATATATTCTCTGTTCTTGGACATATTTATCTATGACAAACGTTTCACTCATTTTTCATATCTTATAATTCAGATGTCTGGGAATGTTCCTATAACACTTTTTAGTATTTAAATAAAACAAGGCAAAAATGTAAGTTATATTTTCCTATTCCCCACAGTAATGAGTCATACGCATTTGTTTTTTGTTTCTACTATACATTCACATTTTTTTATATTGATCTTATTTGTCTCCAGAAACCACTAGATCCATGACAATTGCATCATAATTGGAATAAAATATTTCTTACTACCACTAGTAGTCCCGTTTGAAGCAAGCACTTAGTAAATTTAACTGCCACAAGATTTACAATTTTAAATACCTATGATAATCAGAAATAAAACCATTCAGTATATAAGCATATGAATATTTATTACTCGTAAAGAAACTATTCATTGGTCATAATTAATATTGGTACATACAAAAACATTATTTAGGTTATGCAATTGTTTCAGCATTGTTATATAAATCTCAGATTGACTTACAAATACAACATAAATGATTTGTAGTCGTTAGTAGCTATGCAACAACATCAAACATAATATTTTTCAGGATTCTAAATTATTCAAATACTTAAATTAACCAGCTTTTTGTAATGTAATGTAAAAACAAATTGAATATTATGAGGGTTAACGAGATTTTCCAAGAGAGCGATTACTTGCTGCATTTTGATAAATTGTGAGGAACCTTTTTCAATAAGCTGCATAGTTATGCTCACTTAACAGTTTTGGTTTCCGAGGTCGGTCTGTATTTGCAGATGTCGTCCTTTCCTTTCGTAAATTCACTTCACGACAACGTGAAATTGCAGTAGCTTGTACTTGAATTTTCTTTCCTCTGCGTTTTACTGCATAAACATTAGCCGATACGTTGGATTCTAAAATAACTTTTTAGATAAGTTATTATAAATACAGTGAGTCTGTAACTTAAAGTAAATATATAGTGAAATCTCTATTAAACGGACAGCGCCGGTCGACAATCAGATGTCCATTTATTAGAGGTGTCCGTTAGATAGAGGATCTGGTAAAAATCAATGAATGAAAATACACAATTATTTTTATAGACCTAAGTCGTACTCTATACAATCAAAGTGCAACTTGTAAGGAAAAAAAGCAGCTTCAGCTGTTTCAATATTGAAACGACATGGATGGTACACACAGAGGTTCTTGGTTTCGCGTTGAAAAAACATCCACGGAAAAATTTAGTTTATATGCGAAGTATGAGGAAAATTTTTCTGTACTTTCTCTATATGTCGAATATGTACATTATAATATGGAGATCAAATAATTGAGATTTTCTAAATGCGGGCGAACTAGAGTGCCGTATTGTAGCTTAATGGTATTCACACATATAAAATCTTTGGTATTCCTCTTGATAAATCCTAGCATCTTGATAGCTCTGTTTACAATATTTTGAATAGGATATCAAAACATGCATCTGTCAAAGGTTTCACCCAGATCACAAACATTTCTTATATAACAATATTTGATTATTTAATGAATATTCATTATCCAATGAAGACGTGCTAGTATAAAATTTCATGATATGACATTTTCCAATGTTAAGGTGGAGCCCATTGGTTTTACACCACACAGTAAAATTATTTAAATCACTTTGAAGATTTAACACATTCATTTTATTTTTAATTGACGAAAACCTTAAGATGATCAACCTAAAGAAGAAAGGAACTAGTGTAAAGCAGTTTATTAATAGCATTAATGAATAATATAAATAAAAAGGGACCAAATGCGACCCTTGTGGCACACCAGAAGGTATTGAAAATGCTTCAGACGAGAATGAGTTGTTAAAAGCATATGTGTGGAGCACAGCACAGACAGTATGCCTATGAAATATGGACAGTCTGAAAAACAGACAGAAGAAAAGTAGCAGTCTTTGAAATGCTGTGCATTAGAAGTATGAGAATGGACAGACAATGGTAATAACAAATAGGTTGTAGAAACAGTAGAGGAACAAGGATATCTTTGTAAAAAAAATAGGAGAAATAGAAGGGCAGAATACGTTCTAAGGCATTTTTGGGGAATAGTATGGGAAATATGACAAGCAGAGATAGGAAAAAAGAAGTGGATGTAGACCTAGATCAGATAGTGATAGATACAGACGGTGCAAATTTTAGGGAAATCTGTAGGTTAGTTCAGAATAGGAAACAATGATGGTATGCGTCTAACCAGTTTCAGGACTGAAGACCTAATGATGATGATGAATGATTTTATTTTAACAAATTACTTGCGTTCACTTAAATTGCTTCTGATACACTTCAGCAAATTACCATTTATTCCATAATCTTCAAGCTTTGCTAATAGTAGCTCATGGTTTACACTGGCAAACGCTTTGGTAAAGTTGGTATATATACAGTCAACTTGTAAGCCTTTTTCCATACTACTGACAAGAAACTGTTCATTTAATAATAAATTTGTAGCTGTTGAGTTGTCAGACATAAAACCATGCTGTTCACCGATAATATTCTTGAAAATTGTTGTTATTACATCTGTAATTATGCTCTCAATAGTTTAGGAACACAGCTGATGATTGACATTGGTCTATAATTTTTGACATCATTTTTTCACCAGATTTATGCACTGGTTTTATATAACTTCCAAAATCCGGGCATCTTACCTCAATCTAATTGAAAAGGATTTCAAGAGGGCCTAGATTTCCAGAGTATTCCTTGAAAAGAATGGGTGGTATTCCATCTGGACCCATGCCTTTTGTACAAGCTAACATGGAAATTTTTTCTAGCAGTCTTGGTTTAGTTATTTCTATATTGTGAATATTTATTAAATCTGAATAATTGTATTTCGGTATGGTGTAATTGTCATGGCTGTAAGAGTTTTGAAAATCAGTAGCAAATAAGTTGGAAATGCCTGAAGCATGTTCAGTTTTAATACCTTCATAATACATAACATTAGGTATATCAATACTTTTTTGAGTTCATGTATCTCCAAAAAGATTTCACATTAACTAATATACCATTTTGTATGCTATTTATTTAGTCATCATAACAAACTTTGACAAGCGTCTACAAGATGTTCTACAATTAGAGAATCGTTCATAGCCAGTTAATGATCTTGTATATTTATATTTCTTGTGAAGTTCGTTTTATATTTTATTCGTTTACGTAACTCAGGAGTAAAGTAACTAGGAAATGACGACGAATAATATTTTTGAACAGGAACAAATTTCCTGTATGTTTGTTGTGGTTTGTTTAGTATTCTTCTTAATCTTCTTTGGGAATTAAACCACTCATAGTTTTTTAAATCATCTTTATTTACGTTTCGATCCATGACCTAGGATCGTTGTCAAAATAATAAAAACTTCAAGTTTGACATTTATGACATAAATTGAAGGTGACTTTGATTTATTGATGTTCGAAATATTTGGTTTGAGTACACTAAGCAAAAATTTTTAAACTTTAAAAAAATGATTACCTTCAATTTGTGTTACGGCCTGGGACCGTAAATAAAGATGATTTAAAAAACTATGAGTGGTTTAATTCCCAAAGAAGATTAAGAAGGAACAAATTTATGGATACTTTGATACAAGATATCATAAAAGATATTAATGCAATATTAACATCATCCTCATTACCTATTAGTAATGTCCAGTTTATATTTTGAAGGTGTAAGTATTTAAAGTAGCATAGTTGACCTTATTAAACCTATAAAAATAATAATCATTTTCAACCAGTAAATCATTTTTTAGTTTAATAGAAGCTATAAATGGAGAGTGATGAATTACATCTGGAAACAATTTATCCTCTGCTAGAAATCTAGAAATACTCCTCTATGGTTGGGTACAGTATTTAATTAAAAAAACCCCAAGCTAGCAAAAGTGTTTTCTGCCACTGGGGATTCATCACTATGCCAACGAATCACTGCCTTAGTACCTATATTATCATTTACTCATTTTGTGACATTGGGCAAATTATAATCTCCGAAAATTTAAAAGGGTGTATATTGATATTTTTCCTTATGTGCTTCGACAGATATACAATGATTTTTATAAAATTCCAACTTACATCCACTAGGAAGATAAACTGAACCTATTATCAAATTAACCTTACCAGTTTTAATTTGTACATAAATCTTTTAACTGATTTAATTGGACTATGTAACAATACAATCCAAAAGAGAGTATTCTCGTGTAAAAATATTTAAAATATCTTTAAAAAATTACAGCAGAGCACTTTCGGCGTTAACCATCTTTGGTGCCATGTCAACGTAAAATTAAATATTCCATCAAACTATTACATTATATGGGATATTAGTTTTACACATAAAATGTCCTTTATATAATGTAGTAGTCTGATGGAATATTTAATTTTACGTTGACATGGCACCGAAGATGGCTAATGTCGAAAGCGCTCTGCTGTAATTTTTTAAAGATATTTTAAATATTATATTTTTACACGAGAATACTCTTTTGGATTTTATTGAAAAAATATCGTGTACATAGCCAGGAATTATTTTTGCATATGTAACAATACACTGTATAAATTCTTATGCACTGCTATTATAACACCACCGCCACCTCTAGTCTCATTGCTTGTTAAATGAGATCTATCAGATCTGAATATATGATAGTTAATGAATAGTTAATGAATCCTGCATCAGAAATGTCACCCATAAGCCTAGATTCTGTGAACACTAATACATCATACGCACATAACACACAAGATTCATGTAGCTCTTTAAGTTTAGTTTTTAAGCCACCAACATTTTGATAGCAAAATAGTAGCTGACCATCCATGCTCACAAGTTTTTTGAATATTTCATTATTTTTGGCATATCTTTTATATATTTAATACATATGTCTGATTCACCATTAGCTTTACGAGTTTCAGGATTGTTCCTGACATCATGGTATAATTTCTACTGCATCATAGTTGGCGTTTGATATTCTGTAATTAGTAGGTAGTTTTTCTCATTGAAAAGTATTTCAGCATCACGCCACATTACTATTAAGTACCGCTTTTAATGGACGCAAATTTTTTCCATGTGCACCAAGCCTCATGACCCTTCTAACAACTATTTTTTTTTAGTACAAGGTATTCTAGCGGCGAAATGGATTTCCTTACAAAAGGTCGTCTGTGTATTTGAACAAATAAAACAACTTTCAACTCACCTTACTTAAATTTATTCTAAAATAACGTTATTTGAGCATGAACAAATAGGCCTAAAATAATTTTTAAATGTACTTACATTAATCTTCGGGTTAATGATGTAGAGATATTCCTATAACAAAGTACATACAATAAACAAAAATAGTAAAATTCATTATCGGTTTGTTTTTGATGCCTCTAACCTTTATCGTTAAATATCACAATTAATTACAATCACACTTTCAATGCCCATGCCTTATACTTCCAATAATGTAACACTACACATTGGGCAATACTTTATAAATGCCAACAACCATAAATACTTTCCCAATTACACATCTAATTCTACAAAATGTACCTGTACCTGGCAGCAGTCCACGACCCTAGAATGAACGAGTCCAGGGAGTCCGCAGTCGCTAGCCGGAGCAATCCTGATGGAAGTTGCAGCCGCCATCTTTAAATTATCTTGAAGAAGCCACGAGCTGCCATCAGGAAGTGATTCTGTAGGAAGCTTTACCTATTCATGTGAGTACTCCGTTTTTATAATACTTTTTATGAATTTGCATATTTCGTCATTTACGTGTAATAATTTGCATATTGTGTGACGTCATTGACAGATGGGCGCGCTAATTTCCACATCATGGATTAGAGTTACCAACTGCCGTTGTGTCGCGTATACCGCGTCGACGGTAATATAAGAATGACGTTCAAGTATAAGATGATTTATAATCTTAGGACTTTTTAAAAGTACCCAGTGTTGGAACTATGAAATTATTGTCCAATCGTTAACACCACAAAATAGCAACTAAATTTTAATTGATAACCGAAATCTATACAAACACCATATATATTGTATTTTACGGAATATACACGCACCGAACGATAAGACGCACCTCAAATTTATAAGATGATTTTTAGAAAAATATATTTTAATGTTACTTTCGGATCATAATTTTTATTTATTTTAACATAACTCGTAATAGTAATATTCAGTTCATCTTACTTTCTGTACTAGCACTTGTCTCGTTAATGTCACCATTACTATAACTTTCATCCGAACTATTGTTGTCACTCCTTTCAAAAACTGCGTTATCTTCTGTACCTTCTATAGCATTACTTATACAGCATTTTATAAATAACTTTATAGTCGTCTCTTTTTTCACAGTTTCCATGAATTTTTCACCCAGGTACAAACTTCTGAAATTGTTGGTCGTTTCATACGTCTTGTTGCGGTGACATCGTGATTTGGCTTTGCCATCCATTTATTCCACTCTTTTCTCATAAAATTTTTAATTGGTTTATTGATAGACACATCTAAGGGTTGTAATTGTCTTGTGAGGTCTTCAAGGAATGACTGCTATTTTTGCTATTTTTCGGACTATAACACGTAGGACCTCAAAGTTAGAGTCAATTTATTGAAAAAAATATTTTAATGTTACCTTCAGACTATAAGACGCGCCCAAAATTTGAGTCCATTTTTCTATGTAAAAAGATGCGTCTTATAGTCCGAAAAATACACCAGTCAACTAATCTAGATAAACCCCTGACAACGACTTAACACTCGAGGCGTGCGAAAATACCAAATAAACTCTGATTCCTTTTTGCAACATTCATTTTGTACAAGTTTAAACTAATTCAAGTATTTCTATTTCACTGTCATTTGTGTCAAAACCATCAGGCGCTTGCACAGCGAGATAAAGGTATTCAATAAACCGCTAGTCAGTTTCCCCAGTTTCAGCATCCTCCTCAAATCTTTGCCGTGCTTGTATTGTTTATCCTTTCCTTTACAACTATGTTGGTTCGTCGCAATTACCATCCTAGCAAAAACGGTCACTACCCGCTACTGTCTTTCTGGAAAACTCTATTTTATTGCGGCGTGACTGATAACAGTAGTTTATGTTTATGTATAATGTTGTGTATATGATACGTTGTTAAATGTTAGTACTGTTAAAAAATTGTATTATTAATATGAGCTGCTAAAGTAGGGGCTATTAAATAGGTAAATGCAGTACTTGATTTGATAAAAATGCTTTTTTCACTTAGAAGTGTCTGACGAAAATTTCAGTTATGGTCGCGCACCTTCATTTTACTTTAAAATCGTTGCTTAGAAACGGTCTGTATTTGGAAATCAACGGCTAGGAGAAAGGCTGAGTCAATTTATATTTTATTTTAGCAATATTTTTTTAATATCGTTTTATGCCTGCTATTACCACCATATCAGTGATTAAGTTGCTTTTAAACTTTTAGGCTGATTACATTAATTGTAACTCATTTACTATTTTCTCGTAAGAATGAAAGCAAAATATAAAAACCATTGAATACCAAAATAAAAAAATTCGCTTGTTTTCAATTTCAAAACATTGATTTTTAAATTTTCCAACTAATTGCCAACTGTCCAATTTTTGTGGGGAGTTTTCCCATTCACACACACACACGCACACGCACGCACACACACACACATACATACACACACGCACATACACACACGCCCGCACGCACGCACACACACACACATCGCGTCGAAGTGCAAAAACGTGTTTTCCAGTGCTCTAAATATTTTATTAAAAGTCAAGTTATTAGTATAAATTACGTTTAATTTATATCGTGCACACCGTTCTTTAAGTACTGGTTAAATAGTTTATTGTGAACAACAAAGGAATTTTTGGTAATTTTATTCTAAAATTTAATTGATTAATCTGACAGATGTCAATATTTATTTTCTGTCATTAAATAATTAAATATAAAAGGAACTTTTATCCAAAAATGGAAGGAAATGAAGAAGAACAGTTTAATAATGTACTTCAAACACTTATCAACGTTACTGAAAAGAGTGGTAATCTAAGGACAGATTTAAGAAATGACATCTTGAAATCGGTAAGTGCTTTGCGAAGTATTTTTAATAAAATTAGTCTATCGCTAAATAACAATGTAAAAACAACAAAGAATTATGAAAAACAAGAAATTTCGATAGTAGAAAATCAAACTCTAAAACCAGAACCCGTAATCCGCCTTGAAAAATTATACTCTGAAGTTGCAAGTGCAAACATGAATGTACCTTTTAAAAATAAAGACAAGCATGTAGTTTTCGTGAAATCAAATAGCAACCGAACGACAGATGAAATGAAGAAAAATATCAAATCAACGATCAATCCCACTGAAGTTAAAGTTGACATTAACAGCTTCAAAGTATTAAGAAATGGTCAAATAATAATCCAAACCGAAAATGCAACTGAATTAAAAACAATTATGGAATCAATAAATGAAAAATGTGGTGAAGCCCTGACAGCTGTAACAACCAGTCGGGCGGCTCCGTGGTGTAGTGGTATGTGTGTGACTACTACACCCTAGGTCCCGGGTTCGAATCCCGACACGGTCCGCTTGAAAAATGTTAGGCGAGCATTTTTCGCAAAAATACACCCTCGTTCGGATGAGAGGTAAAATGGAGGTCCCGTGTGTGAGTGTTGTCACGCACGTTAAAGATTCCTACCTTGCTTGGAACAGCAAGGATTCGGCAAAATTCAAAATTTTCCAGGTAAAAAAAACTCGCTTCCTGGCCAATGTAGTACCTTCGGGTGGAGCATTGGAAAATCACATGTAATGTAACAACCAGTCACAGAAGCCCTTGAATGATTATTTATAATATCCCTGAAGAAATTGACATAAGCAATGCAGAAGAAATAATAAGACTACAAAACCCAGAATTCAATCTAAAAGAAAACGAAATTGAACCTAAATTTGTCTTCAAAAGCAAAAAAATATTAGAAACGTAGTAATTAATATCCTACCTGAAGCTCGACAACGGATTTTAAATAGAAAATTAAAAATAGGTTGGAGTTATGCAATATCGAGGATTACGTTGTTGTTCGAAGATGTTTTAAATGCAGTAAATTTAATCATAGAGCCACGGAATGTAGAAGTCAAGTAACATGCCCAATATGTGCAGGTAACCATCAACTAAAAGACTGTAAAGCGTCAAAGAATGAATATAAATGTATTAATTGCTCTAATTATAACAAATATAACTTAAAAAGCAACATTAATGAATGCCACTCATCTTTAGATAAAACCTGCCCTAGTTATCAAATAGCACTTAAACGGCAACAGCGGAATATAAATTATTAAGAATGGCTCAAGACAAAAATAGAAGAAATAGGATTTTTCAAAATAATAAAGATATAAATGCAAATAGGGCAAAAGATATCAAATGTGTACAAATTAATCTACAATATTCAAAGGTAGCTACTGACAACCTAATTCAAATTATGGATCAACACAATTTGGATATAGGTTTAGTGCAAGAACCGTACTCGATACAAAATAAAATAATAGAAATCTCGTCAAAGGTTCGTACATATTATAAAGGAAATAACCGTACAAGAACAGCAATATTAATAAGAAACAAAACTATTGAAGCAATAATGATAAGTCAAATTTCTAACAAAGATCAGGTAGTAGTAGAGATAAATCATGAAAGAAACAAATATTTTCTTGCATGCATATATCTAGATATAAAATTAGATGTAGAAGAAAGTGTTGGTAATTTAAGGAAGATATTAGATTTTGTAAATAAAGCACCTCTTTTAATATCCATCGACAGTAACTCCAGGTCGAAAAGCTGGTACGACAAAATTACAAATAAGCGAGGCAAGAAACTTGAAGAATTTATAATAACAAATGACCTATACTTACTTAACGAACAAACTAACAGTCCATCATTCGCTACACTAAGGGGAGAGAGTAATATTGACTTAACTATGACGAGCAGTCAAATGTTGAATTGCACAAGCGACTGGGAGATTGGGGAAGAAGAAAGCTGCTCTGATCATGCACTTATTACGTTTAATATAAAATACCATCAGTACATATTGACATAAACTTTAGAAAGATTAGGTATATAGTCAAAAGTTCTAAATGGGAAGTATTTGATAAACTGATATCAGAAGAGATTAGTAAAATTGCTAATAGTAATTTAGAACCAGACAATACTTTACAAATAGACAACCATCTACAAAGCTTGACAAAAAACGTTATAGATCTTGAGACACATATAAAAAAATTTAAAGTAGCATTACAAAATGCATGTTCCCAATCATTCCATAAATTCAAAATTCAAAAACAAATTAATGGTAGAACGTTTCCATGGTGGACAGAAGAATTAAAGATATTACGTAAACGAGTAAATGCTTGTAGACGAAGATACCAAAAGACAAAAATAAATGAGGATTTAAGACTTCAACGGAAATCAATCTTTACAGAAGGAAAAAAAATTATCAACAAAAAATAAGACAAGAAAAAATAAGTTCATGGAAAGAATACTGTAATTTGACAGATGGCCGAAATCCTTGGAATGCTTTATATAAAATATCAAGAGGTAAAGAAAAAAAGGATTTTATACTTACAACTATCCAAAAACGTGATGGTGAGTTTACAAAAGATATTACCGAAACTCTCAAATACATGATGGAACAATTCATACCCAATGACAAATTTGAAGAAGATGACAAGAATCACAAAAACATTAGAAAAGAGGTAGAAACAAAAATCAGTACACCAGATGACCAAGAATTTAACACAGTAGAAATAGAAGATATTATTACAAATATGAATCCTAAAAAAGCACCGGGAAGTAATGGAATCACTAGTGACATACTACTAAGAGTATTTAAAAGATTTCCAAAATTTACCAAAGAAATATATAATCAGTGCTTGAAGAGATCTTATTTTCCAAAGGAATGGAAGAAAGCAGTCATCGTCCCAATATTAAAATCTGACAAAGACAACTGAAATGACATCCAAATTTCGACCAATAAGCCTTATCAACATTGAAGAAAATCTTAAAAAAATTATTAATAAATCGAATAACTTATCATCTCCAGTCAAAAAATTTACTTAACCTAAATCAGTATGGCTGCATACCTCAAAAATGTACTATTGGCGCCGTTTTGGAAGTTACTAGATTTCTAGAAAATAATATCAAGTTGAAGAGAGATGTAGTTATAACAAATCTTGATGTTAAAGGTGCTTTTGACGCAGCTTGGTGGCCTGGCATTTTAAAGAAACTTCGTGACATCAAATGCCCTGCGAATCTTTTTATCTTAACAAAAAGTTATTTTAATAATAGATTTGCAACACTGGAAGTCGGCCAGGTAAAAATTGAAAAAAAAATATCTAGAGGATGTTCCCAAGGATCGTGCAGTGGTCCGGGTTTTTGGAATCTACAATATAATTTTTGTTTAAATATCAAATATTTAAAATATACTAAAGCTATTGCATTTGCAGACGACTTACTTATTTTAACCAGTGGTTTAAATGCACTAGAAGCAGAAAATTACATAAATATTGAAATTATGAAGATTATGAAATGGGCTAAAAATAATAAAACAAACTTCAGTGAAGAAAAATCAAGTCATGCTAGTTTCTAGGAAAAGAAGATCAAAATTTACAACAATCAACATCTACCTAAATAATTTACCAATTAAGCAGGTATATACAATCAAGTACTTGGGAATATATTGTTACGTGCCAATTGGCACTTAAACATTGTTTAGGTTAAGTTTGATGTGCGGAGGTTTCGCGCCATAAATTTCAAAAGACGCGGTGCGCGGAATTTTAAAAGACTAGGCGCGTACTTCCGTTACGTCATAGTGCGTTTGCGCAGATCGCGCGACGCGAGAGGGTTGGACGAATAACTTCGCGCCGACGTGTAAAAGACAAAAAAGTGGGGACAAGTTTCCGGTGTTCTCTATAACGTGGCTTTTTGCCTGAACTATCGAGTGGAGTGGACGCTTTGAGGTATCGTATCGTGCTTATCTTATCTATGTAGATTTCCTTTGCCTAATTGTCTTTGTTTGTTGCCTTATACCTGGTATTCCCGTCATTCCCTGCATAGGTAGGTAATCTGCAACCTAGGCGAACCGTACTGCACGACCCTAGACGAGTCGGATGTCCATGTTCCGCCGAAGCACCGGAGCCGTACCATCTTTAATTACCGCAAAAGGGCCTTGAGTAGCCTGATGGACTTGAAAAGAAGTCAACTTTAACGCAGGGACATATCCATGTGAGTAATTATTGTACTATCTTTTGTCTGAAATTTATGTATTTTTTCCGATTATGGCGTAATATAATTTGTGCATTGATGACGTCATTGGTAGTGGCCACGCGGAATCTGTAATAAGGTTAGTGCTGCCCTCCGCGAGTGGCGTCGCCCGCTTTACTCATTGCGCTTGCGCGATGTATTTATGAACTCTTAAACTGTATTATCGACTTTTTAATTGTAAGATTTATCGAGTTTTAAAGCGTAATAATATATAGATGAAAAACTTAAATTTGATATACATATCGATTATATAACAGATACCTGCATGAAAATTATCCATATACTTTCTAGATCGGCTAAAATCAAATGAGGATTAAAACAAAAAGCAGTAGAAATAATATACAAAGCAGCAATCCTTCCCATCATATCATATGGAGTCTCAATTTGGAAAAGTGCATTAAAAAAAAAGAAACCAGATACTATTAAACAGAGTTCAAAGGCTTATCAACATAAAAATTGCAAAGGGATTTCGAACTATATCTTATGAAGCTTCATGCATTATTACAGGACTAACTCCTATAATATTAAAATTAGAAGAAACATCATTTATATATGAAACAACAAAAAATCTATCAAACAATAAATATACTATTCGATGCTCCAATGAATTATAGTAAATGGAATCACCCAGGCCAGATAGAAAAATTCAATTTTGAAGAAAGAAAATTAGACAACCAAAATTTTTCTTTGAAATTTACACATCCGGAAGTAAAAAAGCAGAAAGAGTAGGGGCAGGAATTGCTATTTATAAAAATGAAGAACCAGTCACTAAAATAAAATGCAAATTAAATACATTATGTTCAAAAATGCAAACAGAACAATTTGCAATCTTAACAGCAATAAAAACCGCTAACACTTTGCTAATAGAAGAATTAAAAAAAACTCTCATAATTTGGACTAACAATAAAGCTACAATAAAATTAATAAAAGATGGTCATAATCACGAATATCTAATAGAAAAGATTAGAAAGCAAATACTATATATACAAGGAAATAGATGGTTAATAAGTATATGTCACTTTGATTACAATGACAAACACGTTGGCATTAAGTTTGCAAATCTGTTGGCTGTCGAAGCAGGAAATGACAATTACATCGATATTAGTTTCAATAGAATACCCAAAATTTCAATTAAGGATATAGCACAAAAAAATAGTATAGCAAAATGGCAAAAGGAATGGCACAACACAACAAAAGGAGAAACAACTTTTTTTCCAACAACAATTGATAGACTGCATTTAAAACTTCCAATCTCTGCAAACCTAACAACAATTCTAAGCGGCCACGGTAGGATAAAAAGCTACTTCAATAAATTTAAAATAATAGAAGACCCAACATGTACATGCGGTTTAGGAGAACAAACAGTACAACATATAATACACGGATGTCCATTACTTGAAAATCAAAAGCAAAAACTGAAACATGAAGTCATATGAAGTAATGGAAACTGGCCGATCGACAATGCCGATTTAATTTCAAAATTCACGCTGTTATTCCTTAAATTTATAAACAAAATTAATTTTGAAGAAATGTAATACATTAAAAAAAATTGTAAAATGTATATTCAATAGCATGTAGTATTACTTCTTGTAATGGAATATGCTGTTAAAATAAAGATTGTCGTTTTAAAAAAAACACACACACACACATACACACACACACGCACAAACACGCACGCACTCACGCAAGCACACTTGCGCGCGCACACACACACACACACACACACACACACACACACACACACACACACACAAACACACACACCTTCCCCCACCGGCATAGTTTCGTCCCTAACTGCTAATGTTATTGTTAATTTATGTGAAGCTTAAGCTTGTGCTTTCAGTAAAAACTACAGCATTTTCTAATGAGTTTTGAGAGTTTTGTGGTTTATTTAGTATTGTATTGACGTATAAGGGCATCACAGCGACACACATAGCGAATATCCCAGAATACACGTTGTAAATCATATTTGTATTTCAAATAGAATAAGTTACGAACTTTGATAAATTCTAGTTACATTTCAGAACAAATGATTTTCGAGGAGGTAAATGATATTTCTTCTATTCAGTTAATCTGTCTAATTAATCTACATGTAAGCAAAGATTACTCCGAATGTGTTTTCGTGTGTATGGTGCAAGTTTTATAAGATTTCTACATCATTTACTGTAATAATATTTGTACCAAAAGATATAATTACTAAACTGATCATTTGTTCATAAGTTTCACAACTGAATCATCAAAATACGGTAATCTCACATAAAAATTACATAAAAATTCTAATTACATACAAAAGTTGTTTTGGTGAGTGCAGCGCTATCTGATGTACGGTAGTTGTATCTGCATTGAAACAGAATATTCCACTTTAGAGATACATATTTTTATCGTTCCCTATTTTTTTCTTAAAGCATTTAGCATTGTGTAAGTAAATATAGTGTGATAGTGCAAAGCTTTTAGTAGGAAACAACTTTTAGACGCAAACTTTTTTAGTTGTGGAGACGAATATGCACGGGAAGAAGCACCACGGTATTTAGTTAAATAGACAAATAGTGTTAACTTCAATGGAAAAAATTGTCAGGGCAAATCAAAACAAAATAAAAATCATTCGCGCATTTAACTTTTGGTAGGTAAATTAGATAGTGTGTTTAGCAATTTGTAATATTAGGTATTGCATGAAATGCACGGGGCGGAAACTGAATAGCCCATATTTGGTTCATATAATGCATTCTTTCCTCGCCTGTAAGATGGCAGCACGCACAAAGAAGTCGGCAATAAAAATTGAAAGCTACGGAAACAATAATTAAACATAACATAACCACAAAACTTAATTTACGGTTGTTCATGAACCTTGAATTTTCAATAGCAATTCAAATAATTAACACTTAAGGTAAATAGGTTTTTAATTCATTATTGTTAATTTAGGGAAGTCCTTTTAGTTAGGTTAGTTTATGCGAAGCACTGATCGTATTTATACTATCCCATGTATATAGAATACTGACATTAAATACAAATTGTATTTTCATATAAGAGGAGTTTTGTATTGTATTGATATTTTGTTCATAAACTGTATTACATTTTTGTATTTATAAATTTGCAATTTGTTTAATACACGTATTTTGCATACATTTATGTCTATTGGAGATCGCTCGTTTCCAGAGTTAAGCACTCTCTCGCTCTGGTCAGTACTTGGGTGGGTGGACCCTGTTTTTTTTTTTTAGTAGCGTACATGTACATATAGCAGTTGCAGGGCCATGTAGCACATCTCGACATGGAAGTATATAATTTTTTAACAATCCCGTACACGAGTTCGATACAAGCTTCAGTGCTGCGTATAATTTTCGCAAAGGATGGTACATCTCATGCAGGTGAAATTGCATTTGCAGAAGAGGGTGCTTGCTATGATGTAATGATTACACGACTATCTCCTCGCCTTTCGGTCCACTTCTCGACCGTCGTTTATTAAATTTTCGAGTAATTTTCAGAAAACGCGGAGTTAGAATATTTGCTAGGTGCACTCGCATATGCAGTTTACATACCCGGAACGCGATTTTTAATATAGACAACGACCATACCACATTGAAAAGCACCAAATCAAATCAAAATATATTTATAAAATTTACGTTAGTGGAAATGATAACAATCTCAAGCATGAAAAATATCACGTACATTATAATTTGAATAAGGGCCGCTATACTTGCGGCCATGTCCCCAATGCCCCACCCGGAGGTACTACATTGGGTTTAAACGCGAAAATAATCGTTCTTCTAATTCATTCTAACTTCATAGTTAATCCACCCTAAACAAAAACTAAATAAAAATCTAACAAACCTAAAAATCTAACAAACCTAACAAACTCTAACAATCTAACAAACCTAAAAATCTGACAAATTGAAACAAAAACTAAAAACAGGGTTTAAATAATGGTATCCCTAGCGCTGACTTTGAAGTGTGCCCGATCAACAAGACACAAAAAATGAGAGGGGGAGGGATCCGTAATACCGGATAGCAGACGCCGGCTCTGCTTACCAGTGCGACCTGAAGGGTCGTCTTAAAACTATCCAGATCTAACTAACTAATTTAAATCCATCCCTAACTTTCCCTATCATTCCCTAACTGATTTATATTATAATTACAATCTTCACAAATCTACTCTTCCTTCCCAAATATATACTGCAACCAAAATGGCGACAGAACGTCAAACAAAACAAATATGCCACAAAATACTACAATACATGCTAATAAATATATAGTGTAAATATAAAATATATATAAATATAATAATATAAATATATAAATAAATGTCTAATAAGCGTTTAGCATATAGCAGTGCACAAAATAGCAAAAGCATCACCCTATTTATCAGGTGCACTCGGACAAGCATTATGTCGGCTAGCGCCATTACGCACAAAACGTGCTTGTTAAATTATTTCAAAAACTACTGATTAATGTAAATCAATGCTTGTGCGAGTACAGCCGCCACAATTTAAGTCTTACCTCGATAATAAAATTCTCCAGCATTCGAAGATCTGGTCGTCTGCCTACATCTAACTGTAACTTACTTTTAAGGGGAAGATGGGGTGCACTGCTAAAGTCCTGGTGGGTATGCACTAAATGTTCTGGGGGGGATCACAATCACTATCACTATCACTTTACTTTCAAGTCCTGGGGGGATGCGCGGTTTCACTCTATTTTATTATCTTTGTTTATTTTATTGATTTAATTTAATGAGGATTTCTGATTTATTTGTTATTGTTTATTTGTTATTATTTATTCCCGATTTCCCGATTTTCCGCACATAATTATGAAGATAGGCAGTGATTGTATTAATGGTGTGAGGGTTTCTCGTGCATATTGGACATTTGGGTATAATTATCAGGTTTTCTTTTTTAATTTTTTTTAATTTTTAATATCAGGTTTTGGTTATATCTATGCTCGTATCCTTACTCACGCCAAGTCAATCTAAAATTTTCGAATCCTCCCACCAACCCCACCGAATTTTACACGCGGTTGTCATTGATTGTCTAATCTCGCAACCCTTCCCGCAAATTCTTTTAAGGCTGTCCAGAACTCCTTCTGGTTAACCACTTCCCCGACTTCCTCTAGGCTTTTTGGCCATGCCAGACCTAGGATAGCTAATTTGCTATCAGCCAACCCTCGATTTCCCGCCTCAAGCGGGCAGTCGAAGAGCACGTGCTCTGCGTTCTCCGCTCCCTCCCCGCATTCGCAGCGGTCGCTGTTGGTTAAACCGAACTTTTGCAAATACGCCTTCAGGGCGCCGTGCCCTGTTATCAACTGCACCATTTTGTGATCGAGCTTAACCTCGATCTTACCTCTGGCTTCTATGCTCGGTATGAATTTGTGGGTCAACCTGCCCGTGGCATCGTTGTTCCACCTCTCTTCCCATTGTCGAATTGATTTTTCGCGCAGTTTTCTTTTGATTAAAGACCTCGGTATCGACGAATGTGATATCCGAAAGTCGCCCGCCGCGGCCTCTTTAGCTAATTCGTCAGCCCTATCATTTCCTACGTTACCATCGTGCGACCTAACCCAACAGAACTTTAAACGTCGAAACTCGAGCGCTGTATGCGCTATTTTCCAGACGTCCGCCTGGAGGTCTGTCGAGGTGTTCATGTTAGTTAATGCCGTCAGCGCGATTTACTGTCGCTGATTATATAATAATCGTCTCTGCCCGTGTGATTTATTACGTAATCGATAGCCTCTCGTATGGCTACCAATTCGCACTGGAAGATAGTGCTCCAGTTCGCGAGTTTGGTTTGAAACCGAAACACCTCCCTTTCCTGCTTAAACACAACAAACGCCGCGCCTGCTTGCCCGTCAACCATACGTGAACCGTCCGTGTAAATTCTGATACCCGTCGCGTCCCGATCACCTTCGATAAACTCGATTCTTCTAATATCGGCCGGGTGTCCCAACTCTGATACCACGATCTTTCTTGCAACGTCCCTATTACCAAGATTAATATCTTCGATAATTTCACCCCTTTCCTATATTTATAAGTCTCTATCTCTAATCTCCTAACGATATATTCGATAGGAGAGTCCATTGATCACCAGGACCGCCTCCGTGGAGGTGGTCCTGTATGCCCTCGCCGCCTTTACCGCGGTTATACGTTGCACGCTCGTTAATTGACGCATCTCCCGGACTTTACAACCTTCCGCCCATACGGATGCTGCGTACAGCATTGCCGGCTCAATTGCTCCGGCATAGACCGTCCTCAGCGATTCGCCCCTGAAACCCCAGTTTATTTTTGCCGCCGCCATCATTTTATTTGATATTTCGCTTCCTTTGCTTTTGACGTGTACTGCACGTGAGCTTTCCAATTTAACTTATCGTCAATTTTTACCCCGAGGTATGTAATAGCTTCCTTGAACGGTATTTTCTCCCCTCCTAGCTCTAGCCTAGGAGGTCGCTGTCCTGGTTTTGTACCGAAATAAAGCGCTTCCGACTTCGACGTGTTAAATTTTAGTTTTACGTTCTGTGACCATTCGTGTAATTTATTCAGAGCCTCGTTTGGTTTTGTACGCATATCCATTAATAATCGCGATCTGATAATTAGAAGCGTATCGTCCGCAAACCCGACAATTGAACATCCTGTGGGTAATTTGACCCTAAAGATGCTTTCGTATAACAATTTCCAAAATGTGGGACCAGAGCATGACCCCTGCGGGCATCCCCTTTCCACCTCGCGCGACAAAACTTCACCTGGTATTTCAACCTGTGCCAATCGTCCCGAGAAATAACTCTTGACTAAAGACATCAAGTTCTGCGAACAACCCCTACGATCTAACTCGCTAACGATTAATGGCCACCAGGCAGCATCAAATGCTCCTGAAATGTCCAAGGCAACAACGACACAGTACTCTTTAGCATCTCTCGCCTGCTTAATTTCACCAACAACGAACTCTAATGCGTCGATAGTCGACTTTCCCTCCATAAAAACGAACTGTTGTTTGTTAAAACCACCGCTGTCTCGCACTAAGTGCTCAACTCGCGTAGTCATAACGCGATCTAAAGCTTTCCCCAGCACCGGTAGCAAGCTAATTGGACGATAGCTGCCCGGGTCTGACGCATCCGCCTTTTTGGGTTTCGGGATAAATTTTACGTTTTGAATTTTCCAGCAACGCGGAAATACGCCCCTCTCTAAACAAAGATTAAACAACCCGGCAAAGACACACGGGGCTAACAAGCACGCCTCCAGAGCAGCGTCTTTCCAATTACAAATGATTCCTAGCATCTCGTGCGAGGCTGCAGTAATATCTATAAAACTGCTGCCTCTATGCCCCTCGAACGTAGGTGAATCATTAGTGTTTATCACACTAAGATCCGACTCGGTTAAAGGATCAACAACCTGCGAGCCCCTATGGTCTTCGATAGGGCTACCCCATAGTGGCGATTTAGCATTAAAATCTCCCCCGATGATTAAATTTTTATTCCTACCGATTTTGCGCAAAATGTCTTCGACTTGGTTTACTAAGTCCTCAGTTTGAGGATTTTCCCGCCGGGAATCGACCGGCGGAAGATACGCGCTGATCACGTAGAACGTATTTAGCCCTGAATTGATTTCGGCCGTCGTTAAAAATTCGTTGGATAAGTTATTTAGAACTATTCCGACGCACGTCCCATTATTAATAATTATTCCGCTACGTGGTCGTTCGCAATCCGTGTTTAATACGGTAATCCCCCTCCTAAAACCTGTTATTTTATGGCTATACAGGTGCGGTTCCTGTATAAGCCCGATGTCGATATTATTTTCGGAGAATAACTTTACGAAATTATTTGTTGCCCCTTTTCCTTTCCCGAGATTTAATTGCGCGAATTTAATTTTCTTGCTTCTTTTAAATCTTTCTTTTTCTTCACAGTCCATAATCGATGTTCCGTGTGATTGCGTTCTTCAATCTCAGCATCGTGAGGCATCTACTCGACTTGGCGTCGTGGCGTGTATCGACCTTCGCGCCACCGCCAGTTCTGTCGTTTGCCCTAGCGCAAACCACACAGCAGGGGACTGCCCTCCGGCAATTCTTGAACTCGTGCCCGACCTCGGCACAGTTACCGCACCACTGCACCTTATCCCTGCACTCCATCGATCTATGGCCGTACTCGTAGCACCTGTAGCACTGGGTCATCGAGAAGTGGTCCCGGGCCCAGACTCTTCGCCACCTGAGGTTTATAGCATCAGCTAATATACGCCCTCGAAGTGTGGGGGTCACCTCGAAGACTACATTGACAAAGGGATCCCTAGGGCCCTTTCCGCCAAATCTAAATTTCTGCCTCAGGTGGTCTTCAATCTTAAAATCGCCGAAGCGGGGATTCTGGCTCGCGATCAAACGCACCAGTTCTTCTGCCTTCATCCCCGCTTCGACCCCCGGGAGAACGACCCGTGGGCGCTTCTTCTCGATGGTCTTCGCCACGAGCTCTTTGCATTGACCGCCGACCTTCGACTGCAATTTCTTTGCGTCTTCTCGACCTGCACACTCAACTACCACACCGCCCCTGCGAGTCCTACGAGTTCCGACTACGACAAACCCATCACGAGCGGGATCGACCTTTTTCTTCAGGGTCGACATGACGTCCTCTTTCTCCCCTGGCCTGGCGTCGACCCTAACTGCAAAGGTAAATATCACGTACAACTAAACTTTCTACAATGATTCAAATTTTGCGATAATACACAAGTTTCCGTAACCGTGACGGATTACCCTTCAGTGTTGCTTATCGTGCGATCACCGAAGTTAAGCAACGTTGGGCGCGGTCAGTACTTGAATAGGTGACCGCGTGGGAACATTGCGTGTCCGTAGTCTTTTTTTTTGTATAAATTGACACGTTAGTAGTGTAAACAGCACAATTACAGAAATCGTTTTTTGTTAGTACCAGCCTCGTCTCATAGATGGCAAGTCAATATTAAGGTTATAATTTTTATTATGGATGATTCCCTTCTATTCCGTAAGGTATATTCTATGATGAAATGACGTTCTAATGCTCATTTGACAATAATTATAAAAAGAATAACTTCTCAAAAAGGTTTGTATCTCCTATTTTTGTTAAATCTAGTACATTTTTTTTCCAAAAATTTAATGTTACTCGTTATTATTAATATCCAGTTAGTCCATTAAGGGTTATAACAATTTTTATATATTATATCAGTACTAATTAAGATACATACAGCAAATATTTAACCCAGGTATAGCTCTTTCAAAATCTCATGCGCAATGAAGGAAGCGAGAGGTATCGTATAAAAAGAAAGAACAATACAATATAAGTAAAATCTAAAAACATTAAATTTCCGGATGCGTATTCTGAATTAACTAAACTGCTATGCTATGTGGATTGCATAACCAGTAATTTATGAACATAATATAAATTATAAAAGTACAATGTTTGTATCCGGAACCTATAACTTTTTTGGTGTACTGTTTATTGTTCTATTCGTGTGTCATGTTTCCGTGCGTGTGTGGATAAAAATAGACAGGCTAAATTTTATAAAACTCTTGGCAGCCAAAATACAGTCCTCTTATTATTTTTTAAGAATGCATATTTCATAGAATCATTAAATTACTACCACAATCCTCAAATTGGCCCGCATTAAATTTAGGACTTTTCTTATTAATTTTCTTTCTTCTGAAATAATTCGCTCGAGAGTGATTAGTACAACTCCAGTTGCTGTTGCTACTTGTTCTTGTAAATTATTCATAGGAATGACAGGCATTCCATTCTTTTCTGTTCTCATAAACTTTACACAATATAAATAATTTCTCTTCCTTGACTGTGAACTGTTTTCTTGCGGTTACTCATTGTAAAATTAAAAGCTCAGAAATAACAAAATAATCTGTAAAACCAAACATTACTCCTCTAACTAAATTGAAACCTTCATTATACCTACAAATAAAAAACTAGACCGAGTTGCAGTAGTTTTGAAAAAACTGGTTGAAGTTGAATCAAGACTGAAATCTTATAAATAATAATCAAAAACAATAATAGTCAACCACAAATCTTAATACGCAACAGCTGAGTTGTAAATGTTTTTTAGGACGCACTTTAACGTAAATAACCTAAATTGGTTTCTGCGCAACAGCCCATGAAGTTTTGAAAGACCTCTAAGTGCAAATCTGTATCCTTTGTGTGTTTGGTGCTTTTAATCTAATTTGAATGCTTCATTTGGAAAGACTGATATATAAATAAATAGTAGTGCTGAATGTACAATAATTTAGATTTGTTTAGTTTTAGAAGTGGTTCAATATCCTGTGAGGTATCAAGATGTAGAGATAGGATGTCATCAAGACACGCATTTTCAATCCCGATACGAAACCTCAACCTCAGCTGTTTCGAAAATGGGTGAAATTGTGTCAAAATCTAAATTTATTGAATTTGACACTAACTTATATATTTAAAAACAAACGGGTGTCATCTACATTTTACTGCACAAGATATCATCACTATATTAGTATTTAAGAAAGATACATATCCAAATGTTTTGCTTCCAAATCAAAATTTATTATACCCCCGCCGGTGGGGTACGCGAGCCACTGCAGTCAGTTGGTAGCAATGATAAATAATTACAAAAATGATACGCAAATAAGATATTACGTCACATCATTATTTAAAATTACTATATCACAGAAAAAAACGAGAAAAGTACTTATGTAAACTGTAGGACTTCTCACAGCATTGCGCTAGTATAACGGCAGCTGGCATCGTAAGCATTGAGGGCGTGGGTATTCGTTGAGCCCCCCCTTGTCGAATCCAAATTTAATTTTTCTTCTTTCTTTTCCTTGTAGCGGAACACAGGAATAGGGTGAGGGACGATAATTAGGTAGAAGGCAGGAAACCTACATAGCTGAAAAAAGACAAGATAACGGCACAAGATAACCACACTCGGCCACGTCTGGCTCACTAGTCTCGACGTATCGGGAAATCTCCCTTTCCCCTTTTCACTTCGTGTCGGCGCAATCCTTTGCGCAAACGCAGTGACGGAAATACACGGACGTCTTTTTAAATTATTGGCGTGAAATCCTTACAAATTAAAACTAAATTTGGAAATGTTTACGGCCGATGTTTCGGCACGTAACAAATTGTAAGTAACTATCGTTACGCAAAGGGTACATTTTTATGGTTAAACATTTTACAGTATCTGAAAATTAAGGGCTTGCAATAAATTTGAACAATCAGGTAATAACAAAAAATGGTGAAATAGAAGATAAACCTTCAACGAGCGGTAAGTATCTTATTATAGTCCATTCGCTTTAACTTTAGGATGACGTCACAACTGAAAGATATCCTTGTGGAATACATAAATAGACAAAAGTGTAATAAATAAATAGTAGTGTTTAATGTTGTTAATAGACCTATGGTTAAGAATTTAATTTAAGAAGATATTAGTGCTTATAAATAGCATTAGTGTGATAGTGGTGCTTTATTGTAAATTGGACTGAAAAGATTTATAAATAAGGCATATACTGTTAATTGGACTTATGAATAGTGAGCAATAAAGACTTTTATTACTACTTGTTTTAAATTAGTGGAACGTTAGTAGTAGCCCGCTACAATATGTCAAACGATGAGATCTGGGTAAAAGTAACGGGTACTTAGCATCATACGATACATCTGCATTTTTAATGCACCGCCCACCCGAGAACAGCTCGGTTGTCTATAAAGGGATTTCGTGGATGGAGTTGTTAAATAACTATCTGTCCTTTTTGTAATTTGACATTATCTTCAGAAAACGTTGATTGTTGTACGTGTTTAGCTAACAGATGTAAAGAATGTATTAATTCCTTTCTAACAATTCTACCCACTTTCCCCTCTGTAAGCCGTTGGGAATTCAACAAAAACCGGCAACAGTATACAACAACTCTCATAATTTTATACAAATTTGATAATCTTTCCAACAAATTATCAAAAATGTCTTCAAAAGGAGTAACGACGACGAGATTAATCTTTGATTAGTGAGAAACGTTCAACAATTCGTCAGATTCTCAGCCAGAGGTTGAAAGCTGCTTCGGCCAGTTCTCTGGCGGTAACTTTAGCCAGGACGATCCGTTCCGCCATAAAGGATTACAAATTAATTCAGACGCTGATAGTCCTTTATACGCACAATCAGACTGATTATCTTTCGATTTAACATATTGCCAACTAGGCTGAATATATGCAATACGATTTGCAACAAATGTTTTCCATCTGTTACAAGAAGACTTTATCCAAGCAAGAGTGATAATAGATTCCGACCAAGCGAAAATATTTGTAAACTGCAAGTCACTAAAAGTTTTCTTTACGAAATTTACTAATTTTGAAATTAGAACCGCGGCACACAGTTGTAGTCGAGGTAGCGAAAGTTTTTCTATAGGCGCTACTTTACTTTTCGCGTAGACAAAGTATACAGAAATGTTATCATTTTTGTGAACACAAATATAACACTTGCGTAACCCCTTTCCGATGCATCGCAAAAAGCATGTAATTCCAATGATTTTAAATCTGGAGAAACAATTTGTCGTGAAATTTGTATGGTTGATAACATTGGTAAGTCTGAGGCATATTTTTCCATTGAAAAGTAAGATCTTCGGGTGGTTGATCGTCTCAATCAATTCCCGAAATCTACAAGAATTGTATAAAGTGTTTATGAAAAAATGTTACTGGAGTTAAAAACCCAAAGAATCAAATATCCTAGCCAAAGTCGATAGAATATTTCTTTTTGTACAAATTTTGTCATTCAATTAAATATTATACGAGTAAATATCAAATTCTGGACACCACTTCAAGCCTAGAACATTTGCAGTGTTTAGAGCACCCATCATTAAACGAAATGGGAGATTGTTCGACATACGAGTTTGGTAAATTCAACAAAGCGTTTGTAAAATTACTTTTCCACTTGCGAAGATCAAATCTACCGAGCTTACATAGATGCGTTAATTCTTGAACTAGTAACTGGGCTTCCTATATAGTCTGATGTCCAAAAATAATGTCATCAGCTTACGAATTCGACGATAAAGTGACAGAAGCGCGAGAAAATCGAGCTCGTTCCAAGTGTCCTAATTCTTGAATCGTTCTAAGTGCCAAAAAGGGCAACGATTTTAAACCATATGTGACGGTATTTAGTTGGTAATCGACAATGGGTTATGATGAGCCAAACCTCCATAATATCCTTTGATAATCACGATGATTTGGAACTATTGTAACTTGGCGAAGCATTTTTTTCACATCTGCGATAATCGCGATATTGTGAATTCTGAAGTTTAACAGAAGTTCACAAATATCGCTTTGTAAAGACTGACTCTGCAACAAGGTATCATTCAACGAAAATCCTTCTCCAGTTTTTGAACTGGCAACAAAAACTAGTCTCAATTTTGTAGTTGTACTATCCGGTTTAAAAACTGCATGCTGTGGAATATAATACATTTTACCATAGTCTAAAGAATGAACTGGTACCGAACTCATATGACCAGCCTCTAAATAATCTTTCATAAAATTATTGTAAGATGTATGCAAGTCAATATTATTTTACAAACGTTTTTCTAACATTAAAACACGACGTCAAGCAATTGGCCGAGAGTTATGAAAAATTGGTTATTTGTCTTTGAAAGGCAACGATGCACTAAACTCACTTAATTCATCTCTAGAATAGGTGTTCACGAATTTTTTCTCACATAACACATCATCTGCGTTTTCTTGTACTTGTGTGAGAACGCTCTCCAACTCCCAAAACTTCAAAAGTGATTCATCAATTAATTTCACACAAGCACACAATGAAGTAGCGATTGATTCCGAATTAACCTTCTTTCCGGTTATAATCCAACCAAATTTTGTATTTAGAGCAATTAGTTTGTTTGACTTACTAATACGAAACTAGTTAAGCAAAATTTGAGCAAACGTGTCCGCTTTTATTAGAATTTCAACATGTAAGAAACGAAAAAGAGCAGGGTCAGCCAGCTCAAGGCCGGCAGTATGTTCCCATTCATATTTAGGCAAGGATGTGGCCTGTAACGGGCTACATATTTCAGGCAACACAAAAGCTTCCAATTTATACTCCATCGGAGTGCTAGGTGGATTCGTAGTAGGGATGGACTCGGGCTTTCGGGCCGTTGACTACTTTATTCGAGCCGGGCCCGGGCCGGGTCTATCTTTTTTCGTGCCGGGCCGGGCCAAACTATTCGGGCCGGCCCGAATTTTTCGGGCCGAAAAACGCACGAGTGGATATTCCACCATCGTTTCACTTCTATCTCACATTGAGTAAGTAAACGTTCTTAATTATATTTTCACGAAGTGTTTTCATGAACCCATTAATAATCAGTGTTTCGTCTTGTTTAGTGTAAAGGAGACATGATATTATCACTCACTTCTTATCCCGAATATTTTTTTCTAGTGCTATTGAATGTTCATCATGTTGTACTTTAGGCAAGTTAAAAATGCCCAGGAACATCAAATTAGGTGATTTATTCATAATTCAAGAGTTTGCACGAGTTATATTATGTATATGCATATACTTCAAATTTCAATCATTCCGCGAACGTCGATATTATCAATCGATGTATAGTTTATGTCTACCGCATAAAACACTAGAGAATTATTGCAATGTACATTTTACCAATTTTTTAATAAAGTTCTCCCTTATTTGACATTTACAGATGCGCAATTAACATATCTTTAATGTTTGTACTTTATTAAAATGCAGGACACCTTTGTTTTATTTAAATACAGGCAAGGAATGCTTTTATTTATGGCGCCTTAATTTTGACATATACCAAATGCCTATCGTACAAACTTACATTTAATTGTCTGCTTTCTGTATAAATATTGTGAAATTAAATGGATTTTTGTAGTGTTGTTTCCATAATTATAGTTAGAGATATAATGTCCAAGTTTACGAAAAGGTTAGAAACGTCAAACGCTCTAAAATAGAGGATGCTGTTCTGTAATGCTTTTCCTGGAAGTAAGGTGTAAAAATCCTTTTAAAAACAGATATGCTGTATGCTTTGGAAGAAGTAAAAACAGTGTCTTGAAGTAAAATCGAAGAGTATTCCGTGAAAACATTTTGACAACACATACAAATGTTATCGAATCAGTGGGAAATGAACGGACTCAAACAATAGGAAAAGGTTAATCTTTGTGTGAATACAATTTTTTTGATGTTTTCCAATATAGTTAAACATGTATTATAGGTTACCTTATCACAAAAGAGATAATTCTTTATTCATTTTTAAAACATAACCTACAGAATTAGAATACTAAACATATATGTCAAAATAAATAGTAAAAGAAAAAACAATTGCAATAACACTTTTTTAAATTGGATGCAAACTTTTAATAAAGGATAATTTATTTGAAGATTCTTTTAATAAAGTCTACAAGTCCACAAGTAGGAGGTATCTTGCGTGTATCACTCTTAGCTGGAGGCCAAATTGGTTCTTTCTTTATGTAGGTTCAACTGTTTTTTACCACTGATCAACTGCCGTTGCCTGTAGATCGCTAGTGTCGTTATGGTATCAGGGTAAATAGATCCCGACGACCGTGGCAATGCGGTGCTGATTCACTCCCGAAGGCGTGCAAGTTAAGTATTCCGACACATACAGATATACGAATTGTTTTTTTGTGTATATCAAGGGCATATTCCTTATCAGCGTTGAGTCTAGTTACATGATAAAAAACGTGACACTGTAGGACTATTGTTTGTTACTGCGAATCGATATTATCGCTCTACAGGTGTGATGTACCATTGTTAAAAAAAATGTTGGATAAAAGCTCCCACACGCTTATTCTTTTCTACTGATTAGTTTATTTTACAAACGGTATTATGTACAATTTAAAAGAATGTTTGATCAAAAGCTCTCACTCGTTAATTCTTTTCTATCGAATAGTTTATTTTACAAAAAGTATTATATGCAATTTTAAAAACGCTTGACAAAAACTCTCACATGTTTATTTTCTACTAATTAATTTTATTTTGTGTAAAATACGAGATGCGCACTTTGTATCTAAAGTACTAAATTGTTCATATTACATAATTGTTTGCTTTGAAACAGTAATGCTTAATTTATTTCTTTTGCTTGATTTGTACAGAATCCTTTATTTATTCTTATTGTAAATAGATAATCGTGGGCAACGTGTTTTTTTTGTTTCTTTGGTATGTAGGTGAATTCCCCCACTCTCCGCGGCTGGTAGTTAACCTGGTATTGACGTTTCTTCCGGCTACATCTAGGCACGTAGCAATATACTTTTATTGCTTGAAAAATTTAGGAAAGTAATTTTTGTTGCATATATGCCAAAAATAATATATGTGCACTTATTCAATGACACAAATTTAGAATAAAAACAACAGCTGTTATAGCTTCTCCGAGGTGTCAAACCCTTCAGGCCTCAAGTAGATAATAGTATTTCCCATATAACATCACAGGGATTATGATGCAGGTGATGGTACTATGTTCGTTTGTTGAACTTTTTCAATTGTATTTAAACGGAAGTGAAAGTTTACCTCACTAAAATGCCAAATAGGTACCTTACCTACACTAATTTGTACTCGCACATTTGTTCCTATCGCTCACGCTATTCAACCGTCAGAAAGTGATCTACTACTTATTCTAATTTAATTGCTTGAGCAGTTTCCAGTTTGTTTTAGAGAACTTTTATTAAAAAAACTAAAAACTTATATATTAATTTTGATTAAGTTTTGTTAGGGTTTTACCTGTCAATTCTCAAATAAAATTTCAGACTTCTCAAAATTATATCTGGGAATTTTTTGAAACTTTTTGCAGAATTATACCAGATGATTAAAATGAATTTGAATACTACTAAATCTAAAACCTAAAAAACTCCCACTTAAAACTGATTCGAAATGCGAATTTGTAGAGGTTCATCAGCGATAGCAACAATGCTTTAAATATGTATGCTATATAGCCGTTGGTTTATATTAGATTAATTACACATCATTAAAGTTACAGTTTTTATGTTGGCTGCCACTAAAATTCATTGCGAAATAGTTACTTGTTGAACACAACTGAAAAAATATCTTCTCAATCATTGAATGAAAGTCGGGCTGGCCCGAAATTTCGGGCCGGGCCAGCCCGGCCCGCCGGGCCGGGCCATCAGTTTTCATTTCGGGCCGGGCCGGTCACTTTTCTGTGTCGGGCAGGGCCGGGCTTATTAAAAGCCCGGCCCGGCCCGGTCCGAGTCCATCCCTAATTCGTAGGACCCATGAAACACAACAAATTACCACTTATTGTGGACAAGTTCAATCCTAACCCTTGGACGGATTTCTGCGCTTTTCTGCTTCAGCAAAAACAGTTTTTGTCTAAGTTTTTCTGTCATAAAATTACACATACTACCAGAATCGAACACGGTTTTTGCAGTTTGAACATTTCTGAATCGATCCAGAATCGAGCTTTGAGCTGTTGCTAATAAAACTGTTGTATTAGCAACTGAATTAGAAAATATAGCATTAACTTCGGGTTTTTTCTGTTCTAAAGTAGACCAAATTGCGACAGTTTCATGTTTATCAATGACGTTTTCTTTACGTTCTAGACTAGAACTACGAGATGCAATTTTGCCATCAAAATGCAACAAAGTGTAGTGAGCTTTGTCATGCCTTCGACCTAGCATTTTTGATTTGCATTGTTTCAAATGATGCGTATCAAATAAACAATTCAAACAAAGATTTTTCTTTTTCACAACATCAAATCTTTCTTGAGTCGATTTACTCAAGAAATCTTTGCAACGATAGATTGGTTGAGAATTTGTACAAAGCAAACATTTTTTATCTGCCACTGTGGATACGAAAGCACCACGAAAGGAACGTTTGTTTCCCATCGAATTGGAAGGATTCTTATTAACGAAATTTTCAGTTTTTAATTTATTAGGAGTGTGAGTGAGAACTTTTGCGCCATTCTGTGTTGACATTACCTCACTCAGCTCAAAAACTTTGCAAGTTTGTTCAACGAAAGATTTTCAATTCTTCAAATTTGGGTATATCCGAAAAATTTTGGAGTTCAAATCATTTTACTGCATCACTATTTAATTTTTGCAATAACCACTGAACGGTAACTAGATCAAAAAGATCCACTTCCGAAAATATTTTTAAAGTACTAATATTTTCAACAAAAATATTCAAAAGAGATCTCAAGTTTTCGGATTTTGGTGACATGACTTTATGAGCATTTTCCATATAGTTAAGATGAGTCATCAAAACCAGCCTTTTATGTTCATATCGAACAGTGATATTTTTCAGCGCGATAGGATAATTCTGGCTTGTGAAAACTAGCCTGAAACGAACTTTTTCCAATTCCTTTAAATTTGCTTCTTTTTCAATCATTGGATATTTGCAAAATCCTATCAAAAATTGCTTTCATTTCCCCACTATTGCCCGCAATCATCACCAATCTACATGCTTTAGACTTTAAGAAATTTAGTCTATTTAATGATGATACACCCTGTGCGATAATTTGATCAAGTGTGTAAACCATTTTGAATTTGATGTGTAAGAGAGAGAGAACAACAAAAACAAATCAAATTTATAACTTTAGATACGAAACACTTTTTTATAGCTTCAGCAAATAAAGAGATATTTTACTATACAAACAACAACAAAATAGTGCCATAAACCTAGGGACGTGAAACGTAATAAATTTAACCCTTTTACTGGCGTATATAATATCGCTACAGAAATAAATAACAATGCACGGTTTGTTATGTAAACAAACTTCAACAATCGACAGATGCAAAATCAAGTTTGCTGTGAGTACCAGGACAGCATATGTACTACTGCAATCAACATAAAATTTTCAATAATCTTAATTGAAACGACCAATGCGTTTTACAAAGTTGTTTACACCGATACAATATAAAGCGATAAGTTGCTTGCAAATACCAACGATTTATTGTTATCTCACGAAACAGACAACTATAAGTAATTTTATTTGTGTGAATTTGAGACTACTAAATTTTATGTTCTATACTAATTATCGTTTTGTGAAGGAAAACAAAATATAATACATTCAAATAACAAAGTTTCTTATGCATAACTAAAAAATAGCCCCCAAATAAATACAAATAGATTGAAAGGGTGTTATGTATTTTTCTTTCGCTATATATATTTTCTTAGGCTGGCCTTCATTAAGGAATTAGTAGGGTCAAGCTGGTGTTGCGAAAGAAAAATAGCATGCTCTCGGTATAAACTCGGGGTTTCTTCCTGCGGAGGCATGAGATAGTCGGGATACTTTCTGAGACTAAACCAGTCTTTGAATAAACTAGGGCGCCACTGCGTCAATAAAGCTAATACAAAAATTCATCCTAAGGATAGACGCAGATAAACCTTAAGAGAATAATATCTACCTGAATTTAAAAATGAAGTAACATAATTTCTTTACTTATTTTTATTTCAATCAAAAAGGAGAGTTTACTTATTTCATTTTTGAGCTGTTGGAAATAAAACGATTGTGAGTTTTAACTAGTATCTAACAAAATCTGTTGCTTTTCATCTATGCACAAAAAAAATTAAAAATGTTACAGTGTAAATGCTATGGCACAAAAGTGAATGTTGATGAAAAATGTTAAGTATGCAAAAATCACATTTATTAACAGGTTAGACCTGTCATAAAAAAATTATTCAAAATCTTACTACATTCTTTATAATGCTGTAATCAAAGATCTTGAATATAGCTCACAACGATTTACTTTATTTTATACTTTAGTCTTTCTAAGGTTTTCACTGAATTATTTCTATATCATGAATTATCTCAATACAAAAGTTGCTTAGTAACATAAGTGTAATCTGTTTTAAACAAATATGATAACTTGACTTTTATCATAACACATGCCGTTTTGAGGTGTTGTTCTTAACAAATTTTTAACAAAAGAATATGACGACATAAAAAATTTGCCAAATCATTTAAACTACACCAAATAAAAATACGATTTGTTTCAACAAGATATCGGTCAATCTTGTAAGTCAAAAATCCTCAACTTCGTATTTCCTAATTAATTACTTTCAGTTTAGCTAATTCAGCTTCTCAAACGAAACGTTCATCACTTACGTGTTGATTCCTCCGGATCACAAAAAAAGGAATTGTAGTCATCAACGCTTGACGGCATTAAGTAATAGCAATAAATACAGAACACCTGTTTAACAGAGCATGCAGAGTTCGCCATCTTTTCTTAGGATCGACGAAAGCTTGTTTCACAAAACTACGAATTACATCTTGAGTTACAATGATTAGTATTAAAATGAGAATTAGTGTCGATTTTCCAATCCATAAATTATATATCTAAAGCGGCTTCATCATCATCATTAGGTCTTCAGTCCTAGAACTGGTTGGACGCGTACCCTTATTGTTTCCTAGTCTGAACCAACCTACACATTTCCCTGAAATTTGCACAGTTTGCATCTATCACTATCTGTGTGCGAAAGTCTGATCTCGGTCTACGTCTACCTCTCTTTTCCTATTTCTGCTTGTGGTATATTCCGTACTATTCCCCAGAAATGTCTTAGAACGTATCCTGTTCTTCTATTTCTCCTATTTTTTCCATTTTCCACAAATATCTTTATTCCTCCACTATTTCTACAACCTATTTGTTATTAACTTTGTCTGTCCATGTTACCATCCTCATACATTTGAAGCACAACATTCTAGAAAGCTTCTATCTCTTTCTGACAGCTTTTTCTACTGCCCCTATTTCATAGATGTACTGTACTGTGCCCCACAATATGCTTTGAACAGTTTTCTTCTTGTATCTATGTTCGTTGTCTTTGAACATATTTGCTGTTCTTTCTTGTTTGATGCAGTTCGGTCACCTTCTATTGTTTTAGTTATATACCCTATTTCCCCAATATTCAGTGATATGTGAAGGGGGGTAAGCAGTCTTTGGCTGCCAAGTCCCTCCAGCACCTGAACATTCTCGAATTAATAGTTATTCCAATTTATCCTTTCGCACAATCAACATTAGTTGAAAATATTTCACAACCAACACCTGTAGCTGTTTATGATAATCATCAGATTTAAGAGCACATATTTTTCGTCATTGGGTTTTTACATCTTGAAACTGGTTAAACTTGTACCTCAGCTTATTTATGTTCTGAGCTAGCCTACACAGTTTCCTGCAATTCTCACAACAGCCGATATACAGATACTACACTTTGATCTTAGCCATAGGCCGAGAAGCGATAACAGCCGATATACATTACATGTGATTTTCCAATGCTCCACCCGAAGGTACTACATTGGCCAGGAAGCGAGTTTTTTTTTACCTGAAAAATTTTGAATTTTTGCCGAATCCTTGCTGTTCCAAGCAAGGTAGGGATCTTTAACGCGCGTGACAACACACACACGGGACCTCCATTTTACCTCTCATCCGAACGAGGGTGTATTTTTACGAAAAATGCTCGCCTAACATTTTTCAAGCGGACCGTGTCGGGATTCGAACCCGGGACCTAGGGCGTAACAGCCGATATACATTACATTTGATTTTCCAATGCTCCACCCGAAGGTACTACATTGGTCAGGAAGCGAGTTTTTTTTACCTGGAAAATTTGAATTTTGCCGAACCCTTGCTGTTCCAAGCAAGGTAGGGATCTTTAACGTGCGTGACAACACTCACACACGGGACCTCCATTTTACCTCTCATCCGAACGAGGGTGTATTTTTCTGAAAAATGCTCGCCTAACATTTTTCAAGCGGACCGTGTCGGGATTCGAACCCGGGACCTTGGGCGTAGTAGTCACACACATACCACTACGCCACGGAGCCGCCTACAGCCGATATACAGCTCGATTCTCTTCTATTGTTTTCTAATTATATGCCCTATTTCACCGAGATTCAGTGGTATGTGAAGGAGGTTAAGCAGCCTGGGGCTGACAAGGATCCCCCAACACTTAGACATTTGCCGTATTAATAGTTTTCAAGTAAATCCTTTCACACAGTTAACATTAGTTGAGAGTATTGCAAAACCAATATCTGTAGTTGTTTATAATAATCACCATGTTTAAGTACAGTTATTATTTTTGTCATTAGTTTTCCATCTTGCGACTGGTTGGAAGCGTACCTCCATCAATTTCTATTCTGAACTAGCCTACATATTTTCTTGAAATTCTCACAGTCTACATTGTTACGTTAATTCGAGGCAGCCACGTTGGGCGCCAAATTTATGTTACGTTGACTCGTAGCCGTGCGTAACACAAAGAAAACCCAAGGAATGACCGGGCTCAATCGGAGATTAGGGGGTTGTAGAAAGCAGTCTAACATATAATGTACGCGGCTGTAAGGAATTAGTGACAATACCTGCAATAAAAATAGTCAAGTAAACCTGAAATAAAAGAATAAGCATAGCATGCTGATCAAGCATAAATTACTCCGTACTCTGTAAGATGTAAAAGAAACCTGTTTGGATAATCTATATAATATAATCACGATAAAAGGATTACAAAACTTTGATTACACAGTAAGGAAATATTGCGGAGTAGCAGAAACGTTTCCTCGCACACCAATTAAACATAGATCAAACAAACTTATAACAAAAGATAAATAGGTAGACACAATTGATATGAGTAGTCCAGTATGGTCGATTTTTCTTTTTTTTTTGTTTTTTTTTTTAAATAGCATGCACTTCTATTGTAAAAGGTATCCAAACGACAAAGAATATTGCAAAACAAACGGATAGATATTTACAGTAATAACAAGTATGAAATAGTTCAACTTACACAACCAGGAGCACCGGAAGAGTTTCTATAGAATTGGACTAATTCGGCTACTGATAGCCTTGCAGTTGGAGTTGGTGGAGTGTGGGGTGTCCATGGTTCCATCCCATTATCAACTTGAAACTTGACACTACTATCAACTGCAGATTGTTCTTTTACTTTCTGTAACTGATCGAAAGCCTCCTGATAGCTTGGTAAGCCGGATGCACTGGTGTAGCTTGGCAAAGATTCACAGTCTATTCGCGGGGGTGGAATTTGTGGTACAACAGACAGGAACACATGCAACACACGCAACTAAGAACAATTAAAGTCAGTATAATTCCGATCCAAACATCCGCCAAGAATTTTTCGTATTGCGGATCTGCTTCAGCAGAAAGAACTTCGTCAACTTCTGAAGCTAATTTCAGTTGGTAAAGGCATTGTTTGAATACGGTGAAACATTTAAAAGCACGATCACTCTCATAATCTCGTCTTTAAAAAAAAATGTACGTTCATATTTTATTTACGTATTAAATGCAAGGTTAATTTAACATATCATTAATACGGAATGAGTTAAACACTTCTGCAATTTCATTTTGCAAATGTTTTAGGGAGTTTAAAACCTGACTAAAGTGGCTCCTTTAAAAATTCTGTACAAGTTTATTGCACTTACCCTGATAAAAAAAAGGGGAACCACTACACTAGATCGCACACACATTAATCCTAAGAAGAATCGGTCAAGTTTAGCAAGCAAGTTCTACAACTTTTATTTCAAAAGAAACTCAACTAAAAAAACACAATCAATAAAGCACGTGCAAACACTAAGCAAGTCCGTCAAATGCTCCGCACAACACGCGTGCAGGTCGAGTCCAACAAGTTCTACCACTTTTATTTCCAACAGAAAATCAACAAAAAAACAATTAGTAAAGCAACGCGTATCACTAAAACCGTCCGTCGATTTTCCGTAAACAAGCACGTGCGGTCGAGTAAAACAC
The DNA here is from genome assembly GCA_036346225.1 of Platerodrilus igneus. Classification (NCBI taxonomy): domain Eukaryota; kingdom Metazoa; phylum Arthropoda; class Insecta; order Coleoptera; family Lycidae; genus Platerodrilus; species Platerodrilus igneus. The sequence continues at coordinate 169,142 of JARFIW010001148.1, forward strand.
GTTCGCCTATAAAGCATCTTTCCTTCAATGTAATCAGAACTACACTACCTACAGTTAATATACAACTTTTATTTCACAAGAAAAACAACTAAAATCGTGTCGTGCTTGTTCATGAACAATTCGCAAATTCATACCGCATTAATTCTCACTATTTGCAAAGCAAAAAGGACACAGTATTTCTAACGTAATTAATATATAGGAACAAAGGACAAACTACCACTCCTCTCTAATCTGTTTATATTCAATAGTTGTTACCATAACCTCTTATCGACTATTATCTCGACTTCGTTAATAACATAAGGAACATCCAATAAATGAATGCAGCAATCATATCTACTAATTAATTACGAGCTGTTTATCATTTTCGATAAGTTAGAAAGTAATTTACGAATAATCCTATTTAAAATTCGTTCCTTGCAATTTATTTATTAATTGAAAATCAATCTTCAATTAAACTATTTGTAATTAATACACACGAGTTAAATTGCATACAATTCTGAATTATTTTGAAGTATTTACTTTATACAAACAGCGATCCCAAAGAAACGACGCATTCGCCCAAGGAGTTAATAAATATAAAATATAGAAATAGTAGTTACAGAATGTTAAGCCATTAAAAATGCACGTTACAACATCTTTCACTATCTGTGTGCAGTAGTCTAACTTAGGTCTACCTCTACTTCTCTTTTTTCCTATCTCTGCTTCTAATATATCCCGCACTATTCCCTCATGTCTTAGTATGTGGCCCATCATCCGTTTCTCTGATTTTTTAGCGTTTTTCACATAGTTCTTTATTCCCCTACCATTTCTAGTACCTCCTTGTTCTTAACTTTGTCTGTCTGTGGTATCTTCATCATACGTCTGTAGCACCACATTTCAAAGGCTTCTACCTTTTCCTTGTCCGCTTCTCCTGCTGTCCAGGCTTCAGAGCCATACAGTGCTTTACTCCACATATATGTTTTAAGCAATATTTTCCTTGCTTCTATGTTTGTGGTCTTTGAACACAGTAGTTGTTTTTTCCTGTTAAATGCAGCACGACCTTGTGCTAATCTTTATTTTATATCTTTTGTGCTTTTCCCATCTTGCGTTATTTGACTTCATAGGAGCGGAAATTCTTAATCTCCTGTAAGTTCTAGTTACCTATTTGTATTTTTGTATTTGATATTTTGCCCTCTTTTTCATACTAGAACTTTAGTTTTAATTTTGTTAATTTTCATACCATATCTCTCCGTTAGAACTGTTTCCATTTAATTAACATGGTCGAATGCTTTTTCCAGATCTATAAACCCTATATATACGCTTTCCCCTTTTCTATTGTTTTCTCCATTATCAGCCTCAGAGCTAAAATAGCCTCCCGTGTTTTCCTGTTTTGCCTAAACCCAAATTGATCTCCCAGTATTTCCTCAGCTCGTTTTTCCATTCGTTTTTGTACAATTCTAGTTAGTATTTTTGAAACGTGTGCTGCCAAGCTTATTGTTCGAAAATTTTCACATCTATCGACGCCTCTTTTTTTGGTATAGTTACTATGATGTTACGTTTGAAATCTTTGGGTATCTTGCCTGTGTCATACATATAGCTTACAAGTTGGAAGAGACGTTCTGTTATTGCTTGTCCAACGGCTTTTAGAGTTTCTGCTTGCACCTTATTTGTACCCGGCGCCTTACCATTTTCAGACTCTTTAATGCTAATTCAAACTCATCTCTAAGGATAGGATATCCCAAGTCATCGTTTTCAATGTCTGATTTCTTTTCTAATGCTGTTAATTCCTCTCCTGAATATATATTCCCTGTATATTCCTGCCATCTAGCTACTTTTTCTACATTTTCTATAATGATGTTTCCTCTCACATCCCTTATATTTTTGCTATATGGTTTTATATCCCTAAAATTCATTTTAATTAATTTGTATGCTTTGTCTGTCTTTCCTGTTTCCATCTTAGTTTCTACCTCGTTGCACTTTTCATCAATCCTCTGTTTTTTAGCTTTCCTGCATTTGCGAATAATTTCCCATTTATGGCTTTGTATCTCTGTGTTCCTGTTTCGTCTGATCTATTTTTGTATTTTCGCCTTTCTTCTATTAAATTCAGGATATCCTTTGTTATCCATGATTTCTTATTTTCTTCTTGTGCATACCCCAGAATGTTTCTGGCCGCCATATATAAGCTGGATTTAATGTTATTCCATTCTGTTTCTACTTCCTTAGTATCAGAAATTTTCTCGATATCTTTCAGCAATTTATTAGACGTTTTTTCAAATCTTTCATAAATATCTTTATCTTTTAGCTTCTGAAAGTCAAAGTGCCTTTTCTGTTCCTCTTTTTCAGATTTTTTAATTTAAGTGCGGCTTTCATAATTACGATGTTGTGGTCGCGTCTATATCTTCTTGCGGGTAGCTCCTACAGTCTTTTACTTGATTTCTAAACCGTTGTTTAACAATAATGTAATTTATTTGATATCTTTCTATATCTCCTGGCATCTTTCACGTGTATCGTCTTCTAGCATGATTTTGAAATAATGTATGTGTGATGGTTAAGTTATTCTTGTCGTAAAATTCTGCAAGCTTATTTTCCCTGTTATTTCTCCTGCCTAAACCGAATAAACCTACTATCGCTCCTTCCCTACCCTCACCTACCACTGCATTAAAATCCCCCGTAATTATTAAATTTTTATGTCGTTTTACGTATCTTAGTATGTCTTCAATATCTTTATAGATCGCCTCTACCTCTTTCTCACTGTAGCTAGAGGTGGGCATGTATACTTGTATTATTACTGTATTTACTGGTTTAGATGCAAATCTAACCATGAGTACTCTTTCGTTCTTTTGTAGGTAGTTTTCTACACGCCGTCGTATCTTTTTTCGCATAACTATCCCCACACCCGAATTTCCTTCCTCTGATCCTGTATGAATTACCCGAAGTCTCCAATCCAAAAATCCTCCGCCTCTGGCCAGCGGACTTTGCTAATTCTTACTATGTCTAGTGCTAACCTATCCATTTCGAGTTTCAGGTTTTCTAGCTTACCTACTTGTTTCATACTTCTGACATTCCACGCTCCGACTCGCAGAATGTTCACGGATCTTTTTCTAGCTGCTTGCTAAAAATTAAAACTTCTTATAGTAATGAGTAAAACGCCATATTTTAAATAACAAACCGTTTTATAAATACTTGTTCTTAGTTAGAACTACGTTCTAACAGAGCTATTTGCTGTTACACCAACGCCAAGCTAAGTGCAATTGCCACGAATGAAGTTTTCTTCAACTCATGATGGCTCCAACAACTCACGCACTACTTTATTTTAAAAACGTGCCTTGTCATTACATGACAACGACAAGAATGAATCTTCCACGTTTTATTTCAACGCACATGATCATCTAACTACGACTGCGTTTGAACTAAACATTTTACCCGCGATTTTCTTGCCTCAATTTCGACAGTCCATGCAGCACTAAGTGCACCACGTATTTGCCAAAACCATAGTGTTACAAGAGATAATAGTTTAACATCCAAGTGAGTGGACCATCATGTAAGGGGTGGGGTAGAATCTAGGATAAATACCTGTTCTACAAATCACCTTCTCCGTTGGTTTGCGATTGTAGTGGACCGTAGAGTTTATTCTCAATGTTTAACACGAAGCTTGAAGAGCAGGTTTCTTGATATGCACTGAACGAGAGTTTTTTGGTACACTGACCCGGTACACAACACGTGCTTGTATACAAAACTCACGATAAAACCACGCGACAATTTTGGCCGTATTGTCTACGGCGGACGGAAAAGTTCTCTCTGCCGCAAGTGGCGCGGCTTCGTCAGGTAAGTAGGAGGGAGTGAGATGAAATACAGGTTGGGGATTTAAGTGGACCCAACAACTATAATAATCACATTTTTCTTGAAGAAGCAAAATATCAATAATCGATTACATCAAGACCTTGCATGGTCAGAAATGACATATAATTTGGTTTAGCACTATTTATGCGCCAGAAACTGACAAATTCTTATTATTGGCTGTTTTTTAGACTAAGGGTTAGCTTAGTGCTGTATTGATAAATAACTAAATATTATTATATATCGAGCTGCTTTAACATAATGTGTGCCGAAAAATAATAAATCTTGTCAATGCGGTTATGTTAAACACTATTTATGCACAAGAAATATTCACCAAATTAGAAATTCGTTCATTTTGGATAGCTATAGAGTTGTCTCATTAAATTAAGATAAGCACTAACCAAAAATGATAACTTATGCCACTTCTGATGTTTTAGTTAAGGTGCTGTGGGGTAAGATCGTAAACGGCCTATATTTATTCATACATAAATACGAATATAATAACTCATAGCTAGAAACCTGCATTAAATCAATATGAAGCGATTCCTAGAGATGTCTCTCATTTATGCGAGGAATTACCTTATTATATATTCATCAAAAAGTACATCGTCTGGTGCAGTGTACATCTAAGTTCGTGTTGTCCAACAAAGTGTCGTGATTTTTAAGGAAATTTTGTGTTTTTTAGTCTATTTTTGGTAAGTATGAAAAATATTGTGTAAAGTTTACATTAAATAAATAAATTAGATCAGTTGTCCAAAATTTACTGAGAAAACCACTACTTCGGTCTTGCACCGAAAATATTAGTGCACGGGGTAAGACCGAAGTATGCAGCGGGGCAAGATCGCAGTAGTTTGTGCTATTCATATATTTTGGATATTTCTTCTGATATTTTCTTTCAACACTTATTTATAAAAAATTTCAGTTCCAAAATGGTTTGAAATTACCTTAGGAAGACAAGTCGAAGATCGTATACAACAGAGACGTTTGAAGAAGCCTTAGCAGAAATTAGAGCTGGACGTACAAATGCATTTAACGCCTACAAAAAATATAAAATTCCGATCAGCACCATAATGGATCGTTTAAAAGGTAAACATGGCATCATAAATAAGTCACTTAGTAGATCAACTGCCATTTCGAAAGAACACGAACAACAGCTTGCTGATTGCCTCTTGACAATGGAAAGTATGGGTTCGGGTTGTCTAGAAAAGAGGTGTTTGAATTAGTTAGGCAGTTTATTAAAGAAAACTAACTAAAAACCCCATTCAAAGACGATCTCCCTGGAGAAGATTGGTTTCTAGGTTTTTAAAAGAGACATAATTTAAACATAAAAAAACCGCAAGCGGTAGAAGTGGCCCGTAAACGAGGTTGTAATCCGTTTAAGGTTCACCAATATTTTACATTATTGGAGAACATCATACAAGATCTAGGATTAGAAAACACTCCTTCCAGTATTTGGAATTTAGACGAGTCTAGTTTTTGCACTGACCCTTCTAAAACTAAAGTGGTTGGTGGTAAAAACGTGCCTTGCACGCGAGTAATAAGTGCTCCTGGAAGAAATAACATAACAGTACTACTAGCAGCATCTGCTTTGGGTGAAAAAGTCCCACCACTTATTATTTTTAAAGGAAAAAATATCTGGGACTAATGGGTTGCCCCCGAGAATACTGGATTTTCTGGAACCACCTATGCTACGACTGCCAATGGTTAGATGGAATCAACTGTTTTTGAAAAATATTTTGAAAAGCAATTTTTGAAATGTATTGATTCAAGCCGTCCAACCTTATTAATATATGATGGGCATGCTACCCATATTAGCGTCAAATTAATAGAAAAAGCTCGTGAATCAAATGTTACCATTCTAAAACTTCCACCACATTCAAGTCGCATATTCCAACCTTTAGACCTAAGGGACCAAAAAATTAGTCACGCGGCAGGGAAGAAATATTGGAGTAAAGCTCCCAAAACAACAGTTTTCAGTAATGATTGGAGATATTTGGCGCGATTTAAACCCAGAAATAGTTATGAATGGTTTCAAGAAAGCGGGGATTAATCCATTTTCAAGGAATGTCGTCCCAGACTCCATGTTCTCTGCCATTACCTTGAAAGAATGGCAAAAAGCAAACGCCAAAGATCCTCCTAAAATAAACGAGAAACCATCCATTATTGAAGAAGCCCTTTGTCATCCACCCATAATCATTGATTTCCCTTTCGACAACGTGGATAGTCTAGTTGAAAAAACTGTTAGCTTTATTACAGAAAGAAGTGTTGAAATGTTACCACATTTTTCAAGAAACAGTTCTCCTTTTGTCTGTGATAGTCCTCAACCCTCAACATCAGCCACATTTGAAAATCTATTATTGGAAACTGTAAAGACAAACGTTAAATCAAACATTCAAAAGAAGAAAAGAGTGGGATCAGGAGCCGAAGTGATTACTTCAGAAGAAGTAATGAATAGGTTAAGTACGGACAAGCGGCCCACAAAAAAATCCGTAAGTGTATTAAAAAATAATCACAGTTCTGACAACTTATGTACAATATGCAAATGTGATTATCAACATTATACTGATAGAAAATCATGGATTCAATGCATAACTTGCATGGAAGGGGTTTGTGGCATGTGCAATAAAGGATCAAAGAAGATGCGGTATGAATGTGAAAGATGCGTTCATGAAGATTAAATTTGAAAATTTTTATTGATAGAATTACCAAAATTAACTGTTTAAAATGTTTTGTGAGTTGAATTTTGAAACTTTTCGCGTTTGCTACAAAAATGTTAAAATGTTATGATGCTTTGTATAGTTTTTCTTTTTAAATAAACTTCTTTCTCTAAGGAATTTCTTTAAAAGTGTGTAATTTTTAAACAATTCAACTAATTTTAATGCGGTAAATGGAATTCGGTAAATAATTTATGAATAATTCCGAATTTATCCTAGAACATAGCAAGATACATTTCAATAGATTGTAAATAGCCATTTACGAACTTGCCCCGCGTTTGGGGCAAGTTCGTAGGGGGTGCAGCTTGTTACAATTTTCTGTGTAATTAAAAATTTCCAAGGAAAAATTGTGTTTTTTTCATAACAAATTATAGAGTATTAACTCTATTTTACGCTGATACTAATATATGTTAAATATTTAACAAATAACATATAAATAAATGTGTTAAAAGTGAAACTATGCAAAAAGCGGCCCGATCTTACCCCACTCCACCTTATATTTAATTCTATTTGTACAATAGATATGATCCTAAAACTTTGTATCTTTTCGATCCTTTGGTATAATATTACAAATAATTCCTATTAAAAAATCCAACGACAAATAGGTTTTCTTCGAATGGTTTCCGAAATATTACAAACTTTTAGGTTATTTAACCTTTTTGTGAATACTAAAGACCGATTTATTAGCCCTTTTCCAAACAAATGGCATCATGAGGAATTTTGTACCGATCGGACTTGTTGCAACAAATCTATATGTAACCAATTTTATATTTATATATTGTAGGGTACACGCTGTTATATTTTTCTTGCATCGAAAAATTTTGGGAAAGTTTATGAACCAATAAACCCAATGCGAACTACCTTCGGCAATGAAATTATTTTTTATATGCATTTTTCGTTAATTCGGACTCCTAAAAAAAAGGAACAGTGACAATTTTGAATATAATGGCATTAAAACTACTTTTGCTTTCCTTATAAAGTTCATGTTGTGTGTGTGTAAGAAAATACATGGTTAAAATCATTGCGCCCTTGGAACTACAAAGCTTTAACTTGGTGGCGTTGTTGCTTAGTTTCCCACTGAAACTTACAAATATTTAAACATTGCTAATAATGTACTGTAAAATGTAATAATGTTTTATTGGCATCTATTTTTCTAAGATTTCTGTTCACGTTTCACACTAATTTTTTTAATGCTTCAACGTGTAAGTGAATCAGGCAGCAGGTAAAGAAAGCCTACATTATAGTTGTTAGTATACAGTCAACTTGTCTGGTTTATTAATGTCATTAAAGTTTTAACTTTTTCTCGTACCAGATTGTGCAACCTGTTTTTATAAAATTTGTAATAATTCAATTTCATCATGAATTTCAGGCAATCTACACTTTGTATCCGATGAAACTACAAATAGGTATTGCAGAATACGCAATTAGTTTATTTACCGTTACATCATTCTTTAGCAAGAAAGCAACCGCGTAAATCAAGAGCAGCCATATCTTATTGTTTAGTTTTTATGCAATATCTGATTTATTACTATGTTCGTCAGATCATTCCATATTTTGTTATACAGAAACTAACTATAAATAGCTGGCCTGTTTATTGTAAACTTTATTTTGTTTAAAAATATGAAAGACGGTGTTATACGTGTACGTAGTTTGGGCATTGGCGCCGAAGGAATTCGAGATCAATATGCAGATGGCAAAGCAGCAAAAGTATGGGAAACCTTTATTGGTGATAATAAATCACGAACCGATAACTACAAAGCCTTTTTGTTAGGGTTATTGCAAAGAAATGGTTGCAATAGGGTATTGGATGTTGCTTGTGGTACAGGGTACGTACTAATTTTATTATTAAAATTTATCTAAGGAATCAATAAACTAATGTAAAAAAGATTGTTTCAAAACATGGTATTTGTTTTTCTGCAGTTAATTTTACCCATCCATTCTGCTGTAAATCATTATGTTCACAGTTGTCACATTAATATTATCTAGAGAGATTCACTCGAATCCATGCTGGTATTGTATATAAATAACATTTTTATCGCTACATCAGTGGTCTATTTTATAGCTTTTCTTGGCGGGATGAAGGGGGGGGGTTTATCATTGGCCCTGCTAATTCTTCCCAATAAAATTTAAAAACCTCACCTTGTACTTACGAATAGACTTCAGACTATAATTACATCCAATTACACATAATTGCAGTTTCCTGAAAATAAATAAATTTTCGGAAGTTTGAATTGATTAGTAGCAGTTCTTGACGTGCCCGAATTAACTACAACCCCAATATTATAAACTATTGCTACGATATCGTCGTACTTCGATGTATTTAACGCTCAGTTGTCTGATGCTCGCTGTGTTTCTAAATAACCCAGAATAAATTTTAAATTTTACACAATTAGATTTATGCCTGGACTAGCTCAGTTCAACCCAACACAAGTGCACCACGTTACGATAACAGAGAAATGTTTACCCCCATTTCTCTCTAACACTTCATATCTGAATAAGATAAACTAAATAACAAAAATTTGTATAATAAACTAAAAAATATGTACAATTTACAACTCTACAACCTTCGTCATAATATTTGCTATTTAAAACCCTTGAATCGAAGTAAACAATATAAATCTGTTCATTACCAGATGATAACCCTGCACCTTACTCTTTTCTCGATGTTATAAAAAGAGTAAGCGCACGACGAAGTATAAGAAATACTTCGGCACAGCTTGCATCGACCTTTATGGTTCCGGAGGCTGCATGAGACTTGAAATCATCAGGGTAAGGGGAATGTTTAGAGAATATCTGAAAGTTAGAATTTAAATATCAAGACACCTGTTTACACAACTGTAAGATAACTTAGAGAAACAAAAGTTAAAACACGATAAGAGAAATTCGACTAAATATGTATATTAATACTCAAGTTATTACAATTCCAAAGGCATGTATAAAATATACGCTTGTGCCATTAACATTGTAGACAACGCTATATATTTAAACATGATATAAGTCATATATTTAATAAATGTACACGAGAAATTTCCATAGAGAAATCAAAGTAAATAATCTCTGTTTAGAAACTCAAAATTTTACTTAATGCGAGAGTAAATCAAAAAGTGATCCTAATTGTAATACTGTCATGTAACAAAATGCACATGAAATGAAAGTTCAAGTAATAAACCTTTTCACCATATGAAGCTTCAAATGTTTACATGTTTTTAGGTTATATATTAGATAATTATATTTGAAATCATTTAAGATAAGATTATATATTAGAGAATTCTATTTGAAATCAAATTAATGTAAGTAAAAGGTAATTAATAATCAATTAAGGTAAGTAAAAGGTAATTAATAATCAATACAAAATATTTGTAGTGACAAAGACAAATTTAAATAGAGGTTAGGCCTCTTTATTTTAACAGAGAGACGGTAAGGTAAAAGTTAAAGTTCATACTACCTGTTGTATCAGTAACTAAACTAATACAGAGTTACTTAAGTTACAGGAATCCTTCAATATCCAGGAAACTAAGACATCCTGCGTTGTAAGAACTCCTAGTGTAGGTACTAACAACCATGTGGTCAAAACTTCGAATCAGTTGTCCTTAACAGACTTCTGTTCCATAAAATTAAACTTGTAGATATTTTTCAATAAGATAATAACTGAGCACATTATGTAAGGTAGAAAGAAACGAAATATAAAATACTTGTGATGATTATTTATTTTACATCATCTGGTTGTGCGAATTGCAACTTTCCCATGTGGAACATCCGAAGGAGAGAAAAACACGTCGCCGTGACGCATATTTGACCGGAGAATAAACCAGAGGAACATATGCTACAGCAACACATCTTACAGGAACATGCTTGACCGAGGAAGCATATGCTACAGGAACATACAAATCCACTGGAGCCAGAGGTAACAAAGGAACACACAAATCCGCCGGAGCCAGAGGTAAACAAAGGACCCTAGAAAATTCAGTTGTGTTACAAAAGTGACAATCTACTACGAGGTGCAAAGGAAAATGAAATCCAATAATATCTTACCATCATCATAAATAGTTGATGGGATTAATGAAGAAATAACTCCTTCATCCATTAGATAACACATCTACAAATATATTTAAATGTTAATTTATGATCTATAACTAGAAAATTTACATACCAGGTAACCATGAGGCAAGGTAAAAGTTAAATGAGAAATGGAGTGCCAGATAAGCAATCAGATATTCGAGAAATGAAAATTTGACACTTCTAATCAATTATTTTCGGCCATCTTCGGGATGGACGATGACTAGCTATAATTCTCAATAATACAACATTAGAACCACTCCAGTTGTGACTTTGAAATAAGCACTTCAAAAATAACCAATAGGAAAATTAGAAATGACCAGTAGGAAAATTTCATATAATTATAATACAGAGTTAGAACCACACCAGTTGTGCTTCTAGAATAAACACTTCAGGAATAACCAATAGGAAAATTTCATTTAGATACAATTATAATACAACCAATAGGAAAATTAGAAATGACCAATTGGAAAATTACATATAGATATATTTATTTGTACTATGTAAACAAATTAATAACTTGTGGATTAAAACTAATAATCCAGGAATGTACGAGATAAATTCTTATAGAAAATATATTATATAATAAAGAGAGTAATTTTATATTTAAATGTAGGTATTAGCATTTATATGCTAATAGTGCCAAGCACAGATGTAACATGCTGAAATATAGGCAAAAAGACATGTTACAACCCTACTAAAGCAGTTAAAGCCAGTAAAAATAACTCTGTACTATTTTCGAGCCTCGTTGAACGTTCAATGACCCTTCTTTCTTTTTACGTAATTTCTACGTATCAACAAAATTTTTGATGACCTTTTACATAAATATCTATGTATATGCAAGTTTTAGACGTTCAGAAAAAAATAAGTTTTATGCTATTAATTTACTATGATTTCTAACCTGGTATTTTTTGCGGTTGATTTTCTGGTTTGAATGTGTAGCTCTGCGTATACCCCAATCCTTTGAACTGCCGCTACGTACTGTTAACCAGTGACCTTGGGTTGATTTCAGCTTAACGTCCTGATTCAGAGTTTTCCCCTTTATTGTGTTTGGCACTTGAAGTATTCGATTTTTACGTTAGATATTTTATTGAATTTGGTTAGTGAATCTTTCAGTGGATTTCTCCATAGAATTCCTAGTGGATTTTTCAGAATATTTCTTAGTAGATGTCTTAGTGCCCTAAGTTAATAAATGTTAAAAATCATGTTTACCTTAACTAAAATTTGGACTTACGTTTTATGTCAAAGGCGTATTTCTATTACACTTGTATATTTGAACGTGCACTTGTACTTAAAATTTTTAATTACTGACTTTCATTTATAATTTTGTAATTTAATTTTACACTTGAACTTTGCGTAGTATATTTGTTTAAACCAGTACAGTTCGTGCTTCAGTTATGGAAAAACTGACCATTTTCAGCTTGGCGTAATATATAAAGGCACGCCAACCCACCTGCTGTCATTGGTTAACCGCGCTGTATCATTATTATTCGACCATGGTCGAGGCGTTGCCCTGTGCTATTTTGTTGAAATTTTCCCAAAATCACGTGGACAGCAAGCTTTACGTTATGGAGTTTGTTGACTATGATACTTTGTACCTTTCAATATCATGTATTCGTATTTTGTATAAGAATTTGTTAACTATTATTCTTAAGCTATCACGTAGCCAAACTTTTGTTTCACATTTTATCCCTCATATGTTGGATTTCTGGAAATTTTATATTTAAAATATCATGAAGAAATAATGTTATTATAAGATTCTTCAACATATGATGTAAATTAGATGCGTTTATTGACTTTTGCGTCATGAGATATTCTTATTTTTGTAAGGCCTCTTTGTTGTGAGCACGCATAATTATTTTCTTACACGAATGCATTGGGTTTAAATAAGATTCGTTTCATGTTTGTTTGACTTTAGATACTTCTTGTTTGTATTTATTTAAAGTTTCTGAATGTATCACTGTCTCTAAAATGAATTGGATTGCGTGTAGAATTATTTATTCTACTAAACGCGGTTAAATTATTAGAGAATGAACATCCTTTCATTGATTAAAGTTAGTTGTGGATTCTATACAGTGTGTTTGATATTTGCTTTTTGCTTAATTAACGAATTGTGTACTTTTTATGGTTCAAATGTTTAGTTTTCTTAATTTTGGTGTTGTTTGCATGAAGTATACCACCCTTATGATCTTATATACCCCTAAATAACAATATTATCATATCATTTTTTCCCCAATGTCATTTTTGCACCCAACGTGAAGACAAAATGCATATTGGTCGCAATATTCTTGTATTTTCATTTTTCTACATTTGTATTTATCTCTTGAACCATCTGTACCATAACTGATCATGTCTTATTTGGTTATTCCTCATTTTAATCCCCCTAGCTATTTGCTTTTATCCTATAATGTCTAACTGATCTTACAGAAATTTCCCTATTCTAATTCCTTATTTATACCTAACTAATCTTACAGCTATTTCCCTGTTCTACTTCCCTATTTATGCTCAACTAATCTTACAACTATTTCCCTATTTTAATTCCCTATTTACATATACCTATCCTAAATCATTTATACTAAAATTAATTAATCCTTATATACAATTGTTCCTACATCTTAATCCCTCTTCTTTATATGGATACGAAATCTACCCCGGATCTATCATTATGCGAACTCCTTCATCTGGTCCTATATCGCTCTGCATATCTTTACTTAATGCAGCCGTACTCGAAGACAAACCAAATTGGACCCCCCCCCGGCTCGCCATATATGCCCTTTCACCGAAAACCCCTTTCTATTCTTGACTCTCCTGCTTTCTCAATGATACCCTCTCTTAACATTTGTTTCCCTTCTATTTTCATGTTATCTCTGTACGTCGCTGTAATACAAAACAAATTTCCATTAACCTTTTCAGTATTCACATTCTCAAACTTACGTTCGTAACCTGTAGCAATTCTGGACTCTAACCCTATCAATTTTAAATATCTATTTAATAATGATTTAACTCTATCCTTTATTATTATTTATTATTTCACCTGGACACTTGATTTCTTCTTCTGCCCCCCCTTCATTATCTAACTCACCTTTAAATTGATATATATATATATATATATATATATATATATATATATATACAGTGCTTCCCAAAAGTAACGGATATATTCATTTAAATGATTATTGACAATTTCTGAGTAAAAAGCCCTGACACGTCAATTTTATTTTTAAATTGTCATTTAATTATGTAATTTTTAACCCACCACCCTTCAACCCCTAAGCGCTAGCATCCCCTACTTAAAAATTTTAAATAGCAATGTACCCCTTGTGATTCCTCAATTAATAGCATTTTTCATGCAGAAATAGAATTTTACAAAAAATTCTAAATCGGTTGATAAATAACTGTTTTATTCAATAAACAATATTTAAATAAAAAGCAAAAAACAAACCCAATTTCAATTAAATGTTCAAACTGCTGCCCGTTAGCGGCTAGGCAGTGTCCTAATTTAGAGACGAACTCTTGTTGAACTTTGTCTACTACATTTTAGATTTTAAATTACCCCAGAAAAAATAATCCAAAAGGGTTAAGTCGGGAGACCTTGCGGGCCATTCAATTTGTCCTCGTCTACCAATCCACCTCATAGGAAATACTTGGTCAAGATATTCCCGTACTGGACGTGCATAGTGGGGAGGCGCACCATCTTGCTGTAGCCAAATACTGGGATGAGGTGAATCAGGATCTTCTGAAATTGTCAATAATCATTTAATCGTATATATCCGTTACTTTTGGGACGCACTGTATATATTCAGACAGTCATTCTCAACTTCTGCGTGGACTTCCTTATCCCACTTAATATATTCCACCTTATATATTATCTCTTTGCTTTCAGCATTTATTTTTAACTCCAACTTATCTATAATATCCATCCCAAATATAGTGTCCGTCTTCAATCCAGGTACAATCATAAATTCATTTTCAAATTTCACATTTCCTAATTCACACTTCAGAATCGCCATATTATTTATGCTCGCAAAGTTTTTACTGTTTGGAACTACCAAGTTACATTTTCTTACAGGTATTATTTTATCCATTAATTTTTCCCGTTTAACAAAATCTTTTGAAACGAGCGATGTCTCCGCTCCTGTGTCGCATTATTCTTCACGCTCAAATTAATTATAGGTAATAGATTTTTGTTTAAATTATTTTCCACCAAATTTAATAAATTCGCGCTGATGTTCGTATTGGTATGTCCTTAAGGGCTTGTTTGGTTTGTCTCTGTTTAAAAATATTGACGCGATGTAGATGGGCCTGCCTAACTAATTTCGGAGTACGTGCGGTTGCTTCTTTTCGGTTCTTGTGTTTGTTCCACGGGTTCTTGACTCTGTATATTTTAGTTTGTGGTCCTATCATTATTGGTTCTCTTTGTCTCTCACTAATGCGTTGGGTTTAAATAAGATTTGTTTTATGTTTATTTTACTTTAAATACTCCTAGTTTGTATTTATTTAAAGTTTCTGAAGGTATTACTGTTTCTAAAATGAATTCGATTGCGTCTAGAGCTATTTATTATACTAAATGTGGTTAAATTATTGCAATATGAGCTTGCTTTCATTGATTAAAATTAGTTGTGGATTTTATACAGTGTGTTTGATATTTGCTTTTTGCATAATTAACGAATTGTGTACTTTTTATGATTCCAATGTTTAGTTTCCTTGATTTTGGTGTTGTTTACATGAAATATACCACCCTTGTGAACCTATATACCCCTAAATAAGCCTATTATCATAGCAATATATATATATACACACATAATATATATATATATATATATATATATATATATATATATATATATATATATATTGCTGTGATATAATCCTTTGAATGCGGGAACTGGGTCCTTTCAACAAAAAAATTCTAGTCCCACCGATTGGACGTCATAAACTGCTGTGATCCTGTTTTCGCCTCGGCTGCTCACCTAATTTTATAAACCTCCTCATTCATAAAATTAAACAAATACATTCCTACCACAAACATCAACGTCAACTCTATTTACATCAATATTCACAATACATTAAAATTTCAAAATTAATATTCAGCATAAATTTTAATATCGGAAAATTTCAAAATTAAATTTATTTTCATTTTAATGTGCATCCAGAATTAAAGTCCTTGTTGGATGCCTACTAGTTAATATAACAATATAAGCAGCCCGGAGTCTGAGTATAAAGGGAGCATCTACCACCCCTTTACGTTAATTAACCAGGTTCGTCTAATTGAGCTCAAAGACATACCCAAAGTTTCATCATAATTCAGAACATCAATACTAAATACCCCTTTCTACTTAAACAAGCAAATTTCATCTTAAAATTAAAATTTTATGGTTAGTACAATTTCACTAATGTCCATTTAAAGTAAATCAATTATAAAGTTATTCAACACACACAAAAATGTCAAACAAAATGGTATAATTTACCTGAAGGTTACTGTCCTCGTAGCTTCAATGTACATCGTCCCTTTAGTTAATCACACCATTCCAACAGGATTATATTTACGGCTTCTAATTCTCAACGCCTTTAAAATTTTCTCCATCACCATTTATTTAAAGTTGTTTCTGGGCTTTTCCGGAACTCATCTGTGTATATCTGACCCTTGTTTCGTGGATCCAGACACGTATTTGAACCATTTAATTATTAACACCCCCGAAAAATAGCAAAGAAATTCATGCGTCTTTCACGAATATACGCCAAAACTGCCTACTTTTGTGTATACATTTGTCCTTGTAAATTTTGCTAATTGGTACAGTGATACTAAATTTTATTACCTTGTATCTAAGTGCACTGAAGTACATTCATGTTAGCACGTAAATAACAAACTATTTTGAATCACTAAAATATACGAGCAAAATTTTAAATTATTTTATCAAACTAAAATGCACTGTTTAACATCTTGAATCAAGTCGCGGATGTAAGAGCTTTTAACGCATCGAATAGTCAAAAGTCTAAGAGAGCCGAAATTCATATTACCACCGGTATATATAGCGAATAGCCGGCACGTCGCTTTTGTCCTCAAAACAGACAATTCTTAAGAATTTCTCATTCTATGTTCCCAGTCCGTCGCTCGCACATCGGTTTTTACGAATTTCTCACTCGCCCCATTTAAATCTCAGAAATTCTCACACGGCACGCAAACATGTCCGAGAAAAACTAATTAATTTTGTACAGAAATTGTTGTTTCTACCTCTGATATTTGCATCCTATTTTCAACCAATTGTGACCCTCGTGACGTTGCTTAAATCACGCTTTTTACTATATGTGTCTTTGCTTGACGCATTTTCTCTTTCCTTTTCTAACCTGTTCGTATTGGTGCAAATTGATATTCTTTATTATCGATTATATTTTAGTCCATGTGGACTATCTGGGTTTAATAACCCCGTATCGCACCTTCTCGTGAATATTAAGCCTTGGTTTCTCCAAGATTCTTTGTAAACATTAATTATCTGCAAAATTTTCGCCGAATGAGCTTTTTAAATAAACCCTGTTTTGTATTTCGTGCTAAAGCATCTGACCGTTTCCAATATCCTTAGAATCGACATGTTTATCTAAACAAATTAAACTGAAATTGCCTTTTAAAATACGCAGGTGTGTTCAAACATCCTACTTCTAACTAACACTTCTAGGATTTGCATTTTATTGGGTTTTTACAAGTTTCTGTAGATATTATCTGTACGTTTTGTTCAATACCGGTTACTTGAAATAGAGTTAATTAAGATAAATTTTGCACGTAATTTCCATTTGTTTAGGAATAATTACATTACACGCAGAGCTTTTTAATACTGCTTCTTTTGATATAAAGCGTCTTGTACATGATTTAAATCTCTTATGTTTAATGAAACTAATAAATTTTTATGCTTCACGGTTTTAATAACGCGTATTATCTAATAATATTCATTATACACGGTGATTAAAATTATTTGATGTGATTATTTAATTTTCTACCCTGGTCTAAATATGAGTAATATATATATTCTTATGCTGCAGCCCGCCTTTTTTTATTATTTATTATTTAATTTTATATATGATATGAAAATATTTACTTTATATTTCGTGGCTTTACCTACGTTTGGTTGGTTTATAAAACAAAACTGTAGTAATATGTCTCGACTATTTAGCTCGTCCTCTCAGGGTATCCACCTACTTACCGTGGGTTCAGTGGTAAGTAGATGTGCAATGCACCAACCAAACAGCACTACCTTTATTTTTATACCTGTGATCTTTTACTTGTATATGCCAAACCCCTAATAACAGATCCACGTAGCCTTGTGCCAAATTAATTAATTACCAAATTTATGACTTTGACGTTCAAAACACACAGTACTCACCTGTTCTACACGTCGCTGTCGGCCTCTATTAAAACTGGCTCAAAAATCTCACTCGCCGTATGCGTCTTTACAATGCGTGGCACCATCACTGCGATTAATCTGCTGTCCAGACTCCAGGTTTCTTTATATTAATTTTGATATCCCCCAAATCTAAAATAAATATGACCAAATTTAGAATTTTGACTAATTTCAATTTTACTTCCCCTGCGCTAATTTTCCTGATGTTGAATTTTCTTTACTCGTACTAATCCTGCTGCTACTCTACTGCTTTCCTTTTTCAAAATCCGCTCGTTCCAAATCAATACTTCCTTTTCCTTTATCTGCTCTTTCCAAATCACTGCTGTCTTCTAAATACCATTCAATACCCTTCTATCCATAATACCATATCCAAATCAATTCCAATATATTTTTCCTTCAGTTTCATAAATCTTATCCAATACCTTTCTGCCTTTATCAATCTCGTTCCAATATCCAACTATTTATTCCGCCTATTTCAATCTCGCTCTATTCCACTCTTATCACTTTTCAATTCGTCGTTACTATTAATTATTTTTATTACTCTCGCTTATCTGTACTCTTCTTTATATTAATTAAAACTCTTAAACTTTTCACAATCATTTATTAACTCTTTATAATATTCAAAATTTAGCGCAGTATTACAAAACACGTCTTTCTACCAAAATATTTATAAATCGACCCCCCTTTATTTACCTTTTCCTAGGTGATAATAATAACTAAATATGCCTACTCTTCTATACATTTTTACAAATTATACATCCAATAAAATCGTCCCAACAAGTTCGTGTCACTAATACCTTATAATCGTTCTTTTACACTTTTCCATTTTATATCTAACTGTTCAATCATTGGTTCCTAATATCGCATAACCCTTCAATCATATTTGACAATGTTTTTACTTATAATTTTGATATTACATGTTTGTCCAAAGGTTGATTCTACTAAAATAAGTGCCGAAATGTTTCACATATAAACCTGGATCTGTGTGGTAAATAGTGGAATTTCTACAGACGCATCCGGTTTATCGATCAGCAAATGTACATTCTATGGCTCATTAATATACAACTCAGTGTAAATCCTTGAATACTGTGCTTTATCACGTCATCAAGTCATGGTTTTACGTCTTGGCACTTATACTTTGACTAATATATTTCAAATACTTTAACACTTGTAAAGTACGGCAAACATAAAATTTTCAGTTACGGGATCTGATATTTGGCTTTCTTTGGCATACACTACCTTCATACAAATAACCTTTTTACCCCTTTAGCCCTTAATAACACTTCAATATATATTGCTATGATCCTACAGGATTATTCCTGGAACTGTCATGCCCTGACGTTGGGCCGTCATTTTAATTATGCTATGTACTCTCTACACAATTATTCGCGCCCCATCGTTTGGGCATCATATAAATTATTGCTATGAATAAACAGGAATTTATCGTGGACCGACCTTGTGTCGACCAATAACAAAACTTGATCTGATAACGCCTTACTCGATATCAATGGCGTATTCTACTTGACTCCTCCTTTCTTTTTAAATTATCAAATTACACTCCCATAAATTTTATCATTCGGCCTCGACTATCTTTTATTTTGAATTATAAAATGAAGTTAGTTAATTCTCTATAATAAAAATAAATATTATGTACAGGTTTTGAAAATTATTAAAATACACTTTTCAATCAATAAATATTGTACATCGTATTTATCTCAAAAATCATATGCTTTTCAATCAATCTAAAGTCACCAAAAAACCTATTATTTTTATAAAAAGAAGCCTGGAACGTTGAAAACCCCTTTATCATATTACGTACCTTCTACATATGCAAGTTCGTTGTTGACCCAGTTACATTAATTTATATTAATTAAGCAAATTCAATATTCAATATTTAAATTCAAATAGAAAAAAAATGTCTTAAAAGTAAAAGATCTAACCTGGTCTGTTTACTTCGTTATTTTCTTTTCGCAACCAAAATTATCGACGCATCCATTATCAACTAGAATTTTCCATACATTATACCATCCATTTGGATCAAAATTATTCTCCACCAATTCAGAATTATTATATACCCATTTAAAATTTTATCTATCCACACTTAGATTTATTACATTTGAATTATTATCGTCACCCTCTGGATTATTGTTATCACCAGCCTCAGAATATCATTTAAATTATTATATTACTTGAATTATTATTGTAAAACTTAGAATCATTATCTCCCTCGAATTATTGTCGTCGCACTTAGAACATTTTCATCTGCCTCCAACTTAGAATATTATCGTCAGACTTATAGCCGTTTAATCGGCAATAGTAATTTTCATCTTCGTCGCACTATCTGTCACTTAAACAATTTTCACTTTTAAATATTATTCGTACGCGTTTCTCTTAGGTTCAAAGTGACGCACCTCGGCCTTTGTTAAGTTGAGAACTGAGTTCCGTTATCATTGTCGCTGTTAATATATGATTGATATCCCACTTTGTCTGTGGGCATGGCTTACAAGTCCGTCGCTAATCTTAACCAATCAAGTCTTACACTTAAGGTAGTTTTCTGATGTAACATTCTCGTCCTCTCAAGTAATTGTTGTTTGCTTGCAGCTGCTTCGTTATCAGCCCATGCGGTGTTTTGAGAAATATTATCGCTTTTCCATATTGTACACAAATATCTGATGCAATTCGATTTTCAATTTTCATATACGCTTATTTATTTACGCATTTTTAATCACTTTTACTTATCAAAATTGTTAATTGTTTGTACGCACTTACACTACGCTTCTTTAAGCTTTATTTCTTATCTCCGTATTATCATAACTGATTGGAATTCTTTTGAATGCGTGTTTAATTATATCAACTATCCTTACTTCTAAATACGCGTGCTTCTACTGAAAATATCGTTATTTACATTACCTAAATTAACTAAAATCCTATATACCGGGTGTTAAACATTCGCTATTTACCAAATGCATGAATTACTTATTTCTATGCTAACTGTGCGTTTTATTGTGTCTATCTGCGTCGCTTAAAACTACTTATACTCTATATACAGGATGTTGACTGCTTACTATTTACAAACTATCCTAATTACTCAATTTTCTCCTAAATAAATGCAGTTTTCTGCTTCCTATTATGATTTCTAATTTCTGCACGACCTTTGCTATAAAATACACCCTTAAACAACCCCTTATCACAGCATAATAATATATATATATATATATATATATCGCCGCTGAAAGTGTGATGTGAAAAGGGTTCCACATTGGTGCGTCGCTGAAAGAGTGATGTAGCAAGTGGCGCACGTTGAGGTGCCGCTAAATAAGCGTTAAGAGCGTCAATGAAAGAGTGCTGTGATACAGATGCAGCAAATTGTAAACTTGAAGTTGTTCACGTACCTTCCTCTTTAACTTTGCTTGGCTAGCTCAACGAAATTGACGGAGTTTTCAAAATGAAGTCAAACACAGCAATATTACAAAGCATTTATACAGTATAAAATATTTTTTCTCATATAAAGGCCTATAGAACATTTACAACATCGTTTCTTTCAAACATAAAATAATTTCTAAAAAAATGTTGCTTAGCTTATTTTAAATTTACAGAATTAAATTAAGATTTGTTTTGGCTTGACAGATAATCTATTAAAAGGCCAGTGTATTTCGAACTCTGAACACAAACTTTCCTGGCAAAAAATCCTCACAAAAAGATATTATTATTACTTCGAACTCTAAACACAAATTTCCCTGGAAAAAAATCCTCGCAAAAAATATTATTATTATTTCGAACTCTGAACACAAAGTTTTCTGGCAAAAAATCCTCACAACAAATATTATTATTCTACCTTAAATTAAATACAAATACTCCAATATCAGTTAAAAATAAATCTAAAAGTAATACTTGCAGAATCCACAAAAACGCTCCTCGTAATTAAATATCTTCTTATTTTAAATTGACGTCAAATCAGCTTACAATATTTTCCATACTGAAAATTCTCATTTGAAACAGCAGTTACATACAGTACATTTTTTTTTGTTAAATTTTTCTTTCGATAATTTAATAAAATATTTAAAGTAGCATTATATTAAATAATTTTCCTTCCATTGTAATTAATAGATTCCATTTTTTATGTAATTTGCATTTAAAATATCACTTCCATATTCATTGTATCATCGTAATTATTAACGTACAGTACGCTTACTGTATACTTCAAATATTATCTTCGCAAAGCAACAGCTCGCGACTTAAATCAAAATAACATTTCGCGTCGAATTTCAGAATCGAATGAATCAAAAGAATCCCTTAATTAATGAACGCTTCCTTATAAATTGTCCATTTTCTGAAACCTAGTAGAATTTGTATTGAACATTATGATGCAAGGTTCGCAGTAACACTCATTAGCGCCTAAAATCGCGGCGTTTATTACCTCAAATCTCGTTCCACTTATTTGTGACGTACGCTGTTTGTCCTTGTTTAACTCATATACGATTATAGTGGCGTATCGCTTCTCTCCAACAGTGAATGCGAAAATCATAAATATTTCTTATCAATTTCTATTACATTTTTTAAGTTTTTTAGTGTTTCGGCCGCTTCATTAATTAGTTTATACGAATTTGACGTATTCCTCGGAATTTCTTTCTTAAACTCGTCTATTCCAGAAAATTTTCTATTTAAAATAAATTTATGTAATCTACAGGGTAATTAATAAATAGTGTGAGTAGCTGGAACTCCAACAATGTGAAAGTTATGAGATCCGAAGGCTAAGTGACTTGGAGAGTTTCTCTTATTCAACATGAAGCCTATGATCTAACATCGTTCTCTGGGAAAATGTAAAATTGATGTCTCTTAAATAGATGCAATATCTTTATTTATAGAAAACTGTAAAAATGTTGGCTTAACAGCAGTTCATTGTTCGTTATCTGATTACATCAACTTGCGTCTATGTTTCAAAGTAATTTTCTCATTTATCTTAGTATGAACTCGGTTGACACTTATTATCTTGCGTTCCTTAATACAACGTACTTTTCTATTTCTATAAAATAATTATTACAATTAATTTTTAATACATACTGGTATAGGAGATATCTTACTCGCGTTATAAATCTAAGTTTACATTTTTTTCCTTTGTCAAACGCCATTTTTTTTAGCTTATAAGCATTTTTGTTCCAAAATTAAAAACTATAAAATAATGCTAAATTAAAATTTGAGTTAATATGGATGAAATCAATTACAGTGAAACCGCATCTTGATTAAAAAAATACGTTCTCTTTAGTTAAAATTATCGAGAACTGCAGTACATCCCTTGCATATATAAACTATTCCTTTGGAAAATATTTTGAGTTTTTTAAAAAACTTTGTTTAGATGTAAGACGTCTCGAACATCGTTTATTTTATGTGAATCAAAGATTATAGTCTTGTAAATAAAACAAAACATTTAATAACTGAAAAAGTAATTGACCAGGAACGTAAGTTGTGAAAGTTCACACGGAGCTCTCTAGCACGTAATTAGACTAATTTTCTAAAATTTAGCTTTTGCCAAAATGTTACCCTTAAAAGAGCAAATCGTACACCAAATGTGAAAAAATATTTAAAATCGTTTTTGATTTACGATTTAAAAATTTCTTTTTCTTGTATTCTATGAAATAAGCCCCCAAGGAGTGAATGTTCGTATAGCAAATTAAAAGTTTATCGGTCAGATATCGCAAATGCCAATACAGCAAATATGTGCAGTATTAAATACTAAAATTCTCACATCCTTTGATTTCGAGTTTTGACCTTAAAACACTAATTACATTATTTGAAATTACTATTTTACTTTGGCATGTTTAATTCTTAATTTCAACCGACAGTTTTCTGAAATAGATATTTAAATAGGAAACAAGTACCAAATACAACTTCCTATTTATAAAGAAAATATTTATTATGTACACTCAGACAACAGTTTGGTTAAATGCAATTTTCTGCTATCTGTTTTTCAAAGAATCTTGAATGTAGAAAGTTTTATGTCGTCACTCGAATTTAGTATAACAACATAAACACATCGGAAATTACTTATTAATAATTTCATCAGCTTTGTAGTAAGGAAACCGGTAAAAACCGATCGCTCTAACGTACTACTCTCCGTGTTATTATTGCACGACTATTATAAATACCGGTCTTTATTGCAAATGATTCATTATCAAACTTTCAGCAGTACAATCCACTTGTCGTTAATAAAATGGTGTTTGATAACGCTCAAAATGTGTATAATATGTGCTTAACGTGTGAAGAGGTTCGTGATCAATACGCTGATGGAAAAGCAGCACGAGTATGGGAAATCTTTATTGGTGATAGTAAATCCAGAACAAAGAATTATAGGAAGTTTCTTCTAGAATTATTACGTAAAAATGGTTGCAAAAGAATTTTGGATGTAGCTTGCGGGACAGGGTATGTAATAATGCTAATTTATAAATTTGCAAGAGCTTTACAATGTATCTAGTTTAGTTATCCTTAAATATAAGCATTATATTTAGACAGAAGATTAAGAATGTCTCGTAATACAGCAACGTTAAAAATGAGTAAATAGAATTTTTAAATTTTTTAGATAAAAAATTAAGATCAAATATAACAAAATTTTATTTTTAGCGTTACGTTATCCTTTTATGGCTGAAAAATTTTTATCATTGGCTGCAAAAAACTTTAATTTTTACTTGTAGAATTTATAATTAATCTTTTTCGATAATGAGGTTGTTTTTAGAGACATTTACTTCCTTCTCTTGCACGAGACAAAACGGGCATATGACGAGGTAATTAAAGATTATACTTTATTTTTCTTTCATAGTAAATTACGCACAGTTATACAATTTAGAAATAAGTAAATACAAGAACACAAAAAAGCAAAAGGTACAAGTTGAACACGAATACCTGCCGTTTCAGCTTGAACCTAGACGAAAACTTAGCTATGCTAGAACGATTTTTTTCTTCGACCAAATGGTGGTTGGTTCCAGAAAAGTCAATATATCCAGGTAAAAAGAATCAGGTGGGATCTGATCCAGAAAATCTTCTAATAATAACACAGCAAACAACTTACGCAAACTTAACTTTTGGTCCGTTCTCATATCAACGAACTGACTTCAGACTTTTAAAGGAAATCATACCAATATTTAAATAACGAATGCAAGTGTCAGTCTACATTTGGACTAATTTGTTGGAGTTATTGGAGAATTTTGAACCATTTGTGTACCGTAGTTATTTTCTATGTCTTGATAAAATCCCATGTAAATGATATAGATAAGTGCTTTCTTGCTGTGTGGTGTTGATAGTGGATACATACATACATACATACACCACAAACAATTTCACTATCACCAAAAACCCATCAATATTCAAAACAAAAAAAATACAAGGTCCAAAATTCATGTCCATCAACTATTTATTCAAATATCAAATACATCGCAATACTCAAAATTTGACATTGACAAATTGCCTTTCAATCAACACAGAATAATTTTTAAACCAAAATTTTTTCCATTTATACAATTTTCACATTCGTAAATAGTTCAAATATAAACTATTATGTACAACCACTATTTGTAGTTTACTCCTGAAGAAGAGATAAAGATTCTCGAAAGCTCGAGTTCTAAAAGAATAAAGATAATATAGTTCTATAGCTGTTTTTTTCCCGAGAGTACTCAATCCACTGTCAACATCACACAGCAAAAAAGCACTTATCTATATTATTAACATGGGATTTCATCAAGACAGAAAATAACTACGGTACACAAATGGTTCAAAACCTCAAAGAATTCTCCAATAACTCCAACAAATTAGCCAAAATAAAAAACAGAAGAATTTTTATAATCAGATGCAAAACCAACAATATCTATCAAAAACACATCAATGATAGTGTTAGAAAAATTGACAATATCTTTGAATATAAAAATGCGTACATGGGACACAAACTAAGGGATTTCAGCACCAAACTCAAACACAAAATCATCAATTTAGAACTATCACTCACAGAACAAAGCTTATCATTCTTAGTGAAAAGACAAAGTACTCTTGCCACAACCATCACTCGAACTTATATATATATATATATATATATATATATATATATATATATTGTAGTGGATTTAAAGGGTTAAATTTGGGGTAAGCAATGCAATTTCAAACACCCGGTATAGAGAAACAAACAATGCATTTACGCCCAAAATTTATTTCATTTATTTAATTTAAACGAAGAAGTATTGACGTATTTTTATAATTAGAGATTGAAAAGTAATAAGTTCATAAAGAAAACCATTTAAAAACAAATAGAAAGCATAATTAATTTAATTTATTTAATTCAACGGGTAATAACGTCAGAAGACGCATCAGGGTATATATAATCTATAAATCCAAAGCGAAAAGCTTTCGTTGTAACAAACAAATATATCGGTTGGGTTAAATACCGTAAAAAGAAGCTCCGAGAATTGTTATTGTTAACGGTCGATAATTACGAACACCTGTATGTTTTGAAAGGTTACATTCGTCGAATTTATATACATAACATCACGGGTTTCATAGAATACATTTCCATCCGTCACTGGCTTCGTACAAAAGCTAACAAAAGTTTCTTAAAGAGCGGAAGAAATGCCCGATCAATAATACGCTACAGATAAAGATGGGTAGAAGAGCATTCGTTTTCATAAAGCACGTACTCAATCCACGTGGACGCGGTCAGATATATCGATTTTCTACCACTCAAGTAAGGTGGGAACGCGACATCCAATATGCATAAGACGGAGATACAATATTACAGGCGGAGTTTTATGTCGTTATAGGATTATGTCATTGGTCGAAATAGTTAGTTTTACAACAGTCGAACACGCGACAGGTAAATGCGGGTTTTCAGATTAGATAGCATGTTCACGAGCTAAATTTCGGGAAGTTTAAAGCGGTTATATCCAAAATTTGCAGAAATGTTATTTTCCTTTGAATATTCCTGAAATTTACTCCGTCTACGTGCTGTACGTATCCGAAAGCGTCCCCACTTGTCGCGTTTGTCTACGTTTAGAAAACTGTCCATTTTTAACCAATGATAAAATTCTATGTCGTCACAAATCCCACCTAAACTATCTTTATCTCTGTCTGATGCATGTCTGCTGTCGCGTTCAAAACCCCACTTGAGTTATAGAAAATCGATATTGCTGACAGCTCATCTCCACTCCACGTGGATATGGTACGTGCGTTATTAATATCAACGCTTTTATCTCTGTCTCTATCTGTAGTATATAACTGATCGTGCATTTCCCTTGCTCTTTAAGAACTTTGTTAGTTTGTTGTTCAAACCAAACGGATGCTTGAAAATATTTTCTATGAAGTCCTGTCTTAATATGCTCATAATTTTGACGAATGTAACCTTTTTAAAAACGCAGGTGTTTTTTAATTATCGACCGTTTAGCACAACAATTCTTAGATTTTATATTTCGTTGTATCCGATAAAACTGGCGTTTGCTTGTTACTACCAAAACTTTTGCCCTGGAATTATTGATCTTCTTACCCTAGTGGGTTTCCTTATGCTTTTACGTGTTGAATTAAAATAAAATAAAATTAATTATGCGTATTCTATTTGTTTTAAAACTGTTTTTATTTATGTACTTTTAACCTCTTAATCATTAATCATAAAAATACGTCAATACTTGTCCGTTCTCCCTAAATGAATTAAATAAATTTTGCGAGTAAATAATTTGTTCTTTTCTCTATACAGGGTGGTTGAAATTTTAGTGTTTACCCCAAATTTAACCTTTTCAATCCACAACAATATATATATATATATATATATATATATATATATAGTGAATAAGATGAAATAATAACTTAGACTTTTATGCAAAGCCCAAATGATCATTTCAAATCGAGCTAGTAATTGAAAGATGGAAAATACAAGGTCTTAGACCGAACTTGAACCTGTATCTTAGTCTATCCAGGACCATGCGTTTACCAAATACGCCACTGAGACCGATGACGATAATTGGGAAATTTACAAATTTAAATCGTGTACACAACTATACATAAACCTAACTTTCAATTACGTTTGGCATTTTTGTCAATCATACCCGACATTGTCAAGTTTTTAACTTATGTCAGTTATAAACAAGAAGCAACGCTCAAAATTCCGGCTACAAGCCAAGTATTATATATATATATATATATATATATATATATATATATATATATATTTAATCAAATTATTATTAATGGTCTTGATATGTATTTAAATTATAGATTAAAAGAAAGGTAGACCAAACAAGTATTTTAGTTGGACATTCTCTTTATTTGTAATGTCTAGCTTTCGAGATTTGCTCCAATTTCTTCTTCAGGACACTAAAATATAAATAACTAAATAACACATTTAAAATACAATACTTAAGTCTTACACAAACGTGAGATAGGTCAAATAAATAAAACGTTCAGCATACTGAAAATTTTAGCAAATTACAAATACTCATGTGATTATATAGAGTTACAGTTACACCCAATTTGAACACTAAATGAGACTATCAAAATTTTCTTTCACACAATATCAAATGTCTACAATATCAACCAAACAATATTGGAGTTTACAAATGACTGACAAATTTTCTTGATTGTACCGAAACATATGCGATAAGCAGAATTTGTTAAGCAATTATTAAAATAGTCCTGCATGAAATATTCACTTCTAATATATTATGTGACTCTATTACTCATCCACGGCACCATCATACCCATGTAAATGTGGCGATGTCAAAAGGTAAGTATATATAACACTTAATTTGTCAGTGTTTGATTTTTTGTTCATCCGATTTGTCTCACTATTAATAAAACACATTTCCAGAAATTTCCTTTTTGTCAAGTTTGCTTCTCTAGCTAGAATCTTTACTCCATTAAAATCAATTTTATGTCCTAATTCGAACGCATGCGATGCTAAGGCACATCGCTCAGGTTTCAGTTTGACATCACTTTTATGTAAGGAGGTCCTTGACTTCATAATTTGTGACGTATGCCCTATATAAGATTGTACACAATTGTTACACGAAATTTTGTACACTACACTTGATTGTGCGCATGCCGGTAACCTAGATTTCATTCTACTAAAAATACTCCCTACTGTTTTTGTGTACTTTTTTCCTATAACAATATCTTCTGTTTTGAAAATGTTAATCAGTTTGTCAGTTAAAGATCCAATCTGAGGTAAAGAAATGTATTTAGTACTTAACAAATCGGTTGGATGTTTTCCACTATTTTTATCACTATTAGTTTTTAAATACAAAAACTGGGGCAATGGTAGAAAAAACTAATAGTAATAAAAATAGCGGAAAACATCCAACCGATTTCTTAATTACTAAATATATCTCTTTACCTCAGATTGAATCTTTAATTGACAAACTGATTAACATTTTCAAAACAGAAGATATTGTTATAGGAAAAAAGTACACAAAAACAGTAGGGAGTATTTTTAGTAGATTGAAATCTAGGTTACCGGCATGCGCACAATCAAGTGTAGTGTACAAAATTTCTTGTAACAATTGTGTACAATCTTATATAGGGCATACGTCACAAATTATGAAGTCAGGGACCTCCTTACATAAAAGTGATGTCAAACTGAAACATGAGCGATGTGCCTTAGCATCGCATGCGTTCGAATTAGGTCATAAAATTGATTTTTATGGAGTAAAGATTCTAGCTAGAGAAGCAAACTTGACAAAAAGGAAATTTCTGGAAATGTGTTTTATTAATAGTGAGACAAATCGGATGAACAAAAAATCAAACACTGACAAATTAAGTGTTATATATACTTACCTTTTGACATCGCCACATTTACATGGGTATGATGGTGCCGTGGATGAGTAATAGAGTCACATAATATATTAGAAGTGAATATTTCATGCAGGACTATTTTAATAATTGTTTAACAAATTCTGCTTATCGCATATGTTTCGGTACAATCAAGAAAATTTGTCAGTCATTTGTAAACTCCAATATTGTTTGGTTGATATTGTAGACATTTGATATTGTGTGAAAGAAAATTTTGATAGTTTCATTTAGTGTTCAAATTGGGTGTAACTGTAACTCTATATAATCACATGAGTATTTCTAATTTGCTAAAATTTTAAGTATGCTGAACGTTTTATTTATTTGACCTATCTCACGTTTGTGTAAGATTTAAATATTGTATTTTAAATGTGTTATTTAGTTATTTATATTTTAGTGTCCTGAAGAAGAAATTGGAGCAAATTTCGAAAGCTAGACATCACAAATAAAGAGAATGTCCAACTAAAATACTTGTTTGGTCTAGCTTTCCCTTAATCTATAATATAAATATACACACACACGCGCGCGCGCGCGCCCACACACACACACACACACACACAGAGTCTTTCAGAATACAGTACCCCAAATTGGGCAATATATAGATTTTGACGAGTTATCAAAAAAAGTTAGATAACAGTTTTCTGTCAACACATCCTCTTCCATTATATAGGGTGATTATGTGATATTGAAAAATACATGTTTTTAGAATATTTTCATTTAGGGTAGAGACTTTAACTTGAAAATAGGAACACATTAGTTGTGTACTAATATGAATCTTTACACTTCATTTCCACAAAATAGGATAATCCATTGGCGTAGAATAAGGAAGGCTATCAAAAATCTTGACTTAGACTTTTTGCACACCCTGTATTTTATAAAAATTAAAACTCATAATTATTCCTCATACAATTTGCCACAAAAAAGTTACTTTTGGTTAATCTCTATAGAGCTTTTTATTTTCAAGATATATTAATTTAAGTCATACTCAACTCGTACGTAAAAACAACGCATTATTAATTCTTTTAAAAATGCAAAGGTTTATTTAATGAATATCGAAACTGGTATCTGATTTGAATCAAATACAGTAAATTGACAAATATCTACATATTTCGTAAAAATAATGTTTCATTTATTTTAGTTTTACTACTAAAATACAAACAATTCCAAACTGTTGTTAAATCTAGTAGGTTTTTCTTACTCGGTGTAGTTGTCAAAAGTTATACTCATTGAATACGTAACTACAGCTTGCCTATTTCTTATTATTTTGTTAAGGATCAAACACAAAAATGGTAACACACACATTCTCTGAATATCTTGACATGCATTTGGTATTAGGAGAATGCCAAGACATTTCTGAAGAGGCTGTAAAAAGATATGCAGAGAAATATCCAGTACGCATTGTTCCCAATAGAAAAACTTTTGTGGCAGTAAATAGACGAATAAGGGAAACTGGAACTGTTTTATCTGCTGCTCAACATCGTGACAGTGAAAGAAAAAAACGCACATTGAAAAATGAAGAAAATGTTTTAAATTTGATAGATGAGAACCCAGGAATAAGTACCAGAAGACTTTCGCTACAAACGGGAGTTTTTCAGGTAACATGTTGGAGAATTCTAAAAGATCAACGGCTGTATCCCTATCACCTGCAACAAGTTCAGGACCTTTTAGAAACCGACTACCAACCTAGAGTCGAGTTTTGCGACTGGCTGCTAAAACAAATTAGAAGGGATAATGAATTTGTTATCAAATTTTTTTTTACTGACTGGAATAATACACAATCAGCTGATAGGACCATTTATTTTGAAAGAAAATTTAACAGGAGAGCCTTATACGGCTTTCTTAAGAGAACATTTAATAGGTTTATTTGAAGATGTTCCTTGTTATCAGAGACTTAACATGTGGTTCATGCATGACAGGGCAACACCTCATTTTGCATTAACTGTCAGGCAGGTGGATTAGACGTGGAGTAAATGCTCGGTTAATTGGCCACCTCGGTTCCCTGAGTTAAATCTTATGGACTACGGAATTTGGGGATTTTTAAAGCAAAAAGGTTATTCTGAATCTATTAATATTGTTCAGGAGTTAAGAGAGAGGATGTAAAATGCTTCTAGGGACTTAGCCAATTCTACGTTTATTCTACAAAAAACTTTTCGCCAGATTAATATACGACTCCGAAAATGTGTTCAAGTTGGAGGACGTCACTTTGAACATATTTTGTAGTTTGTAGTGTCTCAGTAAGTCAATTTTAGCTTGTAGAGTCAAATACTTCAGTTTATAAACACTGACAAGTTTATTAAATGGGCTTTTTTGTACTAAATGTATTTGATTTAAATCAGGTGCAAGTCTCGAATTCATAAAATAAACTTTTGCAGTTTTGAAAGAATTAATGTTTTTTTTCATGCATGAGTTGAGTATGACTTAATTTAAAATATTTCGAAAATGGAAAGCTCTACAGAGATTAACCAAGAGTACCTTTTTTGTTCGTTTCCATCAATTGAACATTACTGGAGCACAAACAGGCTATATAATGTAAAGCTTTGGCGCTCAAATATGAGTCGAAATCGATTCGAGTTGTTACTTCGTTATTTTCATTTGGTTGATAAATCAATACCATCTGCTGACAGATTATTCAAGGTGAGACCAATACTAAATCATTTCAATAATATTATGCGTGAAAACTATGTACCAGATAAAAATATTTGTATTGACGAATCCATGATGCTGTGGTGTGGAAGATTGCACGCCCAAGGTCCCGGGTTCAAATCCCGATACGGTCCGCTTAAAAAATGTTAGACGAGCATTTTTCACAAAAATACGACCTCGTTCGGATGAAAGGTAAAATGGAGGTCGCGTGTGTGAGTGTTATCACGCACGTTAAAGATCCCTAACTTACTTGGAACAGTAAAGTTTCGGCAAAATTCAAAATTTTTCAGGTAAAAAAACACTCGCTTCCTGGCCAATGTAGTACCTTCGGATGGAGCATTGGAAAATCACATGTAAGGTGTGAAGGATTGCAGTTCCGCCAGTACATAAAAAATAGAAAACACAAATACCGTGTCAAACTGTATAAACTATGTGAGTACGACGGTCTTGTAATGAAAATAAAGATCTACAGCGGAAAATCTGAGGAAACTGACCATAATTTAGGTCACACTACTGATGTTGTGTTACATTTACTTCAGGACTATCTCGATAAGGGATACACGGTTTACATGCATAATTTTTATAATTCTATTATTCTTACGAAACTGCGAAATAAACAAAAATCTTATGTGTGTGGAACCCTACGAAATAACAGAAAGGGAAATCCCAGAGATGTGGTAAATCGTAAACTGAAAAAAGGGGAGTGTATTTGGCAACAAACTGGTCTTGTTGCTGTATGCAAATGGAAAGACAAACTAGATGTTCTTACCATTTCAAACATGCATGTTGTTGAAATGGTAGAGGTGTCCAATCGCAATGGAAAACTTTCTATGAAGCCGAATATAATTCAAGATTACAATATAGGAATTTTTATCATTGACCAATCAGATCAAATGCTGTTGTACTACACATCTCTAAAAAAACTATTAGAGATGGCCCAAAAAGGTTTCACTACATATTATATATATATATATATATATATATAAAATTATGTTTTTTCTTAACCTTAAATTATAGATATCTTTGTTTTATTCTTGGAAGTTGGTCACTTTAAATAAATCTAATTGACCTATGTTTTTTGAATTCTAATTTTTATTATATAAATTGCTATGAATGACATGTTTCGGTCTTGTGGACCGATTTCTATTAGCTATATCATTACTATAATAATAAATTGATATAAATGACATTTAACTTACGTTCTATATAATAAATTACAACTTCAAATTATTTTGGGGTTTCCAATATAAATTCCAGGGCAGTCCATACAATTGATTTGATAAATAATGTGTTTTGTTTTTATTTTCGGTTTTAGGTTTAGGATTTGGAAAATTTTTTTATTATTTCTTTTTGTTTAATATCGTTAATATTTTTGTTGTTATTATTAAATATTTTATGAACTTTGTTTTTTATTATGGGATTATAAAATTGTTTGGGATAAGAATTATTGTTAAGAATGTTTTAATTTTTGTTTTTAGTTCTATGTTTATTATGTGAAAGTTGGAATCGGAATAAAATGCACACCTGGATTATCAGAAGAAATTAAAAATATTTAAAAAATCACAATATACATGTCGCTCATAAACCAAACAATGCCAATAAAAATTTTTTTACAAATCTTAAACCTAAAACGGAAAATAAAAACAAACACATATTATTTATCAAATCAATTGTATGGACTGCCCTGGGATTTATATTGAAAACACCAAACAATATCTCCATAAAAGAACATACTAAAGCCGGCTACTGCTACCGCGTTTTTTTTTTTTAAAACAAGTGATAACAAACGTCTTTATTACTTACTGTTCACAAGTCTAATTAACAGTATATGCCTTATTTGTAGATGTTTTCAGTCCACTTAACAATGAAGCACTACTACACTAATGAAATTACAAGCACTAATATCTTCTTAAACTAACTTCTTTACCATATGTCCATTAACAACACTAACACAACTATTTGTTTATACACTTCTATTTATTTATGTATACTACAAGCTGCATGTACATTAGACACAGCATATATCATTTATGTATAAATTCTTGAACTCCTAAAAGCTCAACTACGTTTACTGTACACGATATAATTTATATTAAACATTCAAGTATAGACTAACTCTTACATTCATAAGCGGCCTTATATATACCCTAAATTAAAGACATGACTCATTATCTAGTAATTTCTAGAAGGATTTTCGAATCCTGAAGAATACGCTGTGCCCCGGGCGTTTGTATGTTTGACGGGTTGCCTAATAGTGGATTGCAACAATACGATATTCGATCAAAACCAACAACAAAAAATGCACCGCACGTGCCACCCACGCTTTAGAAAAATTACACAAATTTGATGTTACAAACATAAATATTTTAAATACTGAAACTAATGATAATAAAAGAAATATACTTGAAACGATTGAAATTCAACGAAATGTTAACTGCATAAACTCTAAATCAGTTCAAGAAAATTTTGCAAACATTTACCGAAATCTAATTTAATAATTAAAAGAGTATAAAAATTGCTTACTATCTTAATAAAAACATTCTTATACTTCCTAGATAATTTTAAATTTCAATGCTTCAACATACCTATATTATATATAAAACATAAAAACAGCAAATAACTTTGACACATCTGTCAAACTGACTTTTTAATATATACTCTGGTTTTGAAACATTGAAAATTAGGATATATATATATATATATATATATATATATATATATATATATATATATATATATATATATTGGAAAATAAAATAAATATATATGTATAGCTTTCAAAATGCACCGACCAGCTCAAAACGGTTATATTTCTATGTAGCATGTACGACTATAACCCTGGGCTAAGGTTCTAGGGTTCTACAGTAGTATCAATTTTTACCAAATAATGTGGTGTACCAATTTTTCAACCAAATATTTTTATCACACACAAAAATTATAAACTTTTTTTATGATTAAATAGTTACCGAATCCTGATACAGTGTAGGTGTACCTACGTGTAGTTTCTACAAATGAAAACGACGCTGTGCTCCCCAAGAAGTTCCTACAATTTTAAAAATGTTTTAATACTCAATATTAGAAATTTTTAAAATTTTTCTGATTTGTCAAAGATGACAGATCTACTTGGTGATGTTTTCAGATATCTTTTCTATTACAAAACTGTGTCCAAAAATTTATACTAGAATTTTGAAACAAACTTTTTCTACATCTAACATATATGATGCACAAAATATAACCTCGTTCTCAAACTCAAAAGTAAAATTAAGAATAATTAAATGTCAAAAACTCATTCATCCTTTTTCACTACTTGAACTTTCAAAAATATCTTCCACCATTTCCTTTGGTGCAGCTGTCATTTAGCACCATTTCATTTAAATCTTCTCGTTTTCCAGTAACAATATCATCCATATCCTTTTACCACACTTTTTTAGTCTTTTAGGTATAATATATATTACCTTGTGTCAAAATCTTCAAAAAATCAAAACTACTTAAAACTCAAAATCATCAACTCCACTTTTATTCTTATTCATTTCAAATATTATCAACATTAAATCAAAATTAGATCTTGTACAAAAATCTTATCAAAAACAAACATTAATTCCAAAATTAGAATTAGTACATTTCATCAAAAATTATTTTCTCAATAAATCAATCAACATAATATCACCTTGGTTACCATAATCCCCATAGCCTACATCAATATTAAACTTTTAATATAACATCAGACCACTATGTACAAAATAATAAGTAACATTTTTAAATCCCCAAATCTTGATACAGTCTTAATAAGCCAAAATTCAAAGAAAATTCGTCCCCCACCCCTTATCACCATTACACCATTACAATATATATATATATATATATATATATATATATATATATATGTATATATACACCCAATGCGTACAAAATTTTTCAAAAAGTAACTTCTTCTAAAATAAAACTGACAAAGTTTAGTGGAAGAATTCGTCATCACGTTTTGGACAAGAGATTTAACCAGTTTAAAAAAGAATTAGATTGCAAGAGCTCCATTATTTAGACAGTCTGCACCTACCGATAAAAAACAGCACCCGACAAAGTCATGTAGTACAAGTACCTAAGCTAAAAAACGCCGAGAAACGCGTTATTTTTGTCTGACCTGTCGACCTATGAAGAGAAGTCATCTCTTTGAGTGGAGATTGTTTTAAAAAGTTTCACAAACAATAAAAATATTCTTTTACTTCTTGATTTTGAATAAATTTTGTATAATTGTATTTTCTGTTCATGTATTAATAAATTTTCTGTTCATATAAGCCAGCATTGATTTCTTGTTCTCTTCCCAGAAGCCATCTATCCATATTAGCACATATACTACGAGTTCAATCGTAGTTGCACGAAAATGCAAGTAAACGCAGTACGAGATAGCTCATAGTCGGCGTCCTACCAAAGAACGCAATCTACGAGTTATCTCGTAGTTGGCAGTCAACGTGTTAAGGTCGATCCTAAATACTTTAGTTAATTGTATACAACAAAAGATGCTTTATTATTAAAATATTTAAGTGGTTGTAATCATCAATATTTAAATTCAGTAGTTGGAAGATATTTTCTATAATGCCAATTTTACTTTTCGCAGTTCTAGTACATAAAATCACCAGCAAATAACCTTTATTTCAGTATCCAAGCAGGTTCAATTTTATTAGATTATTCTTATCTCGTACTATTGCTATAAATAGCTGCACAATTGTAGCAATTATTTAGTAAGTGACTTCGGTGAAGAAAATGGACGGAAGCGTTTTGTATTTACGAAGCTTTGGTACTGCATCTGTAGGCATTCCTGATCAATATGCTGACGGAAAAGCGGCCAAGTTATGGGAAATTTTTATTGGCGATAATAAAGTACGAACCGAAATTTATAAAAAGTTTCTAATTAGATTGTTGCATGAAAATGGTTGCAAGAGGATTTTAGATGTTGCATGCGGTACAGGGTATGTCATTTTTATAATTATTATTTTGCGCACATTTCTATTATTCGCCATTTTCTATATTTATTCATTTATTAGAAAAATCTTAACTTAAACATTTGGAATATCTTCCAACAATATTGAACAGTCATGATTTATTAAATATGAACTAAAAGTTAGAGATCGGGTGAAGGTCGGCTGATAGAAAACGTATACAGTTTTGGGCTTTCTTTCTAAACTATTTTATTCAAATTACTGATATGAATTGCAATATTGTTTATTTGTGGTAAAAGTGGTAACTGCAGTAGGTGTATTACATAAATACAAATAGCGTTTATACTGTAAATTGCTGTCGTCCATAACACTTTGTAAATAATTTTATTAAAAAATACCACAAACTACTTTTTTGTAGATACGCTAATGGCTCTAACATTGCTAAAAAGTAAAAAAAAAATTAATAACAACAGGTTCGTATACTTTCTGTATGGAATTCGAGAATCTTAACATTTAACTTTTAGATTACGCTAACATGTGTTCGATTATTAACTTCATTTTGACGTACAATCTTTACATAGAGCACATTTGCAGGGTAGTAGTAAAAATACCAATATTTTCATGCTTTGATTTTTTTTTTATTTACTGACACATTTACTATAAATAACATTCATATATTAGATCGGGTAGTCGTATCCTATAGATTTTTTAAATATAAATTAAATATCGAAGACATCATTATAGAAAAGTAGAGAAAGCGAATAGGTTGCAAGAATATATGGAGAATTTATATGTAGGAGAGGAACTAGTAGCACTAGAATAGGAATCGGACATCGAAAACAATGACTTCAGATAATGTATACATAGAGATTAGTTTGAATTAGCATTAAAGTGCCTGAAAAATATAGATAAAGTGCAATCAGAAACTCTAAAAACCGCTGGACAAGCAATAACAAAACGTCTCTTCCAACTTGCAAGCTTATGTATGAGACAGATGAGATATCCAAAGATTTCAAATGTAACATCATAGTAACTATACCAACAAGATGTAGACTGTGCGAATTTCAGGGAAATGTATAGATTGACTAAAATAGAAAACAACGGAGGTACGCATCAAACCAGTTCCAGGACTGAAAACCTGTGATGAAATAAATATCAAAGATTGTATGTCACTATTAAAAAATTTGGAATGTCCAAATATATTTCGGTTACCTACCAAAAGGTTATCTTTGTAATTTCAACACTATTTATTAATAGGATAAAAATATAATTGCCCATTTTATAAAAAAAGAATGATGTAATTTCTAAGGAAACTAGAAGATAAAAGAAGCTAATAATATCGCGGTGAATATTTGCACTGAAGTTTGAACTCTGATCAATCGTATGCATTACAGTGTCAGGCAACTAAGCGAATTTGTTATTTATTTCGCAAAGTAGTCAATACTATGATCACGCTCGCGCCTGCTTTGGTGCGATGATCAAAGTAGCATTTATATTGACCTATTTAAACTAAGGTCGGCAGTTATGTAATTTCAAACAGTTAAACTTGTTGAAGGTCAGGCTCGGACTATCAACTTTTATATATCTTGTCTAGCTTTTTATCAGTTATTCAAGTGGTGAACCCATTGTTGCAATTTTTTCTTCTAATTTTATTTTCAGTTACATCAGCGTGTAAGAATAACCACTAAACTTGGTACAAAACTGACAAATTCAGAGGTAGTACAACTATGGTTGCCCATATCTGATGATGATGGGATGCAACTCATCATCATTAGGTCTTCAGTCCTAGAACTAGTTAGACGCGTACCATCATTGTTCCCTATTCTGAACTAACCTACAGATTTCCCTGAAATATGCACAGTTTGCATCTATAACTGTCTGATCTAGGTCTACATCTACTTCTTTTTTCCTATCTCTGCTTGTAATATATCACATACTATTCCCCAAAAAATGCCTTAGAACGTATTCCGCCCTACTATTTCTCTTTTTCCCCAGATATCCTTGTTCCCCTACTATTTCTGTAACTTATTTGTTATTATCTTTGTCTGTCCATGCTATCTTCCTCATACATCTGAAGCACATCATTTCAAAAGGATGCTACCGTTTTTCTGTCTGCGTTTCAGACTGCCCGTATTTCATAGGCATACTGTGCTGTGCTCCACACATATGCTTTCAACTATTTTCTTCTTATTCTGTTTGTTGTCTTTCCTCATAGGCGATGTTCTTTCGATCACTTTCTATTGTTTTACAGTTATATGCCCTATTTCTCCGATCTTCAATGGTTGTGAAGGGAGGTAAGCAGTCTGTGGCTGGCAAGTTCTCCCAACACTTAACCATTTGGCGATTTAATATATTTTCCAATTTATCTTTTCGCACAGTCAACATTAATTGCAGGTATTTCGCAGCCATTAGGTTTTCCGTCTCAAAACTGGTTGGACACGTACCTGCACTTATTTATATTCTGAGCTAGCCTACATAGTTTCCTGAAATTCTCACACAGCATGTGTATTCAGGTTAATCTTCTTTGGGAATTAAACCACTCATAGTTTTTAAAATCAACTTTATTTACGTTTCGATCCATGACCTAGGATCGTTGTCAAAATAATAATAAAAACTTCAAGTTTGACATTTATGACATAAATTGAAGGTGACTTTGATTTATTGATGTTCGAAATATTTGGTTTGAGTATACTAAGCAAAAATTTTTAAAGTTTAACAGAATGATTGCCTTCAATTTGTGTTGCGCCCCGGGATCGGCTTTCTTTAGGTAGCCACTACGCTTAACGTGAAATCAGCTGATTAATTTTTATTGGTGAATTTTATATAAGTTGAATAACTTGGAATTGGAAAACATTTTTTAACATGTTTCTATTTATACAATTGAGAGGATGGTTATTAAAGAAGTGTGCGATTGCATTATTGAAAGGCTTAAGTAGTGGTTTTTCATATTTATTTTGAGAGGGAAAATTCATTATGATTTAAGTTACCTCTTTGGTAGATTTTAACATGGTTCTGAGGCGACTCTATGGCGGGTTTACACTTGTCAGATACCAATGTTGTTCTATGAAAATTGTAAATGGATCTGAGGCGACCCTATGGCGGGTTTACACTTGTCAGATACCAATGTTGTTCTATGAAAATTGTATATGGATCTGAGGCGACACTATGGCGGGTTTACACTTGTCAGATACTAATACTGTTCAACGGAGATTGTATACGGTTTTGAGGTAACCTTATTGTAGATTTATACTTGTCAGATACCAATGCTGTTCTACAAGGATTGTTAATATGCTTATTTTTATGTAATTAGTTATTTTATGTATAAATAGAAATCATGTATGTAGGCTGTATTTCATGTTAATATTGCAAGGAAAACCCAGGAAAAACTTGCAATGCTACCTAGATATTGTGGGCATTTGATTTTCATTTGTTATTTCTTTTAGTAATGGAATCCATTGTTTACTGAAAGTCACGGATTCGTTTGCAACTCAGTTATTTTTATGTAGGGTTATATAAGCAACTACTTTGATTTTGCGTTTTTGGTGGCTTTCTTCTTTTTCTTCTTTTCAGGGAGTATGTGTATTCAGCTCGTTCCCTTTCTATTGTTTTCTAATTTTATACCCTATTTTACCGAGATTCAGTGAAGGAGGTTAAGCAACCTGTGGCTACCAAGATCCCCCAACACTTAGACATTTACCGAAATAATGGTTTTCCAGTAAATCCTTTCACACACTTAACATTATTCGAGAATATTGCCCAACCAATTCTTGTAGTTACTTATAATAATCATAATCATCATGTTTAAGCACAGTTATCTTTTCGTCATTACTTTATCCATCTTGGGATTGGTTGGATGCGTACCTCCATTGATTTCTATTCTGGGCTAGCCTACACATCTCCCTGAAACCTCTACAGCCTACATCTTTTACTATCTGTGTGCAGTAGTCTAATCTAGGTCTGCCTCTTCTTCTCTTTTTTCCTATCTCTGCTTCTAAAATATTCCGCACTATTCCCTCATGCCGTAGTATGTGGCCTATCATCCTATCTCTCCTATTTTTTACCGTTTTCCACATATTTCTTTCTTGCCCTACCATTTTTAGTACCTCTTCGTTCTTAACTTTGTCTGTCCATGATATCATCATCATACGTCTGTAGCACCACATTTTAAAGACTTCTACCTTTTTCTTGTCCGCTTCTCCTACTGTCCAGGCTTCACAGCCGTACAGTGCTGTGCTCCACACATATGTTTTAAGCAATCTTTTCCTTGTTTCTATGTTTGTGGTCTTTGAGCACAGTAGTTGCTTTTTCTTGTTAAATGTAGCACGACCTTGTGCTAATCTTTGTTTTATATCTTTTGTGCTTTTCCCATCTTGCGTTATTTGGCTTCCTAGGTAGCAGAAATCCTTAACCTCTTGTAAGTTCGTGTTAAATACTTGTATTCTTGTTTTGATTTATTTTCCCCACCTTTGCAAACTAGAACTTTAGTTTTAGTTTTGTTAATTTTCATACCGTATCCCTCTGTTAGAACCGTTTCCATTTCATTAAGAGCAGCTTCTAACTCTTCCTTGCTAGATGCTAATACCGCTATATCATCTGCAAATCTAAGCATATCAATTTTTTGTCCCTGCATAGTAATTCCAAATGTCTTCCTGCATTTGACAGTATTCATTGCCTCCTCTATGTACAAGTTAAAATCAATGGGGATAGGGCACGTCCCTGTCTCACCCTTTCCTAATGTTTACTTCTCTACGTTCCTGCTCTAATTCTATTACTGCTGTTTGCTCTTTGTATAAGCTATGTACTATTCGTCTATCCCTATAACTCATTCCAATCTTTTGAGTATTTCAAACATTTTTTCCAATTTATATTGTCGAATGCTTTTTCCAGATCTACAAACCCTATATACATGCTTTCCCTTTTCTATTGTTTTCTCCATTATCACTCTCAGAGCTAAAATAGCCTCCCGTGTTCCCCTGTTTCGCCTAAACCCAAATTGGTTTTGTCCTAGTATTTCTTCAGTCCGTTTTTCCATTCGTCTTTGTACAA
The DNA here is from genome assembly GCA_036346225.1 of Platerodrilus igneus. NCBI lineage: Eukaryota > Metazoa > Arthropoda > Insecta > Coleoptera > Lycidae > Platerodrilus > Platerodrilus igneus. Next base: position 211,550 of record JARFIW010001148.1, read on the forward strand.
TTCTAGTTAATATTTTTGACACGTGTGCTGTCAAACTTATTGTTCGAAAATTTTCACATCTATCCGCGCCTTTCTTTTTTGGTATAGTTACTATGATGCTACGTTTGAAATCTTTGGGTATCTCGCCTGTCTCATACATATAGCTTACAAGTTGGAAGAGACGTTCTGTTACTGCTTGTCCAGCGGCTTTTAGAGTTTCTCCTTGCACCTTATCTGTACCCGGCGCCTTACCATTTTTCAGACTCTTTAATGCTAATTCAAACTCGTCTCGAAGTATAGGATATCCCAAGTCATCATTTTCAATGTCTGATTCCTGTTCTAATGCAGTTAGTTCCTCTCCTGCATATAAATTCCCTATATATTCTTGCCATCTACCCACTTTCTCTACATTTTCTATAATGACGTTTCCTTGTGCGTCCCTTATATTTTTGCTATACGGTTTTATATCCTTAAAATTCATTCTAATTAATTTGTATGCTTCGTCTGTCTTTCCTATTTCCATCTTAGTTTGTACTTCTTTGCACTTTTTATCAATCCATTGTTCTTTAGCTTTCCTGCAACTATGTATAATAAAATTGAAAATGTTGTTTTAGGGTTCAGAAAGCAAAAGACAATACTAGTTACAGGAAATTCTAATGCAGTTATATACCAAATTAGAGATGGAGTACGAGAGGTACTCGATATGTAACGGGAATAAGTAACAAAAACAAAATTTAAGATTTGAACACTTCTTTACCGTTTTTCTAAACAATGATTGATACATTTTTGCTTACGTTGGAACCAATTTTCATAGCATTTTTTCCATTCCGATTGAGATATCTGCAAAACATGGGTTTTAAACGCATCAACCGCATCTCCTGGTGTCGAAAATTATTGCCCACGCAGTTTGTTCTTTACGTGTGGGAACGAAAAGAAATCATTGGGTGCCAAATCAGGACTATACGGCGGATGATCCATCAAGTCGATGTTATGAGTGCTCAAATAGTCACTTGTTTGAGTCGATGTGTGAGTGCTCGCATTGCAAAAATGGAGAATGAGTCGGCGCCGTTGGCTTATTTTTCTTATTTTCCGAAAACTTGTGGCAAACAAATGGTTGTATACCAAGCACATTTAACTGTTTTACGATCCTTTAAAGCAAAGATCGTGGCATTTCCATTTATTCCGAAAAAACAGGCAACCATTTTTTTTCGAAGTGCTTCGAGCGCGAACAACTTTTGGGTTTATACAAATAAATCCAAGATTCGTCACCTGTGTAAATATTATTCACTGCGTTTGATGCACCACAATCGTATTTTTTGAGCATTTCTTTACACTAGTCGACAAGTCGTTTTTTGAGTGATTGCCAAATTATGTGGGATCGAACGCACATATAGCTTTTTCATAGCTAAATGTTCATGTAATATCGAATGTATACTTGCCTTATCAATGCCTAAGGATGCCTTAATTTCACGATTAGTCACATGACGCTTTTGCTTTATCAGTTCGCACACAGCATCGATGTTTTCTAGTACAACAGCCATTTTGGACGAGCTTCTTTAAATTCATCTATTAGCGAACTACGACGACGATTGAATTCAATATACCAACGATATACGATAGTTTTAGTTGGAGCTTCTTCTCCAGAAGTCGAAATAAGTTGATTCAGGCACTGTTGTGGAGATAATCCACGTCGGATATTGTAAAAAATCATCGCACGAAAATGTTCACGAGGTACTTCCATTTTTTGGCCGAGACAAATAGTGTTCATATGGCAAAATATTATAAGCATGTATACTGTCAAAAATGTCAAACTTTAGGTTAGAAACGTCAGATCACATCTAGCAACACTAGTGCTGTCAGCTCCTGATACATATCGAACACCCCTCATATGATGTAGTTAGTAAACAGAATGTTTAAAAATTATAAAGACTGGCTGTGTGCTCGGAAAATGTAGGAGAATATAGACAAATTTCAGGTAGATTATATATTCGTTAAGTGAGATTCAGAAATCAAGTAAAGGGTTTTAAGACTTATTTAGGTATATATATAAATAATGACCACAATTTAACAGTATGGAAATGTAATTTAAAGTTATTGCTAATAGCAAAAATAAAATGCTACCTAGATTATATGTAGATAATTCAAACGATATCAAAATCAAAGAATTGTTTAAAATAAGCTATAGTAAATCGACTAAGACAACAAGAATAGAAAATTGTAATTCCGTTAGGAAGTAGGGAAATATTAGGAACTGAAGGGTAATCAAGCAGGAATGAACTGCCAATGCACGAAATAGTATATTTAATAAAAGAAAGAAGGATATATAAAAGTGTTACAATTGGTTAAGGTAAGGGAAAACTTAGGAACTTTGGAATAAGGTAAATATATTGTGTAGGAGGCTAAACAACAATTGGTGAAAAATTATTTTGTACTGCAGCGAGCAGTAAATAATGGAAGATCAACCACGTCTCCTTAAAATATGAAGAACTTCTGTAATGCAAATAAGACATTGAAAGCTGATGCAGGTTTAACAGTAGTAAAAGCAAAAGTCTATGGAAGAAGCGGAAATAATTTAAGAAACCATTTATTTCTTTAAACAGGATTTAGTTAATATAGAAGAATTATAGATGAAATAGAAATTAGAATATATAATATAAGGAACGGAATTTGAAAAAGCACCAAACCAATTAAAGCTCGGTTTTCAGCAGAATTCATTAGATGTTGGGGTGAGAATATAAAAAAGGACATTAAAAAGCTAATAAAGGAATGAAAAAGAACGAACCTCAGAATTTTCAATTGTGAGATTAATGTTGTTTCTGAAGAAATCGAGATGATAAAATTGCAAAAATTTTATAACAATTAGTGCTAAGCCATGGTTGAAATATACTGACTGAAATATTTTACAATGGAATACAGAACAACACTGATGAGAAATTAACAAAAGACCCGTTTAGATTTATGAACAGTAGTTTGAGACAACCCAACCCTAATATTAGTATTAGAAGGAAGGTTAAGAGTTAGAAAAACTACAACAATAGGTTTAATAAATATGGTCAATACCTTTGACAATGTAGATTTAAGTGCATTGTTTTGAATTTTAGAAAGCTAAAGTATGAGCGCGAGATAGGTTTTGGGCTTCTTAGAGTGGCTTTTTAAAAAGGTTTCTTCCAAAAAATTCTTCTATTAATTTATTTTAAACAGAAATTTACAATATTAATTTTAATTACAGGTACATTATATGCACTAACGCATTGAGGTCAAAAATATTCTAAGTTGATAATCACCATTTAATTTAACTAAAATTAGGGTGAGTAGCTGAACAACCAAAAATGCTCAAGTTGTGAAGCTCGAGACTGACTGGTCAGCTTGGGCTCCTGAGGGTATTTATGCTATTCCTACCCCTCACATTGCTTGTGGGAACTGTAGATCTCATGTCTGCTATTTCTTGATACAATACTAAGTATTACATTTTAATAATATTAATTTTTATTGTCTACTATGACCTGCACCTGCAGTGTCATATTACGTCTGGAATACAATGTAGCTGTTTCCGTTCTCATGTCTGGTTTGTGAATTTTCATTAACCTTTTATTATGTTCTTCAATTATACAATGTAACAATACTTCTTAAATCTTAATAATTCTAGGTACATATACATATATATTGATTTGGGGATATATAACTTGCGCTATTTACAACTCATATACGACGGTTATGCTGAAAAATGATGCACACATGTTTGCAGAACACGAACAAAACACACAAATTAAATTAAAGTAAAATTCTTAGGGTTCAAAATTATATTTTAATTTTTCATCATGGGCACCGTTAAGCCTAACACGTTTTTCGCAAACGTGTAACAAGTTTTTCAACCCGTCACTCTAAAATTCTTCCGACTTATTTCAAATAAGGATGCGATAGCTTTCATCACCTCATCGTCCGACGTGTAGTGATTATCCTTGAGTTCTCTCTTAATAGAGGAAAAAAATAAAAATCGCAAGGCACGAGATCGGGGGAGTAATTAGGACGTGGAATCGGTTCAAACTTCAGATTTTGCAGTGCCTCTTCGGTTGCGCGTAAGCTGTGTGAACGAGCGTCATGTTGCAAGATTATTGGCGCTGTTTAACTCGCATTGATATAGCACTATAACACGTCTTTCATACTTTCGCTACTCAAAACGATCTGGTGAAGAGAACATCTTCAAAATGGACATGCGTATAGAAGGGACTATTATTTCCGAATGCCACCATACGCGCTTCTGTAGGTTATGTTGTTTGTGTTCTACCAGCATGTGTGCATTACTTTTCAGCCTACGCTCGTAGCAAACACATGCATGTAAAGGAAATTGATAATGCGGCATCAAAGTCTAAATTTGATAGGAGCAAAACAAGAATGCGCATTTTAACCAATTTAATTTAAATTGTATATGAAGCAAGCAACAAATAGCAGTAAAAAATTGGGGAAATAGATTGATACATACAGTCTTAGTCCCAGAAAATCTAATAGGTAAACAACTGGGTGAAATACGTCGTTAAAATTCTGTATTTCGAGAAAAAAACCGAAAACCTCGATTGCACCCACATGAATGTTGCCAACTAACTCTGTTGGAAGGCTGGTGTAAGGTGTTCTGAGAAGGGTCCCAAAATACAATCGGGAATTAGATGGGACGCCACCTATTCTCGAAATACGAGGACTCCTAGGGAATACCATTAAACCAATAACGGGAGGAGGATGTTTCTGATCTATAATTCACACGAGGTGTAATAGGTTACACTAAATCTGAATTTAACTTAAAATAAACTTTAGCAATACAGACACTAATATACCTATTTAAAAACTGCTGACTAAAAATAATGTTTTTAACGTCATCATCGTTAGATCTTCAGTTCTGAAACTGGTTAGACGCGTATCGTCATTATTTACTATTCTAAACAAACCTATCCATTTTCCTGAAATTTGCACAGTCTGCATCTTATCACTATGTGAGATAGGTCTACATCTACCTCCTTTTTCCTATCTCTGCTTGTAATATATCACATACTATTTCCCAAAAATGCCTTAGAATGTATTCTGTCCTCCTTTCTCTTATTTTTTCAAAGATATCCTTCTTCCCCTACTATTTCTATAACCTATTTGATATTAACTTTGTCTGTCTATGCTATTATCCTCATACATCTGAAGTACAACATTACAAAAGGCTGCAACCATTTTTCTGTCTGCTTTTCCTACTACCCATATTTCATAGGCATACTGTGCTGTGCTCCACACATATGCTTTCAACAATTTTCTTCTTGTTTCTATGTTTGATGTCTTTCATCATAGGCAGTGTTCTTTCTTGTTAGATGCAGTTCGGTCCCCTTCTATTGTTTTACAATTATATACCACATTTCTCCGACATTCAGTGGCCGTTTTTAACATTAAATGCTAAATTACTTGTATATTTATCACGTCTCTAGATAATATTTATGTGAAATTCTTTCATAAGTTTTCCTAATCCCAAAATGACCCCACGTAGGTTCATAATGGCAACGTTTTAAAATTGTTGTTCGATCAGTTCTAGGAATAACCTTTTTCCAGGCATAGTCTGTTATTAGATGTGCTTGAACAACTTTCTTCTTTCCATTTTCCATCTATTAAATTTTGGAAGATTGTAATGATAATTTCCTTGAAATTTCTTCGTTTAAACCAGATATTTGGTATGCCAAGATGTTATCCAACCTTCAAAGAAATCCTCAAAAATTTAATAGATGGAATATAGAAGGAGGAAGGTTGTTCAAACACATCCCAGGTCGATTTCCAAATTTAATAGCAGACTATACCTGAAACGTGCTTAAAGAACGATTTTGAAACGTTATCATGATAAGCCTACTACAGGTCATTTTGAGATTAAGAAAACTTTAGAAAGAATCACACATAAATATTTTAGGCCTCAACTTCGTGCGAATGTTGCTCGGTATCTTAATAAATGTAAAATGTATTTGGCTTAAAAACCCAAACCGAAATTATTATTGGGAAAGTATTTCGCCAATCTGTTATGTCAATACCCCGGCCAGGTGATCTCTGTTGATTTGGTAAGGCCTCTGCCTAAACCTGCAAAAGATTATACTTAAGGTTTATCTATTGTTGATACTTTTACTAAATTTGAATTATTTTTCAACTTCAAAATGCAACAGTTTCAGCTCTTGCACAGAAATTGAGAAGTCTGTGATTTAATTGTTTGGGACACCTCAATATATTATAGTTGATATGGCGTTCAATTCCGTAGCTGTATTTTCATAAATATTATGTGATAATATAATTCAATCACTATTTTCACTGCACATTATCATCTACAAGCTTCGCCAACCGCAAGGATAAACCGAGTACTTAAGACTATGTTTGTCTTTCATGTAACTGAGAATTATATATCATGGGATAAATATTTACCAATGCTGCGGTGCATGATGTTATGGGAATGACACAGTATTTTGCTAACTTTGGATTGGACATGGGCATGGATGGTTCCTCACTTGAAAAGGATGTGGCTTTTGAAAATTTTGAAGACGTCTTGTAAAAGTAGAGATAATGTAAAAGGCAGCGTGTCTAAATTTGATAAACTTTATAAAAATGTAGGTAAAGAATTAGACCATACTTACCAGAAAGCTAAAATTAATTGACTTGGTAAACGAAAAATGCAATTTCAAGTTGGATATGCAGTTTAAAGTAGAACTTTGTTGTGTCAGACGGAACAAAATATTGCATTACTACATTAGCACCAAAATATATAGCACCATTTTCTATTAAAAATAAAATATCTACTAATGTTTGTTATCAAACAGGCTAAACGGTAGCGAATAGGAGTCGTTGGCACGGCAAAGATTTGAAACTAAATCTTGCTGATTAACCTAACCTCTGCTTGTTCAATTTTCTCTTATGATTAAGTTTTTTTTCTTTTGTATCATACGTTTGATTCGATTTAGATAAATTTTGTATACAGTTACACTATATACTGATTTTGATGTATATTTTACTCTTGTCTCTTAGAAATGCTTTCTGATCAAAGTCAGTGGGTACCGATCCCTTATATATTAAGAATACGACCAACGTCCTTTCCTTTTTTTCACCCTAAGTGCACTCGCTCGTAGTGGTACTGTTCCTGCTACCTACCACCATCTGAATCTTGAAATAACGTATTTTTCTTTTCCGTCTTCCTGCCGGTCTATCTCGGAAAGAATGGGTAGAAATTACCCCGCTAAGCATTAAGGCATAACATTGCTCTTTTGTAAGCTGATGTGTTGTTCTTTTATCTTTTACTTTTGCGTATTCTTTTCCTTCTTATCAAATATTTTCTTATCTTTCAACCTTTACCTTTTTCTTGTTGGGTATATCCCCAGCTTAAATCACTGGGAGGCTATATAAGCTGGAGTGGTAGTAATACCTGAGTCTAGATTATGCACTTTGGCCATGCCGAAATCCAGCGTCAGGATACTGGTTTAATCATTGACTGGCTTCTAATGAAAAAAAAACATACTCTCCTTGCGTTAAAGCTGTAGATTGCCAGTAGAGAAATTAGGAAATGAGGGTTTATTGTTGATTTATTTAACACCACATACACACGCGCGCGTACACACACACACACACTCCATACTCACAAACACACATATTGTTTGTTGTTTTTCTTTTCTTTCGTTTTGCTTTCTTCTTTCAGATCTTGTGCTGTTTCCTAGTATTTTTAAGGTTCCGTACCTTATAAGGTATAACAGAACTTTTATAATTGTAAGAGGATTCTAAAATATTTTTAAATTACAACTAAATATTTTAATAAAATCTTACGATGTGATGAATAAGCAATAATTTAGAATAAAGAAAGCCGTCGAAATCGTTAATAAATATTCAGATGCAGGAACTGCGCATACAAAAGATAGGGAACTCTTTGGAGGGTTTGTCTTCACCGAAACCTATCTCTAAGCGTTGCTGAATGAGCTGTCTCACACGATTAGATTCAACGTAGTTGTTCTCTCCTTTAAAAAGTAGATAGGAGGACGTTTCACTACTTCTCACCTTGGGTGGCACTAACGCAATAAAAGTATTAACTAAAATAGGTTTATAATGGTTATTTCATACTTTTAGGTTGAGGTTGATGCCTTGGTGTTCATTTTTCCCTACCTGTACCAATTTATTTTAATTTATTTCATATTTTTGGTAAAAGTCTGATTAATTAGAGGGTATGTAACATTCCTTTGGAATATATGTATAATTTTAATTGTGTCGGTATTGGTAAATCTCACCAATAGGGATAGTGCTATATCCTTTAGGAAATGCAATTTTAGTTTACCTGCATTAACGATCTAAGGAAGGATTATTTTTGAATTTTACATTGTTTATTGTAAAAGGTTGTCAAATTCATTATGGCGGTTTCAATGGTTAAAAATGGTATTACCATTACTTTATATTTTAAAGTAGTGCAGTTTTATGATTCATTTGTTTTGATTAATAATGTACAGCATTGGCACCTCTGGCATCATTGACTTAGAACGAAGAAAGTTTATACGCGAAATAATGTCGGTGCAGGAAATAGAAAATGCCTTCGTTGTACATGTTAATGTTACAGAAAGATAATTTGATATGTTAGATTAAGAAAAGCAATAGAAGTAATTTAATTTTGCGGTCTTAATTCATTAGTCCAAATTCTGCCTAAAAGTATCTCGAATCGTCTTGTGTAAGGCAGGCTTTTTGTTGAGGACTTTGTCATTAACCTTAAAAGACATAACATGCCAACTTGAGTAGGTACCGTTTACATTGTCGAACCGATTAATAAAATTAGACATTGAAGTTTGGAATAATATTCTACCAGGTTGGTGACTTTTAATTTTAGAAACAAATGGTTCCCATATATGAGAATTTCATGTTGGAAAATGACACACTGGTGAAAAACATCAAACTTTTCAACATAGTCTTAGAAGTCCGTCAGAATCCTGGTTAAAATGAATTAAGTTTAAAATATCATTGATTTTAGTTATTTCCAAAAGTATCTACAGCCAAATTACTATAGATGTTTATAATGAAATTTCTGAAACTGTAACTTACAGTGATTGTAAATCAACTAACTTTTTTTTAACTGTATAAACTTGTAAACGTACCCTCAGTACGTTCTTGTAATTAGTTTAAGAACTTAGAAAGTAATTTTGTTCTCCGAAAACGTTTACCATTAAATTAAATAATTTTTTATACATTTTTTTCTTTTACTTAAGAATGTTTATGTGTACTTGTGACAAAAACATAATTGTGTAATAGAGTAAAGACATCAATATTGGTGTTTTTCACAACCAATGTAAAGTTAATAGTACCAGAGTTGGCGTAATAAAATATATTGCAATTAGCTAAAGGCGTGACTGATATACAAGTAATTTAGCATTTGATGTTAAAAACCATCTCTCAGTTTGCAGTTTTTAAATAGATATATTAGCGTCCTTAGTGTAAATGTTTATTTTAAGTTGGTTTTAGCATTAGTGTACTCGATTATTCCTCATGTGAACCTTAGAATCATTTTACTGATTTCGGGTTTTGGCATCTTCATGTAATTCCTTTTGGGGTTTTCCTAGGAGCTCTCGTATTTCGAAATTAGGTGGCGTTCAAAACAGTAACCGATTAAAACTGGTGCTTTTCACACTATAGTATTCCGGGACTCTATTCATACACTTACACCAACTATCTCACTGAGTTGGTCGGCAGCCATTCTTGTTGGTAGTATGGTCAAGTTTTTCGGTACTTTATCGAAATACAAAACTTTAGTGAGGTACTTCATCGAGTTTATCTGTGTATTAACGGCTAGATATTCTCGGACTAAAACTGTCAGGCTGTCATAATTCAAGAAGAGATAGTACAAATGTTGATAAGTATATGGATGATTTTTTAATATTAGCAGAAAAAAGTAAAAATTAAAATAGGTAGAGATTTGAACACAAAAATCAACGATACCAAAACAAAAATAATCAGAAGTAGTAATCAGGATAACAGTAGGAATGTGATACAAAATGCAAATTCAGGAAGATTGAACGCGATAATCGAGATTTTTTACTTAAAAAATTGAATCATAAATGACAGTACAAAAAATAAATGTAAAACCAAGAATAACCCAAAAATGGATGCATTTGAGGTGCAACAAGCACTCTAGCTATTAGAAGCGTAGCACTATACGGCTACGAAATATGGACATTATGCAAAGAAGTTAGAAAGATAGAAACTTTTTGAATGCAGTCAAAAACCTTAAAATCAGTTGGAAGAAACCATAAACTTTTCGAAATGGATCAGAACAATAGTAGTATTACTAATGTAATTGAAAACAAGCGTGATAGAATGATAGGCCATGTTTTGTGTCAAAAAGGAATAGCAAGGGCAATGTTAGAAGGCAGAGAAGATGGTAACACTTTTAGGGGAAGGCAAACAGTCAAGTATATAAGCGACATTTAGAAAATGCGGGCAACGGTATTACCAGGGCTCAAAGAAGTAATCATGGTCGGAAAAGAAACACTGAAGAGCTGTTTAAAACCAACCATGAAATTGTAACCAAAAGAGTCAAAGATGTCGTTTTAAGGAAACTATTTTACGGAAGGTGTGTTTTATTAAGTGCAATCGAAAGAGACCAACAGAATACGGTGTTATACGAGGTGTGTGAAAGAAGTAATGAAACTGATTTTTATCTACCAAAGTTTTATTATTTTTCAAACAACAATATTGTCCCCTTGAAAGTAGTTCCCTTTGACTGCTATACAACGGCGAAGTCGTAGTGCCCATTCTTAATAACAGCGCCGATAGACTTCAACTGGGAGGGCTTTTTACATGTTGGTTGCATTTCTTTGAGTATTTTCCAACGACCTCAAATGACATCCTTTTAAGACATTTTTTAATTTCCGGAAAAGAAAGAAGTTACAAAAACTCATATCAGGTGGATAGAAATACCTTTTGAGGTCAAAAATTTCGTGATAGAAGTAGCTGTGTGACATGGGGCGTTGTCGTGATGTGGCATCCACTTGTCTGCAATGTCCCGTTTCTCTCGATACACACTGAAGCTTTCAAGCACATCTTTGTAAAATGCTTAGTTGACAGTTGGTCTTGGAGGAACAAATTCTTTATGCACAATACCCACACGCGTGAAGTTAGCCCCCAACTTTTTAAAAAAATAACTTTCTATAGTTCATTTGTCTGCACATTGTTTGCACATGTATGCACATTTAGTATTTTTGTATGCACACTTTTTGTTTAAAAATTATTCAAGAAACAATTTAGAGGGCCAACTTCATACTGACCCCTCGACTTTCAGGAAATTTACTTTAAACCGGCGGAATTAACACATCATCGTTTGCACATGTAAGCACATCCACTATTTTTATTTGCACACCTTTCGTTCAAAAGTTATTAAAGAACCATTGTGACAGGTCAACTTCGCACTAGCTCCCCCCCCCCTCCCCGACATTCAGCAAATTCATTTTCACCCGACGAAATTGATAGATCTTCGTTTTCACATGTATGCACATCTATTAATTTCGTTTGCACACTTCCAGTTTAAAAGTAATTTAACATTGAGCTTCATAGTCCTCGCCATACGATAGCTACTGTTGAAAACGTAAAAACATTGATACAATGAACCCAATTGATACCTTTTCGTTTGCACATTACAAAACACATCAACTTTTTGTTTGCACACCACTGTAAGTCAAAAAAATTTTTAAATTTAATCACGGATGCTAATTTCACACATGTCCAATATCGCATTTTTGTGCAATTCTAACATGTGATAAAGGAAATCAAAGTATCTTCGTTTGCACATAATGAATCAAGTCGCTTTTTCGTATGCACACCTTTAGTTCAAAACTTATTTAACATTTACTTTCGTAGTCCCCGCTTATTTATAAAATGCTGTAAAAAACTCTAATACTGTTTAATTATCTAACTACCACTAGCATCAACTCAAGCGGGTGCATCTAACTGCAAATTAATAGTCAAAAATACAACAGAAATTCCAAGTTTCGCTTGAGGGGAAGTACATACCTCCTGTTGTCTAGTACTCATACGAGACGCTTGAAAACAGAATTCTCGAACTAGGGACATCTTGTGGCGCTTTATAATAATGTAAATACTTAGAACTATATACATTTGAAAACAATATTTTAGTAAATGTGTTGATTAAAATACTCTCAATCAACGGTATAGGTCCATGTGTATGTCTGGTAATGTGCAAAGGAAATTGCAATCCATTTTTGCACATTTTAAACAGTAGCTATCGTATAGCGGGTACTACGAAAGTAAATGTTAAATAAGTTTTAAAGTTAAAGTGTGCAAACGAAAAATCGACTTGATTCATGATGTGCAAACGAAGCTACTTTCATTTCCGTCATCACATGTTAGAATTTCTCAAAAATGCGATATTAGACATGTGTGAAGTTAGCCCCCCCTAATTAAATTTAAAAATTTTTTGACCTACAGTGGTGTGCAAACAAAAAGTTGATATGTTTCATAATGTGCAAACCAAAAGGTATCAATTAATCTCATTGTAATCGATTTTTGCACATTTTGAACAATAGCTCTCGTATAGCGGGTACTACGAAAGTAAATGTTAAATTAATTTTTGAACTAAAAGTGTGCAAACGAAAAAGCGACTTGATTCATGATGTGCAAACAAAGCTACTTTCATTTCCGTCATCACATATTAGAATTTCTCAAAAATGCGATATTAGACATGTGTGAAGTTAGCCCCCCCTGATTAAATTTAAAATTTTTTTGACCTAGAGTGGTGTGCAAACAAAAAGTTGATGTGTTTCATAATGTGAAAACCAAAAGGTATCAATTAGTCTCATTGTAATCTATTTTTGCACATTTTGAACAATAGGTCTCGTATAGCGGGTACTACAAAAGTAAATGGTAAATTAATTTTTGAACTAAAGGTGTGCAAACGAAAAAGCGACTTGATTCATGATGTGCAAACGAAGATACTTTGATTTCCGTCATCACATGTTAGAATTGCACAAAAATGCGATATTTGACATGTGTGAAGTTAGCTCCCCCCTCTGATTAAATTAAACATTTTTTTTACTTACAGTGGTGTGCAAACAAAAAGTTTGTGTTTCATAATGTGCAAACGAAAAGCTATCAATTAGGCTCATTGTAATCCATTTTTGGACATTTTGAACAATAGCTCTCGTATAGCGGGTACTACGAAAGTAAATGTTAAAATAAGTTTTGAACTAAAGGTGTGCAAACGAAAAAGCGACTTGATTCATGATGTGCAAACAAAAATACTTTGATTTCCGTTATCACATGTTAGAATTGCACAAAAATGCGATATTTGACATGTGTGAACTTAGCTTCCCCTGATTAAATTTTAATTTTTTTTTACTTACAGTGGTGTGTAAACAAAAAGTTGATGTGTTTCATTATGTGCAAACGAAAAGCTATCAATTAGGCTCACTGTAATCCATTTTTGCACATTTTGAACAATAGCTCTCGTATAGCGGGTACTACGAAAGTAAATGTTAAACTGGTTTTGAACTAAAGGTGTGCAAAAAAAACGACTCGATTCATGATGTGCAAACGAAGATACTTTGATTTCCTTTATCACAGGTTAGAATTGCACAAAAATGCGATATTTGACATGTGTGAACTTAGCCCCCCTGATTAAATTTAAAATTTTTTTTGACTTACAGTGGTGTGCAAACAAAAAGTTGATGTTTCTTTATGTGCAAACGAAAATCTATCAATTAGGCTTACTGTAATCCATTTTTGCACATTTTGAACAATAGCTCTCGTATAGCGGGTACTACGAAAGTAAATGTTAAATTAGTTTTGAACTAAAAGTGTGCAAACGAAAAAGTGACTTGATTCATGATGTGCAAACGAAGATACTTTGATTTCCTTTATCACATGTTAGAATTGCACAAAAATGCGATATTTGACATGTATGAATTTAGCCCCCCTGATTAAATTTAAAATTTTTTTTTACTTACAGTGGTGTGCAAACAAAAAGTTGATGTGTTTCATTATGTGCAAACGAAAAGCTATCAATTAGGCTTACTGTAATCCATTTTTGCACATTTTGAACAATAGCTCTCGTATAGCGGGTACTACGAAAGTAAATGTTAAATTAGTTTTGAACTAAAAGTGTGCAAACGAAAAAGCGACTTGATTCATGATGTGCAAACGAAGATACTTTGATTTCCGTTATCACATGTTAGAATTGCACAAAAATGCGATATTTGACATGTGTGAACCTAGCCCCCCCTGATTAAATTTAAAAATTCTGTTGACTTACAGTGGTGTGCAAACAAAATGTTGATGTGTTTCGTAATGTGCAAACGAAAAAGTATCAATTGGGCTCGTAACAATTTTTTCACATTTTCCACGGTAGCTATCGTATAGCGAGGACTATGAAGCATAATGTTAAATTACTTTTAAACTGGAAGTGTGCAAATGAAAATAATAGATGTGCATACATGTGCAAACGAAGATCTATCAATTTTATCGGTTTAAAATGAATTTGCTGAATGTCGGGGGCTAGTGCGAAGTTGGCCCGCCACAATGGTTTCTTTAATAACTTTTAAACGAAAGGTATGCAAACAAAAATAGTGGATGTGCATACATGTGCAAACGATGATGTATTAATTCCGCCGGTTTAAAATAAATTTCCTGAAAGTCGGGGGGCCAGTGTGAAGTTAGCTCCTCCAAATTGTTTCTTGAATAATTTTTAAACAAAAGTGTGCAAACAAGATACCGGATGTGCATACATGTGCAAACAATGTGCAAACGAATGAGCTATAGAAAGTTATTTTTTTCAAAAGTTGGGGGCTAGCTTCACGCATGTACAATACCTCTATTGAAAAAGCTAATTAGCATTGTTTTGATCTGGGATTTGCACATTTGAGCATTTTTCGAAGGCGTAGATGTCTCAGTGTGCTACTCCGCACCTTGCTGCTTTGTCCCAGGATCATACTCAAAAATCCAAGATTCGTCAGCTCTGATAACACGACTGAACCATTTGAGATCATTGGCAATCGGCTCAAGAAAATCAACGTAAACGTTTCTTCGATTGTCTTTCTGCTCAGTTGTGAAGTTTTCCTGCACCATTTGACTACAAATCTTTCGCATTTGCAAATCTTCGGTCAAAATTTTATGTACGGTGTAAGTGTTTAAGTTTAACAGGTCACCCATCATCCTTATTGTTAAATGTCGGTCTGATTTCATAACAACGCGCGCACTTCGTCGTTTTCATCGGTTTTTGTCGTTGAAGGTCTCCCTGAGCGAGGGTCATCTTCAATGTGCTCATGGCTTGAGCCACCAGTAACAAAAATTTTGAAATAAAATAGCGTATAGTTGATGAAAAATTGACTTGTAGTATGGTGAAAGAATGAGTGTAGTGTAAGACGTGTATAAAAGAATAAACACAGAATTGTTTAATTTTTATGCCCAAGTTCAATTAATGTTTTGGGATAAATTTAAAAGAACACAACACAGCGTTGCCAGATCGCTCGCAGTGTTGCCAGTCTCATTACTTTGCTTACAAACTTCGTACGATGCCGCAAATTTTCATGAAGATTGATAAGAATTTCAAAATGGTTTTTAACGCTGAAGCAATACTTGCAAGATATCTGAAGATAATAGTTGTAAAAGAAATAGGAATGAAATTGTCTTTAGTTTTTAAAGGAAAATTTTAATCTTCAAGTGATTAGTTTCACAACAATTATATTTTTTATTCCAAATCTTACAAAAATAAATGTAATCTCAAACTCAACGAATGTAATTTTAACAAATCGCACTTTTCTTATTTAAACAATCTTGTAATTCTTATCGTTTAAATATAGAACAACATTCCATTTAGAGGTGGTGTTCTGTTTTATTTTAATGCAATTTGGCTAAGAAATTACTCGGGAGCTGTATCTAACTTAATTTTTCGTAAAAACTTCGCGTCAGCATTTTGCATTGAAAAAAGCATTGTTTTAAAAAAATGATTTTGAATGTTTTTATAACCACTTTATTGGATTTTGTGCACGTCCATATCAATCACGAATCCAAGTTTAATTAGCTTGCATCAGCTTATTAAAAAATCCCGTTTAAAGTTGTTATTGGTTAACTTTATTGTTACATCATTTCCTACTTTATTTTGTACGGCATTTCATTATAAAAATAGCAACTGTTGCTAAAGTAAATTATTTATTAGATTGATTAGTTTATAACAATGGATGGTAGTGTCTTATATTTACGAAACCTGGGAACAGCTGCTGTAGGTATTCGTGATCAATATGTTGATAGGAAAGTCGCTAAACTATGGGAAATACTTGTTGGTGCTAGTATTTCGCGAACAGAGAATTACAAAAAAATTCGATTAATCGATTATTCGATTAATCGATTAATCGAAAATCGCGGTTTTTAAAAATTAACAAATCGATTATTCGATTAATCGAATATTCGAATAATCGATTAATCGAATATTCGAATAACCGATTAATCGAATAATCGAATAATCGAATATTCGAATATTCGAATAATCGAATATTCGATTAGTCGATCAATAGGACACACCTATTAAAAATAATGGGTAAATAAAATACAGTTAAAAGAAAAATGGTTTGCTTTTATTTCTATTAAGAGGCAAGTCCTTACAGAACGAAAGCTCTAGTAAAATTAAAAATATAACAGTACAAACATGTTGTAAAGGATTTATCCTAAAAGGAGCAACGTCCGTTTTATAATACAAAGGAAGATCCTCGATTCCACTTTAAACTAAACCTTCCAAGAATTAATTTAACTGTACACAAAATTACAAACAATATATTTTTGTCAAATAAATTAGAAATACATCCACCAACACCTATAATCACTGTTATTTGATTAACTGACTTGAATCAATTGGAAGAATAATTTTTTATTGTGTTAATTGACTAACATGATCCGTGACGTATATATAATTCAGTTTGATTACCTAATAGATTAAAATCAACTACCTACGTGAGTGTACAATAATATAGTAAGGAAACGCCTGTATTAATAGCTGTTCGATTTCTGATTACCTGAGTGGGTCCACTATTATAGTTTATAATTTAGTTCTTGCTTATTAAATTGCAAGTTCATAATTTTAAAATTATTTTGTAAGTTTGTTTCTAACTTGAACTTATAATACCTAACTAAATTATAGCCGTATTATTTGTATTACCTATATAGAGCCCAAGTTTTCTTTTTCCTATGTGTGCAAGCTATAACGTGAGGGAAGACAAAAATACAACCACACATAGTACAATTTCAGGACAAGATCTTGCTATGAGATGGAGGAGACTTGAAAATGAAATTAAACACGACTTGATGGATTTTGTAATTGACTAATCCCCACGATAGTGATTTAATCAGACAAACGATTATTGGGTTAGAAATAATTTGTTTGACTAGTTGATTAGTCGATTAAACGGTTAGTCGATTAATAGATTATCTAGACAACCATACGATTGATTGACTAACCGATTAATGAACTAGCCAATTAGTTAACTAAAAAATTGTTAACAATCGAATAATCGGTTAACCGATTAATCGATTAATCGAATATTCGATTAATCGAATATTCGATTAACCGAATATTCGATTAACCGAGTATTCGATAGAAAATCGATTAATCGGTTTAATCGGTTTGCGAATACTGCAAAATTCGATTAATCGAATACAACTTTTTCGAATTTTGCCAGCCCTAGTACAGGGTATGTAGAGATTTAAAAAAAAGTTTTCTAAGGTGATTAGCACGTGTTTTGCAACATTATACCATTCATAGTGCGAAAACTATAGCCTAGAGCAAAACGTCTGGGTCGTACAAAAATTATTTCCCAGACCCTGAAACATAAAACAAGTTTAAACTATTTCTTAAATTTTTTCAGAAACATTAGCATAAAAAGTACATTATCTAATAACTAAGTATGCGTAAAAGTTAAAGGTTTCTGATATAATTTGTCAATTAAATTTAATATTAATTTATTATCGTTAATTACCATCGATAAGATAATTAGTAGTTCTTTGCATAATTATACACAAAAAGTAGCACCAAGGACGTTCAGAATAAGAGCAACTCACAAAAATTCTTTTTCTCTAAAATTAGAAATTATGTTATGAGAACATTCATTAAAAAGTAGTTTTGAAATGGAAATACAGATTAAATTCATTCTTTTCGTCTCTGACGGTTTTAGAGCAAAATACGTTTTATTGAATGCAACTGTGATAGCAGAATAAATGACGTATATTGAAAGATACATTTCATTATTGATCTAGGTCCATAACAATTCATTTTTAACCTTCTCTTAACAAATGAGAGTGAAAACAAATTTTATACCTGGATTAACTGTCGATAATGACAACCTGGAAAGCTAGTAGTAAAAAAACTTTTTTTATCAAACTAACAGAACCTTAATTAAAATGTTTTCTAATTTTAGAGTTGACTCAATGTTGCTTTTGGAAGAAGGATTCGAAGTAATTTCTGTGGATGCGTCAGATAAAATGTTAAAGTACGCTCTTAAAGAGCGTTGGGAAAGAAGAAAAGAACCGGCGTTTGATAAATGGAGTAATAATACATAATAATCCCTTTCTTAACTTGTTATTAAACTGTAACTGTTTCAGTAATTGAAGAAGCAAACTGGTTAACTTTATACAAAGACATCCAACATTTGATCGGCGAAGGATTTGATGCTGTTATATGCTTAGGAAACTCATTTGCTCATTTGATGGATAGCTTTGGAGATCAGCGTGAACAAAAGTAATGTATAAGTGTGTGGTTGGCTATCACTTTCAACTTGTGTATGATATTAATATAATTAAGCATTTCTTTTCGAGCCCTAAAATTTATAAAAAAATTTTACAGACAAGCCATTGCCAATTTTGAAAAGTGCGTCAAACCTGGAGGGCTTTTACTAATAGATCACAGAAATTATGATTCTATAATTGACAAGGGTTTTACCCCATCAAAATCTATTTATTATAACGTAAGTATGCTTTTTTCAACATTATTGTTTAATAATAATATTAATTGTAGAGTAAACATTCAACTGATATTAACACGCTAGTACTGAACATCAACGGCAAACCGGCTATGGTAACAATGGACTATTCCATCGACATAACTGCTGATATATCAAAAGAAGAAAGAGAAACAATCGGTGAAAATGATAGCATTAGGTAAATTTTTAGTATTAGTAAGAAAACATTACCTCCAAATCTTTAAATTCCAAAATAACTAATTTTTATACAAAAACAAATACCCATTGCAGTACTTTTTTATTTTCTATATTGAATTTAGGTACTTTTTATTCTGTAACTACTATCGACACTTCTATGTTCCGGAAATTCATCGTATGATCAAAGTTGTGGCAGTATGCAATATATTTATACGCCTGTTTTATCATGTTTAATAATAACACAATCCAACCACCCCAGGCTTATCTTGAATATGATCCTTAAAACCACTATTAGTTTCAGGAAGACTAACTGCATGTACCAGAACAGATTTTTCTTATGCTCTATTTACACCACCAATGCCTGCATTATTATTATTTTTATGCATTACTGTAACTTATACCTATGACGTGCTCTATAGGGTGATAAAGCAAGACGTACTATTATGTATTACTCTAACCTAACTGTTATTGATGTATCTTATATTTAAATATGCGTTGGTTGGTTGGTTAGTTGCAAAACCTACTCTATTTATAATTATTCATTTTTGATCTTAAACATGCGAGCCTCCTCCCTCCATCACCATTGCTTATTTATCCAACAACTTATTTATTCTGGTTTTCACATTGTGGTTTCTCTCAATCGGAGTTAATATTTCGCCTTAGTCTACTAACAAGTTTTATCTATATGCATATCTTGTCATCTTTATGTTGGCCTTCTGATTGTTCTAAGCTATGTTATGTACCTATTATTTGCTATGTACAAAAGGGTTTGTGCCAGTGCGTTTAGAATGTTGTATTTTTCTTCATTTTGAGGTATTTTTGTATTGTGGTGTATTATAGTTGTTGCATATGTGTAGTGTCATTTGCAAATAAACGGCACTTCAGTATGGTGTGCTCAGGCGTTCATTCTTCCGCACATTTGCATATGTTTACGTTGCTTATCTGTATTTTGTGTTTGTGCGATTGACATAGTTCACGTCCGGTTATGAAATGTATAAGTCCTTTTGTGTAACTGAAGAATTGTATTTCAATTGTCTCGTATGTTTGAAAGAAGTTAGTGTACCCTCCTTCTCGTTGTTAGAGTGTCCCATATTTCTTGCCGTAACTCTGTTATTAGGATTTTATTTGTTTCTTTGAGTTGCAGTATTTCCATCAAACCTGTTACCCTGTTTTGATGTTTTTTGCACAGCCAGCACATGGCAGCTCGCCTTTCAATTTCAAAATCTAATGCAAGTTCTTCCAGCACGACTGCAAGGGCGTCTATATGTATGGTCCTGTACGCCTGTCAGTCGAGCATAACTGTTTGTTGTGTTTTATGGATTTTGTTTGCGGGTTTTACTAAAACTAGTCGACGAGCATAAGTGCCTGTTGTAAGTGATGTAATGGCTTACACAATTTAATGGTAATCTAGTACGGTTTTGGGCTAAGCTGGCTATTCTATACATTACAGCTTCAGTTTTAAATACTGGTGCTTCCTTTTTCTATTAATCGTTGCTACAGGTAGTAAGATTGTGCTTTCCTGTAGGAGCATGTACGTTGTCTTACTCTTCGATAAGTCGAGCTTATTATGTTAATTTTATATTTCCACTAAACTCATTACAGTATTGACTTTGTTAACTTATTATGCTATTCCTTGCAGACAAGAAAAAAGTAACGCACGCAACGAAAATAACGCGTGCCGAGTACTGCAAGAAAAAGCAACCCAAAAAATGCCGTGTTAGCTAGAAAGTCGTAGAGTGGGGTGGGTCACAAAACAAAAGAAAAAGAACCTCAAAAGAGAAAGTTTATTTACAAAACCTTTAATATAAAACACATTTTACAAAAGAAAACCAACTCACGAAGAAAATGATATTCATCCAACATATGCGGAAAAATTTACACAGAACAAAATATTCGCAAAAATAGTTAATACACTCCTAAATTACCTCAACCTAATATTCTTTAAAATAACCTAAACAAATGCATGGTTCTAAATTAATTTTTATCTAAAAAAAAAATAAAATATTCTGGTCTTGTAAATTCTAGCACCTAAACAGATAAAGCTTGCTTAGAGAAATCCAATATATCAATACATAGAAAGAAAATCTGATATGCATATACTAATAAAATTGATGCCCATCCGACGTCCTATCTTCGTCCCTTGAAAATTCTACTCCACTAGAACCATCTTCACAGGAATTCAGCAAAACAACCACCGTCACTTCCACCATATGGTCGTCCATATTCTACCGTATATTTCGAAACCATGCTCGACGATGTTTACATGGACAGATCTAAAATTTATAGCTGCAGAAAAAACCTCTAAGCCATTAATAAAAATCAAGCGCTCTGTGATGATTGTATTATTGGATAAATTGTATATAGCGAACTTCATGTTCACTCACAATCGTGTTAACTATATTTAAACCGGTATTGGAATACCACAAAATAATTGTTTGTAGAAATTGTAGTCCCAAGTACACAGCGTACTTAAATTGTTACAAACATGATGGCATTCTCTGGGGTAAAAGATTCCGGAGTTAAAATAGTCCCCCATTCGGATCTCCGGGAGGGGACTACTTCGGAGAATGCGATCGGAAAGTTAAAAATAAGAGTCGGGAACATTCTGCGAGTCGGAGCGTGGAATGTTAGCAGTATGAAGCAAGTAGGTAAGCTAGAGAACCTAAAAATCGAAATGCATAGGTTATCACTAGACATAGTAGGGATCAGCGAAGTTCGGTGGCCAGAGGCGGGGAATTTTTGGAGTGGAGACTTCAGGGTAATTCATACAGGAGCAGAGGAAGGAAATTTGGGTGTGGGGATAGTTATGCGGAAAAAGATAGGATTCTGTGTAGAAAATTACTTACAAAAGAACGAAAGAGTACTCATGGTTAGATTAGAATCTAAACAGGTAAACAAAGTAATAATACAAGTATACATGCCCACCTCTAGCTACAGTGACGAAGAGGTAGAAGCCATCTACAAAGATATCGAAGACATATTAAGATACGTAAAAGGACATGAAAATTTAATAATTACGGGGGATTTTAATGCCGTGGTAGGTGAGGGTAGGGAAGGAGCGGTAGTAGGTTTATTTGGTTTAGGCACGAGAAACGACAGGGCAAATAGGCTGGTAGAATTTTGCGACAAGAACAATTTAATCATCACAAACACATTATTTCAACATCATGCTAGAAGACGATATACGTGGAAGATGCCAGGAGATATAGGAAGATATCAAATAGATTACATTCTTGTTAGACAACGGTTTAGGAATCAAGTAAAAGACTGTAGAAGCTACCCAGAAGCAGATATAGATACTGACCACATCATCGTAATTATGAAGGCCGCACTTAAATTTAAAAATCTGAAAAAAAGGAACGGAAAAAAGCACTTGGACTTAGAGAAACTAAAAGATAAAGATATTCAAGAAAGATTCGAAAAAAAGTCAAATGAATTGCTGAATGATATCGGGAAAATATCTGATACTAAGGAAGTAGAAAGAGAATGGAATAACATTAAATCCAGCCTAGACATGGCGGCCAGAGATATTCTGGGGTATACACAAAAAGAAAATAAGAAACCATGGATAACAAAGGATATCCTGAATTTAATAGAAGAAAGACGAAAATACAAAAATGAATCAGACAAAATAGGAAAACAGAGATACAAAACCATAAAATGGGAAATTATTCGAAAATGCAGAAAAGCTAAAGAACAATGGATCGATGAAAAGTGCAAAGAGGTACAAACAAAGATGGAAATAGGAAAGACAGACGAAGCATACAAATTAATTAGAATGAATTTTAGGGATATAAAACCGTATAGCAAAAATATAAGGGACGCACAAGGAAACGTCATCATAGAAAACGTAGAGAAAGTTGATAGATGGCAAGAATATATAGGGAATTTATATGCAGGAGAGGAACTAACTGCATTAGAACAGGAATCAGACATTGAAAATGATGACTTGGGATATCCTGTACTTAGAGACGAGTTTGAATTAGCATTAAAGAGTCTGAAAAATGGTAAGGCGCCGGGTACAGATAAGGTGCAAGCAGAAACTCTTAAAGCAACTGGACAAGCAGTAACAGAACGTCTGTTCCAACTTGTAAGCTATATGTATGAGACAGGCGAGATACCCAAAGATTTCAAACGTAGCATCATAGTAACTATACCAAAAAAGAAAGGTACGGATAAATGTGAAAATTTTCGAACAATAAGTTTGACAGCACACGTGTCAAAAATATTAACTAGAATTGTGCAAAGACGAATGGAAAAACGGGCGGAAGAAATACTAGGAGAAGACCAATTTGGGTTTAGGCGAAACAGGGGAACACGAGAGGCTATTTTAGCTCTGAGAGTGATAATGGAGAAAACAATAGAAAAAGGGGAAAGCGTGTATGTAGGGTTTGTAGATCTGGAAAAAGCATTCGACAATGTAAAATGGAAAAAAATGTTTAAAATACTCAAAAAGATTGGAATGAGTTATTGGGATAGACGAATAGTACATAGCTTATACAAAGAGCAAACAGCAGTAATAGAATTAGAGCAGGAACGTAGAGAAGTAAACATTAGGAAAGGGGTGAGACAGGGAGGTGTTCTATCCCCATTGATTTTTAACTTGTACATAGAAGAGGCAATGAATACTGTCAAATGCAGGAAGGCATTTGGAATTACTATGCAGGGACAAAAAATTGATATGCTTAGATTTGCAGATGATATAGCGGTATTAGCGTCTACCAAGAAAGAGTTAGAAGCTGCTCTTAATAAAATGGAAACGGTTCTAACAGAGAGATACGGTATGAAAATTAACAAAACTAAAACTAAAGTTTTAGTATTCAAAGGTGGAGAAAATAAATCAAAAACAAGAATACTAGTATGTAACATGAACTTACAAGAGGTTAAAGATTTCTGCTACTTAGGAAGCCAAATAACACAAGATGGAAAAAGCACAAAAGATATAAAACAAAGATTAGCACAAGGTCGTGCTACATTTAACAAGAAAAAGCAACTACTGTGCTCAAAGACCACAAACATAGAAACAAGGAAAAGATTGCTTAAAACATATGTGTGGAGCACAGCACTGTACGGCTGTGAAGCCTGGACAGTAGGAGAAGCGGACAAGAAAAAGGTAGAAGCCTTTGAAATGTGGTGCTACAGACGTATGATGAAGATATCATGGACAGACAAAGTTAAGAACGAAGAGGTACTAAAAATGGTAGGGGAAGAAAGAAATATGTGGAAAACGGTAAAAAAGAGGAGAGATAGGATGATAGGCCACATACTACGGCATGAGGGAATAGTGCGGAATATATTAGAAGCAGAGATCGGAAAAAAGAGAAGAAGATGCAGACCTAGGTTAGACTACTGCACACAGAGAGTAAAAGATGTAGGCTGTAGGGGTTTCAGGGAGATGTGTAGACTAGCCCAGAATAGAAATCAATGGAAGTACGCATCCAACCAATCCCAAGATGGATAAACTAATAACGATAAAATAACTGTGCTTAAACATGATGATTATGATAAGTAACTACAAGAATTGGTTGGGCACTATTCTCGAATAATGTTAAGTGTGTGAAAGGATTTACTGGAAAACCATTACTTCGGCAAATGTTGGGGGATCTGGTAGCCACAGGTTGCTTAACCCCCTTCACTGAATCTCGGTGAAATAGGGCATAAAATTAGAAAACAATAGAAGGGGAACGAGCTGTATACACATGCTGTGTGAGAATCTCAGGGAACTATGTAGGCTAGCTCAGAATATAAATAACTGCAGGTACGTGTCCAACCAGTTTTGAGACGGAAAACCTAATGACGAAAAAATAAGCGCAGATAAATCTGATGATTAGTATAAACAACTAGTTGTTGGTTGCAAAATATCTGCAACTAATGTTGGCTGTGCGAAAAGATAAATTGGAAAATATATTAAATTGCTAAATGGTTAAGTGTTAGGGGAACTTGGCAGCCGCAGGTTGCTTACCTTTCTTCACCACCACTGAAGGTCGGAGAAATAGGGCATATAACTGTAAAACAATTGAAGGTGATCGAACTGCATCTAACAAGAAAGAACAGCGCCTATTAGGAAAGGCTACAAACATAGAACGAGAAGAAAATTGTTGAAAGCATATATGTGGATCAAAGCACAATATGCCTATGAAATACGGGCAGTCTGAAACGCAGACAGAAAAACGGTAGCAGCCTTTTGATATGCTGTGCTTCAGATGTATGAGAATGATAGCATGGACAGACAAAGATAATAACAAATAAGTTATAGAAATAGTAGGGGAACAAGGATATCTGGGGAAAATGAGAAATAGAAGGGCGGAATACGTTCTAAGGCATTTTGGGGAATAGTATGGGATATATGACAAGCAGAGATAGGAAAGAAGAGGTAGATGTAGACCTAGATGAGATAGTTATAGATGCAAACTGTGCAAATTTCAGGGAAATCTGTAGGTTAGTTCAGAATAGGAAACAATGATGGTACGCGTCTAACCAGTTCTAGGACTGAAGACCTAATGATGAATGATGAGAAATTGTAGAAGTTCAAGACTGTATTTGTATGTATACAAACCAATACGAAGTGCATTTAAATTATATATGTGAATGCCATTAAAAATATTTCTTAATTCTTACCGTGACAAATTATAGGATGGAACTTCACTTCGAAGAGCATTACAAAACTTTCCATTATTTGAAATGGCGTGAACTACATTACTTATATCACAGGCAACAATAAAGTGAATCGTAACATTAGGAAGCTTAGAACAAACTACTATTCCGCGTAACCGGACTTCGAAAAGAGCAGTCATCTTTTTAGAGGAAAGACTCTATTTATTGTTCAAGCAAGGAATGAATATACAATAAAAATTCTATTCAAATCGTAACTTTCCTCGAAATCATCTATTTGTAGATAAAATACTTTTGGTAACTTTGTACATAAAAATTTATTTTTTTACTTTAACAAGCGAACCACACCAACAAATGAAGAACCCAATTAAAGTACTAAATTGCAATGTGTCTAAATACGAGATAAGCAATATATCATGGAATTCATTTAGAACGCGTAAGATGATTTGCTTAGCTTCCCGCATTGAAACTAACCTTGATAAGAAGAATTCATTCCTGACTGTGTACACGAAATTTTTTAATTTTTAATCCAGAAGAGAGTATTCGCGTGTAAAATAATACAGCAGAGCGTTTTCGGCGTTAGCCATCTTTGGTGATATCTCAACTTAAATATTTAATGTTTAATGTAAGAGTTTGATGGATTATATATTTTTAAAGTGACATGGCTAACGCCGAAAGCGTTCTGCTGTAATTTTTATAAAGATTTTTTAAATATTATATTATTTTACACGAGAATACTCTTTTGGATTTTATTAACTTTGATAAAACACGTAACCAAACTCAATATAAATATTTAAGAAAGTAAACGTTGTTTGATAACAGAAATCCCACATTGTTAATGCCATAACAACATTGGAAGATTTGGATATTTTAAACAATATTTTGAGGTAAAGAAAACAAAAGAGAGAAAGAAAAAACTTTCATCAGGCTCGACGACCTATTATACCAAACCAAGCACAAAATGTAAAGGATATAGAAAAAAAAAAGATATGATATCAGCCAACGAAGATAAAGATGGAGTGGTCTAACACTGCGAAAGGACGGATATCTCTGGTAAAGGAATAGTAAAATTTTCAAAAAAAGAATTTGTTTCTCGCGAGAATAAACCCAAAAGTAAGAAAAAACGAGAAAGAAAACCAACTGTAAAAGCCAAAACGAGATAATAGCTGTTAGGTCTCAAAGTATACTAGGGAAAGTGGGAATGCTGGATAGAAAAATTAAAGTGCTTCAAGTTGTAGTAACAAACAATCGTATCAAACGAACAACAGAAGAACTAGCCCGAAAAATTTACTAAGTCGTAGTTTCTGAAGAAAAGAAGAAAAGTCTAGAACGCACATACCACAAGAAGGATCGAAAAATATAATAAAGTTAGTATGATGACTGACAGTAAGAAAAACCACCAAAGGAAAGGGAAAGTAATGTGTAACATAAGAAACAAATAATTAAAATTAAAATTAAAAACACTACAAAACAGCACAACCTCTGAAAGAAGAAGACAAAATAGAAGAAAAGAAAAACAACATACAATACGTGGGTATGGAGTGTGTGAGTGTGTGGACGCGCGCGCGTGTGTGCGTAGAGTGTGTGTTGTTCCGCTTTAGGTGCCTTTTATGACAGGCAGGCCGTATAATGGGGCTATTCTAATCCGATTCCACACGGGGTTGGGTGCAAGAAGACAAATGAAAGAAAAGAAAAAAAACAACTAATATAGCCAGGAAATTATTAGAAATAGAGAACAGGAAAATTAAGGTTGTCAGGATGGGCAAGTTTGAAGACCCTAAAGTCTCCAATACCTGGGGAAACTTCCTGATGTTCCAATTTTCGCCGACCTACCTGTTCCGATTGCACAACTAAAAGTTCTTGTACAGATTGTAAAGTTTCTTCAAAATTAGAAACATCAACTTTATTTTCTACACAACTTGCTTTACGTTTTGCAGTAGCTATAGTATAGTAATCATTTTTAGTTTCACTTGCAAGATTTTTATGAATCATTGAGGTTAACAGATAATTCGCTTATTTTTCCCAAATCTTGTTCTAGTTTTGGTTGACCTACTTCAGCTTCGAATTCAATATAGTACATTTTCTCATGTTCTTATTTTATGGTGTTTATTAGTTGCTTTTCAGATTCATTAAATTTTACAACTTGTCCGATATAAGTGTTATCTTGATCCTCCGAGGAACATTTCTCATCAAAAACACGTGTTGTATGTTTGGCTTATGTGGTAATAACTAAAATTTATTCTAAAGAATCAACGATCTGATGTGTATCGGTGTCACTGTTTTGAATACTTTTGTAAGCATATGAACTTATCTGCTTCTCAGATTGTGAGTCACTATAATCACATTGTAGTGAAATTGGTCTTCTCAAGTTTGTTTCATCATCAGCAACAGCATTATTGGTTTCTTGTTCACAATTGTTGGTAAAACGCGTATTAAATGAAGAAACGTTATTATTTTTCCTTAAAAAATGAGAATGATTACGCGGAATACGATTTTCGTTGAAAGAGTTTGGTTGCTCATCTGAATCAAAACGCTGGTAACATTTTTTTGATCTGTGGTACAAACGACTATTATTTGGTTCCTTAGAAATAAATGAATTGTCTCCATTCCACTGATTAGTTGATCTACCCGAAAGAGAATTGTTCGAAGACATATATGCTGGAGAAGTATGTTTTGGAAATAGTAGGATGTAAAACTAGCGACAGAACAAATCTGGTTCCTATTAAGGGGTGTTCTGCGGGTGGTGGCGAGATGGTCCTGGAAACCGATAGTATTTCGAAGAGGAGAGATCTGCCAAAAAGTGAACTCAAGTTCTACCCAATCACTTTTTCTTGTAGGTGGCACATAACAATCGACTTTAAATGTTTTTAGCTCCAACCTCAGACAATCGACCTCTAATTCTAACATGGAGCAGATAGCCAATTTGGTTGTATAAAGCGGATCAAAGTTACGAAACACAATGTCTAATTAAACATTTTCAGGTATAGAAGTCGTACACGTTAAATAGTCAATGATACTTTCCGACGGATCCTGCGTCCTACATTAAATATTATTAAAGTCTCTGCTTATAATCAGGCGGTTTACAATGACGTAAAAATAAATTAGCTAAGATTTGCCAATTAGAAAACCGATGACGGTTATTTCAGCATCACGCCAAGGCGTTTGACCCAATCAGGTCAACCGCTGTATCTAATGCTTGAGATTCAGATACGTTACGAGCTACCCTGAGATCTTCAACTCTTTTAAGGAAGTCATGTACAGTAAGCAGTTTAAAATCTCCACTAAATTTTAAATTCCACTTTACGACAGATTACGAACAACATTTACTAAGCGGGCTAGGTATAGCGAAGTTATAACTTTCCAATTGAGGGATGGTTGACATATCGAAAAGGGGTTGCACTAAATGATCCAGTAAAGTAAGGAGTTTTATTAGTAATTCATTACGTAAAGTCCGTTGTTCAGGCGACGGACTTACAGGGGAAAGCACATTGATGTGTATCAATATATGCATTCCTCGTGAGCAAATGATAGCTACAAATGAATCAGATTTTGCAAAGTTACCAAATAATTTTTTGACTTCTGGATTTACCTTATAGGATTTATCAAATAATTCCAATTTGACCAAACAACGATACTATGCTTTCATATGTTCGACGGTTTCCGTCGGCAACACAGATACTTCTCCGCTAAAAGCAAGCTCATCCTTACGTAAACAATTTATATCCATCTTACGATCAGTCATTTTAATTTAAAAGAACGAAATCTTATAATTATTCCAATTAATTATATGGGATTTTACACTTTGATGCGTGAGATAGAATCTAATTGCAGTATTAGTATTGACTAAAAACTTAAAGTGGCACAACAGATCTAGTACCAGGAACCAAATCAACCCAAGAAAAGAATATCGCATTCAACAGAATAAGCAGAGCCTACAAAAACTTCCCATACAACGGAAAAGGAACAGTAAAACGGACGCAACGAAAATTTCTACTGGGAATGAAAAGTTGTACACAAAAAAAATCGAGGCCGCACGTTTAGTAAAAAAGAAAGGTTTCAAAAATCGGAACCCCACGTTGGGTATGCCAAATTATGTTACAGTATTCCGTGCGGACAAGAAAAAAGTAACGTACGCACCGAAAATAGCCCGCACCGAGTGCCGCAACAAAAAAAGGAATCCGATGAATGCCGTGCTATCTAGAAAGTCGTAGAGTAGGGTGGTCACAAAAAAGAAAAGAAAACCTCAATAAAATAAGTTTATTTACAAAACCTTTAATAAAAAAAAAACCGACATCAACGTACGCAAATATCCTAGCACAAAAACCACCCCCGCCTAAAATAGACGCCATAACAAAATCAGTGGCAAATCAAACAGGCACAGTCTTCGTAACATCACGCAAGGGAGAGACAGTACGGGAAATACAAGAAAAATTTACAAAACCCTGAACCCAACAGTCGCCAAATCAAAATTAAATCAATGCGAACCACAAGCAAAGCACTAATCATTGAAACGGACAACGAAAACGAGGCAAACCAAATTATCAACAACGACAAACTGAAACAAATACTAAACTGTGACAAACCACGTAAACGAAATCCTCTTGTAATACTTTACGACATACCGACATACCTTAAAGAAGCAGAAATTAAGAACCTGATATACACCCAAAACTTAGAACGCGAAATGACCAAAGACGAAGTCGATAGAGACTTCACAATGAGCTTCAAAACTGGACCACGCGACAAACAAACTGTACATCACGTAGCACAAGTAACGGTAAAGCTAAGAAACATAATAACACGTTTAGGGAAAATCTATATCGAATACAGGTGCATTGCAGTTAAGGACTACCTAGTAGTTCCTCGTTGCATGCGCTGCCAAGACCTAGGACACGTCGCGAAATAGTGTAGACACAAACCAGACACTTGTGGACAAGACGAGGCAAATCATAGAAGAGCAGAATGCCCGAAAAAAGATACACCCCCGGCATGCGTTCCCTGCACGAAAAGAAACAAAAAATGCACGCCAGACAGAAAGGACTGTCCAACTTACAAACTAATGTTGGAAAGACTTATCCAGAAAACCGATTATGAATGATACACCAAAAATCAGTATCGAAAGAGATGGAAACAACTCACGCACCAATAATACAAATACAAGAACTACGACAGTCACCACACATAAGAGACATAAACCACCATCACAACAAGAACGGGACAGAATTAGAGCAGAACGACATAACACTCGCACAATTAGACACACAATAGAAACAGTAGACACGGGGATTACAACGGACATTTCAGATGCACCTAAAACAACCGAACAGGTAACACAGACAGAACGCACACAAACAAACAAACTACAAAAACCTACCGAAACAGCGGAACTAACACACCTACTAAGACAAGTCTTTAATCGACGTCATGGAAAACTTCAACACTACCGAGCTGTACAAACAGTTCATAATAATGCATGGCAGGATCGCTTTCGACTACACCAAAAAATGGCCCGACTGCAAAATACGAACATACCATCCTGATGGCTAAGGTACTAAAAATAGGCCAGATTAACGCCATGTACAGCAACACCGTCACGCACGAAATACGCGACATAGCACAATAACACGACTTAGACATAGTACTTATACGAACCTTACACATAAAACGGAAAATCCCCAGAATGCCGGTACGGGCAAGACAAATCGTCATAGGAGAAGTACGAATGACAGCCATAATACTCTTTAACGAGGACATTACTGCAACGACAATACAAAAACACAGTAACGCACACTGCATCTGCATAGAGATCTCAACTAAACACACAGGAACTTGGAAAATAGCCACGAGCTACTTCCAATTCAGCCATGACCCAGAACCATGCATTGAAAACCTTACAAACATAGCACGCACATACAACAACAAACCTACTAATAGCAGCAGACGTTAATGGAAAATTTGCACTCTGGCACAACGACACAACCAACGAGCGAGGGGAGAAGGTAGAAAATATGATACAGCAACTACAATTGGAAATACTAAATTGCCCAAACAACCCACACACATACAAGAACAGAGCAGGTGCACAAACAAACATTGGCATAACGATTACAAACGGCACAGCACACGGTAAAATTCAGGGATGGCAAGTACACGATGGCATTACAATTAGTGACCACAATCTAATCACATTCAATATACAAACACACCAAACACACATCGAAGAAAATAACAACACACACAAACCAAAATACAACACAAAAAAGGCAGAGTGGGACAAGCTACGAAACGAATTCACTCCACCTCCACCAATACAACCAGACGAGAATGTACACGAATACGCCAAAGAACTACGAAACACAATACTAAAAAGCATAAAAAAGGCAATACCACAACAACCCATGCGACAAAAACTGAAAACAGTACAATGGACAAACGAACTTCAGACACTCAAAACACGAGCCAGGAAAATATACCAAAACTCATTGACACCACAAGAACGAGAACACCACCTAAACATATACAGAACATTGAAAAACATACACCAAACGAAACTCATCGAAACAAGAAGAACGGCATGGGATACTTTTGTAGAAAGACACCTGCAAGTTGACGCCTGGGGAATTCCCTACAAAATTGTCAAAGATAAGATTAAACCTCCAACAACATACTCGACATTAATCAAACCTGATGGAAACGAAACCACAAACTGGCACGAAAGCGCGACACTTCTTATAGAAACCTTACTGCCACAAAATAACAGAGACGATGAAACACAACAACACGAGGAAAAACGACAGACGATAATAACACAAAACAACAATGGAAACAGACCCTGGAACAGAAATGAGGATAAATCACCCTTCACGGAGGAGGAAATCCTTATGGCTATCTGTACAGGACAAAACAAGAAAGCACCAGGACCGGACGGGATTCAAATTGAAGTACTAAAAGCGCTGAAGGACAAACTAATACCAACGCTGACAAAACTATACAACGAATGTGTAAGACAAATTATCTACCCTAACATATGGAAACAGGCAGAATTAATCATCATTCCGAAAGGGAAGAACAAAGATCCCAAACAACCGGGATCTTACAGACCTATCTGCTTGTTAGACACTATTGAGAAAACATTCGAACGACTCCTACACAACAAAATTCAAACACACAGACAAACAATAGGCTTACATCCAGGACAATACGGCTTCCGAAAAGGACGCTCAACAGAGGACGCCATCAATCACGCACTAAATACTGTTAGAAACTCACAACACAAGTACGTAATGGGACTTTTAACAATCTCTGGTGGCCCACATTATTTAGTTACTTATAAACAAAAATTACCCACAACAACTATACTATATACTAAGAAGCTACTGTAGAGACAGATACGTCACATTACATGGCACACACACAATAACGACACATACGATTAAGGGATGCCCACAGGGCTCTGTCTGCGGCCCCAACTTCTGGGACATTGTTATTGAAAATCTACTGGAGAAACTGGATACTGTTGGAGAGGTGTCGTCTGTAGTGGCGTACGCAGACGACATCTTACTAGCGGTGGAAGGTGACTCCAGGAGAGAACTCGAAACAAACGCAAACAAAGCACTGCATACAGTACAGAAAACAAAATGAGTATTGCCCCACAAAAAACAACCTACATAATCATGAAAGGGACCCTCGCACGAGATCCAAACATAACACTACAAGACTCCAAAATCAAACGAGTAAAATCCACAAAATACCTAGGGGTAATACTCGACGAAAAACAAAATTACGAACAGCACATAAACACCGTATGCACTAATGCTACAGTCACAATGCATACAATAACGTAGCACAAAGACAATATAAAATACCACTCCAATGCGTAAGACTTTATCTCAACAGCGTACTTGCGGCCATGATTTGTCATGCTGCAAGTGTCTGGGCGGATAGGACAAATTATATAAAACCCACATCGAAAATAAACAGCGCACAACGAACAGCACTCATACGATTGACAGGAGCATACAGAACAGTCGCAAACGACGCACTTTACATAACACTTGGGACATTACCACTAGACTTAAAAGTCAAGCAAAGAGCAGCAACATATTGGTTACACAAAAATGAACCGGACAGAATC
The DNA here is from genome assembly GCA_036346225.1 of Platerodrilus igneus. Classification (NCBI taxonomy): domain Eukaryota; kingdom Metazoa; phylum Arthropoda; class Insecta; order Coleoptera; family Lycidae; genus Platerodrilus; species Platerodrilus igneus. The sequence continues at coordinate 245,447 of JARFIW010001148.1, forward strand.
GCACAACTTCTCAAAACGAATAACATAAGGACAAAGAAACAAATAAAGGACAAAATACTTGACGAATGGCAGACACTATGGACAAACAGCAGCACAGGAAGACGAACATACACACTAATACCGAACATAAGAGAAAGACTGAACACTAAACACATCATACCGACGCAAGGACTAATACACTTTATAACAGGACACGGACCGGATCCAACATACAAATACAGAATGAAATTAACGGACGGCAACCAATGCACATGCGGACAGGTAGGAATGCCTGAACACTTAGTATTAAACTGCACAGAATTACAGCAAGAACTACAAACTGATAGACGAGCAATACAATATATGAACACCAAAGACATGATTTGGAACGAAGACAGCTTCCCACACATAAACAGAGCTGCACAAATAACAACGACAATACTGCACAAAAGACACCTCGAAGAGAACAATTAAACTAATACAATCAATCCCGGAAGTAACTAATTTACCGGAAGTGACATAAAACCGGATGTGACAAGTGCCACGGATATCAGGAGTAAATACTCCTCAGAAACCGCGCACTCAACGGACTCAAAATGCCTAGTGCATTGCAACAATGAGAGCCAAAGACGTAAGATATGCACCAATAAGGGCATATCTATAAGGTGTAATTAGTCATAAGAAATTACTAACCTGTGGTGGAAAATAAACTAGTAGATTAAGGCTTTTTACTAACAATATAATAAGGGTAATATTAGGTATCAAATAACCAATATGAGGCAAAAACTATCAAACAATATCTTTTAGAATTAGTGTAGATTGTATCAAAACAAATAACATTAGAATAAGGTATAGACCAAAACTCAAAAAATAGCACATAAGAAATCACAAAATGTAATGTACATATAAAATTATAGTAAAATAAGTAAAGTAGCACAAACTAACCTTTTGAAATAACAAACAGAACTAACACTAAACACCAAACAACACCTGCACTGCCTGCGTACTGGGATCGCAAAACATCATGAACACTCACACATAAAGCACAAACGCACATAAGCTGCACACATAACACAACATAGACACAAACCACACAAAGTGCCAGAGTCGCAAAGCCTGCGATGCATCCGTGATTTTCGGCTGCCGATGGTCACGGAGCACACAAATAGGCCAAGTTGTAGCCAATGATCCAGATTTCCGGCTGCCGATGGTCGGGATCAAAGGCAAAGACTCATATGAACACAAGCGCTATGCTAATTCCTACTTCAATGGCACAATCACACACACACACACAAGCACACACACACACACACAAATACACACATACACACATACACACATACAAAACAAAATATAGTACCAGAGTTGCAAAGCCTGCGTGTATCCGGGATTTCTGGCTGCCGATGGTCACGGAGCACCCAAAACAGGCCAAGTCGAAGCCAACGTTCCCAATTTCCGGCTGCCGATGATCGGGAGCGAAGGCAAAGACTAACAGAAACAAGCATCAAAACCAACCCAATGGTACATATACAAATACACAGATCCACAAACAAACACACACATACCCACATACAAACGCAAACACAACACACTACGTTCAGCACATACAACAATCATATTACAAACCAACACCAAAATAAGTAAGTGCTGCCTCCTCGTGGCAGGGACGGTAACAAAGTCTAGGTCACAGACAGACTGGAGAAGGGGTGAGCAATAACCGTTGAGGGACAGCAGATGCCCTGGGGAACACATACACTCTGCGACTATAGTAACGGAGTAAGGGTGAACCATATCCAGAACAACTGCAACAACTCAACGGTGCACACAATGTCTCCACGCTGCAAGACTGGAATAAAAATCCTAGACACGGTTAAAGCTCCATCGTAACCACACACACTACACTAACTCTAAAAGTCCGGTCTATCTTAATTGTTAGACGATAGACCAAACAAAACTGTTAGTAAATAAATAATAAATAAATAAAAATTAAAAAAATGGTATAAAAAAGTAAACCAACCCGCGAAAAAAACAATATTTACCAAACATTTCCCGAGAGATTTGCACAGAACAAAAATCTTTGCAAAAATAATTATTACACTCCTAAATTACTTCAACCTGATTTTCTTTAAAAAAAATCTAGACTGATGCATGGTTTTGAATTAATTTTTATTTCAAAAAAAAATTTAATATTTTTGCCTTGTAAATTCTAGCGTCACCTAAATAGATAAAAGTGAGCTGATTTATCAATACACATATACCACATATCAATACACAGAAAGAGAGTATATGCATATACTGGTTGGATTGATGCCTTCAAAAGGTGCACTTTTCGACGTCTTGTTTTTGTCCCTTGAAAATTCTACTACACTGGAATCATCTTCAGAGGAATGTAGCAAAACAACTACCACCGCTTTCACCATGATCGCTTCCCGATTCTACCATATGTTTCCAAACCAAGCTCAACGATGTGTACAAGGATAGATTTAAGATTTGTAGCTGCAGAAAGAAAACCTCGTGTCTCTAAGCCATTAATAAAAGTCAAGCAGTCTGTGATGATCATATTATTGGATAATTTGTATATAGCGAATTCACGTTCACTCAAAATCGCGTTAGCTATATTTAAACTGGTATTAGAATGCGATAAAATAATTGCTTGTAAAATCTATGTAAGCTTAAGACTGTATATGTATGTATACACACCGATACGAAGTGCATTTAAATTATATCTGTAAATTCCATTAAAAATATATCGTAATTCTTATCGTGGCAAATCATAGGATAGAACTTCACTTCGCAAAACATTACCAAATTGGCAAATACTTGAAATTTCGTGAAATGTCTACTTGAATCACAGGCAACAATAACCCGAATCGTAACATTAGGAAAGTTAGAACGAACCGGACTTCAATTCTTCATTTCTTTAACGGATAGCAGTTGTATTTAACGTTCAAATAAAGAAGGTAGGTACAACAAAAAATATCATTCAAATCGTAACTTCCCCTCAAAAACATATATTTGTAGACAATCCATCACATGAATAGTAGTTTCCTGAAAATCTCCATCTGTCTATAAGATAACCAGAAAACTAGTTGAATAAAACGCGTTTGTAGAAATGCCTTCAGTAACTTCGTACTTCAAAACTTATTTTTTATTATATTGTCGGAGGCTTTCACGGTTGGAGCCATTCTAAATATTTATGGTTTCGGGTTGGGTCCGTGTCATTTTATAAACTAAGATCAACGTTTCCCCCACTTTTGTAAGGGCCTTCATCGGCACAAAAAAGAAAATGAAATATAAATATAAAATAATAATAATAAAAAATAAGAATGATAAAATATTAATTACACAAGTGTAAAAGGTATAATAAGTATGAAGAGCTACTTCTGAACTAGCAGAGTCACTAGCCCATTTAAGTCAAAAGGTGTCTTGTAGCAAAGTAACTGGTGAAGGTAGCGAAAGTAGTGTTTTATATAGGGCGAAAACTTGATGCTTGAGTGATCATGAATAGAGAGGAGTGTGTAACGGATCAGTGATTGTAACGGTTCTGCTTATGTGAACATAGGTTCGTTTTCCAAATGAGAGAAAGGTGGTAGCCATCGTCTTTGTTTAAATTGTTAGAATTTTTAATGATTTCTAGAGATTCTTTGATTTTTTCTATTGCAGAAAAATGGAATTCTGGAAATTAGTTTCGTCTTGTCAAAGTTAATGGTTTGGTATGGTATGGTATGACACGGTCCCAACCTGGAACCATAAATAACTCATTTTTCTACTTTAACAAGCGAACCACGACCAACAAATGGGAAACCCAGTTATAGTCATGGGAATCGTGAGGGATACGTAGGATGTTTTGCTTAACTTCTTACCTTCCCGGATGGAAACTAACCTTGGTAAAACGCATACATAAACTCAATGTAAATATTTAAGAAAGCGAACGCCGTTTGATAACAGCAACCCCACATTGTTAATGCCATAACAATATAGGATAGATTTGGGTATTTTAAATTATAATTTGAATTTAATGTTGCCCCGTGCAGTTTTAACCGTAGCGATACAAACTACGTTATTTCATTAAAATAGGTGACTGAAGAGTTATTGACTGCGACGCCTTGAACCACTTTGATTTTGCTGGAACGTATGGATGTACTAGACCTCCCATCGCTTCTAAAAACCTTGTTGTAAAGGTTGAACCAATTTCCAGCTGTGTAAGCGATTAAGATGAATTTCTGTAAGACCAGTATCTGGTATAAGCGAAATAGGTTCGAAAGTTAAGAAATGACTTGGGGTATTGCACGCTAAATCGTTAGGGTCTGAATTAAGTAACTCTAAGTGCCGAGAACTGAAAAGTTTCAATTTGTACTAACACGGTAGTCTAAGCTTCATAAGTTAATCGCTGCTCTCCGATAACACGAGACAAATATAGCCTCAATACCCATTTTCCAACGGCCACCAAAATGTGGAGCTGCTGTCTGTTTTAAAAGCTCTTGAATTTTATCTGCTGCAACCACAAAATCGGTATCACAGTCGCTATATATATATGGACAAATCTTCCATGTCGAGAAGTAAACCTGCAAAATGCAGCCAAAGGTGCTTCCGTGGATAGATCCAAGATTAATTTTAAGTACACCACATTTGTGGTAAGACAAACAAAAAGACACAGATAAGTCTTTAATGTTTTTGCTCCTTGGACTGTACCCATCGTAAAAATAAAAAACCGCCAAAATCAACGCTCGTATGTAAAAACGCTTTTCCGGATATGACTCGTAGAGGCGGAAAATCGCTGAAGCAAGCAACTATAGGAGTAGGTTTAAGTTTGAAAACAGCAAGCATACGAGCTCAAACATTGTCCTATGACTCGCTGAGCCGACAAAATCCAAAAATCCCCCTGTAACAAGGAATGAGTGCCGTGATTACAGCAATGCAAGTTTTGAATGTGCAATCAGTAATGATAAGATTAGTTAAATGATGTGACTCAGGCAATAGTAGAAGATGTTTAACATGATACGGCACTTACGAATTTTTCATACAACCGCCCGCCCATCAACAAAATGGCTCAGAAGGCGAAGTTGTTTACTTACTGAGTGTCCGTTTTTTAATTCCAAAAATGTGGTAACTTATCCATGGTGAACCAGTAATTCTAAAGCATGTGTCCCTTACGTAGTTGAATTTTACCAGTTAATTTTTTCGACTGCGACTTGGGATTCAAAACAAAGCACGACAGTATGCGGTGAATCTTATAATTTTCTGTAAATCCGAAAATTTTCGTGCTAATTCATCAAATACCTCTGTTGGAAGATACAATACAAGAAGGATAAGTTTAGCTTAAGTTTCGACCTAAGACAACGAGAAGGATGATGTCCTGGACAACTTTCGACGGGACATTTTAACGACGGTCCTGCCCATCAAAACAGACGATCGATCAATTCTGATGGAGCTAAGCTACGTGAAGTGCAATCTGGCGGGTTATCTTTGCATCTTATATAGTTCTAACCTGAAGGAAATCATCGAGCTTGAACGGCTGCAATCCGAATGGCAACGTCCACGGTTAAGGCTATACTATGAGATCGAAACTGTAATAAAAGCTTACAAATGTCCTTTTGTAAGAATTCGCTCTGGAGCAAAGTGTCATTTAGCAAAATACTGTTTGAAGTTTTGGCACTAGTATTGAAAACGACTCTTAATTTGGTAGTTGTACTCTTGGGTTTGATTATTACGTGGTGGGGAATGTAATAAATATAAGTATTATTAGTAGAAGAGCGTGACACAGGACTCACGTGTCCAGTGCCTATGTATTCATGCATAAAAAGATTATAAGATGATCATAGATTTGAATCATTTTGTAGCCGCTTTTCCAATAGCAAAAACGACTTAATGCGATTGACGGAGAATCTCTGAAAATTGGCTCTGGTCCAGTAAAAGGCAACGAAACCGTGAATCTTCATATTATGTCTCTAAAATAAGTTTCCACAAAGGCTCTCACATAATAAATTTTCCGCATTTTCTTTCACTTGCGTAGGAATGCGTTTCAACCCTCAAAAACGCGTAAGGGTCTCATCTGTCAGTTCTACGCAAACACTCAACGAAGTAGAAATAGTTTATGCATAATCAACTTTTCCAGAGACGATCCAACCAAATTTTGTACGAATGACCAATGGCTTGCCCCTTTGCTCAATATGAGATTTGTTCGACCATACCTGGACGAAAATTTCTACCTCTAACAACAAATCAGTTTACGCAATTATTCAGAAATTTGAATCAACTAAATCTAGTTTATTAATATGGTTCCACTGAAGTTTAGACAAAGGCGTGGGCTGCCATTGACCACATATTTCAGAAAAACGATAAATGTCAATTTGTAATTTAATTTACTTTCTGTAAGAATACAAGGTTAAATTGAACAAGTGGTCCTACCACTGATTGCTCAGGAAATTAATCTCCAACCTTGAACTTTTGTTAGACATTCCCTTTTTTATAGAAAAAAACCTTTGAGGTCATTATTAGTAGGGAATTGACATGGTTTTCAGAACAGTTTTTGCGCGTTATCCCGTATTTCGGTTCCTGAAGGGTATTTGAGTGGTTTGGTTCCTGGAAGGTATTTGGGCGGTCTGTAAATTGAATCTGAACCCTAACTTCCCGAGCGATCTAACTCTGTTAGAATTTTTAAAATCGGACTACCCCTTACAAAGTTACAACCTGTTAAAGCCTCATACCTCCAAGTTTTTGCTCATTGCATTCATATCTAACCTAGGTAAGAGTTTTCTTCGACTAACCATTTTAGCCTGGTCTAGAATTTTCTAAACAATCTAATTCTATTTGAATTGTTTAAATCAAACCACCCCTTACCGAGTTACATCTTTTAAAGCCTCGAACCTTTAAATTTTTTGCTTTTTAATTTTAACTCAATCTTTAATACCTTTTTTTCGCTACCCGAAATATTCGCTTTAACCCTGAATTTTCCAGGATAATTTAAAGCCGTCGGAATTGTTTAAATCAAACCACTCTTACAAAAGTTACACCCCTGATTTTAGGAAGTTGTCCAAACCGTTTTTGGGGAATGAAGCATAATATCGATCTAGATTTTTCTAGCAAACAGAAATTTTTAGAAATTTTTAAATCGGAGCAACCCTCGGGAGAATTGTACCCTTATATCTAATATCAAACTTATTAAAATTTGTATAAAAGTATTGCGCGGATTCTAATTTTAGTACTTTTTCAAAATAAGCGAAACTCTTATAAACGCTAAAGATTCACAATTACTTGTACATTTTTCTCAAAACCTTTGAAATAAAACTCAATAAACTTAAAACAGTGTTTTATTAATCGTAATATTTACAGCTGGTACGCGTTGTTAGTCAGCCAATATTTTGCAGATTACAAAAACAACAAAATATTGGCCGTGTAGCGAACACCACGGGGAGGTAACACGTATACTCTGTCCGTCAGGTTAGAGGGGGGAGGGGGATTTAGGATGGAGGAAGGGTTGGGGAAAGAACTTAAAGCTGAAGGAAGAAGCCCGTCGTTTAGGAGAAATCCTGAAAACAAATGTTCCGATGAAGCCTCTCAAACCTTTGGAAAAATTGTTGTTTTATGGTGCTGTAGAGTGCGGAATATGTAAGAAGCCGCTGGGGGAAGACAGGGTGCGAGACCATGATCATATGACAGGAAAGTTCCGCTTTGCCACACATAGCGCGTGCAGCATCAATTACAAGGCACCCCATTTCATTCCAGTGATGTTCCATAACCTCAGTGAATATAACTCCCATTTTCTTGTAAATGAGTTGGGTTTTGATAAAAAACGAGTTATAGTAATTCCGAACAATAAGAAACGGTTCGTATTCTTCATTAAAAATGTAAGGTTATATGGTGAAGAACCAAAGGAGTGTGATGGTGAACCTGCTGATGATAAAGAAGTTGACGGTGCAACGATGCAGCTTAGGTTTATAGATTTGCTAAGATTCATGGCCTCATCGTTGGATAAGTTAAGCCGGAATCTCGATCTTTCCTAGTTTGTAGAGACGTGCAAATAGTACGCCGATAAGCGAGAGTTTGGATTGATGACGCGGAAAGGCGTTTTCACATACAATTATATTACCAGCGCTAGCGTGCTGCATGAGGCATCGTTATCACCGAAAAAAGCTTTCTTTAATAATTTAACGTCTGCAGATATTACATTTGCAGAATATGGTCATTCACAGAAGGTGAGGAAGAATTTTAACACTCGGACTCTCGGGGAGTATAGCGATTTACATCTCAAGACTGATGTTTTGTTAATAACAGATATTTTCGAGAACTTCCGTATGGTTTGCAAAAAAACCTATAACTTGGATCCATGCCAATATCTGACCGCCCCTAGTGTGAGCTGGGAGGCGATGCTTAAATATACTGGTGTATAGCTGGAACTGTTGAGTGATATTGGGATGCATAACTTTATTAAGGCTGGGATCAGAGGAGGACTAACACAATGCAATAAACGATATGCAAAGGTTAATAATAAATATATAAAGAATTACGACCTTAGTCAACCTTCGAAATACATAACTTACCTGGATGCTAATAATCTTTATGGGTGGGTTATGAGTCACCACCTGCCCATTAAGGATTTTAGATGGATGGATGTTAAAAAAATTGCTCTCCAGAAAGAGAATATTATGAGTATACCCAAAGCCGGTGACAAAGGTTATATTCTAGAAGTGGATCTTGAATACTCTGAATCTTTGCATAATGTCCACAGCGATCTTCCCTTCTTCCCTGAAAACATGATTCCTCCATCATCTATGTCGAAGACACCGAAACTGCTAGCGACTCTGTTGGAGAAGAAAAACTACTCCATCCATTATCGGAATTTACAACAGTGTATGCGATACGGTCTCAAACTAAAAGTATTCCACCGGGTTTTAGTCAGTCTCCATCATTGAAGACATATTATTGATCTCAACACTGGGTTGAGGACGTCGGCGAAAAGCGCTTCTGAAAAAGACTTTTACAAATTGATGAACAATGCGGTATTCGGGAAGACTATGGAGAATGTGGACAAACGTGTAGATGTGAAAATCGTGACTTGGTGGGGTACTTTTGGTAATTGGTTGTGCGCGAACAAACTAATCGCTAGACCTAATTTCCATAGCTACACTATATTAGGGGAGGATTTGGTTATTGTGCAAATGGATCGAGTCAAAGTTACCTACAATAAACCAATCTATGCAGATTTCTCGGTTTTAGACTTGTCTAAAACCTTAATGTATGAGTTCCATTACGGTACGATGAAATTCATGTATGGTGACCAAATCCAGCTCTTCTATACGGATACTGATTTGCTAGTGTACAGTGTGGAAACCGAAGATTTGTACAGTGACATTAGTGCAAATATCGACCACTTCGATACTAGTGACTACCCTGCAGATAATAAATACAATATACCGCTTGTCAACAAAAAAGTTGTGGGAAAATTCAAAGTCGAATTTAACGGTGATTTAGTTTTAGAATTTGTTGGTAGTAGGGCTAAGTCCTACTATATTGTAAGCGAGAAAGACATAGTTAAAAAAATTAAGGGTGTTATTAATTAAGGGTGTCATTAATAATACAGATGTCCTCATGCATACGATGGTATCAATCCGAAGTAGAAAACACGATTTGTACACACAGCTGATTAACAAAATTAGTTTCTCGGGCGAAGATGATAAGCGTTACGTCATCCCTGGAAGCATATCAACTTACGCATGGGGGCACAAAGATATAGGATAGTTGATTATATTTATATATTTTTTTAATTTTTGTAAATAATAGTTTTAAGATTTTTTAAGTTCTTTCCCCAACCCTTCCTCCTTCCTTAATACGTGTTACCTCCTCGTGGTGTTCGCTGGACGGCCAATATTTTTGTTGTCTTTGTACGCTCCAAAATGTTGGCTGACTAATAACGCGTACCAGCTATAATTATTACGATTAATAAAAAACTGTTTTAAGTTTATTGAGTTTTCTTTCAAAGGTTTTGAGAAAAATGTACAAGTAATTGTGAATCTCTAGCGCTTATAAGAGTTTATCTTATTTTGAAAACGTACTAGAATTAGAATCCGCGCAATACTTTTATACAAATTTTAATTAAGTTTGATATTAGGTATAAGGGTACAATTCTCCCGAGGGTTGCTCCGATTTAAAATTCCTAAAAATTTGTGTTCGCCAGAAAAATCTAGGTCGATATTATGCTTCATACCCTAAGACGGTTTGGACAACTTCCTAAAAAAAGGGGTGTGGCTTTTGTAAAGATGGTTTGATTTAAACAATTCCGACGGCTTTCAATTATGCTGTAAAATTCCGGGTTAAAGCGAATATTTCGGGTAGCGAAGAAAAAGTTTTAAAGATGAGTTAAAATTAAACAAACAAAAAATTTAAAGACTTGAGGCTTTAGAAGGTTTAACTCGGTAAGGGGTGGTTTGATTTAAACAATTCAAACATGCTTAGATTGTACAGAAAATTCTAGATTAAGCTAAGTTGGTCAGTTGAAGAAAACTCTTACCTAGGTTAGATATGAATGCAATGAGCAAAAACTTGGGGTACGAGGCTTTAACAAGGTGTAACTTTGTAAGGGGTAGTCCGATTTTAAAAATTGTAACAGGGATACATTGCCCGGGAAATTAGGGTTCAGATTCAATTTATAGACCGCCCAAATACCTTCCAGGAACCGAAATACGGGATAATGTGCGAAAACTGTTCTGAAAACCCCGTCAATGCCCTGCTATTATTCGGTAGTAAAGTTGGACATCCTTTGATTGTTATCCAACAATGCTCTTACCGTTTGCAAATTTCCAACACTATCAACAGTTGATACCTGAGCAGTATCTAACAAAGTTGTAGTATTTATAATCGAACCAGAAATAATGTACTGGCTTCATGGTAATATTCACTGCAGAAGAAGTTGCAGTGAATTCTTACTGATCAACAACTTTTGTGCTGTCAGATGTGGTATAAGAAGTAGTTGAGGATCAAGATGCATAGGCACGATGTCGTTTATGGCATGCTTTGCAAGCATATTGGGATTTACAATTTTAAAACTGAAGCGAACTATATAAACAATTCATACACAATTTATTCTTTTTGACAATATCAATTTATTCAGGAATTCCTTACACCTATGAACTGCTTGTGCATCATACATAACGAGAACTTTTTAGTGTAGTTGTTGAAACGAGTGAAGCGCGAATTGCCTGTTTAGCAGAACTAGAAGATGATAATAGTTTTCGCCCATCTTTGGTTGTACATTAGGCCAGTCTTTTCTAACGATTTACAAATTTCCCATAAAAAAGATTTCAATTCGTCAAAAATAAGAATTTGCGATTTGTTGTGCATGTCACATCTCTTAGCAGTATCGGCCAAGTTTTGCAACAACCAACTGAAGACAACAAGATTAAAAAGTTCACGTTTTTGAAACTTTGCAACGCACTTGTATTTTCCACAAACAAATTTAATAAAGAACGCAGCCTCTCTCGAGTAACAGAATTCTCGAAGCCTTTTCAATATAATTTGAATGTGTAGTTAGGAGGAACCTTTTTTTTCGAATCTGTCGATGATAATTTTTAGAGCTATAATAGAATAATTTTCGTTGCAAACAGGCAGATGTTTAACGAGTTGCTTTGAATTCCCATCTAGTTCTTTAGCACGAACTAATATTTTTCTATTGGTGTAACTTGCATATTAGAATCTATCAAATTCGGAAAAAATTTATATACGGTTGAAAATCTTAAACCCAACCACTAAAATTCCACACACTAATTGGTGCGATGCGGATGTTAAACGGCATTGGCAACGCTGTACGAATAATAGGTTATTATTTAATTGATGATTTGGTTTCAAAACGCTTTTGAAGTTGAATAAAAATAGGTTTAATTTGCAACATGCATTTGTCTAACTCTGATCGGATACGTGATATTTCTTCATACTCTTGTGTCCTCCATCTTGTAAATAATCGCCGTACAATTCTTTATATTGAGAACTAGCAGTTGATGCTAGCGAAGTGTTGCATCCACTTCAGCAAAATTCTCAACAGTTTTGTTCAAATACAGAATTACATTTTTTAGATGTATCATGCAATTTAAACATAAATTTCCTTCAAAAGTGAATCCTCTACGGACAAAACCGTTGTGTTGAAAGTATGTTGTCTTCTAAAAACGAATCTAACAGAATAAGTAAGTTAGTGAATAATCATCTAAAAGTACCAAATTCTACAAAGAGAAATTTTTTTAATCCCTAATACTGAAAATAAGTAAAATTGGTAGGCAATGCAGTTATGGCGAGAACGAATAGTAACTCAATTCGGGTCTACCATTTGGATTTAAATGAGTATGAACGTGGGTTCAAACAACCCTGTGCCTTTTCAAAGCTGTACGTGCTGGATATATCCCGAAAGTATTAAGGTTTCGTTTATATCTGTATTTTGAATGAACCTTTTCATGCTTTAAATACAGGAATTTTTATTATTCCAATATAAATTTCGTAGAGAATTTTTAACTAAAATGGGCATTGAACGAACAAAATAAAACAAATTGACTAAAGGGTCACCCACCCCGAACCTCGTAAAAGCATTTAGGAGAGGAACTAATTAAAGGTAAGTATCCGGTGAAGGATCAATGTTTGGAACAAAGGAATATATCATATATAAATAAATACGTAAACAGGCACCTTGTGCGCTTTTGCGATAGTGCAGCACGGGCTCGAAATATCTTTTTAACAGTGCAGTCTGCAAAGTCACTCACCGGACTCTGTCCGAATTTTCGCACACACAGAAGCTACTGTTATTCTTCTTAAAGGAAGTAGGAACAGAAGGAGGTGAATTAGGGCTAAAAGGAAGGTAAACGGTACTTGAACATACTCAGTAGTCAAACAGTTTCACTTTTTGGGAATTTAAATAATAGATCCCATTCGAACACAAATTGCATGAATGTTTCATACAAACAAAATTCCCTACCATTTAGAAAAGAGCAAACCTGGTAGTTATCCCGAAGGGGCATGACATAGATATGTCCTCCCCAGGATCATATCGGCGGATATGCCTCCAGAACCTCCTAGGGAAAATATATGAAAGAATACTAGCCAACAGGATGGTGGACCATAGAAATGTACACGGTATGAACAACTGTCAATACGGTTTTAAAGAAGGAAAGTCGACTGCAGACGCTATCGACCACTTTTTGAATCTTCAGAAAGATCCGACAGTAAATACGTCCTAGCGGTAATGATAGACATCGAAAGGGCATTTAACAGCCTTTGGTGGCCGGCCCTATTTCACAGGCTGGAATTAATCAACTGCCACAAACAAGTGTATCATACGTTTCGAAATTACTGCCCGGACAGATACATTACACTACAAGGACTACAGTCGATATCTAAAATCGTTACCAAAGGTTATCCACAGGGATCCGCTGCGAACCTCTATTCTGGGACATTTTGCTGAATGGGCTGTTGGAAGACCTTCAAGCCATGAGAGAGGTCTTTATTGTCCTTGCTTACGAGGACGGCATACTCGTCATAGAGGAGGGAAATATAAGGGTTGCAATCGAGCAAAAAGCTACAACCACAGTAGAGCGAATTAACAAATTGGTGTAGAAGCACCAAGATGCTCATCTCTGCGTCCAAGACCACATACATGATGATGAAGGGGAATCCCTCTAGGAATCCCCAAATCATCTTACGACATGAGAGGGTTAAAAGAACGCCCCAAACTAAGTACCTTGGGGTTATTCTGGACGAGAAATAAAACTTTGAACATCACTTACAAAAGATGTACGCAAAGGTAAAATGCTTTATCCAAGGCATCACCAGTTTAGCCCAACGCGAGTACAAAATCCCGTTCAACTGTGTCAAACTCTATATGAACGGCGTGTTGGCATTAGTATGACTAATGGGGCAAGCGCGTGGTATTCCAGGACGAATTTAGTGGTGCCCCACAACGCGTGAACTCGGCGCAAAGGGGACTTATGCTGCCGTTGACGGGGGCCTACCGCATCACCTCGAACGAGGCACTGGCCGTAGCACTGGAAATAAGGCCACTAAATCTAATAGTAAAGCAACGGGCTGCTACATATTTCCTACGGAAGGACTAGTACGCCAAGATGGAGGCAGTTACGGAATCGCCATCACACACACGACATAACATACAAAACGACATTATTGTCTAAGGGCAACACAGATGGGATACTAGCACGAACAGGCGACATACTCACATACTAATACCTACGCAGACTGAAGACACGAAACTTCCAACCCAGCGGGGAGTTACACATTTCATAACTGGGCATGAACCATATCCAACATACAAGCACAAATTTCAATTAACTGACACAGACCGTTCATATGCAGGGTGACGGGGAATCCAGAGCATCTACAGCTGAATTGCATGGATCTCTGAGACACACACGAAAACACACACCACACAAGGAAGCTAATACAAAACGCACTTAACAACGGACAAACTATGACAGACATACTGTGGGACGAAGACCTCTTCCCGCATCTAAATCAACTTACACAATATATCAAAAACACTATACAAAAGACATGAAAGACAAAGATCCTAACTAACTAACTAACAAACAAACAATTCAACCAATAAACAACAAACACCGTAACAAAACATAACTAAGTCACCACCAAACACACACGCACACACAAATCGCTCGAACGATCAAATGACAACACGTAACCCAACAAATATTACAACGAAAAAAACTCTTACAGGTGATTTTCCAATTCTCCACCCGAAGGTACTACATTGGCCAGGAAGCGAGTTTTTTACCTGGAAAATTTGGAATTTTGCCGAACCCTTGCTGTTTTAAGCAAGGTAGGGATCTTTAACGTGCATGACAACATTTACACACGGGACCTCCATTTCACCTCTCATCCGAACGAGAGTGTATTTTTGTGAAATATGCTCGCCTAACATTTTTCAAGCGGATCGTGTCGGGATTCGAACCCGGGACCTTGGGCGTAGTAGTCACACACATACCACTACGCCACGAAGCCGCCTACGAAAAAGACTACAATAACAACACGCTCCTGGAACTACCAGAAACCCGCCCACTGACGACTTTCCAGGGGCTGGGCCACTGAGGCACAGGAGCTAGATCATATAATAGAAAACATTCCAACTTAATTTGAGTGAATATGTGCAGTGACACTACGTGCATATGCATAAGCAACAATTCTTACACGGATTAATGAACTTCTACGTAGAATAAATTTAGAATTTAATGTAGTTGTAAGTTAATAGATTAGGACTTTTTGAAACTAACACATAAATTTAGTACCTTAACTAAGTAACAAATAGCAAGAAGGCAAACACAAATGTATTAATAACTCGATACCTGACTAACCCACATTGCAACTAATCTTAATGTAATCTTTTGGGAAAACACCCTGGTAATATCACTGACGACACCACTACTCATGGGACTGTACGTGTCTCCCCTGGTTTCCGGCTGCCGATGGCAAGGACACGTGCAGGAATGCGGACTTTTCTGGATCTGATTTCCGGTTACCGACGGTCGGGAACTGGAGGAGGAAGCAGTCCAATGACACCATTCTATCACACCACTACATAGAGACAAACACACACAGTTTTGCCCTCGAACACAAACCTCGCCAGCACAAACACAAAAACACAAACACGCAAACACACTGAGACTGTACGTGACCCCTTGATTTCTGACTGCCGATGGTCAGGATACGTGCAGGAATGCGCACTTTTCGGTTTCTGTGTTTTTCGGCTGCTGACGGTCTGGAACTGGAGGGGGAAGCAGTCCCATGACACCACTACATACAGACAAACACATACACACAATTCCGTACTAGCGCGCGCCCCGCACACACACACACACACAAACCAGGGTGATTTCGAACACCTCAACAAGAATAAGTTTTCATTTTAACGTTCAACAACGGGTTAGTCAGGGAACGCGTCAGGTCTGTTTTAATTTTTTACATAACAGACTAATAAGAAATAAAGTTTATTAAAAAAAGAAAAGAAGCAAATCGCATGTAACATATTCTTATTCCTGTGTTGCAAATTTTTTTATTAACGCTATAATATTTTTTAGGGACTTTCGTTTGTCGTATTATCCACATCGCTTGGCATCTTTCAAAGATATGTTAAAAGATGCATTTGGAGAGAAGTCTATGTACAAAATATATGGAGACTTCAAAGAACTTTGTGAAATTGAAGATCCTGGATTTTATATTCACGTCGTTCACAAAGCTCTCGTATAAAGGCATAATTTATTATTTTTTTAAATTATAAAACGTTTTAATAAAGTGTTTCCGTTTTTAACATCTTTCTGTTTTAGTTATTACGAAACACTACAATATTGTTATTTTAGTTAGATATATTTTACCAGTTTCAATAGTGTGGTACATTGAGGATCGTTTGCAGACAATTGACAATGCCCCCTTGAATGATATTCCATAAAGAATTAAATAGAAGAAGAACTAGGATCGATACTCTATTTTAAATCATTCATCATTTTGTTTTCGACCTTACTTAAGGTCGGTTTGACGCAGCTCTAACTTCTTTTCTATTCTGTGCTAATCTAAAAAGCTCTACATACCCTTCACAACCTAAATTTCTAATAATTTGACTAATATAGTTTGGTCTAGGTCTTCCTATATCCTTCTATCTTTTTCCTATCCAGCTGGCTCTACATAGATATTAGCAACCTGATGGTTGTTAAAGAACTCTAACATGTTTACATGATTACCATTTATACGGAAATGAAATATAACCTGGTTATCCGCTCCAAAAAAGGAAAAGTGTTAAATTATATGTTATGGTAAGGCTTAAGCAACGAATCGCTGCCAACATGCCAGACCGCTAACTAATTGTGAGTTATGTCATGATGACGTTTATTAAATTATCTATTATGGTAAGGCTTAAGCAACGAAACGCTACCAACATGCCAGACCGCTACCTAATTGTGAGATATGTCATGAAAACGTTTATTAAATTATCTGTTATGGTAAGGCTTAAGCAACGAAACGCTACCAACATGCCAGACCGCTACCTAATTGTGAGTTATGTCATGGTGACGTTTATTAAATTATATGTTAAGGTAAGGCTTAAGCAACGAAACGCTACCAACATGCCAGACCGCTACCTAATTGTGAGTTATGTCATGGTGACGTTTATTAAATTATATGTTAAGGTAAGGCTTAAGCAACGAAACGCTACCAACATGCCAGACCGCTACCTAATTGTGAGTTATGTCATGGTGACGTTTATTAAATTATCTATTATGGTAAGGCTTAAGCAACGAAACGCTACCAACATGCCAGACCGCTACCTAATTGTGAGTTATGTCATGGTGACGTTTATTAAATTATATGTTAAGGTAAGGCTTAAGCAACGAAACGCTACCAACATGCCAGACCGCTACCTAATTGTGAGTTATGTCATGGTGACGTTTATTAAATTATATGTTAAGGTAAGGCTTAAGCAACGAAACGCTACCAACATGCCAGACCGCTACCTAATTGTGAGTTATGTCATGGTGACGTTTATTAAATTATATGTTAAGGTAAGGCTTAAGCAACGAAACGCTACCAACATGCCAGACCGCTACCTAATTGTGAGTTATGTCATGGTGACGTTTATTAAATTATATGTTAAGGTAAGGCTTAAGCAACGAAACGCTACCAACATGCCAGACCGCTAACTAATTGTGAGTTGTCCTGGTGACATTTAGTTAACTGATTTTTTTTTGTTTTGTTTTCGGACTTACTTAAAGTCGGTTTGACGCAGCTCTAAATTCTTTTCTATTCTGAGCTAGTCTAAAAAGGTCCACATACCCTTCACAACCTAAATCTCTAATAATTTGACTAATATAGCTTTGTCTAGGCCTTCCTACTCTATTTTTATTTGGTAGTCTATAATCTAAGACTTTACTAAATAGTCCCTCATGTCTTAACTGGTGCCCTATCATTCTATCTCTCCTGACCTTCAATTGTTTCCACATACAGGATCCTCACCTATCCTTCTATAAACTTCCTCGTTTGTTACTCTATCTGTCCAACTAATCTTTAACATTCTCCTATAACACCAAATTTCAAAAGCTTCTATCTTTTTCTTATCTACTTCTTTAATTGTTCAAGTCTCACTACCGTATAGTAGAACGCTCCATACGTACGACTTTAAGAAACTTTTCTATTATCTAAACTAATACTATTAGCTATTAGTAAGTTTTTCTTTTTAAAAACATTTTTCTAGCTTGAGCTATTCTGGCTACTATATCCCTTCTGCTACGTCCATCCTTTGTAATTATACTACCTAAATAGCAAAATTCATCTACCTCCTCTAACTCGATATTACCTATTTTTAATTTTGGTTTAGAACTAGGCTGTAACTCATTTGTCATTATCTTTGTCTTTACTGAGTTAATTCTCATACTATAGTTACTCCGTAGTATCTCATCTAAAATATTTAAAAACTCTCCTAACTCTTTTCTAGACTCTGCTATAATGGCTATATCATCTGCAAAACGTAACATGTCTATTTTCTGTCCCTGTACACTAATACCTATCTCTTTTCTCTCTCTAGCTAAGTTTAAAGCTTCCTCAATATAAACATTAAAAATCAAGGGAGACAGTATACAACCCTGTCTAACCCCATTTCTAATCTTAGCTTCCTTTTCTATTTCATCCAATCTAATTACTACGCTTTGGTTTTATATAGACTGTAAATAATTTTTCTATCCCTATGAGAGATTCCTATTTTTGCAAAACCCTGAACATAACAATCCAATTAACCCTATCAAATGCTTTTTCTAAATCTACAAACGCGAAATGAGTCTTTTATTTTTTGTAACCTTTTTCGATAATTAGCCTAATCATAAGTATCGGTTCTCTAGTCCCTCTGTCTTTACGAAAACCATATTGGTCTTCGCCTAAATAATTCTCAGTTAAAGCTTCTACTCTATTTTTAATTATTATTGTTAGTCTTTTGGAAGCATGAGAAGTTAAACTAACCGTTCTAAAATTCTCACACCTATCAGCTCCTGACTTTTGGGATTGGGATAATAATATTTTTTTCGAAATCTATTGGAACCTCACCTGTGTCATATATTACCTTTACTAGTTCATATAATCTGTCTAAAGTTTTCTGACTTGCATATTTTATTAATTCTGCGGGAATATCGTCTATCCCTGGCGCTTTATTTAGTTTAAGATCCCTAACAGCTCTATCAAATTCCTATCTTATAATTGAGAACCCTATTTCTACATCCTCTTCTTGGTCGTTCTCTAACTCATCCATATCGTCTCCCTTATATAAATCTTCTAAATATCTTTTCCATCTATCTGCTATCTCAACTTTATTTATTAGAAGCTCATTATTCTCGTCTCTAATACCATTATATTTTTCCTATCTTCCCAAAAACTTTTAACTGCCCTGTAAGCCCTGTCTATCTTACCTACTCTCAAATCATCTTGTATTCCTTACAATTCTCCTCCATCCATTTATTTCTAGCTTTTTACACTCATGTACTATCTTATTTCTAACTGTATTATATTTTGCTTACTTTCACTATCCACTTCTCTGAAAGGTTTAAGCTTTCTTCTATTCTCTATTAAATCTAATATATCCTTTGTTACCCACGGTTTTCTCGCTTCTATTTTTTCTTACCTATAGTCTGTGTTGCTGTATCATGTACAGTCAGTTTTATTTCTTTCCATTTATTTTCTACGTTCCTCCTACAGCTATCTCTTTGCTCTTAATATCTAATACTTGTTTATATTCCTCTTTACCCTACTATCATTAAGCTTACCTAGATCCCATCCTCTCTTTTAACCTTTCTCAATTTTTGAATTTTAGTTTACACTTCATTTTAACTAAGTTATGATCGCTATCTATGTCAGCCCCTGGATAACTACGACAGTTTTAACTTGGTTTCTAAATCTTTGTTTAACTAAAATATAATCTATTTGGTATCTAGCCCTATCCTGGCGCTTTCCAGGTATATCTTCTCCTAATATGTTGTTCGAATAGGGTGTTTACAGTTACTAATCTATGTTCCTGGCAAAACTCAACTAATCTTTCTCCTCTATCATTTCGTCTGCCATACCCAAATTTTCCTACCATTTTTCCCTCACTACCTTCTCCCACTGACGCATTAAAATCGCCCATAACTATTAAATTCTCATCTCCTTTTACTTTCCTCACTATACTATTTATATCCTCGTATACCTTTTCTACTTCCTCATCCTCGTGCTGAGTTGTTGGCATGTAAACCTGTACTAAAACAGTGTCTGTGGGTTTTGTACTCAATCTAACCATAATTATTCTATCACTAAATTGTAAGTACTCTTTAACTTTATGCCCTAATCTTTTACCTAACACTATTCCTACGCCTGCCTGTCCATTAGTTGAAGAAGTTGTAATTATTCTATAACTATCTTTCCAAAAGTCATTACTATCTGGCCATCTCACCTCACTAATACCTAAAATGTCCAGCTTTTCCTTTCTCATTTCGACTAATAAATTCGTTAACTTATCTACTCTGAGTAATGACCTTACATTCCAAGTCCCTATCACTAAATCGAACTGTTGTTTTATATTCTTACGATGACGAGCCCCAAGTACCCCCTCCCGGAGATCCGAATGAGGGAGTATTTTACCTCCGGACAAGAATTTTACTTGTGAGCTCTCCATCATATGTAATTCGTGTTTTAGGCCACGCACACCTGGGAAATATTGTGGTAGGCTCCCATATCTTTCCACAACGCAGTTTTTAAAGATTTTAGCAAAAAGCCGTATCCGTCACGGCCAACCCCCAACAAGCTTGTAAATTATTGAGGATCGCCCGAGACCAACCGACCCTCCTCCAATATCTTTTAGCCAGCAAGGCTGCTGCCCCTTGCTGCGCCTTTTAATCGCCTTTTACGATAAGCAGGCTTACTATAGTAGTATTCTTTATCCCCTACTATAGGGGATTATTATAATAGAGTAAAAATCTTTTACACGTACTGCAATATCCTTGAGTGAGAAAATCAATTTGGCCAACAGTACTTGTGTATATTATGTTGAGTGTGAGAGGATCAAGTCTCTGCTTGCACTGACTACCCCACATTCATTAAGTATAGCTTGTAATTTGTTAATGATAATTTAAGTGAACTGATTTTATAATTATGGCTTGGAAACAATATGTCTACGATATCTGTTTATATTATTTAAAAGTGCAACCAGCTCTCTATTGAGCAATATTAATAAGGAGATTAACAACACTAATCCTAAGGACTCACCAAGCTCCACTGATCTTCTTTTTCAGCGCGCGCTGATATTGATCCGGAATATATGCAGCACCTCCTACGACGTGCTCACTAACAAAAGCAACGGGTGCATTTAAGAAATCATATTATAAAGTAATTCAGCACTGCAAACGCGAGTAACGACAAACTGCCCTTATCATTCACGACACCGACAAGCTTATTTTTTTATAAAAATAATTTTAGACAACGTCTAAACATGAACGGATCAAAAACCCGTCTGTTCAACTCCGAATTTAAAACAAATTGATAGGACTTGAACAGCCGTAAACATGGGTGCGTTTCAAAACACGAACAACAAGTTCACAGAACATTCCGCCTACCATAAAATAATCTTTTACAAACGGATAAATAAATTAAGTTCTTTAATCCCAAAAATTTTAACTTAAGTATAAGGAAGAGTTAGAAGTTGCTCTTAATGAAATGGAAACGGTTCTAACGGAGAGATACAGTATAAAAATTAACAAAACTAAAACTAGGGTACTAGTATGCAAAGGAGGGGAAAATAAATCAAAAACAAGAATACAAATATGTAACACGAACTTATAAGAGGTTAAGGATTTTTGCTACCTAGGAAGCCAAATAACGCTAAATGGGAAAAGCACAAAAGAAATAAGACAAAGATTAGCACAAGGTCGTGCTACATTTAACAAGAAAAAGCAACTACTGTGTTCAAAGACAACAAATATAGAAACAAGGAAAAGATTGCTTAAAACATATGTATAGGGCACAGCACTGTACGGCTGTGAAGGCTGGACAGTAGGAAAAGCAGACAAGAAAAGGTAGAAGCCTTTGAAATGTGGTGCTACAGACGAATCATAAAAATATCATGGACAGACAAAGTTAAGAACGAAGAGGTACTAAAAATGGTAGGGAATAGTGCGGAATATACTATAAACAAAGATAGGAAAAAACAGAAAAAGAGGTAGACCTAGGTTAGACTACTGCGCACAGATAGTGAAAGATGTAGGCTGTAGGAGTTTCAGGGAAATGTGTAGGCTAGTTCAGAATAGAAATCAATGGAGGTATGCATTTAACCAGTCCCAAGATGGATAAATTAATGACGAAAAAAGTAACTGCACTTAAACATGATGATTATTATAAGCAACTACAAGTATTTGGTGGGCAATATTCTCGAATATTGGTAATTGTGTGAAAGAATTTACGGGAAAACTATTATTTCGGCAAATGTTTAAGTGTTGGGGGATCTTGGCAGCCACAGGCTGCTTAACTCCCTTCACCGAATCTCGGTGAAATAGGGCATAAAATTAGAAAACAATAGAAGGGGAACCGAGCTGTATCCATGCTGTGTGAGAATTTCAGGGAATGTGTAGGCTAGTTCAGAAAATAAATAAGTGCAGGTACGTGTCCAACTAGTTTTGAGACGGAAAACCTAATGACGAAAAAATAAGCGCAGATAAATCTGATGATTATTATAAACAACTATAGGTTGATTGTGAATATCTACAACTAATGTTGACTGTGCGAAAAGATATATTGGAAAAAATCGGTAAATGCTCAAGTGCTGAGGGAACTTGGCAGTCACAGGCTGCTTACCCGCTTCACAACCACTGAATGTCGGAGAAATAGAGTATATAATTGTAAAACAATAGAAGGGGACTGAACTACATCTAAGAAGAAAGAATAGCGCCTACGATGAAGGACAACAAACAGAACAAAAAGTTGTTGAAGCATATGTGCGGAGCACAGCACAGACAGTATGCCTATGAAATACAGGCAGTCTGAAAAGCAGACAGAAGAACGGTAGCAGTCTTTGAAATGCCGTGCTTCAGATGTATGAGGATGGACAGACAAAGATAATAACAAATAGGTTATAGAAACAGTTGGACAACAAGAATATTTTTGGAAAAAATAGGAGAAAGAGAAAGGCAGAATACGTTCTAAGGCATTTTTGGGGAATAGTATGGGATATAGGACAAGCAGAGGTAGGAAAAAAGAGGCGGATGTAGACCTAGATCAGATAGTGATAGATGCAGACTGTGCAAATTTCACGGAAATCTGTAGGTTAGTTCAGAATAAGAAACAATGATGGTACGCGTCTAACCAGTTTCAGGACTGAACGCCTAATGATAATGATGATCTAAGAAAACAATCACAATCAGCCTTACTGATTGAAAAGGGGACATAATTTGACCACAGGTCTTTTGTAAGACCCAGTAGCCGTACGAACAGTAACGACCAGCATCTTGTCGTCTGAGTCGAGATGCACAGTAACGATACGACCCAATGGCTAATGTAACGGTGGAGCTAACTCGTGGTATGCTGATTTAGTGGAGCTTTTTCTAGAGATATTGGAATTTTATTTTTCAGAAATAGTTTATGACGGCCCAATTCGTAGGGGCAAAATCCAGAACTCCACTGCAATATATATATATATATATATATATATATATATATATATATATATATATTTATATATAAATTGATTTTGTATGAATATTGGGATATATTTCGTTCGAAATAAGATAGTGGTTTGGTTTAAAACATTTATTACATTAACGTTTCGGAAAATTTGTTTCCTTAATCATAAGTTAATGTGTTTTTATGAAAACCAGTTTTGACATGTAACGTCATCTCATTGAAAGTTGTTGTTACAAGTGTAACAACAAGTGTAACAACAACTTTCAATGAGATGACGTTACATGTCAAAACTGGTTTTCTATAAAAACACATTAACTTATGATTAAGGAAACAAATTTTCCGAAACGTTAAGTGTAATAAATGTTTTAAACCAAACCACTATCTTATTTCGAACGAAATATATCCCAATATTCATACAAAATCAATTAATTTATAACAAATACGTTCGTTATTGAAAGCAAGATTAACTATATATAATAATTATTAATATAACTGCACTTGAATCTATAGGCAAAGTGGCTGAAGCAATATCAGAAACCTGGAGCAAATGTCAAGTATATATAAAGGAGTATGGTAAACCAAG
Source organism: Platerodrilus igneus (assembly GCA_036346225.1). Taxonomy (NCBI): domain Eukaryota; kingdom Metazoa; phylum Arthropoda; class Insecta; order Coleoptera; family Lycidae; genus Platerodrilus; species Platerodrilus igneus. The sequence continues at coordinate 269,685 of JARFIW010001148.1, forward strand.
TTGTTAGGCAATTACTTTTAGTAAATATACTTATGTAATTATACCAACAGGTCCTATTTCACAATTATTATTATTATATTTAACAAAAATCGGTCATGATTTTTATACGTAACCAAAGATTAGCATATTTTCGAATAGTGCAACAAAATACTGATATTTAGAACTAAGAATTATCGTATAAAATTTGTTTTTGGGTTTGAATTAATAATTTTAGAAAAATGCTTTTTTCTCCTGCGCAAGTAGCTCAGTTCCACTTTTGTGCAAGCATTAGCCACTGCAATAGTCTTTGCCGTTTAATGTAATCAATGAATTCGAAACCGTTTTATTTTAAATATGGAAACAGTAAAAATCATACTTAACCGAATAAAAACTTTCTAGCATCAGCTTCTTTAATAAAATTTTCAAAATCTTTTCTTCTTGTAAAACACATAGATTTTTCAGGATGTTCACCCGGAAATCTTCTAGCCAAATTCACTGTATTTTTAGAGTGTATTACGTTCCATTTTCTATTTGTATATTTACTGCCTCCTTAATTTAAAAACCAAATAAATACCTACTTATTTGAATATACGGATTTGTTTCACTTTTATTATTACAAGGTAACTCAGTTAGGCAACCAAAATTGGTAGTCGTATATGTAATTTGCAAGTCCGCATGTTAATATTACACTTTCTGGTTTCTTATTTAAACATGTGTTTGATAAGAATTCTCCGAATGTTGCAAGTTAAAAATACAATTGATAATAGTTGTTAGTTTGGTTGTTGTGTTATAACAATAATTTCGCGTGTTGGTTCTGCAAAGAAAAGCGTTCTTACGAAAACGCTGTTAAAAGATTCGATATAAAGTGTATTTTGCGTTTGACATAAGCGGAACGCATGTGACTGCAAATTCTTCACTTATACACTATTTATTAACTCTAAACCCAACTAGGCAGTTAGAAAAAAAAATCTTGATCCTGTCGTGAAGTGAATACACAAGTTTGGATACGATACCATTAAAATGTTCTAATATTAATACTTTATGTTTGCTTTGGGTGTAACTGTCCGTTACCTTTTTATAAGATATCAACAACATTTGCAGCCTGCGTGAGTGAATAGTATATTATTGTAACCGACAACTATTTACTTGACTTGTTGACGTTTTGTAGATTGCATTCATTCTAGGAATGTTAATGGGATAATGCTATAAAATTTATCCAATAGTTTGATGATTTGTATCTAAAGCATTATTGTAAATAAAAATCTTTTTGTGTTGTTATGTGTAGCTTCAATTAAGAATGAGATCGATCTGGGTAAATATAATACGTAATTAGGTTTGCGTCAATATAGAGTAAGTGGTTATGGTTATGACGATATTTATTATATGTGTATTTATGCTCTCGCGTAAATATAATTAAGTAGTTGTTTGCTATGCTAAAACAGATTTTTATTAATTACAATGGTTAAAAGACACTTAATTTTGTTATCCTAAATTATCCGGAAATATTTAAGAAGTGTATTTGGAGTAGTTTTTTTTATTTACAAAACGTTTGGTTTGATTGTTGTATAGATAAAATTAATATAGTAATATTAGTGCGTGAAGAGTGACAAATTCAGATGTTTGTTCTTAAACTCACAGTTTTGATATTAAATTCACAAAAGTTATTTATTAGAGTTATATTTTACATGTCTTTTGTTTTTAATTGTAATTTCAGGTACAGATGTTTTAAGCAAAAAGCGAAAAGTTTCGTGTGTACTATTGTTTCGTTCTTTAGACCTTCACAATCTCCGATTGTGTTTAGTGCGTCATTCGTTTTCTTTCTCTTTTTCTCCTTTCTTTTATTACATTAGTTCGGGCGAGTTCACTCCTTATTACTAATTACGTACTATTTTCACCGCCCGCTTGTCTTACAGGTACCAAGTCTACGCCTTTTGGCTCTTAATTCCGATTTTTTCATCGAATAGGTAGACTATACTGTAAATGCCTTTTTCATCATTTTAAAATACGCTTTCACAAATAATTTTTGTATGTTTCTGTTAATAATATTTTTAAAATTTAAAATGTTTTTTCGTACCTTCATCTTGATTCAGTTGGTACTATGGATTTTCCAGCTAAGTAAGCTCTATATATGAAGGAATAATCCGTATCGGAATTTTTTATTATAAAATTACAACTGACCTTGAAAAGAATGACTTATTGTGTTTGTTCATACAAATTTAAATGAAAACTTAAAAGTTGAAGCGTAATACTCTACTGAGCATGATTTAAAACTGTATAATGTATTTCAAAAATATTTTAATTCCTATTCAATCGGAGGTGGCTCAAAACTTTGTACGTAACATGCAGTGGAAGGATTTTATATGGGCTACGTAGTTTGCAAGACTTGCGCCGTCTTCATTGGTTCGTTTTGGCAAGTACTACGTTTATCAAAACAATTTGCTTTTTTATAACTAGTTATATTTACAATTAGCAAGTTTGGATTTTTAAAAGCTTTTATTAACTTGCACATACACACAGCATGAAGTACAACGAATAATAATCCTCTTAGGAATTTAGATTTCGGTTTATGTAGAAAACATTATCTGGACCTTTGGACCACCCTCAAGCGATAGTTGTGAGAACAGTATACTATCTTAGTAAAAATATATTAAAAAAATCTAAGACGCATGTACGCCAGTTATGTATCCCCCAATTATCTATATGTATTGAATATATTGAATCTAATAGGAATTATTAGAAATTGTTAAATAAAGTATAAGTTCATTGCAACATTGTAATACAAGGATAACCCAGAGAGGTTATCGACAGTTCATGAGAACGGAATGCAACTTTGCATCCGAGAGGGCAGTGATACTGCAGGTGGCAGGTCACAGGCGGTTAACATACCGCAATTACTTAGAATTAAGTTGTTACATTGTAATAAAGTGTACAATTAAGAGAAACGCAGACATGAGATCTGCAAGTCCCACAGCCGTGTGAGGGGCAGGTTATTATAAAAAGCCCGGGAGCTCATGGCCCGGCAGTCAGTCTGAGTAATACAGCTTTTGCATTGTTGTCTACCTAGACTACTCGCCCAGTACAATTAATTATTTTTTTATTAAAGTTATTATGTACAAGTTATTCTAAATTTCACTGTAATTTCTGTTTCAAGTTAAAATAAATTTGTTAAGTGTTTCGAATTGTTTTTTAAAAACACAGCTCCAAAGGCCCGAACCTTAACTGGCGCAGCGTAACAGATGTCAAAAGGGCACTAAAAATCCAAAAATCGGAAGATTGGTGACCAAGAATTTCAATTCGCAATTTTGACAGAACCCAAACCAGGTTGGAGGAAGAACAAAAATAGTCTAAATCCAGCAACAAACCAAAAGAAACAGATGAAATTAATGTAAGTTCATTTCCTTTTAAAACCACTTGATCTCACTATAATTGATATATGCTAGTTTATTATTTTATTATTTGATTACCATTTATTATTGTTTTATAAATTTTATTTTATGCCAATATTTTTTTTGAAAATAGTTTACAAAGAAAAATTATTTTCAAGCGCGACTTTATTTTGAGAAAGTGTTAATTTATGAGACGAATGTTTAAAAGAGATTTTCTTTAAAAGTAAAAGAGATTTTTCTTTTAAAAGCAAAAAGAGACTTGATATCTAAGAGATTCTTATCACAATTATTAAAACAAACTCAAAAATAAACCAAAAATAACTGACGCACATCCACTAATACCGAATACAAAAAATTAACTACCACGATTCAAAACGCACGTTTTAATCCGCTAAACTAAAAGACAGAACGCAAATTAATTCCAAAGCTAAAGGTAATTCTTCAAACAAGCAAATACGGAACCATTATTTAAAACATTGACCTTATAAATTATAGCAAAACACTCTGCTACGTTAATTTAAAACCACCGTAATCTAAAACGCCATCCGCATATAAGCAAAGTCTGCGAACGCAACATTATTATTAACTCAGAGAAATCGCCTTCAAAACAATAACCTTCACAACCTTTGTACAGTAATACAGTAACGCAATTTGCATTAATAAATCCATCACGGAATAATAAAAGCGCATGAAATTACACCACAGCGATCTATAAATAAATTGCATTAGGACAAATACGGAATAAAAGCTAAACGTTTTCAATTAAAATTACTCTTCGTCGCATTATCCCAGTATAAATACTGAGTAAAGTTAAACGGTCATCGTACAAAGCTATAATTAAGACGTCTAAAACCTACATTACGAGAGATTCAATTACAAACAAGCATTATAATTGAATACCGAGATATCTAAGAATAAACAGACGTAACATTTATGCAAAGCAATTAGCGAGTACAGAAGCGAATTATTTAATTCCTATAAACTGAAAACGAACACCGTTGTGTAAGTGTTAATTACCTCAACGTTTATAAGTGTACGCGATTAAATAACCAAGACTACATCTTTTAGTATTTAAATTACAACGATAAAGTGCGAAAGTAATTAACCTGCAAGTTATAATTAGAATTCAAGACAGACAAACTATACATTTATGCAACTCAATTAAAACCCACGGAAAGAGTATTAATTACAAATTAACAGAACTAAACTACCACACAGCTAAGTAAATATCGCGAGAACAAACCTATTCACTCCAGATTCTTTAGAAAGCAGAAACTCAAGACAAAATTAAAACCGCGAAATAGAAACAGGCAAATTCAAGGCTACGGTAATTAAATCAACATTATCGAGTATAAATCTCACATTCATTACCGCATTGTGTAACTAAGCACAAGTAACAGCAATTACGATTCTAAAAATAACCCGACGCAGTCTAAACCGAAAATTAACAAATCCAAACCAAAAATAACGCCGAAAATAGCAAAATAAATCTCAATCTTTACAAAATTTGAATTTACCCAATCTAAACTGAAAATTAACAAATTCAAACCAAAAATAACGCTGAAAATAGCAAAATAAATCTCAATCTTTACAATATTTGAATTTACCTAACCTAAATGAAAGATTAATAAACCCAAACCGAAATTAACGTTTTAAATAGCAAAAGCAACCCCAGTTTTTACAGAATTTGAAATTATCCAATCCAAACGGATAATTAATACATCCAAAGCATAATTAACGTCACAAATAGCAAAATCAATCGCAATTTTTACAAAATTCGAAATTATTCAATCCAAACGAAAAATGAATAAAACCAAAGCAAAAATAACGTTACAAATAGAAAATCAACACCAATTTTTTACAAAATTCGAAATTACCCAACCCAAACGGAAAATTAATATATCCGAAGCAAAAATAACGATATACATAACGAAATAAACCTCAATTCAAAAAAAAAATTTTTTTGAATTTACCCAAAATCGAAAACAACCCTTAACCAACATGAGTAGCACAGACATGAAGCTTTATTTGGAAATAATCCAAATATTTGATGGTACGCAAGCGCATCTTGAAAATTTTATTGGAGCAGCCAAAATGTTCCTAAAAACCTTCTACAAACCCGGAGATAACGCAAGCAATTCATTGCTTATACGCTTAATAATAAGTAAACTAACCGGAAGGGCACTAACCTTAATCGCCAGTAGGGACGATTTGCAAGAATGACAGGAATTTAAACAGCTACTAATTGCATATTTTGGAGACCAACGTAACATAAAATGCCTGGTACGAGACCTAATAAACCTCAGAATGGAACACAACCAATCCCCCTATCAATTCGGAATGAAATGCCAAGACGTGAGAAGTTTAATTCTAACAAAATTAAAAATCGAAGAACCCGATCAAAACGTTAGACATTTAAAAACAAAAATGTATGACGAAATGGCACTGGACACGTATATAAACGCTTTACCAGAACGACTATCGGATAAAATCAGATTCCAACGATCCCAAAATCTAGAAGAAGCTATGAACCTAGTAATAGAAGAAGAAAATGTAATGTATTACCGCAACAGACTATACAACCCCAACGCGAATAAAAGTTATTCACCAGTAAAAACCATACAAGCCACAAGACAAACAATCCCTCAACCAAAATTCACACCCTTCAACGCACAAGCAAATCAACCACGAATTAATAACCCAAATTTCAACAATACGAATTTTAATAATCAATATAAACATTTTTCAAAACCAATATTTAACCCAACTTTTACGAAACCCGCATTCCAACCAAGATTTAATCAAAACCTATACCAACAAAGACCAGCATTCAACGCAAACCCCAATAGAAACACACCAATGAATAATAACAACCCTAATAATTATTATAAACCAACACCGATGGATACCTCATCTGGTAACACCAGACAAAATACAAAGATAACACACATCCGACCGAACCCTCATCAGAAACGCAATTTTATATCGGAAGAACTATTTCACCAAGAAGTAGAAAATTTTGACACTGACTAGAATAATTACATTGAGACAACTACGAACAATGAATCAAATCATGCAGAAAAAAGAAAACTCGTACTCAAATTTTCAAATGGACCAATTCATAGACGACCAAACTTAATAAACTTAAATAACAAAATCACTTAGTACTACCATACATAGAAATACCCCACGCCGAATTCAAACTATTAATCGACACCGGATCCTCAAAAACATTAATTAGCCCCAGAACCGTGAAAAAACATTACTTATTTTATGTAGAAAGAGAACCATTTAAAGTTAAAATAGTCCATCAAACAACACTATACCAATTCGTAGCTAACATACCCTTACCGAGAACATTTAATGTTAAAATGAAACATAAATTTTGTGTATTCGAATTTAACGACAGATATGACGGCTTAATCGGAATGGACCTTCTAAGAAAATTAGGAGCCAACATTGACATTAAAAATCGCTTATTAAGGACGAAATACGGAAAAATCCCCATTAAATTTCAAAACACACAAATCGAACAAAAATACACAATAGAACCCCGAACGGAAAGAAAAATAAAAATCCCAGTAAAATCTAACAAAAGTAGGAATAATAAATCATATGACTTTTCAACAAGGAGTAGAAACCCCAACCGCTTTAGTACAAATAAAAGATAATTATGCAACCACAACGATATTAAATTCAAACGACTATCCCGTAGAATTATCATTGACAGACCCAATTAACGTAGAAGAACTAAATTTTAATGAAATGGAAATAGACGAAAATTTAGAAAACGATTACAACCCAATAGAACATGACAAAATGTTAAGAGAAAATTTAACTAACATCCGCTTCAACACCGACATCAATCAAGAAGATGAAAGAGCAATTAAAAACTTATGTTTTGAATACCGCGACATATTCCACTGCGAAGGAATACCATTAACATTCACCAACACAGTAAAACATAATATCGAGCTAACAGACAATAAGCCAATCTTTACAAAAGCATATAGATTACCTCATGCAAGCCAAGAAGAAGCTGACAGACAAGTAGCAGACTTATTAGACCAAGACATAATCCAGCACTCCACTCACCATGGAGCAGCCCCGTGTTAATAGTACCTAAGAAATTAGACGCAACCGGAAAGAGAAAGTACAGAATGGTAATAGACTATAGAAAGTTAAATGAAAAAACGGTAGATGACAAATATCCACTACCAAATATAACCGAAATTTTAGACAAATTAGGAAAATGCCAATATTTTTCAACATTAGACCTAGCATCAGGATACCATCAGGTAGAGATGGAAGAAAAAGATATATCAAAAACAGCATTCAGCACACCTAGAGGACATTACGAGTACAAACAAATGCCATTTGGATTAAAGAACGCACCCGCTACTTTCCAGAGAGTCATGGACAATATACTATGAGGAATACACAATGAAAAATGCCTTGTATACCTTGACGACATCATAGTTTATTCCACATCATTGGTAGAACACATAGAAAGATTGAAAGAAGTATTCGAAAGACTAAGACAAGCACATTTTAAAGTACAATTAGACAAAAGTAAATTTTTACAAAAAGAAGTATCATTTTTAGGACATGAAATAACACCCCAAGGAGTAATGCCAAATCCCGATAAAACAAATGCAGTTCTAAATTACCCTCTACCAAAAACAACCAAAGAAATTAAAGGATTTCTAGGACTTAGTGGTTACTACCGCAAATTCATTAAAGGTTACGCTCAGATAACCAAACCCCTGACAAACTGTTTAAAAAAGGCAAACAAAATTGAACACACCCGGGGAATTTAATAAAACCGTAGACAAAATTAAAAACATATTAACGAATCACCCTGTATTAGAATACCCAAACTTTTCAAAACCATTTATACTGACCACAGACGCATCGAATGTAGCATTAGGCGCAGTATTGAGCCAAGGAAAAGTAGGTAGCGATAAACCCATCAGCTACGCATCCAGAACCCTGAATGAAACCGAACAAAAATATAGTACCATAGAAAAAGAATTATTAGCCATAATTTGGGCAACAAAATATTTTAGACCTTACTTATACGGAAGAAAATTTTACATATACACTGACCATAGACCATTAGTATGGCTATGCAAACTGAAAGAACCGAATTCAAAATTACAACGATGGAGAATCAGACTCGAAGAGTACGATTACGAAATTATATACAAAAAAGGAATTTATAACAACAACGCAGACGCTTCAAGTAGAATCCAACTCAATGCATTAGAAACGGAATCCATTGTAGGAAACGTAAACAAAGCAGAAATAAGGGAAGATCCAGACGAGATCGACACGATACATTCGACCGAAACAAAGAACCTAAAAACGCGATTAAAATTTTAAACGAAGCAATCGATATGAAACCCAACCAATTTATAATTACCGAAGTTTTAAATAACCCCAATCCAGTAAAATATACAAAATTAGATAAGAAAAAGATATACCAAATTTAAATAACTAAAGATGACAACGAGGAACAAATAATTAAAATTCTAAAGGAATACACCCCCGAGAAAAAACGATTTTATTTCTATTTCAACACCGAACATTTATACCAAAGATTTTCAGAATTATACGTTAAATTATTCAATAACTCTGGCCCTGAACTCATCAGATGTACTAGAAAATTAATAACATTAGACGACCCTGACGAAATAAACGATGTAATTAGGAATCAACACGAAGGTAAAATCAACCATCGTGGAATTAACGAAACAATAAAGCAACTTGTAAGACGTTATTATTTTAAAGACATGAAGGAATTGACCACAGATTTCATTAACCAATGTGAATTATGTGACAAAGCGAAATACGATAGAAAACCCCAAGAATACCCTTAATGTTAACCAATACACCCGACAAACCATTTCAAAAACTACATGCCGATACTCTAGTAGTAGAAGCGCAAAATTATTTAACAATTGTAGACGCATTTACAAAAATAGGCCAAGCAATACCAATCACATCCAAAAACAGCATCGACGTGACCCAAGGATTTTTACAATATTTCACATTTTATGGAACACCCAAATCAATAACTCTAGACAATGGTAGCGAATTTAAAAATGAGACAAAACAAAACACTTTAGAACTTCACAAAATAAAAATTCATTTCATAACGGAAAACCACCCTGAATCAAACGGACTAATTGAACGACTACATTTAACCCTGTTAGAACAAATTCGATTATTAAGAATAAATTATAAAAAGGAACATATAACCTATCTAATCTACCTAATCTAATGTCATACGCACTAATCGCCTATAATAACACAATTCACTCATCAACAAATTTTACACCCATAGAATTAACCTTAGGTCATTCAGATTCACGAAATCCCTATGACATACACTGCAACAAGGAAGTATATCAACAATATGCAAAAGACCACAAAGAAAAACTAAAAATAACTTACGACAAAGTAAAAGATAAATTAGAAAACGATAAGGAACGTATCACCACAACCCGAAACAAAAATACCGACGCAAATAAATTTTCAGTAGGACAAACCGTGTATGAGAAAAACTTTTAAAGCAAGCGACAGAAAACAGCACCCAGAAATTTAGGACCATTCAAAATTAAGAAAATATCAGATAAAAATATAGCAGTAGTAGACAACGGTAAAATAACAAAGTACATACATTTGAAAAGCCTAAGACACCCTGTCATTTCAGATGGACAATCATCACCCTTACCGTCAACTTCCGCCCAGGTAGAACGGACAACCAAGTAATAATATAAAAACAAAAAACCACCCCGGTATACTACCAATTAAATTAGGCAGTATGCAAAAAAAAACCCAATTAACATTTGCAAAATTAAATACCCTACACTCTAGTGTTATTAAACCAACCGATTTATTAAGAGAATTAATAAGAATTAGATCACTTATAATTAATAGTAAATTACCTTTTGATGTAACAGAATCAAACATTCTAATATTTGAAAAGATAGCTATAGTAAAAGGCTATATTAAGAATAACGAAATAATACTTTTAATAGAAATCCCAATAGTAGAAAGTAACAATTATAATTATTATAATTTATTTGCTTTTTCAACGAAAGTTACTTGCACATACCAAGTAATCATACCCAAAACCAAATTCCTATACCTAAATGAACTGAGATATGGTTATACAAACGAAAAATGTACTGAAGTAACACCAAACCAATACTTATGTCAATCGATGACGACAACAACCATTCAAGAAGACAGCCCTTGTGAAGTGCAATTATTAAAATTTTCAAATCATTACGAAAACTGTGAAGCCAAACAAGTGCAAATAACTAACATGATAATTCAAAAAGTTACAGAAAACAAATGCATAGCCATTTTCCCAACAAAAGTAGTAGCAACCATCCACTGCAATCAAGATGAAAATAACCAAGCATTAATCGAAAGAAAACTAATTACCCTCAAAGAAGACTGTTATGTGAAATTGAAAGACGAAGTAATCAGAGTTTATCAAGATCCCATAGCAACAAAGAAACTGGCAAACCTACCGGAACTACAGTTCAAGATAGAACAAGAAGACGAAGAAATAATCAAGAAACCTATGAAGCTAGAGCATCTAGACTTAGACGACCTCAACCACGCCATGAAAATAGTGGAAAGTTACAAAGAACATTTAAGTGAACTCAAAACGCCAAAGTTCCATTATAATAATATGTGTCTGGACAATTGTATTAATCATTTTAATAATTTTTGCAATTACATATGTACCTTACAAAATGTACTTTAGATATAAGAATGAAGGAAACAGTTCTAGATTTAAGGAAACAAAGAAAAATAAAGAAACGATAAGTATACCCTTAGAAACAATGAATTTTAAATGAAATTGAATAATGAATTTTATGTATTTAAAATTAAGTAAAACGTTAATTTTTCATTTACGGTGGGAGGAGTTATGTATCCCCCAATTATCTATATGTATTGAATATATTGAATCTAATAGGAATTATTAGAAATTGTTAAATAAAGTATAAGTTCATTGCAACATTGTAATACAAGGATAACCCAGAGAGGTTATCGACAGTTCATGAGAACGGAATGCAACTTTGCATCCGAGAGGGCAGTGATACTGCAGGTGGCAGGTCACAGGCGGTTAACATACCGCAATTACTTAGAATTAAGATTGTTACATTGTAATAAAGTGTACAATTAAGAGAAACGCAGACATGAGATCTGCAAGTCCCACAGCCGTGTGAGGGGTAGGTTATTATAAAAAGCCCGGGAGCTCAAAGCGCGGCAGTCAGTCTGAGTATTACAGCTTTTGCATTGTTTACCTAGACTACTCGCCCAGTACAATTAATTATTTTTTTATTAAAGTTATTATGTACAAGTTATTCTAAATTTCACTGTAATTTCTGTTTCAAGTTAAAATAAATTTGTTAAGTGTTTCGAATTGTTTTTTAAAAACACAGCTCCAAAGGCCCGAACCTTAACTCGCCTTACAACCAAACTTACAGAAATTTCATAAAAGAAAATTATATATTTTTTATTAAATGATAACTAGTACTTAAATGTTAAACAAAATTTTATTATTATAAATATAATTTAATAAATTTTATTGTTTTAATCACGTTTGAGTCGGACTACTTAATGATATAAGCTCCCAGCACCACTCAAACATAAATCTTAATTTAAACATGAATAATAATTATTATATAGGATATCTACTAAAGTTTATATTAGTTTGTACTGTTAACATTTCTCAAATAAATTCGATTATCTCGAAAACTAAATGAGATATCGAAAAGTGTATAGCGTAAAAAACTAAACAAGGTACGTATATATCATTTATTGTATCATTATGGGAATATGGCAACGGACGACGGCGGCGACGTAGCGATTATATTAACCTAACTTACTTCGTAAGTTTGGTTAATAATTATAATTTACTTAACCTAGGGTCAAATGGTATTTATACGATGTTTCCTTGCGTCGTTATTAAGGCCTGAATATCTTAAAACGTAATAAATTGTGTGAGATAACTCATTAACCTTTAGGGTTATACATTAAATATTATAATCTATTTTAGTGGAATCGTAACTAACTGATTTAATGATTGCCACTAGAATTCAATTATACGAATTCTGTAAAAATTATAAATTCAAAATAAGCTTAAAAATTGTCGTTCCTCACCTAAGTGTGTTTTATTTTATTCGAAAGTGAATGCAATGAATAATTTACAGAAAAAAAAGAAAAACGCTTTCTTATTTCTGAATAACATGCCACGCGTTATAAGTTACTCCAACTGATCAAAAGCAAACCACGAAAATAGAACACTTAAGCAACTGACATGATATATTGCTCTGTCCGACTTTTCAGTCATGCTTTAAGGCTTCATAATTTCATTTTCCTATCATTACGCAAAGTTACTACTGCAAAATCTAGAACCATAGTCGATCTGTAATTGCATCATAATAGACTATATACTGTTAAATTGAAAATTATATCACATTACGGATGCAATATGTTGATAACCTTGTAGTTATCAACAGGCAATTACGAGATTTAAAATAGCAACAAAATTGTATGATGGTACTTTACCCCAAATCAAAGTTATGTCCATCAAATACACATATATCATACAATCTTTAAGTATTACTGGAATTCCGATTTACTTTAATAATAATTTTAAAAAACTACTCACAACTATCGATTCCGTTAAATATATTTTTTAAATATCCACGGTAAATACAATACAGACTCAACTTTCATTCACTCTTTTTATTTTATGTTCATACTTTAACGAAATTATGCATTTTCTTTGACAATAAATCTCTGTTTTGTAAAAGATATAAATAAATACACTTTAAAAAAGATTGTAACGAGTTTCATAGGAGTTGTTAGGAATACGTAAAATTTAATAATTTCTCAATTTTCAATTCTTCATTTAATAATCTTAATAAAGACGATACGTTGTATTTGTGTGAAAAGCAATGATGATTAGCGAATAGCCTATGGTTAGCACCAAAAAGGCAAGCCAGACAGAAATGCTACTATTTGCAGGCTACATGATTCGGGGCTGACGCGAGTTACATATCTCCCAAATTAGGATATATATGTAATCAAACAGAATTATTAAAACTTAAGTTATATTGTTACAATGTATAAATTGGAGGATATAATAAAAGGTTAATGAAAATTTACAAGCCAGACAGTAACAACGGTGTTTAGCGCGGGGGGTCTTATAAATTTGTATATCGACTTACCTCCGCGGTTTTTTTGTTGTTCTAAGATGTAGTTCCTTACTCTTCAGCTAAGTGGACTGTACTCGAGATTATAGTACGTGTTACTTGGCACTTTCACTGAGTTTTTTAGGGGTTTATCAAATTAATTCGGCGGCACTATTGACTAACTCACCGAACACACAACTGTTTGGTTCCAAGATCGACGAGTGAGTGTTTTTTCACTACCCCTTTTTCAACTTATTTAACATGCACAAGGAATTTTTACAACAGGATATAAAGGAGCAAGGGATGACAGTTTTACTATTTGATTTACAACTACAAATTTAAAATACCTTAAAATTAACCACGCGAACGTGCGACAAAGAGACCGAACAAACGGAAACAGACACTGTATTCCAGACGCAACGTGATAGTGCACGTGCAGCTCACAGTAGGTTATAAGACAGCAAGGCCAAAAAAGGCGACGACGAAACTCCATAAGTCACAGTATTTAATTTAAAGTCTATAATAGGATCCGACGGAGAAAATCTCCAGACGATACGTTGATAATCACGATGAGTATATTTAACCAAAATCTACCGATACATTTGTTTGATGTCAGCTGTAATTACGATAGGATGTACACGAAAGTGCAATAACAAAACTGCAATGTCCTTTTGCAGAGCAGGGCCAATAGCCAAGCTATCATTTAACGAATTTCAAGATTGATCCGGACACGAAGCAACGAAAACCACACGCAATTTGGTGGTAGTGCTATCACGCTTATGTACAGCATGATGGGGAATGTAATACATTTTCTCATTAACCGACGAATTTTCAGGCGATTCCACTTGAACCATGTGACCGCTTTTCAAATAATCCTCCATAAATTTTTTATAATCCGAATACAATTCAGGATTTTTTAGCAAATGACGTTCTAAACACAAAAATTTTTTAGTACAAATTGATTTCATACCCACGAATGAGGGTTCCGAAATTTTAAAGGGCAAGGACACTACAAAACGACCGTCCTTATTACGTCTATAAATTTCCACAAATTGATTTTCACACTTTTCTTCTTCGGGAGAAATGCGTTTCTTGAAGGGAATATTTTCTAATTCCCAAAATCGACGAATGTCGCTGTCTAAGAGCTCAACGAAAGCACACAACGACGTAATAGGACTATTCGGGGAAACGACCTTTCCCGTTAAAACCCAACCAAAGGTTGTTTTAATAGCAACTGGCTCGTTAGCGACACCCCAACGAGATTCGTTCAACAAAACCTGCGCGAAGATTTCCGTTCCGAGTAGCATGTAAATTTTACCAGGAATATTAAAATTAGGATCAGCTAAAGCCAAACCTCGAGTATGCGACCATTCCTTGACCCCTATCGACGACGAAGGTAATTGATTACAAATGTTAGGTAAAATATAACACTCAATTTCATATGCTGGAGACCGTGCTCCCGAGGGGCCGACTACACACGATAGTGCACCAGACACCAACGACGAATTCAAGCCAAGTCCTCGAACAGTGACATTGGCTCTCCATTTCTTCAAACCTAATTTCTGACGGCACCTTTCGGTCATAAAACTTTCCATGGATCCGATATCTAAAATTACACGAACAGGTTGTATAATCTAGCAGCGACACCATTGCCGTAGCTAACAGCGTGGTTGTATGTTCTAATGAGGTCGAAATTAACGAGCTAATGGCAGGTTGTTTATGCACAACCGCCGACGACAGATGGTCTTCATTGGGTGTACTAGTAGAAGTAAGTCTAGGCGCCGCTCTCCGAGGAGACGCTGACCTTTGACGATGAGTTAGTCTACGTGGAGACACCGATTTTTCTTGTTTATCGAAGTGATGACATTTTCTACACGACCAATCTAACTTACAAATATTTCACCGAATGTGAAGTATTTAAACATTTAATACAAAAATTTTTAAGCTTTACCACCTCAAATCTTTCTTGAGGGGTTTTATCGAGAAATTGCTTACATCTATAAATAGAATGCACCGCTTGACATAAACTACAATTTCCACCTTCATTGGTGCTACTAACTAAAAAAGTTTTAGCCGAAGTACTAACAAACCTTCCTTTTTCTCTTTCTTTTACGGAATCTCGAGATTTTAAGCATGTTCCTGAAGCAATGTCATTTATTTAAAAAACTTTACATTGGTTTTCAATGTACGACCTTAAATCTTTAAACGAGGGAATTTCGTCACTATTTCCTAATTAGAAACGCTTTAAAATGTTTGTATCTAATTTTTTTCATTACAGATTAAAAAACATGAAATCTAATAAATCTATTTCTATCTACCTTAACGCGAATATATTTTCATCAAAACAACTAATTAATTGCCGGAGTTTTGTGTGTGAGTCTGAGGAACTGATCTTAGGGCATTTTTCGAGAGCATTAAAATATGTTGAAAGTATTAACCTCTTGGACTGAAAACGATTAGTAATGATTTTATGTTTCTTCGTATGCACAATTGTTTAATATCAAATGTTTTATTAACATACGCGACGACTCATCTAGTGTATCAATGAAATAGCAATATTTTTTCACAGGGGCAAACCGACATTATCATGAATCAATCGCTTATAAATGGCATGATAACTCTCAAAATCCGAAATGCGTTCGGAGAATCGCGGGATAGAAAGATGTTTCAAGCGATTTCCAATATTTAGCGACAAAGAATTATTCATATTATCTACCTTCGGCTTATTTTCTACGAGATCTAATTTGCATTGTTCAGCGATAATCCGAATATCTAATAGATAATCATCGATTTTCACCCTAAAGGCCGAGAATTCGTCCAATTGTTTACTCTCCTCATCAAACAAAATATCCTTGCAAATAGACTTGAAATGAGTTTCAAGTTGCTCGACACTTTTAATCGATGCCCTAATTAAAGCAATCGATACATTTTCCCTTTGATTAATCTTACTGTATATATGATCCAACCTTTTAACTACAAATCTAGCTTCGGGAATAGCTTTATCAATTGATATAACCATATTTGATTAATGATTAATAAACGACAATAAAAATTAATGTAAAAACAAAGCGTACTCAAATACTCTACAATTAATTAATCTACGAAATTAAATTATTAATAGACAAATGCAAGTAATTACAGTGCTCGCCCAACAAAAACGTTTAACGTTTCCCACCAATTCCAACCCCTTTAATATATACTAAGTCTGATGAACCCGAATGGATCCTCGAACTTGAGACGACAAATAAGGTAAAGATTTACAATACAATAACGCCTCATAAATTTAATTTACCTAAAGTAAACTGTTTGACCACTAATCTACGACACAAAGGATAAGGGATATATTATAAAATCTACCGTTATAACCAGATGTTCTACCATTAAATTTGCAAGCAGGATGTTATTCTCTTTGTAACACGATTAACCATAATCAAAACTACGACAATTATTAAATTTAAGTATAAATGAGGAGCTTAAAGGATAGGAACAAATTAATTAATTAATTAAATAATCCGGCGTATGAAGACCATTGTTTAGCGCGGGGGATATTATAAATTTGTATATCGACTTACCTCCGCGGTTTTTTGTTGTTCTAAGATGTAGTTCCTTACTCTTCAGCTAAGTGGACTAAATTCGAGATTATAGTACGTGTTACTTGGCACTTTTACTGAGTTTTTTAGGGGTTTATCAAATTAATTCGGCGGTACTATTGACTAACTCACCGAACGCACAACTGTTTGGTTCCGAGATCGACGAGTGGATGTTTTTTCACTACCCCTTTTTCAACTTATTTACACATGCACAAGGAATTTTTACAACAGGATATAAGGGAACAAGGGATGGCAGTTTTGCTATTTAATTTACAACTACAAATTCAAAATACCTTAAAATTAACCACGTGAACGTGTGACAAAAAGACTGAACAAACGGAAACAGACACTGTTGTAACAGTCATTCTATGACCGCTACAAAATTAATTCAATTTCTGTATATAATTCTTTACATAAAGTTGTAAATGTCTAGTAATAAAGAAATTTATTTTATTTGATTGGTGTAACGTTGAAAAACGCACTGTATTGTCAAAAGGAAGAAAGTTATTTTAAGGAAATTTAACCATTGTTTAAACTATTTCTCAATGTTTGAAGGCGTAGTATCGCATCAATGTGTTGTATAAAGAGTCGGGATATCAGTACTTGTTTGTTAACATGATAGCAGGCTGCGCGGACATAATTATTGATTTACGAACAGAAGAACGTTAGGTCGCACGTAAAACACGCTTGGTGGCTTACTAAATTAAAAGGGTTTCAGAGTTGAAATTACCCGAACTTAAGTTGTAAGGATTTGTAAAAAAATGAATGGTAAGCACACCTAAATTTACTGAACGGATATTTCTAGTTGTTGGTACAAATTAAAATTCTACATCTGTTCGGACCGCTTATCGGAAAGATAGGTTGGCGTGAGCGTCCATCTTTTGTAAGTAATAAACTTTGTCCTTATGGTACTAATATTAAATGCTTTAGATATTAGCACTTCTGTCTATATTTCAACAGAGCAAGAATTTATTGGTATTGTATAAGAACCCTTTTTAACGAAGGTAAAGAGGGGTTATAATTAACAGGTGGTTAATTGTATTATTGCAGGGTTTTTAGATTGTCCTGAATTATTAGTTGTTGGCGCATTCGTGAGTTTTCATTGTCCTTCTGCGTTTGGTTCTGGAATTGGTAGTAGAGTTGAAGAAGAGGCTTAATCGCTAGTTGGTACTGCTGACGTTGGATAGTGGATCGGCTGTTCGGAATCCAATTCATCGGTACAGGTTCATGTCCAAGGGGTGATCGTGAGTAACTCTAGAAAATAGTTTACTTGTGAGGCGGAGTACTAAAGTTATTTCTAATTAGAATAAAATATTGATTGGCCTTAAATTTTTCATAACTGAGAATAATTATTTAAGGGTGAAGAGATTTATATGTGACAATTAACTATCGATAACAATGTAAAGATTATAAAAGAATATTGCTATTTTTAAGCCTAATTGTGAACACAATTTGCGCACATTGTGGGATATAAATATTTGGTAACTTATATTCACAACACTCAATTTTAAATTTTTTATACGAGCCTAGGGGCTTTTGTCTTGAGTTACTCAGTGTCATGGTTACATTGCCACTGGTTCACATTATCTTATATTGCTTAGAATCTGTCTGGTTACTTTATTTATAATTATTAAAGAGATTGTGCAAGTGTGTACGAATATTACTTGCAAATCAGGAGCTGTTAAGATAATTACTGCGGGGAATTCTAACCTGGATTACATAGTCTTCCTAATCGGGTTGGGTGTGGTTGACTTTTTGCTTGAGTTGTTTCCTGGGCGGAACCTAGCCCTGGCACCCATATCTACTTATCTCTTACGTAGCACTCCTACGACCCTTTGTGCTCTTTGACTAGCCGCGGAACAGGAAGCAACAAATTAATCTCTCCGAGTTCGAGCCACTTTCATCGGTTCGAACACAGCGTTGCTATAATTCACTCCTAGTACGCCTTCAGCGGGGCCTTATATTTTACTCCTCGCATTTGGGTGTGACACTGTATTCCAGACGCAACGTGATAGTGCACGTGCAGCTCACAGTAGGTTATAAGACAGCAATTATTAGAATTAAGACTACTAAGAAGTAATACATTGTATTAAATACAGACATGAGCTCTGCATTTCCCAGAAAGTGATGTAAGAGCAGAGATAGCATAAATACTCTCGAGCGCCCACGATAGCCAGTCAGCCTAGAGCTTCACAAGTTTAACATTGTTGGTAGTTTAGCTACTCACCGTAATTTTAGTTTATTTAATTAAAGCAAATTTCAAATTAGAATTAATTCGTTCTCCACACGTTACTGAATATAACGTTCTTGTAAATTAAAATTAATTGTAATTTCTGTATAAAATAAATTTGATAGAAGAGTTTTTTGAAGAAGCGTTTTAGAAAGCCGCTCCAAGAGGCCCAAAACCTATCTCGCGCGAAAGCAGAAGTCACGGTAATAAAGTGCTTAAGAAATTCAAACCAACGTGACTAGGGAGCACATCATCTGTAATTTGCATATAAAGAGGAGTTTTTCCCCAGGCTGTAGTAGTAGTTAATCGGTAGTATTTGGACAGTTAGCAAACAGTCTCCTGTCGGCGAAACAATCTCTTTCAATACCCGAGGTCTAAGAAATATTCTGAAGATTAATTTTGCTTGCAATATTAAATTCGAATTGATAGCTAAAAGTACTGCTTTCTGGTTTAATATTTTGAACTATAATTGCAACTGTGCTTAGGTGTGCTTTATATGTTTTCTATTTAACACGGAATCGTTATGATAATGCTGTCATCTGACTGTCATCAAATAAATTTCATGAATACTCGAAAGAAGAATTTAAAAACGAGGCTGACAGTTATAACTTTGCTTAGGAAATACATACGATAGGTCTGATACAAGCTTAATCGCTTCATAGGAAAGACCTTCGTACTTTGACTACTCACAACTAGGAGAAATAATTTCCCTTACACAGACTTGGATATCACCAGCCCCGTTGATTTGTAGGTAATTTCTCAAAAATTCTATTGGCTCAACTTTTTTGCATTACATGCCAGCCCCAACCATGTAAGCTGGAAACTATGACATTTCTTCGTACCTTGCCTTCCTTGTGTTAACCAAAGACTAACTAAAGTAATACAATAGAGAAGCAATTTTCGAGAAGTCACATCCTCATCAAAAAAAATTTTAAACTAGCAACTTATTAAAAAACCTTCTATTCTTCAATCATTAAGTTTAACAAATTTATTAGTAGCGTCATCATAAAATCTTTGAATGTTGATTAAATCGTTCACTAGTTCTTACTTCATGAAAATTTTTGTCAAATTTGAAAGTCTGTGTTTGGTTATTTTACGCAGGTGAGAAAGGAGTAGTTTCATAAACACACATGTTGAAGGGATAGTTACTATTAGAGAAAACAGTTTATGCGTTTCTTTACATGCGTTGGGATCTGTACTTATCATTTTCAATAAATTTTATAGTTAGTTAACAGCTACTGTTAATTAGCCAAAATTTAACTGTAATTGACATTTCAGGCGATGCACTTTGCCTTTATAAATATTAGAAATAACTTTATATTAAATTACATGTTTATAAATATTAGGAAAATTTGTTTTGCATTACAATATTCAATAAAACGAAAAATTTTAGATCTTGTAGCAATTTAAAGATTACATACTAAATGTTATTTTCACGTTCATGTATTTCGTTCAAAATTTATTAAATACCTGGTGCAGAAAATGACATTAAATCTTAAAACCTTCAAGGACACTTATTTGATTTATCATTAAGTTTTATAGAATAACTTCAATCCAAGCTTTGTTAAAATTTCGTAAATGTTTTAACACAAGCACTGCTATAAGCGTTCGCATATAATACTCGACATGACATACACTTCCAGCTCTTCATTTTATTTTACAAAAAGTATTCGCTACCTTCAGCGTCTAGCTAATAATTTTCATTTATAAAAACAGCTTATGAAGTGAACACAACCTAATAAAGAACAGGCACCTTCTCATGTCAACAAATCTAATCAGTTACTAATTAGTAGGTTTCGGATCGATCAAGAATTTGGTTTAGAGATGTGTAATTTAATTCACTTTTATCTAAATACTACCTTAACAACCTCTGAATGTTTGTGCTATTATTTGAAGCAGTGTAACGAATACAATTACCTGCTTCATAAATGTACGCTTTTGTTCTAAATATTTATTTAACAAATATCCTTTATTAAACAGAAAATATTAAATTCCTATTGTAGCAATATATTACCAATTCGTTACGTAGAACTCCACCTATATCTAAGGACTTGAAAAGAAATTTAAGTTTTATTTTATCTGTGTATGTGTTGATACCACAATCCAATTCTGCGCGTGCTTAAATAATAAAATTGCCTCGTGGTCAAGGTTCGTCATTTAATATCCGAATGTAATCAGATAAGCATGTGTTGAAACGTAAGCCAACAGGTTTTATAAAACATGCAGTCCCAAGGCAGGTGAAATCGTGTCGACGTACACCATTGCATCAATTAGTAGTTTTAATCGACCTATTGTTACTGTGAAATAAACATCTACGGTAAGTGAATAATTTTCAATTTTGCATCCAAATCATTTTTCGATTTTTTTTAGCGCAAGTAAAATGTAGATACAATATTGAAATGTCCAATTTTGAAACGCAAATTTTACAGTATTGGAACGCAAATTTTATGTAGGTCCCGTATCGAAACAAGTTTTATGTTATACAGTATGAAACGCAAACACATAATGTATAAACTATTGGAGCGCTAAATTTTATGTATATAATCGTTATGGAACACTGAAGCACAATTTTTTGTTATGCAGTATTAAAAGTTCAGAATCTCAAATGTTGTTGTGGAGTATGGTGGAATTTTCCGTAAATTTTGTTTCGTATATAAGTCAAGCCCGTGCACGTGCAAGCCGCACGCACCTGTTGTCGTAAGTACTCAAGATGGTTGACGAAATTCGATGTCTGGCAGATTGTTTGTGGTGAGTCATCTCCAATTTTAATACAATTTTTGTTTAACGGAACCATTACTGGAAATGTACTAACAATTTTTGTAAATTTTATATGTTCATTTAAATTGGTACACGCAATTTTTGTAAATTTTATATGGTTATTTAACTTAGTAGACGTAATTTTTGTTCAGAATTTAATAGTTGGAAATTGCATAAATGTTCTTATAAACACAAAGAAATTTCTATAAGATAATTTTTGAATTTACAAGGTTACACTAAAATGTATTCGTAACTAAGCACGTGACACGTTAATATTTGTTTGTCACATTATAAAATATAATTTTTTTGACAGTATACTTGAAGTACAGATTAGTTCAAGCAATAAGTATTTTTGACCTTTAATTCCATCAATTAAATTAATTAAAGATGTAGTTATGCAATTTAAGGAAAGTCAAAGTATTTAATCAATTAAATGTAAACCCAAACAGGATCCTATTTAAGTATCAAATACAAATTGTAGAATAATAACAAAAACGCTATATTTCTTCTAGAGAATTATTATAAATTTTCAATTATAAAATTCTTACAAATAATAAAAAACTACTCCTTGACATTATTAAAAGTAGATATCTAAAGAGTTTCAATACGTATAAAATTGTATAAATGATGTATATATTTTTTGTAAATCAATAGAAAGTGCAATAAGTTGTTTTAAAGCTTTCTTTCATTAAAGTCAACAATAATTTTTCTATAAAAGCAAGCAACCATATTTATAAAATTTTGGTAGTGAAGAAGGATAGATTATTGGTATTGTGTTTAAAATTTTTTTGAGGTATCATCTTAACTAACTAATCTTTTTGGAATTAATTTTTTTATGATAAAGTGACTAGGTTCTAATGTAGCCCTAGTTCTAAAATGTTAAGAAGCGATTAAATTTTCAGATAGTACGAGATCGTCGTTCCAATTCCAGTTTGCAAAGTCATAATAAGTATTATATTTCTATGTTTTGCTCGTTAAGGATATTTTTTCTTTTCGAAGATTTCCGTATCTTATCTTCGGATTGTTTCTCATTAGTTATTATTAAGATACGGTGGCGTCCATTAAAAATTCTTTTATTATCGTATACCATCCTACAACCCTGGCTCATAGCTCTGCCCTAAGTCGAAAAAGCTTAGCTGGCAGGAAGATCTCTTTAGAGGGTCCTTTTTTTTACTCAAAGCCATTTTCCATCCTCTTTACCTTGGGCTTAAACCTTAGACAGAAACCCTTCATAATTTATTGAGGCTCTGCCGCCTATAAGGTAGAATAAATACACTATATAGAAAAAATAGTGTAACATTTCTGGCGCACAAACGTGGGGCGATTTAAAAAAAAAAGGTTCTGGCGACACCAATGTGGGCCTCGATTTGGTTATTTCAATTATTGACACTGCAACGTGGAATTTTTAGTAATTGGCGAGCAAGAATATTTAGCGGAACGAGAGTGCTGTTTTCACCTTTTGATAGTAGTGTTATAAATTTAGTGGTCGAAAAGTTTTAAAATTTTTGAAATGGCAGATACTTTCCAGATTGTTTATTTGTACAAAGAAGAGTTGGAGTATGAGTTTAACATTAGAGGTATAGAAAGTAGTAGGCATATTGTTGAGAAAAGGAAAATTTTAGGTAGACTTTTGGCTAAAGAAGTGAAAGAACCTGGTTGTTTAATTAATCTTCTTGGGTATACAGTAACATTTTTAGAGAAGCGTAAAAAGATTGATTCTTCACTAGAGTCAATAAAGAACATTTTGTCAGAATTTGATGATAATGCTACAAATTTTATTTTTAAAAGGGTACATTGTTTGAGCTGTCGCCATATCATTTGAGAATTGCTCTTGTGCATAGACACGTTTTTGTTTTGATAGCAAATTTTTGATTTATATCGGCATTGCAACACAGCATGTTAATATCTATTTGGTCTAGACGAGACTTATCGTCGTGGTTGGTCGCTCAGCAGTATGTTAGTCTAGATGAGACTCATGAAGAGTTGGTTGTTCAGCATTACGTAAGTCTAGACGAGACTCGAGGTGAGTTTGTCGCTGTAGTAATTTTTGCATCACTTTTTTTGAGGTTGATGTTGTAATTTTTGGTTGTTAGTCTAGGCGAGGCTCGTAGAGGGTTTGTCATTTTAGCAAATTTATGCGTTGTGAAGCATTTTAGTTGTTTCGACAGTTCGGTTAATAGTAGTGTGATAGTGTACATGAACACATAATTTTTTTGCTAGCTATCGTCGTGATTAGTTATCAGATCATGTTTCAATCCTTATGATAGAGCGCTTTATTGAGGAAAAAGTATTTTTAGTTTTTGGCGTCCTTCAATTTCTTATTTGTGACAATAATTCTAAAGCCGGTAGATGGCACCTCAAAGATTTAAAACCATATTCTGCTTTAGATTTAGATAATGACGCTTCAGAAAAGTAAATTTTTATATTGATTTCTGTTTGTCAAAGAAAACTTTTGTAGTATGAAGTATATCGAGCGTTTCGGTGATAATTTTGTTTAGGTAACAGTTACGTTTTCGCGTTAGTTTATATTATTTTTTGTTGAGGCAACAGTGGTATTAAGTATGTGTAAGTTTAGTACCTTAAAGAATTTTTTTTTAAATACCTGCGCGTAGATAATGTTTAAGAGTTAATGTTGATTATATTAGACGGTCGATTATATTAGTAATGTTGATGTTTATTATGTTGATTATAGCGGTGATGTTGTCGAAGTTGAGGTTGTTGATCGTATGATGCTGAAGACGTTGAGTATAGAGGTTATGTTAGCACCGATGATGTTAACTATATTTGAGATTTTAGAGTATAGGTAAGCGAGAGTCGCTTGCGTCGAGTAGAGATTTTTTGTGAAGTTGGTCAAAGTTGATAGTTATATTTTGAGTAGATGTTTTGACCAAGGTAATAGTATAGAGTGTTTGATTTGGTAGCAAATCGAATTTTTAGTGTGTCCACAGTGATGCGGAGATAAAATGGTAAAGTAATAGTTTATGAATTTCGTTGAGAGTTAGTAAAGCATAGTGTTGAGATATGATAGTCTATGTAGGACTATGCGTTTTTAGAGTTGAAAGTTTAGTGGGGTAGTTCTATTAATTTTTTTTTTTTTGTAAAAGGTAAAACGTAACACTCAAGTACTTTCTTTCTGATGTTTAAGTTTATGCTGTCGAGTTCTAGAAGATGATTTTTAGGAATGATTATGTGGGTTAGAGTTGTCAAAAATTTTTGATAGACAATCTTGATTAACGATTTGAGACTTTTACGCTCTCGGGACTTTACGAAGTCTAGTTTGAATAGCGTTTGTCCATGTGTGAATATTCTTAAATTAGAGTTAGTTTTAGGACATAAAGAATCTTATGTAAGATATTTTTAGGTCTATAAGTCTATAATTTTTCGTCTAGTTCATATTTTTTTAGTCTATAGAATCGTTAGTTAGTAAGTAGTAGTATGGCTGTACATACACACATACTTAGTGTTGTTATCACTTTATTGAGTGACTTTTGAGTGTCAGATCTTCCCGATTAAGCCCTATCTATTTTGTCTTTCCGGATATGTCTCCTTTTTGGATGTGTTGTAGGCGTTAGTTACTACTACACTCATTCGCTCATTTTTTATTCTCATATTCCCATATTACTAGCCAAGTAAGTTGTAAGAGAAAAAAAAATTTTTTTTAAGTTGATCTTACGTCAATGTTTAAGATTAAGTTAGTTGGTATTTGTTTATCTGGCGTCGCCGTGGATCAATGTAGTAAGCGTAAGACTACGGATCCCAAGGTCCCGGGTTCAAATCCCGACACGGCCGACTGCTTGAAAAATGGCAGGTGAGCATTTATCACAAATATTACGCCCTCGTTCGGATGAGAGGTTAAATGGAGGTCCCGTGTGTGAGTGTTGTCACGCACGTTAAAGATCCCTACCTTGCCTGGAACGGCAAGGGTTCGGCAAAATTCTAAATTTCCAGGCAACAAAAAACTCGCCTCCTGGCCAATGTAGTACCTTCGGGTGGAGCATTGGAAATGTAAATGAACGGTATTTGTTTATCTTCAATTGGTTAGTTAGTTATGTTGAGATTATTACTTCGACGATTATAAAAAAATCTTTGATTCATATTTACGATTTGTAATGTTTATCCAAGATTTTTTTTTCTTTCTGGAGAGAGGCTGTGTAACGAATACAATTACCTGCTTTATAAATGTACGCTTTTGTTCTAAATATTTATTTAACAAATATCCTTTATTAAACAGAAAATATTAAATTCCTATTGTAGCAATATATTACCAATTCGTTACTTAGAACTCCACCTATATCTAAGGAGTTGAAGTAGAATTTAAGTTCTCTTTAATCTGTGTATGTGTTGATACCACAATCCAATTCTGCGTGTGCTTGAATAATAAAATTGCCTCGTGGTCAAGGTTCGTCATTTAACGTCCGAATGTAATCAGATAAGCAAGTGTTGAAACGTGGGCCAACAGGTTTTATAAAACATGCAGTCCCAAAGGCAGGTGAAATGGTGTCGACGTATACCATTGCATCAATTAGTAGTTTTAATCGACCTATTACTGTGAAATAAACATCTACGGTAGGTGAATAATTTTCAATTTTGCATTCAAATCATTTTCTCGATTTTTTTCAGCACAAGTAAAATGTAGATACAATATTGAAACGTCCAATTTTAAAACGCAAATTTTATGTAGGTCCCGTATCGAAACAAGTTTTATGTTATACAGTATGAAACGCAAACACATAATGTATAAACTATTGGAGCGCTAAATTTTATCTATATAAACGTTATGGAACACTGAAGCATAATTTTTTGTTATGCAGTATTAAAAGTTCAGTCTCAAATGTTGCTGTGGAGTATGGTGGAATTTTTCGTAAATTTTGTTTCGTATAGAAGTCAAGCCCGTGCACGTGCAAGCCGCAAGCACCTGTTGTCGTAAGTACTCAAGATGGTTGACGAAGTCTGATGCCTAGCAGATTGTTTGTGGTGAGTCATCTCTAATTTTAATACAATTTTCGTTTCACGGAACCATCACTGGAAGTGTACTAATAATTTTTGTAAATTTTATATGTTCATTTAACTTAGTAGACGTAATTTTTGTTCAGAATTTAATAGTTAGATATAGCATAAATGTTCTTAAAAACGCAAAGGAATTTCTATAAGATAATTTTTGAATTTACAAAGTTACACTAAAATGTATTCGTAACTAAGCACGTGACACGTTAATATTTGTTTGTCACATTATAAAATATAATTTTTTGACAGTACACTTGAAGTACAGATTAGTTGAAACAATAAGTATTTCTGACTTTTGATTCCATCGATTAAATTAATTAAAAATGTAGTTATGCAATTTAAGGAAAGTCGAAGTATTTAATCAATTAAATGTAAACCCAAACATATGCTTTCAACAACTTTGTCGTTGTTTCAGTGTTTGTTGTCTTTGAACACAGTCGCTGCTCTTTATCGTTAGATACAGTTCAGTTCCCTTCTATTGTTTTGTAAATATTTACCCTATTTCACCGATATTCTGGGTATGTGAAGGAGGTTAAGCAGCCTGTGGCTACCAAGATCCCCCAACACTTGAAAATTTGCCGAATTAATAGTTTTCCGATAAATCCTTTTGATCAATTAAGATTAGTTGAAAATATTGCCAAACCAACACCGGCAGTTGTTCATAAACATCATCAGGTTTATGTGCAATTAGGTTTCGTCATTAGGTTTTCCGTAAAAAAAATTGTTTCTTGGTCAATGTAGTACCTTCGTGTGGAGCAACGGAAAAATCAAAATGTAGAGGTATGTGAAGGGTACAATGTAGTACCTTCGGATGGAGCATTGGAAATCACATGTGGGGAAATGTGAAGGAGGTTAAGCAGCCTGTGGCTACCAAGATTACCCAACACTTAAACATTTACCGAATTAATGGTTTTCCAATAAATCCTTTTGCGTAATCAATATTATTTGAAAATATTGCAAAACCACCACCTGTAGTTGTTCATAATAATCATTCGGTTTAAGTGCAATAATTTTTTCGTCATTAAGTTGCTACGATAAAACCACTGGTCAGGAAGAAGAGTAAACGTTGGTGACGAAAATGGTACCCGTAACAAAGGAAGGATCCGCCGGCTAGCAGTAGTTATAGATTGGTGGAGGGCAAGACAAATATAATCAAGGGTTGACAATAAAACCATTTGTATCCTGTAGGTCATAGTATACCATGACTGAGAAATTTTTTTGAGAAACAAATTTTTTTTTGACATTTCAATACTTTTACAAATTATACAATTTTACAACTTCAAAAACAATAAAATCCAAAACTTTTATATACAAAATCCATTCATTTAGATGTCAATTTTATTTTCTCAATTTAAAAGCCTGTGATCAAGGATAAAATATAGATCCGAAAATTTAGGCATTTAAAAAGAGTTTACTTTTAAATCCTACCAGCTGACCTTAAACCCATAATTGAAGAATACTAATTATACTCATTGCAAGGTCATTATTCAAACACATTAATATATATATATATATATATATATATATATATATATAAAGTAAGATGTATCTGTAAACAAACTCTTGTGAAAATAATAAGAGCCATTGACAAATACAAATATAGCCATTAACTACCAGCCCGATTTGTATTTGTCAATAGCTCTTATTGTTTTCATAAGAGTTTGTTTACAGATACATCTTATATATATACATACATATACTTTATTTCACCGATATTCAGTGGTGTGTGAAGGGGGTTGAACAGCCTGTGGCAATCAAAATCCTCAAACTCTTGAGCATTTGCCGAATTAGTAGTTTTCCCATAAATTCTTTCGCATAATCAGAATTGGTTGAAAATATTGCAAAACCAACATCTGTATTTGTTTTTAGTACTTATAAGGTTTAAGTGGAATTAGTTTTTTGTCATAGGATTTTCCGTCTTGGAACACGTTGGACACGTATTTTCACTGATTTCTATTCTGAATTAGCCCACATAGTTTCCTGACATTCTTACAGCCTAGATACAGCTCGATTCCCATCCTATTGTTTTCTAAATATATGCCCTATTTCACTGATATTCAGTAGTATGTGAAGGGGATTAGATAACCTGACTACCAATATCCGCCAACACAGACAATTGTCGAAATAATAGTTTTCCAGTCAATTCCTTCACACAATTAACATTAGTTGCAAAACCAAAACTTGTAGTTGTTTATAATAATCGTCAGGTTTAAATAGAATTATTTTGTTTCTTCGTCATAAGGTTTTTCGTCTTGGAACTGGTTGGACGCGTTCTTCCATTGATTTCTATTCTGAGCTAGTCTACACATTTCTCTAAAATTACCATAGACTACATCTTTGACCACTTGTGTGCAATAGTCTAACCTAGATCTACATCTTCTTCTCCTATCTCTGCTTGTAATATATTTCGCACTTTCCCTCAATTCTTAGTATGTGACTTATCATCTTATTTCTCCAATTTTTTATTGTTTTACACATATTTCTTTCTTCCTCTATCATTTCTAGAACGCCTTTGTTCTTAACTTTGTCTGTCTATGATATCTTCATCATACTTCTGTAAGACACACTCAAACCCTTCTATCTTTTTCCTGTCCGCTTTTCCTATTGTCCAAGTTTCACAGCCGTATGGTGCCATGCTCCAAATATATGCTTTTAGCAATTTTTTCCTTGTTTCTATGTTTGTTTTCTTTGAACACAGTAGTTGTTTTTCTTGTTAAATGTAGCACGACCTTGTGCTATCTTTGTTTTATATCTTTTGCGCTTTTTTCACCTTTCGTTATTTCCTAGGTAGCAGAAATCCTTAACCTCTTGTAAGTTCTCGTTTCCTATTTGTATTCTAGTCTTTGATTTATTTTCGCTTCATTTGCTTACTAGTACTATAGTTTTATTTTTGTTAATTTTCATACCGTATCTCTCTTCTAAAACAGTTTCCATTTCTTTACGAGCAGCTTCCAACTATTCCTTGCTAGCAGTGGCGTGCCGTGAGATTTTTTAGTGGGGAAGCGCTTCAAGTTGGCACTGATACTACTTAATTCTATCTCTTTTTGAATCTTAGATTTTAATGCTCCTCTTTTTTTAACATAAGTAAATTTCATCTTCTGCATTTTAAAGGACACCCAGTGTGGGTGTGCATGTGCGCGTGTGTTGCGCGCGTGTGTGTGTGTGTGTGCGTGACAAGCGTGCGTGTGTGGTGCGTGTGTGACTATGTGTAACTTAAGAAGCTTGAGCTTTGTGTTTAGAAGCAAAAAAATAGATATAAGAAAGTATGTGTTGTTTTGGAGGCATATTGCAGCACATTGCTTTATTTCGTTGGATTTGAAATAATTAGTTTTGCTGATTTATGTATTGTTAATGTTTGATTATTTTGAATTTTTCAATTTACTTGTCAAGCACTAAAAAAAACTAAGTATTAATAACTATAAACAATAAGACACACAAATATACACACACTTAAACATTATATACAGTGTTGCCGACGCGCTTTTTTCTTTGGCTTTTATTCAATATTTTATTTATAATGCCATTCTATTCTTCTATTAACCTGTGCAAACCTGTCTATTACATCATCATAAAATCTTGGATCCTGTAGCAAGTTACTAATACATTCTTTTTCTATAGACAACACAGCTAAATGGGATAGTCTTTATTCGCCAGTTGAATTTCTGATAAAGGTTTTAATGCGTTTTAATGTAGAAAAACTGCGTTCAACTGAAGCACTTGTTGCCGGAATTTTATAGCAAGTTGACACAATTTAAAGAATTCACAATAGGACTCTGCCAAATGAATTTCTTTAAGAAAACGTAGCATATTTAACAGTGTTTTTTGATTATTGACTTCTGAGTGTTGTATAAAACACTTAGCTGTGAATTTAAGGCCAAAATGTCCAAAATTAAGTTTTAAACTATTAAAGGCTTCTTCAGCAAAATGTGTAAACGACATCATGCATGGCTGTGACCTCTCGCCCAAGAAGGGTGGCAAGCGAGGCAGGTAGCAGCCTGACTACCCTTGGGATATAGGATAAACTAAGAACACCACTGTAAAGTTAGTTGAAAATATACCTTCCTTGAGAGTGCTCGTTTTTTTTTTAATAACATGTTTTTAAGTGGAAGTTCTCAGTGCAGCGGCGGGATAGACCCATTAATTAATGTATTAATTACCAGTGCTTAGCGAAATTTACATTGTTTTCTGTTTCGTTCCGTGATAGTATTTTTTGTGAGATGTAAGAGTTGTGTTTGTGTTTTTACCGCGCAATAATAAGGATAATAAACTCTTTATCGCAAGTACTCTTATATACTAGTATTGTTAACTGCAAAGCAAATAATCCGTTAAAGTGCTTAATTAACGTAAAAATTAAGCTGTAACAAACCGTTGTTATATTACATTTCAGCATAGAACTAGTAGTGAGTAGTGACCTTTGGTTTTAAGTTAATTTGGTTGCGACGTAAATAAATTATCCACTATCTGGGAAAATGCATCCCCTATTTTTTTTATATATACAGTTTCTCTGATTAACGTATAAATTAGATTACTGTTCTATTTAAGTGTGTTACGCATTAATTAATTATAATTACTTAACATACGTTGTCGAGCGTATATGTATATATAGAGTATTGAATGATTTAAAAGGAATTACAAAATTATACTATTATTTCTTAACTGGTAACAGTGCGTGTACCTATTTGTTTCTAAGCGTTGTGCACTATGGGACGATCAAGATCCCCATTAAAAAGTTCTAGCAAAAGACGCTTGAGATCGTATTCAAGAAGCTCCAGCAGAAGTTCATATCATAGTTATGATTACAAACGCGACAGCGGGCGGAAGCTACAACGTAGTGACGAACGCGTACTGTCAGCCGTACGTGTGATCGATTCTACGTCGACGGTAACTAGCCCAAGGAGTTACACACCACCTCCATCACAATCTAGTCAATCGGGTAATGTAGATCGATTAGAAAAACTTGTAGAGCGTCTTATAGAACACAGGGCAGTTATCAGATCGGAGCCCAGAAAGGTATTTGTTAGACCAGACTCTATTCCGGAGTTTAGACGAGGAAATCCTAACCTGAGTTGTTGCAAATGGATTGAAAAGATAGAACAATTGGGTAAAATAAATTGTTGGGACGAACATACTATGATTTTTAATATGCAAAATCGATTGAGTGGGTTAGCTCGTAAGTGGTTTGATAACCTCACGTCATATGACCTTGATTGGACAGGCTGGAAAACTTTGTTGCTAAAATCCTTTTCCGGACATCAAGATTTCGCCAGTGTTTTGAGAAAACTTGTCGATAGACGCAAGCTCCCAGCAGAAACTTGGGAAGAATATTACTTTGGAAAATGGAGCTCATTAACGCTTGCGAAATAAAACCAAAAAACGCCGTATCTTGCCTTATCGATGGAATAGGCGATCCTACTATACAAGTTGGTGCGCGAGCAGGAAGATACGAAACACAGGATGCACTCTATGCAGAGTATTTGTCGTCACTAATATCTGAAACGGTTCCTATAAAATATTCGGATGCAAATGCGTCACGTAGACGTCCTAATTTTTTAGTGGTTGCGACTGGGATAGCTCGTTGATAAAGAGATCAAGGGGTCATCCCAAAAACGAACAAAAATGCTACAATTGTAGACAAGGAGGACATTTTGCTAATTCCTGCCCAAAACCAAAAATAGAATGCAAAAGGTGCAAAAGATTGGGTCATTCAGACCAGGACTGCCGCCGAAAACAACTAAAGGTACAATTTGTTGAATCTGAGGGCGAACACTCAAAAAAAGCATATTATTTCGATTGCTTTGTAAATGGGAAGCCATCTCGTGCATATGTTGACACGGGATCCGAAGCTATTTTAATTAAAGAAGAGACTGCAAAAAAATTTGACTTGAAAATAATGCCGAGCGCAGTAGTTTTAACAGGTTATGGTGCTTCCAATGTTCCCGTAATTGGCGTGACAAATTTTTACTGTGGTCGTGGATCGTGCAAGTGCTAACGTAAAAGCTTTTGTCGTTCCGAATATAGTTCAAGACATACCAATTATAATTGGACAACCCTTTTTGAACTTGCCCGAAGTGATTTTAATAGTAGCAAATAAGAGGATAAGAATTCTGACTACGCATGATGACATTAATGAAGGAAAATACCCTTGTGGGCAAAAGAGGCTGTTATTATTCCGCCAAAATCATCAGTGTTTGTTGCCGTGACATCACACAATGCTCTCAACGGTGAAGTTTATGTGCCAGACAGTCTGAGGCCAGTTCCAGGAAAAGAGCACTACGTTGGAGAATGCATCACTCAAAACAAAGACGGCTACGTCGTCGTTACAAACGTGTCGCAGGAGGCAGTTGAGGTGAGTACTAAGCCAATATTAGTAAGATGTGTTCAGTGTTTTGAGGACAAAACGCCTTGTCCTCAGTTTTTAACTAATCTTTCAGTTAAAGTAACTGAATACGAGTATTTTAATCAAGACGACCTACAGTATAACAAACATCTTACAAGCGACCAGGCAAATCGTTTGCTTGATCTAATTAACTCTTTTAGACACTGTTTTGCGCAAAATACAAATGAGCTAGAAAAAAACCGATCTTCTTAAAATGTCAATTCACCTTACCGATGATAAACCGGTGGTCCATCGCCCATATCGTTTATCGCATTCCGAACGTCAAGAGGTGAAAACAATAATTGACGATCTTCTAAAGGGTGGAGTAATTAGGGAGTCAGAATCGCCCTACGCGAATCCCATACTTTTGATAAAGAAAAAGAACGGAGAAAATCGAATGTGTGTAGACTACAGGGCGCTGAACTCAAAGACTGTGAAGGATAGATTTCCCTTGCCGCATGCCGACGATTTTCTTGAAAAGTTAAAGGATTGTCGTTATTTCACGAGCTTCGATTTAGCGAGCGGCTATCATGAACTTGGTTAAAATGAAGTGTAAACTAAAATTCAAAAAATTGAGAAAGGCTAAAAGAGAGGGATGGGATCTAGGTAAGCTTAATGATAGTAGGGTAAAAAAAGGAATATAAACAAGTATTAGATAATAAGAGCAAAGAGATAGCTGTAGGAGAGAATGTAGAAAATAGATGGAAAGAAATAAAACTGACTGTACATGATACAGCAACACAGACTATAGGTAAGAAAAAAATAGAAGCGAGAAAACCCTGGGTAACAAAGGAGATATTAGATTTAATAGAGAATAGAAGAAAGCTTAAACCTTTCAGAGAAGTGGATAGTGAAAGTAAGCAAAAATATAATACAGTTAGAAATAAGACAGTACATGAGTGTAGAAAAGCTAGAAATAAATGGATGGAGGAGAATTGTAAGGGAATACAAGATGATTTGAGAGTAGGTAAGACAGACAGGGCTTACAGGGCAGTTAAAAAGTTTTTTGGGGATGATAGGAAAAAATATAATGGTATTAGAGACGAGAATAATGAGCTTCTAATAAATAAAGTTGAGGTAGCAGATAGATGGAAAAGATATTTAGAAGATTTATATAAGGGAGACGATATAGATGAGTTAGAGAACGACCAAGAAGAGGATGTAGAAATAGGGTTCTCAATATTAAGAGAGGAATTTGATAGAGCTGTTCGGAATCTTAAACTAAATAAAGCGCCAGGGATAGACGACATTCCCGCAGAATTAATAAAATATGCTAGTCAGAAAACTTTAGATAGATTATATGAACTAATAAAAGTAATATATGACACAGGTGAGGTTTCAATAGATTTCGAAAAAAATATTATTATCCCAATCCAAAAAAGGCAGGAGCTGATAGGTGTGAGAATTTTAGAACGGTTAGTTTAACTTCTCATGCTTCCAAAATACTAACAACAATAATTAAAAATAGAGTAGAAACTTTGACTGAGAATTATTTAGGCGAAGACCAATATGGTTTTCGTAAAGACAGAGGGACTAGAGAACCGATACTAATGATTAGGTAATTATCGAAAAAGGTTACAAAAAATAAAAGACTCATTTTGCGTTTGTAGATTTAGAAAAGCATTTGATAGGGTTAATTGGATTGTTATGTTCAGGGTTTTGCAAAAATAGGAATCTCTCATAGGGATAGAAAAATTATTTACAGTCTATATAAAAACCAAAGCGTAGTAATTAGATTTGATGAAATAGAAAAGGAAGCTAAGATTAGAAATGGTGTTAGACAGGGGTGTATACTGTCTCCTTGATTTTTAATGTTTATATTGAGGAAGCTTTAAACTTAGCTAGAGAGAGAAAGAGATAGGTATTAGTGTACAGGGACAGAAAGTAGACATGTTACGTTTTGCAGATGATATAGCCATTATGGCCGAGTCTAGAAAAGAGTTAGGAGAGTTTTTAAATATTTTAGATGAGATACTACGGAGTAACTATAGTATGAGAATTAACTCAGTAAAGACAAAGATAATGACAAGTGAGTTACTGCCTAGTTCTAAACCAAAATTAAAAATAGGTAATACAGAGTTAGAGGAGGTAGATGAATTTTGCTATTTAGGTAGTATAATTACAAAGGATGGACGTAGCAGAAGGGATATAGTAGCTAGAATAACTCAAGCTAGAAAAATGTTTTTAAGAAAGAAAAACTTACTAATAGCTAATAGTATTAGTTTAGATAATAGAAAAAGTTTCTTAAAGTCGTACGTATGGAGCGTTCTACTATATGGTAGTGAGACTTGGACAATTAAAGAAGTAGATAAGAAAAGATAGAAGCTTTTGAAACTTGGTGTTATAGGAGAATGTTAAAGATTATTTGGACAGATAGAGTAACAAACGAGGAAGTTTATAGAAGGATAGGTGAGGAACCCTGTATGTGGAAACAATTGAAGGTCAGGAGAGATAGAATGATAGGGCACCAGTTAAGACATGAGGGACTATTTAGTAAAGTCTTAGATTATAGACTACCAAATAAAAATAGAGTAGGAAGGCCTAGACAAAGCTATATTAGTCAAATTATTAGAGATCTAGGTTGTGAAGGGTATGCAGACCTTTTTAGACTAGCTCAGAATAGAAAAGAATTTAGAGCTGCGTCAAACCGACTTTAAGTAAGTTCGAAAACAAAACAAAACAAAAATAAAAATTAGGTAACTAAATGTCACCATGACATAACTCACAATTAGTTAGCGGTCTGGCATGTTGGTAGCGTTTCGTTGCTTAAGCCTTACCATAACATATAATTTAACACTTTTCCTTTTTGAAGCGGATAACCAGGTTATATTTCATTTCCTTATAAATGGTAATTATATAACCATGTTAGAGTTCTTTAACAAACATCAGGTTGCTAATATCTATGTAGAGCCAGGTGGATAGGAAAAAGATAGAAGGATATAGGAAGACCTAGACCAAACTATATTAGTCAAATTATTAGAAATTTAGGTTGTGAAGGGTATGTAGAGCTTTTTAGATTAGCACAGAATAGAAAAGAAGTTAGAGCTGCGTCAAACCGACCTTAAGTAAGGTCGAAAACAAAATGATGATGATGACTATCATGAAATTGCCGTCGATGACTCCGCAATACCGAAAACAGCATTTATCACACCTGATGGCCATTACGAGTACCTTCGTGTCCCGTTTGGGCTATGCAATGCACCAGCGGTCTTTCAACGAACTATAAACAAACTTTTAGGCAACTTACGTTATGGTAATGTTCTTGCCTACATGGACGATCTATTACTCCCTTCCATCGATTTCGAATCAGGGTTTAAAATTCTAAAAGATGTTTTAACTGCTCTCCAAAAATGCCGGTTTAACTCTCAGATTGTCCAAGTGCCAATTTCTTTCCGAAAAAATTGAGTATCTGGGTCACGAAATATCACGAGATGGAGTTCAACCCGGATATCGTAAAACAGAAGCTCTTAGAAACTTTCCAAATTCGATTAGTGTTCATAATGTCCGCCAATTCCTTGGATTGGCCAGTTATTTTAGGAAATACATTAAAGACTTTGCAACCATTGCGTATCCCTTAACCATGTTGACAAAAAAGGATTCAGCGTTCCGATGGGAATCGGATCAACGTATAGCATTCGATGCCCTTAAAGAGAAACTAGTTTCTAGACCCCTCTTAGCGATCTACGATGGAAAACTGCCAACAAAAGTCCATACGGATGCTTCCCAGAAGGGACTTGCTGGTATTTTGTTACAAAAACACGATGGTTGTCTAAGGCCCGTTATGTATTATTCAAGGCAGACTACTAAGAAAGAACAAAAGTACCATTCCTACGAATTAGAAACCATTGCCGTAGTAACCTCCTTGAAGCATTTTCGAATATATTTAATTGGCATACAATTTAAGGTTGTAACAGATTGTAACGCCATTCGTACCACTTTCTGTAAAAGAGGATTGGAAGGTGGTGGCTTTCTATTCAAGAGTTTACCTTCGATGTGGAGTACAGACCGGGATTAAAAATGACCCATGCTGATGCTTTAAGCAGAAACCCTATGAACCATATCGAAAACACTGCTATCGTATTAAACGTTAACATCAGTAATGATGGCTGGGTTCTACAGGCCCAATTAATGGACGATCGATGCAAGTACCTTGTGGAAATGTTGGGAAAAGACCCAACAGATAAGGAAGAGAAGCTAATTCATAGCGAGTACAGCTTAGAAGATGGACGATTATACAAAAAAACGTGTGATGGTAAAAAGTGGGTTGTGCCTAGGGCAACCAGACGTCAAGTCTTACTTCACTTCCACGGTGGTATTGGGCACTTATCAGTCAACAAAACAATTTCGGCTATAAGTAAATTGTATTGGTTTCCAGGCATGAGACGGTATGTAAAAAAGTTTATAGGTTCCTGCCTACCTTGTCTTTATAATAAGGAGCCAGGAGCGAAGCGATCTGGTTATTTGCATCCGATCGAAAAGTTCGACATTCCTTTCGATACTATACATATAGACCACCTAGGTCCATTTGTGAAATCCAAAAGAAATAATCAGTATTTGATAGTTATCGTCGATTCTTTCACGAAGTTTGTGTTTCTGAAAGCAGTCGGGTCAACGAAGACCGGACCGCTGATGAAATTCCTAGACGACGTAATAGAGAATTTTGGAGTTCCAAGAAGAATTGTTAGTGATCGAGGAAGCTGCTTTACGGGCAAGAAATTTACAAAGTACTGCAAGGACCTAAATATAAAACACGTTTTAAATGCTAATGCAACACCTAGAGCAAACGAACAGGTGGAAAGGTATAATAGAACAATTTTGTCCTTGCCTTCCGCATCTACGGACGATGAGGAAAAGTGGGACACACAGGTTTCTAAAATTCGATGGAGACTGAATTCTACGACAAATTCAGCAACGGGTAGATCCCCATACGAGACCCTCTTTGGATACTCTCCAAGGGGTATCTGTAATGCAATACTGGACAACGAAGTAACGTTGGAACCACAAGTTAACTGTCTGAAGGATATTCGAACTAACGTTTTTACACGATAGGTTACGCCGACGACATAGCTATCCTAATAGTCGGCAAATTCGAACAAGTGCTGTGTAATTTGATGCAAGCAGCACTAAGGATCACGGAGCTCTGGTGCCCAGATTTCCAATTTCCAAACTTCCAATGCTCTTCCAAACTTCTCTGTCCTTATCAGAAGAAGTCAAGTATCTGGGCATTATACTTGATAAGAACCTGAACCGGACCAAACACCTACAAATGAAAACTAGCAAAGCCAACCAAGTGTTCTGGCAATGCAAACGTGCCATAGGCAAACTTTGGGTTCTTCCACCAAAGGCTGTCCTGTGGCTATACATCATGATAGTAAAGCCGATGCTCTGCTATGGCGCTGTAGTCTGGTGGCCCAGGACCAGACTGGCCCGTACAGTCAAAGATCTTACGCATATCCAAAGAGTAGCCTGTCTAAACATTACAGGTGCAATGCGTTCCACACCTACTGCAGCCTTAGAAGCCATCTTAGGCCTCACTCCGCTAGACCTACATGT
This sequence comes from Platerodrilus igneus, assembly GCA_036346225.1. Taxonomy (NCBI): domain Eukaryota; kingdom Metazoa; phylum Arthropoda; class Insecta; order Coleoptera; family Lycidae; genus Platerodrilus; species Platerodrilus igneus. Next base: position 308,786 of record JARFIW010001148.1, read on the forward strand.
GGAGGATGGTTCCAAAACAAATGAAGGTACCGGGGCAGGCATTTTCTCTGATGACCTAGACCTTCATGAAAGTGTTGCGCTGGGCAGGCTGGTAACTGTCTTCCAAGCGGAGGTCATAGCCATCATGCATGGCGCTAACGCCATACTGGAACGTGGAATGCAAAACAAAGCTATACGCATCTTGAGTGATAGTAGAGCAGCTCTTCTGAGCTTAAACAAGCAGAAGCTTCTCTCGGTGGTGGTATACCAATGCCATCGTGTTCTCGAGCTCGCTTCTAATACAAACGCCATTGAGCTGGTTTGGATCAAAGGGCATTCAGGAGTACATGGTAACGAACAGGCAGATTCTTTGGCGAGGCAAGGAGCGGCTCGAGATTTTGTCGGCCCTGAGCCATCGGTTGCTATTGCGCCATCGGTGGTGTTCTCCATAATAAGACAAATAACCCACCGCCGTCACAAAGATAGGTGGGCTTGTACATTAAGCTGCCGGCAGGCAAAAATATTTATAAGGTCTCCCATGACCAAAATAGAAAAATTTGTCATACGCTTGCCAAGACAGAAACTACGGCTACTAGTAGGTATTCTGTCCGGGCATTGCACTTTAAGGAAGCACCTGCGCAGGATGGGTCTGTCAGACAACTCCACCTGTCGCGGCTGTCAACAGGAGGATGAGACGGCGAAGCACATTATGTGCACCTGTCCGGTACTCGCCCGACTTCGAGGATCCATGCTGGGGGACTTCTGGCCCGAGAAGGCCGGAATTCGAGACACCCCCTGGTCCGACATCCTCAAATTCACCTGCAAGGTCGGGTGGTTGAGCAATGAAGGACCAACCTAGGGCAAGGAAGGCAGCACAATGGGCCCACCAGGAGGCCTAATTGCGCGTGGCTTTAAGTCACTCTTCCCAATTTAATCAATCAATCAATGTCGAAGTCAGTTCGGAATCTAACAAAGGATCCGACTAAGGAACACCTGAATACTCAAAAGGAATCACAGAGCACGATTAACAAAAGTTGTTAGACAGAAGCTCATATTAAACCTTTCTGTAATGTTTTTTTTTATAGGTTGAACGATTCTGGTATAGGTAAGAGTATGTACATACTAATAAGGTATCGATACACTAATTGGCCAATTTGTTTTTTTATGATATCTAAGAAATTCCTTGAACGAGTTGGACGCTGATTGTTGACATGTATTATGTATTATGTAGTAACTTTGTTTTGTGTGGTGGTTCTATATTCTAAAGGTTGTATTATTATTCATAGGTCAACCGGAAGTTTCCTCAAATCCACGAGGACGTGGATGATGGTAGCATGGCCGACTGTAAACGACATCATGCATGGCCGTGACCTCTCGCGCAAGAAGGGTGGCAAGCGAGGCAGGTAGCAGCCTGACTACCCTTGGGATAGAGGATAAACTAAGAACACCACTGTAAAGTTAGTTGAAAATATACCTTCTTTGAGAGTGCTCGTTTTATTTCTAACAACAGGTTTCTAAGTGGAAGTTCTCAAACGAGCTTTATTATAGTTGTTATAATTACATAATTCGACGTATTTTAATTCATTGAAGTTCTGAAATCTGCGTTTGAGTTGTTGAGAAATATTATCAAAAATTTACAACACAACAGTTTTTCTTATGGTACCTACTACAAACACAAACTCTACTTAATGATGGTATAATAATCTAAATTAAAAAAAGCTTAAATCCTATTACCAAACTAACATTCTTAATTAGTTTTGAAACTTTGTAATCCAAATTAAAAATAATTCACTTGTTCGTGATTTATTAAAAATAATTATTACCTACCAAAAGCACGAGTTTGCTACTTAAGCCACGATATCAACAAAATAAATCTACTTCTAGTATACCATAAACACAAATAACAACAGGCGTTCATCTTTCATGACGCGGCAGTAGACACCGCTTCCAACTCAGTTAAAATCGGCAGCATTCGACAAATACACGATTATGACGAATTGTCGTGTAGGATGAAACTCAAGTTGATATTGTTTACATATTTAGAAGCGCTAGAAAATGCCGCATAGTGGTCAAGTTCAAAAAGTCAATGCTGACAGACGTAGGGGCGCGATTATGTACAATCGGTCGTTTACAGATGATGGTGTAGACATGAATACTTTTCTATTGAGTTTCTTGTATTTATTTGAGGAGGTAAGTTACGTATGAAAGTTGCAAAGAGCGACAACGTACGTCATTGAGCATGAATGCTCTATCAAATATTGAATATACTTTAAATGCTTATTCTTATAACAGCTAGGGGAAGCGGTGCTTCCGTCTCTTCCATAGACTGCACGCCCCTGCTTGCTAGATGCTAATATCGCTATATCATCTACAAGTCTAAGCATACAAATCTTTTGTCCCTGCATAACAATTCCAAATGTCTTCCTGCATTTGGTAGTAATCATTGCCTCTTTGATATAAGAGTTAAAAATTAACGGGGATAGTGCACATCCCTGTCCCACTCTTTTCCTAACATCCACTGCTCTATGTTCCTCCTCTAATTCCATTACAATTGTTTGCTCTTTGTATAAGCTATGTTCTATCCGTCTATCCCTAAACCACATTCCAATCTTTTTGAGTATTTTGATCATTATCAACGAACTTCGTTCGTTTATTAAATCGATTTGTCGTCCGTCTGTCTGTCCGTCCGAGGCCTTTCTAATGGTCGGACATCAATGTGTGATACATCAATCGATTCAGCTCGGTGTCCTGAGCTTAAGTTTTGATGTCAGTTGAAATCGGGCCACGGGGACGCCGTGCCCCCGCGATATTCCGTCGGGAAAATTAAAATTTCAAATAGGTCCAAAATTAATTTGCGATACATATTTGGACTCCCCTAACATAGCTGAGTCGAAATATGGTAGCCCCCACAAAATCTGACCACGGATACCCGACCCCCCCGGGGAATTAATTTTATCAAAAATTTCAAATAGGTCCAAAATTAATGTGCGATACATATTTAAAATCCTCTGAAAAAACTGAATCGAAATATGATGCCCCCTTATTTACACACACACGCACAAACACACATACATACATACATACACACACACATATATAGCTTTTAAAATATTTATTCAATAAAATAAAATATATTAAAATGTCTCTTTTGTTGTTTATAAATTTTTGTATTTTATCTGAATACTTATAATTATTACAACATAATAATTTTAATTTCTTTAAATTGTTTTAAAGTAAGTCTACATTTGGAAGTTCGTTGCGACAATGTCTTGCATTTTCAACTTGTTTTCATTTTACATTGTCCACCTGTCAGTCTGGTTCGTCATAAAAGACCCCAGTATTCGGGTTCGGCTATTTAGATCACTGGAACTCTGAAGCCGTTCTACCCATTCTAGTAATCTAGAACTTCTTCAAGGTACAGATCCATTCAGAACGGACACAAAAGATAACTTTCATTTTTTCGTTGAAATCTCTATGACATGAAATGTGACTTTCTGGCGTTATAAGTATGAAAAATGTGTTTTTCTTTGAACGCCGTTATTTGTCATTCGCAAATTGTTTTGTCCTACAACGTCAACGTTTTTCATCCGCAGTTAGCTAATAGCACATATTAACGTAGGCTATTAGGTTTGCTATGTCCATATTTTTGGCATTAATTTAACATTTCATTGTGTTTACTGTTTTGAATCTTTTTTAAATTGAGTTGACGGACGCAAATATGTATCTCAGACAGAAACTGCTTTTAATAGCCACTTACTTGCAAACGCGATAATACAAGAAAGCAGTTTTTGGTTCTTGGTGCATAAATAACAATTACAGAATAAGCGCTTTAACTAGCACATAATTAATTTCTATATACATTTATTTCTATGTCATTTATGCCAAATGTCATTTTGACTTTTGTATTTTACTATCCTCCTTTTAGTGTTAAAATACGTAACAAGATACCAGTTTGAGTATGGAAAAATGTTATTATTCAACAATAAAGAAAGGAGAAATTTTTAATATTTTCAGAGTATTGCTATTATTATAGGCTACGTATTGATTACGTGTTACAGGATTCCCGACAAAAAATCACCGACTGTTGGGCAAGTCGTTAATTCGATAGCTTTATTGCATACATAACTTTTGCATTTTAATCGTGAAGCCAGATATTTAAATGCTTTAATGACTTGTATTCTTTAAGATTTCTTGTTCATGTTTTAGAATCAATTTTTATTTTAAAACTTAGGTATAACAAGTGAAGTAGATATTACACTGCCAACAATAAATTACTCTATGAGGTTTATTAACGTTTTAACCTATCCTCGTACCGCATTTTCTAACCCCTGATCCGTAAAATCTCAATCAATCTCAATATCGTTTAGATTTTTAAACAATTGCAACTTTGTAATAAAATATAACTACATAGTAAGTAATCAATGTATATATTATTATGCCATTGTTTGATAAGGACACGAGCGCATAAACTGATTAAAAGATATATTCATGATAATTTATAACGCAGTATTTGGTTTATTATGTAAGTCAAATAACTGCCCATTTTGAATGATAAAAACCGATTATAAATAGTCAGTCAAGTAACTGGGATGTATCCTTTATATTTGTTTCGTTTAAAAATATGGATAGCGGTTTCTGCGCACGTTGTGTATGCACTACAGCTGAAGTGAATCGAGATCAATATGCCAATAATATTGCGGCACCATTTTTTAGTGAGAGTGCCTCACGAACAAGCGATTTCAATATTTTTTTGTTGAATGTTTTGCGAAAAAATGGTTGCAAGAGAATTCTGGATGCAGCGTGTGGTACAGGGTATGTAATAATATTATTATTGAAATTCATAACATGGCATCTGCTTATCTGCATATTGCAAGAAGAGGTATCCTAAGAACACAAATAAAGAAAAGTTATTTGCAGTCCGTATTTTAGATAATAGTACTTATGCCCTAGGTTCTGATTTAGTATTAAATTAATCAATTTTTATGCACGTCCAAAAAGGAATATTTCAAAAGAGGCACATAGAATATAAATAATTTTTCGACACACACCCATTAACTAAGCTAAGGTTAATTTATTTCATATAAATTTGATTTATTCTACCATCACCATTAAGTCTCCTTCAACTATTCCCATTTCATTTATTTTCAAACGATTTCAAAAGAATTTAAATTCAATCCATTATACAACATTTCCTTACAACACGACACATTTTAAACCACATTTCAGAACCACAACCATAAATTCATTTTTCAACCAACAACACTTTCACCACCAACACATTTTCCAGACATCTTTGTTCCACGATCAAACGCCAGCAGATAACCCTATTTCATTATTAAGAATTTTCACTTGCCACGCGACTCCCGCACCTGGCGTTAGCGAACTACGGTTTAACCAGTCCAACTTCAAATCCGCAGCGGACCGACGCGTTGAATCGGCATGGTTTCATTTGAACGAACCACACAGTGCCAGCAGCCTTGGGAGCCGAATTTTAAATTTTCGCGTCGCGGCCCATTCAAAAACCGCAGTCCCACAGTTCGTGCGCTTGCGAGACACCACTTTCGCCCAGATCAGGCACCGAGAGTTGCATCAACTTAAAATTTTTAGCTACAAACAAAATCCGCACTAGACTGAAGCGACCAACATAACCAAGATTTCCGCACGTTTATGATCAAAACCGAATTTAAACCCGAACGGGGAATTAGAACCAATGACTCCCGCAGCTCGTCCAGCCCACCACGGCCCGGTTTCCATGCCGGTTAGGTCGAAAACCCCGGATCCGCGCTTTTAAGGAACCCAAAAGGTAAGTCGAGATGCAGTTTTAAAACACAAAAATTCAACCCGATAACACCCCCATTTAAACACCATATATTTTCCAATCACGAAGAGCAGTTAAAACCCACACTTAGACCGTGGTTAATTTACAGGTTCGCAAAACATTTGCCAACCTCCCGCCAGTTATTTACCGAGAAACACCTTTTGCGAGCACCTTCCAACCCTTTTCAGGGCCATTTCCCATTTCCCGGCGCCGACAGAACCGGTACGATATCGTCCAAACAGAGAAAGACGCTCGATGTCACACCGTCGCAGCTGTCACATCATATGTCCATTCTGATCGATTTCAAACGAACGCGATCGAACCTCCGAGTCGCGTAACCCATCCGAGCAACCGTACAACCACATTCAGCACACTATTGTAGTCGCTTGAAGCAGTCGCCCACGCACGAATACCACTTGCAGCATCGCGCTTGTACCACCTATATTTTCACATCTCATTTAACACGTCACGATCGATTTACCACTGATTACACATCAGCCCTGGGCTCGCACATCGCTAACACGACGATTTTCAAACCTCGCATTCGGCGAACGGCCAGGACTGCACGCATACATATCACAGTCGCTATTAGTCCACGAAAACTTTTTCAAACCACTCAACGCCCAGTTCATCACCGACTGGGTACGCATGGAAACTCACTTCCAGAGATTACGCACGTGCAGCCGTATCTTTCGTTAGCAGACCGTTTTTCGACCACATCGCTCTTTACATGTTTTTCCTCAACAGCATATCAACACTCAAACACGTTCACATTTCGACACGTTTATTATACGAGTCAACTTTTAAGACAGTTACCATTTTAGACTCATCTGTAACAGATTTAGATCATTCACACAGTTGCGTTTTAAAGACCATCACTTGTCATCTTTTAACATTTAAACCATTTACCACAGCATCGGCCATCGCGACACACGGATCACGTCAACCAGAGCCGGAGCGAAGCGTTCGGAGAAGAACCAAATATGGAATCAAACAAAGATTTATTAACCACACATAAACAACCATCAGTTAGTCACGTATTGCATTAGAATGAGACCTCTTCCTCGATAACCACCACATATCGCGAAGCGTAGCATCGGACATACGCAGCAGACGATCATCCAACAGCGACACGTACCATGCACATCCCGCCACCAGCCGCACCGCACTGCACAGCCACTCCACGCCACGCCACTCGGCGCAGCCCGCAGTCACCTTTATAACAAACGAATTCATACTAACGTTATTCCGACACACAAATTTAAACATAACGCCACACGGAGTCATTTAACCATTCCATAAAGACACAACAGTCTTATGCCAGCAGTGGTTCCTTATTCACTTTTGCAGCTAGTAACGACACCGACCTTCATCCTTTCATCACAGTTGACCAGTCGTCGAGCCGCCCATATTTGTAAGTTTGCCGACAACCATCCACTTCGTACTTCAGCCAGACACCCATCACTCACATACTGCAGCCTGTTCTCAGCTTGAGGAAATCCTTCATCCACACGTCATCCACTTTGGGAACATGGGTCAAGCCGTTTTAATGATCCGCGAAGCCAGCTAACATACACGTACGAATTTGCGTTCACGCATGAAACCGCATTCGTTCAGTTCGTTATTTGACAACTTTTAGAATGCATACGCATTCAGTCTTTCGACAAGAACAAAGAGTCTTTCACACCGACAGCCAGCAACCCCCATCAAAATTTCCCATTTTAAGATCCCTTTCACATGTCCCATTTCCAGCAGCTTCCACCCATTCCTTTTCCCTTCCACCGCATGCACAATTTAGCGCAACGGACAACCACCCGCGTTGTCAACCCCGACCACCTTGAATCATTGAATCAGATTGCAAAATGTAACCCTTACAGTAAGATTTTCTTCGCCCCCATCTCAACACACGGCACGTTCCAGCCGACCAATTTATCAACTTTTTCTTTCCGACAACGCACCACCCTCACCAATCCAGCAGCATTCCAACACGCAGTTTGTCCCACACATTTAGCACAGCGTTATCATCTTTCACCCTGGTTTCCACACAGTATTGTCGCCCAATCGCGTCACCAGCCGCGCAACGTTCAATTCAAACAAACCACGTCGCGTCAATTACAGCCCACACCATTCACAGCCAGAACAGCCCCGCAGTTTATCGTGTCAACCATCACCTCTCGCTCAAGCAAATGCTTGTCATCACATTCATCTGCCACTTCATCCACAAAAAATCGACCACAGGTTCCACCCAAACGTTTCCCACCACCTGGAACGAAATTTTAACGATTCGAGGTTCGATACCTTTCCATTTGCGCCAGAAACGGAAGCACAGGCATCGGTTGACATTCGCCAAATTTTAGAAAACACCATGCCTGGCCAGAGCGTCGCAGTCAACCACACTTCCACATGCCAGCAGTTCCACCGCCCGACACAACACTACCGCAACAATTGTCATCCAAACGCCATTCTCACCTCAACAGCCAGAACGCACACCGCCCACGCCCAATCGAACACCACCACACAGCCTCACGATTCCCAGAGGGCCCGACGAACAGAAACACCACCTGCCGAGCGCACGACCATACCGGACAGGCAGCCAACTCCCAGGCGAAACACACCCACACGACCACGACATCATGAATATGACAACGACAATGCATTTAGACAGTTTACATCATAACAACCACGTAAAAGCTTACCAGTTGATAAAGCGAAAAACAGGTTAGCCGCGCCGCGGCGCCGACCCAACCTATTAATTTTTCCTTTATCTAACCTAGGTCCACACTTGTTTTTAATGGAAAACTCATTAAAAGCAATTAGTGTTAATGGGTTTTAATGAGAAAACTCATTAAAAAGCAATTAGGTCATATGGTCATGTGGTCATATGGTCATATGGTCATGTGGTCATATGGTCATGTGGTCATATGGTCATGTGGTCATATGGCCATGTGGTCATGTGGGGTAATTTCACCCTATGGGGCAATTTCACCCTAACTTAACATCCTACATATATCCGGATATATGTCGATGCGCATCCCTGTCGGCTTAGGTTGGATAACAACATATTCGACTATCTTCGGCAATATACGTCCTCACTCTGTAGAATACGTAAGAGAACAATTTTTTCGTATTCAATTTAGTATTCGATAGTAGCTAGAACGGTAAACATGAGCGTCTCCAAGGTGATTAACGTTTCTCAACTTCTTGGGAATAAAGTGAAACCGACAAATGAGCGATTTGGATTATGGCTGTTGACAGAAAATATGTGCAACAATAATCTGGTAAAAGATATTGGTAATATTTGTTATGTCGAAGGCGAACAGATGCTGACTGGTGGACTACACACACCAATTACAGAACCATTTTGTGACAATATAATGTTGGTTAAAATTTGCGACCTTTCTGACACCGAACAAGCATCTGCAAACAAAAGGATGTTTATCCTAAAAAAAGAAATTTGTGGTGCATTTAACAGCTATCTACGAAGAAAGTTCAACCGATTTGTTTCCGCTAGGCATGGTGTTAAAGCTAAGCTTCCGTTTTCTCTGGAAAGCACTAACAAGATGGGCCAGAGAGTAAAAGAAATTATCGGAAAAGAAGACCTCGAATGCATTAATAAAAAATTCCAAAATCCTATATGTGTTCCATACAAAGTGGAACTAGCAGATGTTAAGTTGGAAACTTTATTGGAGGAACTACCAGATATATTAGACGAAGTCGAAAAGATTATTTCTATCTTTTGACATGGATGTAACCCAAGATTTTGCGGCATATTTAGCAAGATGGAGATGTGTAATTATTTAACTACAAACCATAACTTTTGCTATAAGGGAGAATACGAAGAAAAGTGTAATATTATAGTTGACAACGATAAAACTGTGGGAATTGATTGTTTAACATGGCTAACAACCAATGCAAGAATTAAGATATACAACAAATTTGTGTGTCAGATAACAAGTCCTGGTGTTAATAAACAACTTGGCAATCATATACTAGATTTTTTACGTTGTCCAGATGTACGTTTAAGGGAAACATTTGCGTCTACTTTGGCCAAAGAACATGATATTACGCGATTGGAAGCGACAATATACAACTGTGCAATTGGAAGCTATGTCAGTGCGGAACGGGTGTATAAACCCTTAAAAGACTGTTTAACCTTATTGGAAGATAGTGTTATACTTCCTAAAGGCGCCAATGTACTCGGTACCACTTGCCAAAATGTGGAGTAAGCTATCGGACAAGCTACAAAATAGCTGCTGTTTAGTGTAATAATAACCTGCTACAGTACGTGTATTGGGGAATGGCAATACAAAGAAATTGACGGGCTTGCAAATTAAGTTGTCCGAAAACCAAAAGAAAGGGAAACATTGATAAAGTATGTCTTTCGGCTTTAGTTTTAACTATTTACCCGTAAATTATTTGGAGATAGTAGAGGAGAAGGCAGCCAAGATAAAATAAAAATCTTACACAAGTGCTACATTAAAGCAGGTAGTACATATTTTACACAATCTGCAACACCATATTCTACAATTCCAAAAGAAATAGTCATTTCGGAATTGGGATTGATAAATACACCTAACATTCGTCCAGAGGTTGTACGACAACGCACAAATATTGGTAGTAAACTCTATCCGTTTACGCTAAAGGAAATTGCCCCATTATGTATGCCATACGCTGTAAGTGGAAGGAAAAGACAACTGGAATTAGAGGAAATGGATGCAAAAAGGCGAAAATTGACTACATGGAAAACACTGCGACAATACGCGAACAATACAAAGATGTGTTAGACAAAGAACATCTTATTAGAGAAAATGAGGAAGAATTAAAAGATTATTTTATGTGTCGATGGACTGACTTAGATACATCCGGGTTGTACAAGCTGTATGCATTTGCGGTTAGTAAGAAAGACTCTTTTAGTTATGTAGGTGTTCTTGCAGAAAAGGATGGTACTAAATCCGTATACTTTTTAAAAGGTTATTCTAAAACGTATTTATCAAAATGGCAGATAACAAAGACGAACTAAGGAATGCGGGTTTCGTAACCTTGGCGTACACCACACGCAAGGGGGTTCCGCTAAACATTGTATATTTACCTAGTAAAGAACCTTTCGGATCATTTAAAACCGAGGGTCTTACAACCTATAACAACCATATATTCCCAAAAGTGGTGGACATGCAACTACGCAACAGTGTGTGGGAGAAAGAGGATTTCTCCAATACCGACAAGAAGAAGTCGATCAAGCTAACAAGATACGTATGCAGGATATAGTGGAAAGCTGCGATTAAAAGATTGTCACAAGCTGCAAGAATTACACGAAGGAATGGATCTGGTTGTCGGCGGAATCAAAGACTTTAAATATAGAGGCAAACTTCGGTACATTTTACAATTCGAAAACCTAGACGGTCTTTATGTATCAAACTATTGGTTAGAAAAGGAGATAGAAGACTTGGTGTCGATTTAAATTTTAAGCTGCGAATAAAATTAGATAAAATTAAAACCACTGCAAACAAACATAAAGAAAGGACTGTCTTCTGTGTATAACTTTGTATTAAAATTAAGTTTAAATGACTCCATGTTTGGATTAAATATTTTTAAATTTGTTATGTATAATGTCAGAATAAACATTTTATAATAGTATATAACATTGTTCTTTATTTATAAAAAGGCTGTAACGTTACCCCGAAATAGCATCGCACAGAAAGGGGGTGGGCGGCATGGGCAGGGTGCGTACGCGCAGGGTGCGCATGGGCAGGGGTGTGCATGCGCAGGGTGCCATGGGCTGATGTGCTGGGCGTACACGAAGGGAAGCGGATGTTAACAGTCACCAAGCATCCAATTCTTTATTTGATGGTATCGAGTACTTGCTGCGTATGTATCCGGAGTAAAGAATACGATTTGATACGCAGCTTATTAATAAAATTAGTTTATCGAGGGAAGATGACAAAAGGTACATCATTCCTAATAGTACAACAATCTACGCATGGGGCGTAAAGATATAAGATAGTTGTTTATATTTGTAAGGATTTTGTAAATCTATTGTATATATTAGTTTTAAGATTCCATAATTTTTAAGTTCTTCTCCACCTTCCAAATCCTTCCGGCCTTCCTGGTTGACAGAGTATACGTGTTATCTCCACGTGGTATTCGGGGACACGGCGGTTTTAGATTTCTCGGGAGATGGTTGGCTAAGGCATATGTCTTGGTAGCAAAAAGGTTTTAAAGATGGTGTTAAATAAAGATGAGCAAAATTAGTGATTTAGTCTTTAAAACGCATAACTTTGTATGGGTGGTCCTATTTAAAATCTATTTACAGATTTGGGGTCCCTAGAAAATTTAATATTAGTTGATACATAGCAAAATATATTTATCTTAAAAGAGTGACTACCCTGCGTATAATAAATACAATATAACACTTGTCAACAAAAAGTTGTAGGAAATTAAAGACGTATTTAATGGGGGTCCAGTATTAGAATTTGTTGGTAGTAATGTTAAGTCCTACTGTATTGTAGGCGAGAAAGATACGATTAAAAAGATTAAAGGGGTCTCACGAATTGTAGTTATAAAAACCGAGGGTCTTACAACCTATAACGAGCATATACCTCCAAAAGGAATGGGCATGCAACTACGCAGCAGTGCGTGGGAGAATAAGAATTCTCCAATAAGAAATTAAAGTTTCCATGTACGTAGCACCAGTCATTGGGTAAATGGTAGAAATGTTAAACCTATAAAGACGATTATTAATTATGGTTTAGAAAATAGTAGTTTTCGTGGACTAAATAAAATAGCTTAGACTGCTTAATGTATATGGTTACATATTCTCGTACACATCCACAAACATCTGTTTACGTCCACAATGGCGATACCGGTAGTTTTTGTTTAACAAATAGTAGGAAAGATACGTCAGGTGTTAGTGTGCGGAAGCCCATAGGATTCAAAAAGAACGGTGCGGCGGGTGTATGGTGGTTCCGTTAGAATAATCGAAAGTGGTTAATCAATTGTATTAGATGTTTAAATAAGCAAAGTGTAAAGGCCTACATAAACAAAATTTAATTATTCCGACAAAAGTGCGCGATGTGCTACACTTATAAAGAAAGTATGGAATGGTGCTTGCATCGGTCCTACCTAGTAAAAAGGGCGACTGACTTTTCCAAGCAACTACAAGAATAGCAGTAGCGCAGAGAAGGGGTATGCATGTATTATACAGTTGCTGCAAAATATGTTAGTTTACGCGTAGCTCGGATGTGTAATTGATCACGACTTAAAGATCCTCGGAGGTTTAAAAATTCTCAGCCCATTGTCGTTTGAAAATGTTTGTAAATTATCAGAACAGGAGCGGGTCGAAGTATAATGGATGATTGACTGAGTTTTTCTACCTTTACGAGGGAATCGGAAGATTGACAGACATCGAGCATCTAATTTCTATTTGGACGATATCGAGTACTTACCGGTTCTAGAAATCATTACGTGCGGCCGAGCCGCTATGCGAAAGTGTAAAAGCCTACAGAAGCAAAATTTAATTATCATACGAAAAAGCGCGCGATGTGCTATAGAAAGTATAAAAGGAATGGTGCTTTGCATCGGTCCTAACAGTAAAAAGGAGAGTGACTTTTCTAGCAATTACAAGAATAGCAGTAGCGCGGCGAAGGGTATGCATGTATTATACAGCGCATTGTTGCTATAAAATATGTTAGTTTACGAGAAGCTCGAACGTGCACAAATTAAATTTTAATCTATAATTAACCACGGTCGTAAAATGGGAAATTAATGGGTAATTTTAATAGTGCTACATATACTTTCGCTTGGTGATTCATTTGGAAAATATTCAAGCCTCACCATTTCCTAAAGTATGACGTAGAAGTTATTTAAAATTAAATTGTTGTAAGTATCCTGTAGACAACAAGTTGGTATTTTCTTAGTAATGGTTTAAAGTGTTTTTGGTTATAGTAGCACTGCATCTTCTACAGCACGACTTGCACACAATTTGTGGCGTGTGCTACCACCCTTTGGATTTTTAATATGCACGCGATCCGTATAACATGGAAGACGTTTTCGATGTTTCTACTAACGGCATTCGCACCATGGACAAAGCGAAACCGGGCATACATTGGGCTAAATGTATTGGACGAGCAGCGAGGATTATGACGTCATTTAGTTCTCGCTGAATCCTCAACTTCGTTCGGTATCTTCGGAAACCTTCGGTTTGCATTCTATAGGGTACATAAAGCAGGTGCGCAAGAATAAACTCTTTAGTTATGTTAGTTCGCTTACAAGTCAAGTCTTATAGTGCGGATTTTGTTTTGTACTAAAATGGTATCTGCAAACGTTTTAAGTGCAACTCTTGCGGTGCTTCCTATACCTGGAAAAATGCTTTCAAACGGCACCAGAACAAATGTCGTGGTGCAACATCGTCCAAGGTTGCCTCCGCAGCAAAGTACTTAAACTGTGGGACTTGCGGTTTGTTTTTACGAGAATGGACAACTTACAGCGACACAAGGAAAACAGCACGGTATGTCATTAAGCCTTAAACGTTCAGCTCCGCCAGCTGTTAAAGGACTTGTACGAAACAACCACGAATTATGTGTAAAGTATGCGATTTCGAAATGGAAAAGAATACATATGCCGCACATTTAAGAAGCAACAGACATAAAATGCATCAGTTACCGCTACTAGCGACGATGGTGTAGAAATGGTTAGCACTGCGTTTAACAACCGTATGGCTAGCTATCGCATAAAGAACGCCAGTGTCGACGATGGAGTGCCCGAGTTTCTTTGAAGCAGAAAGAGCGATTTATTCGATTAATAAATGAAAAAGAATACAACATACAGCAGTAAAAGTCTACTGCGAACTCTACGGCGTTTATACCAAAATGGAGGAAGAGACTACCGATGTGAAATCCTTTAACACAAAAAATGTTGTTATAACGTCTTCTAGTAATCTGGAAAATATGTACGAGGTCTTAAGCGAAACCATGCGAACAAAATCAGAGGAATTTGAAACATGCGGGTCCGGTTGGTCTTTGGAAAAGGTGCTCTATTTAGAAATAAATATTAATAAGTATGACCCGATATGACAAGTTCTAGGTTAAAAATAAATAATTGTGAATATATATTTAGAAATGTGGTTTTAAAAAATTTAAACTGTATTAGTAAAAATTGTTTGTAATAAAAAGTTTTAAGAATGGTTTTTAGATTTTCTTTATGTATAAGCCGCAGGAAATTTATAATTTAAAGGGTGTGTGTAAATGGTAAGGGTCGTTCGATTTTAAATCTATTTACAGATTCGGATTTACATAAAATTCTAGACTAACAAGATGCATCGCATGTATAAAAAAATTTATAAGAACGCTCAAAAATCGCTGCCTGCAAAAATCTTAAATGGGTAGCCCTTGGGGATGGTGCTATGTGAAAAATTCTTAAAATTCGGGTAGCTAAAAAATTTAATATTAATTGATACCAAACAAGGTACATTTATCTCGTGGGTGGAATGTGGAGAAAGATTTATCTCGCAGAGGGTATATGTGTAACTTTGCAGGGCGTGGTCCGATTTTAAATCTGTTTAGAGATTCGGATTCTACATAAAATTCTAATATTAATTGATACCAAACAAGATAGGTTTATCTCGTGGGTGGAAATGTGGAGAAAGATTTATCTCGCGGGTGGAAAGAATGCGGGTGTGATGTAATCAAAATGGTTGTGGGGGTGTCCGAGCAAGGAGGAGAGCAAGGAGGAGTCAGGAGGAGATTCATCTAAAATAAGACTTTATAGTGCGAATTTACATGTAAATTTGGTCCAGATGAGGGAGCAAATGAGGGATTCTGGAGCAAATGAGGGCCTGGGTTCACTGATTTTCCTCTACTATGGCAGGTGAGCATTTTTCACAAAAATTACGCCCTTGTTCGGATGAGAGGTTAAATGGAGGTCCCGTGTGTGAGTGTTGTCACGCAAGTTAAAGATCCCTACCTTGCCTGGAACGGCAAGGGTTCGGCAAAATTCTAAATTTCCAGGCAACAAAAAACTCGCCTCCTGGCCAATGTAGTACCTTCTGGTGGAGCATTGCAAATATAAATGCACGGCTGTAGATACCTAATCGATACTAGTTAAGTTTATTTGAAATATTATATAATACAAGTGTATGTCATATGAAATTTTTACCTATTACTTAACATTAGTTTGATTGCTATACTCTGATCCTAAAAATTTAATATATTAATGACGTGCACTAGCTAAAGATAAGAAATGCCATGAGACTACTGCGACAAAGAATAAATTGTACATAAACTTCTCCAATTAAAAATTGTGACATTCAATGAGAAATTGAAAATAACCCATACAATTGATAATAGTACATCAAAATTGAAACAGAGATTAAATTGTAGTTCATTAACAAAATGTTAATAATAACTTATAACAAATAACGCTTCCACATCCACTAAAGTGTGTAATTAATTGCACTGAGGAAGTGGACACGCTGCTGCCACAGAACGCTTGAGTACATTCAATGGCGTGCGTATAGTAACAACGCGTATTATATTATTTTGTCCATCGATCATTTTTCCCATTTTCCAATACATTGGGGTGCATTGGCTTTTTAAAGCAGCACTAAGGAATCAATTTCTGGTGATGGTTTGTGAATACTCCATTTACAGCGAACCTGAAGCTGATTTAAATAGTCCTTTCGTCACCATGTTCAATATATTTACTGGATTTTTTGCAGATATTGATTACGCGACAGATAATTCATTTTCATAGATGCAAGAGTCGACCAATTAAAAAATATTAAGGAGTTAAAGCTTGCATGGTTGCTTTATTCACATATATCCTGTGAATTGGTTTGCAAAAAATTATGTAGTGTTTTTAATTCTTTATTGGCGCCTACAAAATTGCGACCATTATCAGAATAAATAGTTGATGGTGCACCGCGCCTGGATACAAATAGTCTAAACGCTGCAATGAAACATTCGGTCGATAAGTCGTGAACTGTTTCGAAATGAACACATTTTGTCGAAAATCAAACAAAGATTCCCACGTAGCACTTGACTTGTTTAGTCCTTCTATCTCGTTCCTCCCTAATTAAAATTGAACTAGCATAATTGATGCCAGTTACAAAGAAGGGATGCGGTTCTACAACTCGCGCCTTCAGTAATTATCCCATTTTATGTATGCTTGGCTTTGTTTTTCTTTTGAAGCATCCTTATTACTTATTTCTAATGTTATTAATTAAAACTTTACCTGAAGGAATCCAAAATTCTTCTCTACTGGAGAAGAGAACTTGATTTTGAACAACCTTTGTCAATAAATATGATTTGGTGTTGATCCAGTGCAGGACAACTTGCGAATCCGACCAATAAAAACATTCTATTGGCTGTTTAGAATTTTTGAACTTAGTTAATTGAGTCAACAACAACGGGTAACGCCATTCTTGTTATGTAAGAATAACCTACAAAAAAAAACCTTACTGGTTAGATATTCTTAGTACATTCTGGTCGGTTGGGGTGTTATGATATCAGGGAACCCTAACAAGAAATAATACTGAATATGGTGCAGTTCCCGGACTAGCGTCAGGATGGGCCGTGAGCGTTGATAGCACACTAAGAAAGAATAATAATAATGAGGGCGCCAGTTGCAGTTGATTGGACCCGCGTGCACCACGAATGATTGGACAACTGCAGCAGCTTCTGCAATTAAGCTAACTTGTCTATAAATTCACCAGTAACAACACTCATCAATAAAGAATACGAAATCCCCAAACAAGAAGTATATTTATCATAAATCAGTTGTGATTCATACATTAAACAATTCAAAACTGAACCTATAAAGCACCCCAACAATAGTTATACATATGTACGTCTAATAGTAACCGTTAAGTAAATTCATCCCATGATTATTACATATAGTAAGTGTTCAAAATTGGGTTAGAACGCCACTCTTAATTTTAATGTTATTTATTTTAAACAGTCAAGGTTTTGTTTTGCGATAAACCAGGCGGTCTTATCTAGCACTGGTTTTGTACACTCGTTTCGAAGCATTCGGCCCGTGCGGTCATGTATTAAAACAATATACATTTTTTGGTGAATGTGTGTGTTACTGCGCTTCTACATAATTCCGTCAGCGGAAATTTGTTCTGGTTTGGATGCTGTCAACCACTTCCGTAGAAGCCAACAGTATGAACATTAAGGTAAGTGCATGATCATTGTTTGATTTACCGCTAAGAGTATTTTATCGCAACACTACCCCCAAGTCACAGTCCACTTGCTCTAAGGAAATAATCTGGGGTTTCACGCTTAGTGTAAATTTTCCCATTGTTTCTCCAACATAAACATTTGTGGTTACTTCTGAGAACGGATCCATATGTAAATTTTGTGTAGAGATAAAATACTATTATATTCAATTTCATTAATTGCATTGATACATGTGCATAATTCTAATCAAAGCTCAAAGTTTGTTCTTGAACTTGAAAAATAATATAGTTCACCTTATCACCAATTATGATTGTTGCCAGGTTCATTGTTCGAAATTATAAATTACGGCTCGCGTTATTGTTATTGTAAACAATAAATAATTTAGCGATAATTTCATTCAACTCTGGTTATCAGCTTTAATATGGAACCCGATCAGCAAAGTATTGCTGAATTTAAGAGATTACACAATCGTAAAGAAAGGTTATTTAGGCGATTACAGAATTGTTTTGATTTGATCAAAGATTTACTTGCTAAATTAGATCATTTTAAAAGTCGTGTCGGCTATTTAATGCCAGTTAGAGATGAATTTCTACAAACTTTAGACGCATTGTCGGATTTATCGAATGTACATGCAAACTTTACAACAGATACAGTATCATTAGAATCTAGTTTTGACGGGTTATACTTCGAGATTTTAAGCGTTGCTGGTCGATACACCACAACCACGAACGTTAGTTCTAACGGTAATACAACATTGAACCGCGATTCGAATGTTCGCCTACCTGAATTAAAATTGTATAAGTTCGAAGGTAATCCTGAAAAATTTGACGCATTTAGATCTTTGTACGACACCTTGATTCACACAAACAATACGTTGAGTGAAAAGTTTTCATACTTGCTTTCCTACCCGGAAGATTCCGCTTTAAAGTTAGCACAAAGTGTGCGGTTTTCACCAGAAAATTATTCGGTAGTGTACGACCTGCTGGTCCAACGCTATACAAATAAACGCTTAATGGCTCATCATTATCTATCTAAAATCTTTACACTGTCTCAACTAAAGACAGATTCTTTTCAAGCTCTTAATGATTTGTGCGAAACACTGCAAGCTAATGTTACAGCATTAACCGATATGAAACTTCCCGATTTAGCCGATTATATATTTTTACATTTTTCTCTTGGATTGTTAGATTCCAAAACAAAACAAGAATTTGAAAAAGAGCATTACCTAGAACGCGAATATCCTACGTTTAAAAATTTTATAAAGTTTTTACGTAATAAATGCTCCATTTCAGCGTTAGTTGGTAGTACCTCTGCTTCAAAGAGCATACCAACGTCATGTGCAGCAAACAAATCTGGAGATCGCTACAATAATGCTGGTAACAAACGCATTTCTATGACTTCGCAAGAAGTCGCGTCTAAGGGCCCTACTGTACACACAGTGGCTTCCGTTTCTTGTCCGGCATGCAATCAAGCTCATAAATTTAATAGATGCCCGAAACTATTAGCATTGTCACCAAAAAATAGACATGAATTAGTCAAGAATAACCGTAGATGTTTTGCTTGTTTAAATCCGCATCCGCTTTCTTCTTGTCAATCCAAATTTCGATGTCTACATTGCGGTAGTAAAAAGCACAATTCTTTACTACATTTCGATAATCCTAGCTCTGTACAGAGCCCCTCTAATACTACGCCTTTATGTACAGACGCCGATGTACAGATTGTTGCCAATACCAATGTAATAGAAAAAGTTTCTATGCCAGTAAATTTTGTACATTCTTGCGCTGTCGAAAACGGACCAGTTGCGCTCTTAGCCACAGCACAAGTACAAGTACTCTCGACTGATGGTAGTTGGCAGCGCTGTCGCCTAATCTTAGACACAGGATCTCATTCGAATTTTATCACTATCGATTTAGATGATAGGTTAGGCCTCAAACGAAGAAAGTGCCCATTTGAAATACGTGGTGTAGGACAGTCGCATTTAACAAAAGTTCAGGGTCTAGTCGACTGTAAAATTGGCTCCTTATACGACAGCAATTTTTATTTAAATTGTGAAGCTGTAGTTGTACCAAAGATTACCACGAATCTCCCTACAGTTACGTTACCCATACAGTTAAAACAACAATTTTCCTCTCTTAAGTTAGCTGATCCCGATTTCCACGTATCCGCACCAGTTGATATTTTATTAGGGGTGTCAGCTGTTTTAGATATCACGCCAAGTGAGCCTTCATACTTGAAAGGCAAACCTGCGGCATTTCTTACTTCTTTTGGATGGGTAATCATGGGTGAAGTACCTAAAATGATACTTTTACCTACGAACGTCGCTTTATTTACTAATATGTTAGAAATGCAATCTCTAAATAAAACTTTACGTTTATTTTGGGAATCCGAAGAAATATTTTCTCCACCTTTGCCCTCCCCGGAGGAGAATGCTTGTGAAGAGCATTTCAAATCTAGTACTACGCGTACGGCCTCAGGTCAATATATGGTCAGATTACCGTTTAAAGACAATGTTTCCCAAGCTCTAGGTTCGACTAGAGAACATGCAATCAATAGGTTCTTAAAGCTTGAAGCGCGTTTCAAACGTGATGAAAATTTTCATAAATTGTATGCGGAAAACATTAGTGATTATTTATCTCAGAAGCACTTTGAACCTGCGGTTGACGTATCCCCGTATGTGATGACTCATCACGGGGTCTTAAAGAATCTCGCATCACATACCCAGATTCGCGTAGTTTTCAACCCGACTGATAAAGACTGTAATAATAAATGCCTTAATGATATTTTAATGCCGGGCCCGAAACTACAAACGGATATAGGTCTTGTTATCACAAGACTCAGAATTCCACAAGTGGCCCTTACGTGTGACATTTGTCAAATGTTTAGATCAATTTTAGTACACCCTGATGATCGGAAATTCTTGCACATATTTTGGAGGTTTAATCCAAATGAACCTTTAACAGAGCTAGAACACACACGCGTTATTTTCGGTGCATGTTGCAGTCCTTACCTTGCCCTTCGTGTTCTAAAACAATTATTGGTTGACAAAGGTTCTAAATTTTCACGAGCTTCGTGCGCTCTCAGTTCTTCTACATATGTAGACGACATTTTGACAGGAGCAGATTCCATTGAAGATGCTCTACTTCTTAAAACTGAACTCATTGATTTGTTAAAACTGGGTGGATTTGAACTGGCAAATGGGCCAGTTCACATGCCAATGTAATTGGTAATTCTTCAGATACGATACAATTACCTAATTCCAGTCCTGATTCTATTAATAAAGTTTTAGGGCTTTGTTGGGATCTAAGATTAGATGTACTTAAATGCAAAGTTCGGAATGCCTCTGATACACCATCGAATAGAGGCATTCTTTCCCGTATTGCACGAACCTTTGACATTAATGGATACATCAGTCCATTTACTTATATACTTAAAGCTCTTATTCAACAATTGTGGTTACTAAAAGTAGGATGGGATGACGAACTCCGTGCCGTAGTGTTACAGAAGTGGAATCAAATTCATGCCGAATTACCACTTCTCGAAAACGTGTCTATTCCGCGCTGTGTATGGAAAGTTGGTGAAGTAAAAGGTTTCATGGTAGGTTTTGCTGATGCTAGCGAGCTTGGCATGGCTGCAGTTATTTATTTACGATTAGAGGTTGATGACCAAATTTTCATAAATTTAATAATTTCAAAAACTCGCGTGGCTCCACTAAAAACGTGGACGATACCACGTCTCGAATTAGGGGCGGCATGTCTTTTATCAAAACTTATGAAGTCTACTTCCCCAGCATTTGATTCGTTACACCTTCAAGAACCTATTTGTTTTAGTGATTCAGTAAACACCCTGTCGTGGATTCGCACCCTCCGCATTGATTAAAAATATTCTTTGCCAACAGGGTTGTTCAAATCCACGAAAATTAACCCACAGCTCGTTGGAGGCATGTACCTAGTGCAGATAATCCCGCTGACCCGGCAAGTCGCGGGTTAATGCCATCGAAACTGCTTTGTTGTGATTTGTGGTGGAAAGGGCCCGACTTCATATATCGGAACATTTCTGAATGGTCAGGTAGTACATTTGAATACTCGCCTGCACAAGGGTTAGACGTTTCTACCCCTATGACACCTCAAGCCTTGTTGTCCGCAATTGATGTTCAACCATTTACGGACATTTTGCTACGACATTCAAGTTTTGTTAAAGTACAAAGAATGTTTGCCTATATACTTAGATTCAAATTCAATTGCCTTGCGCGCATTCATGATGCTCCAAACGATCAGCTGCGTACTGGCAACTTAACGTCATTCGAATGTAATGACGCTTTGTTATTTATTATAAGAATTTCTCAGTACGAGCACAATCGAAACGAAATTTTGTTATTAGAAAAGAGTCAACCTTGCACAAAAAATTATCGTCATTTGTCCCCTTTTCTCTCCCCAGTGGGTTTAATCATGGTGGGAGGACGTTTGCGCCAGTCGAAGCTCCCAATTGCTACTAAATATCCCTACCTAATTCCGCGGGACAGCAGATTACCTATCTTGATATGCGATCATTATCACATATACTCGGGCCATGGTGGAAATCGCCTGGTACATTCTCTCGTAAATAAGAGATTTTGGATTCCTTCAATTCGACACTTAATTTGAAATCGTATATTTCGTTGCCTTACATGTTACCGATATAAGGCGGAACCTATCCAACCACCTATGGCGGATCTTCCAGCTTACCGACTCGAAACGGTAAAATGTTTCACACACACGGGGATTGACTTTGGCGGACCCTTTATGGTAAAAGTACCTAATCTGCGCACAGCTAGCTATGAGAAGGCATATATTGCTTTGTTTATATGCATGGTCTCGCGTGCCATTCATATCGAACTCGTCACCTCGTTAACTTCCCAAGCATGTCTGGCCGCACTAGACAGATTCATTTCTAGACGCGGACTTCCGGCGAAATTTTATTCCGATCAAGGACGGAACTTTCGCGGTGCTGCTAGAGAAATTTCTGCAATTTCAAAATTTTTTGACTCGTCTAATCCCGAGATTGCACATTATTTAGCTATTCGGGGCATTGAATGGTCCTTTAATCCTCCCTACGCACCCCACTTCGGTGGATTGTGGGAGACAGGAATCAAAAGTGTTAAATTCCATTTAAAGAGAATAATTGGTAGCAACCAATTTACTGCAGAAGAATTTAACACAATCGTTATTAGAATTGAGGGCATTTTAAACTCTCGCCCGTTTTGCTCCTTACCAGCTTCACCCGATGATGGAGTTGATGCATTGACGCCGGCACATTTCCTGACAGGCGGTCCTATTCTGGCACGACCCGAAGTAAATTTGACAAACATTCCTACTAACAGACTCTCTCGTTGGCGGCTTTGTCAACAGTTAATCCAGGGGTTCTGGAAACGTTGGTCAAATGAATACCTCCACACCCTTCAGCATAGGCCCAAATGGACTACCCCGGCTAAACAGTTGGAGGAAGGCAATCTGGTGTTGTACTTGACCCCAGGTACACTCCCTGCGTGTTGGCCTTTAGCAAGGGTAACAAAGCTGATACCTGGAAGTGACGGCATAGTACGTGTTGTTCGGTTGAAGACACCCTCAGGTGAAACGGTACGACCAATAAATAAGGTGGTACCGCTTCCACCTCCTTAAAATTAATATGACGTGATCAACAATCACATTAATTGATCATTCTTTAGAGTTTCTTTTATTTTCTCGTTTTATCTCTACACAACTACACCAATAGAGCTTATTTGCATTTTTTTTAAATTTCTCCCTTTTTTTTTCTTTTCTTTTCTTTTCTTCACCCCTTTTAGCTATCAAAATTTAATTATTTTGGGTGGGGGGTATGTTCAAAATTGGGTTAGAACGCCACTCTTAATTTCAATGTTATTTATTTTAAACAGTCAAGGTTTTGTTTTGCGATAAACCAGGCGGTCTTATCTAGCACTGGTTTTGTACACTCGTTTCGAAGCATTCGGCCCGTGCGGTCATGTATTAAAACAATATACATTTTTTGGTGAATGTGTGTGTTACTGCGCTTCTACATAATTCCGTCAGCGGAGATTTGTTCTGGTTTGGATGCTGTCAACCATTTCCGTAGAAGCCAACAGTATGAACATTAAGGTAAGTGCATGATCATTGTTTGATTTACCGCTAAGAGTATTTTATCGCAACACCACCCCCAAGTCACAGTCCACTTGCTCTAAGGAAATAATCTGGGGTTTCACGCTTAGTGTAAATTTTCCCATTGTTTCTCCAACAGTAAGATATCCTCCACAGATAAAATAAATCAATAAGTATTCCCTGAATAATTACTTAGGTAATTACTATACTAACGTTCCACAAGCGCTCAGTCTCCTTGAAAGAAAATTGATATTAGTTAGCTACATTGTTTAATTTGCTGGATAGCAAACCTCCCACATTACAAAAAAACAAGATCCCCTTATACATAAACGCCTGAATATTTTTATATTCTCAGGTAATACACAAAAAAAAACCCGTCTATACCACATACACTAAATAAAGGTTTAAATCTCTTACAGCAGGTGTAGTTCTACTTATATTTTGGCCACCCCCTAGATCTTTGGATTCCTTAGGCAGGTGCGCACGAAACCAGGATGTAGCGGCCTGAGACCAAGATTGTTCACTGACCGTAGAGTGTGAAGAACAAAACCCATATACATGAAATAAACACTACAAAAATGCTTGGGACAAAAACACTCGCAAGAAAGATACCCCAACAAAAAAAAACCGCTTGTTAGCGGTGTAAATTCTAAGGGAAGTTTCCCAATAACCAACAATATTATACAGGCACAATACAGCATTCTGTGGTTAAGATTTCACCACTTGAATAATTAAATATTATGGGAGGTCGTTTAATTACAGACGCCGCCACGCCAATTCCTCCGTGAGCAATACAGAGTATTGTTTTACAACATGTACCCTTGCGCCGAAGTGGGGCATGAGTTCAAGAACTGTAGGCGCGCAGTTTCTTGTTGTGTTGTGTGTGCGAGGTCGAATGATAGGGTTGATAGTGTCAGGGTCGACACTCGTCACGACGCCAAGTCCAGCCAGTGCCCAACGATGCAGCGTTTGAAGGCAGTCATCACCAGGAACATCGACTATGAATCCTAGGCCATTAGATGATGTTTTGAGGAACTCAAAATCAAATACGCGCAGATTTATTTAGGCAAGAGTAAAGGGGCCACAAATAATTTCGTTAAATTAATAAACGAAAACAAAATTGACATCGGGCTCATACAGGAACCGCACCTGTATAGCCACAAAATAACAGGTTTTGGGAGGGGGCTTACCGTCTTAAATGCGAACAGCGAACGACCGCGCAGCGAAATAATAATAAATAATGGAGCGTGTGCCGGAATTATATTAAATAATTTATCAAACGAATTTCTAACGACGGCCGAAATTAAAACCGGATTAAATACATTTTACGTGATTAACGCGTACTTTCCGCCGGTCGACTCCCGGTCGGAAAATCCTCTAACAGAGTACATAATAAATCAAATTGAACGAATTCTTTGTAAAATTAGCAGGAATAAAAATCTAACTATCGGGGGAGATTTTAATGCCAAGTCGCCACTATGGGGTAGTCCTATAAAAGACGATAGCGGTTCGCAGGTTGCTGATCTATTAACGGAATGGGATCTTAGTGTGATAAACACTAATGATTCACCTACGTTTGAGGGGCATAGAGGCAGCAGTTTTATTGATATTACTACAGCCTCGCATGAGATGTTAGAAATCATTTGTGATTGGAAATTAACGTCGGACGTGCACTGAGAAAAGTGATTTGGTTGATACAACCAATTCTGTTGTTTTGAAGAGTAAAGCATTTGCTCAAGTATTTTTTAGTCGTTCTAAACGAAACTATATTCACTGAACCGCTTGTAGATGGTTAAACTAACATCAAAAATTAGTTGACTTAAATTTGTTTGTTTGAATGCATTATAACAGTTGGTTAATAAAAGAATGCAAAAGTGAATTTCATTCAACATCAGTCGTATTTAATACAAACTAATATTGTCAACAAATTTCATATTTTAGTCCAATACTACATTAATGTTGAAAAAAATCCATTTTAGTTAACTGAATGCTAAAAAAAGTGTCAAATGAACACGTTTTGTGACAAACTGAACATTGAAACAAACGTACTCTAGCTTGTTGATTTAAATAAACTACGATTGCCAAATCAAACGTTGGGTTATTTGTTGAACGCAACGCTATTTAATACGTCTCCGATGTTGCGTATTGAATGTTCAGCGCGCGCACATTATATCTTTAATATACTGCTAACGTTCGACTGCGACACGTCAACATGGCGTCAAGCGTTACTTCGCATTGTTTATTGTGTTAGTTTTAATAAAAGTATTTCAACTAACTGTAAAAATACATGGAAGATAAATTTAGTATGCTGTACTATGTTTAAACAAAATCTTTTCGTCTAAAAACACGTAAGTACATTTCTATAAATTAGTCTTGTTGCCCATAACTAAATGCCGTTGTCTTTAGCATTCAACTATATAAGCGAACGTATAACTTCAAAGATCAATGGCAACCTCAAGGAATAAACAAACTTTCAATAGTCAGTGTCCGTTTTATAAAATTGAAGTGAAAGCTAAACTGAAAATTATGCAGGATGAACTAGGGTTAATGTAACATTTAAGGTGAGATTTGATTCAATATACAACTTGATAATGTGACTGAATGAAGTTATTTTAAATCAATATTTTTTTTAAATCTGTTAGGGATGAACAAACTCATTTGTTGATCGCTAAGTTGTATTAAAGATAATGGTTAAAATAACTTCATTAAGCCGGAATCGATCAAGCTTTATATTGAATCAAACTACCTTGAATGTTTAAACTAATTCTATTTCTAAACAATGTACAACGCAACGAAATGATTGATTTGATAGCTAAATGTTTCAATTCAACACAATAAAAGTTTGATTAAACCACAAATGTTATTACTTGAACCCTTATTAGCCACTTAGCTTAATAATTATTATCTGCTCAACATATGGGTTAGTTAAACCAATGACGCTTTTTGGTTAGTTGAAAAATTTGAATAGTTTGTTGTAATGCTACAAACCCTTTCAAGTATTTGCTACAATGATTTTTATATGTAAGTGGGATATTCAACGTGTTGATTTAACATAACAGTTTATTTGATAAAAGTATTAAATAATTCAAATCAAACCTACAAGCAATTGAAGTAACGATACCTAACAAAGTTACATTAATAGCGATTTGAGTAAATGCCATAATTATTGTGGTGCAAATTTAGGTTTGTTTGCTTCAAAATTTCCAACATTTTTTTTATGTTCTATTTAATGCATATACCTAGATCATTGTTTATATACAAACCAAAATTTTAATTGAATCCACTAATTTTCAGTTGAAGCAACAAAATCCTTTTCTCAGTGTGGAAACGCTCTTACCATAAATTAATAACATGGGACGTTGAAACCAAAACAAGCGCAAACGAGCAGCTAACTATATTTCCGTGGTTCTGTAATAAAAAAGCAAATTGGGAGCGGTTTAAACAAAAATTTGGCGAAAGTATCTCTGCGCTCGAAAACGAGATATGTAACTGCCGGAGGTCGTTCAAATAGAAACACAAATTTAAACGACGCGGTGGTAGACGCGTCGTCGTACTCCATGCCGCGAAAGAAAACATTTAAAGACAGTGTACATTCGTGGACCTGGGAACTAACCACCAAGCGGGCAGAAACGCGTAACCTAAGACGCCGCTATCAACGCGCCTCGGGAGATACAAGAGAACAACGGAGAATAGAATACAATCAAAGTTACCGCGAATATAACATATTAATAGAAATAACGTGAACAAATAAATTCAAAGAACTCTGCACGCAAAACTCAGAGAAAGAACCTTGGAGAACCGCATACCGCGTAATAAGGGGTTAACAACAAAAGATCGCGCTCGGTAACACAAGAAAGACAAATGGCGAATATACGGAAGGCTTTAACACCACAGCGGAATATTTACTAGACAAATTCTTCCCTTCGGATAATCCCAAGGAGGATGAAAGCTCACACTATTTAGTACGTCGGGAAGCACAGAGGCCCAAGGAACAGGTGCCGAGAAGGCAATCCTAGTTCATGAGGTCGTCAGGGATCTTAGGAGGATGTACCCTAAGAAGGCACCGAGGCATGACGGAATCACTTCAGACGCAGCTCTGGAGGCGTGCCTGTTAGCCCCGTGTTGTTTAATCTTTGTCTAGAAAGGGGCGTCTTTCCGCGTTGCTGGAAAGTCTAGAACGCGAAATTCATACCTAAACCAAAAAAGGCGGATGCGTCACACCCGGGCAGCTATCGTCCAATTAGCTTGCTAGCGGTGTTGGGGAAAGCTTTGGATCGCGTTATGACCACCCGAGTTGAGCACTTTGTGCGTGACAGCGGCGGTTTTAATAACTGACAGTTCGGTTTTATAGAGGGAAAGTCGACTATCGACGCATTAGAGTACGTTGTTGGGGAAATTAAGCAAGTGAGAGATGCAAAGGAGTATTGTGTCGTTGTTGCTTTGGACATTTAAGGAGCATTTGGTGCTGCCTGGTGGCCATTGATTGTTTGCGAGTTGGAAAATAGGGGTTGTCTGCGAAACTTGATGTTTTTGGTCAAGAGTTATTTCTCGGGACGATTGACACAGGTTGAAATTCCGGGGAAAGTTTTGTCGCGCGAGGTGGAAAGTGGATGCCCGCAGGGGTCATGCTCTTGTCCCACATTTTGGAAGTTGTTGTATGAGAGCATCTTTAGGGTCAAGTTGACCACAGGATGCTTAATCGTTGGGTTTGCGGATGATACGCTTTTAAGTGTCAGATTGCGATTGTTAATGGATATGCGCACAAAACCGAACGAGGCGCTTAGTAAACTATACGAATGGTCGCTGGTGGTAAAATTAAAATTTAACACGGCGAAGTCAGAGGGGCTCTATTTCGGAAAGAAACCGGGACAGCGACCGCCTAGGCTAGAGCTGTGTAGGCAGAAAATACCGTTTCAGGAAGCAATTACATACCTCGGGGTAAATATTGACGATAAGTTAAATTGGAAAGCTCACGTGCAATACGTTTAAAGCAAAGGCAGCGAAATATCAACCAAAATGATGGCGGCGGCGAGAATAAACTGGGGTGTCAGGGGCGAATCGCTGAGGACGATTTTTGCCGGAACATTTGAGCCGGCAATGCTATACGCAGCTTCTGTATAGGCGGAAAGTTGTAAAGTCCGTGAGATGCGTCAATTGAAAAGCGTATAACGCATAACCGCGGCGAAAGCGGCCAGGTCGTACAGGACCACCTCCACGAAAGCGGTCCTGGTGATCAGTAGGACTCTCCCAATCGAATATGTCGTTAAGGAGATTAGAGATAGGAGATTGATAAATATAGGGAAAAGACGCCAAATTATCGAAGATATTCATCTTGGTAATAGGGAGGTGGAGAGAAAGATCGTTGTATCGGAATTGGGGCACCCAGCCAATATTAGAGGAATAGAGTTTGTCGAGGGCGATGGGGACGCGACGGGTATCAGAATTTACACGGACGGTTCACGCATGTATGACGGGCAAGCAGGCGCGGCGTTTGTCGTGTTTAAGCAGGAAAGGTAGGTGTTTCGGTTTCAAACCAAACTTGCAAACTAGAGCACTAGTGCGAATTGGTAGTCATACGAGAGGCTATCGATCACGTAATAAACCACGCGGGCAGGGATGAATATTATATAATCAGCGACAGTAAATCAGCTCCGACAGCTTTAACAAACATGAACACCTCGACAGACCTCCAGGCGGACGTCTTGAGGATAGCGGATACGGCGCTCGAATTTCGACGTTTAACGTTCTGTTGGATGAGGTCGCACGATGGTAACGTAGGGAATGATAGGGCTGACGAATTAGCTAAAGCGGCCGCGACGGGCGTCTTTCGGTTATCACATTCGTCGATACCGAGGTCTCTAATTAAAAGTAAGCTGCACACAAAGTGAATTCGACAATGGGAAGAGAGGTGGAACAACGCTGCCACGGGCAGGTTGACCCACAAATTCATTCCGAGTTTAGTAGCAAGAGATAGGATCGAGATGAAGCTTGACTATAAAATGGTGCAGCTGGTAACAGGGCACGGCGCCCTGAAAGCGTATTTACAAAGATTCGGTTTAACTGACAATGACCGCTGCGAGCGCGGTGAGGGCGCGGAAAGCCCAGAGCTCGTGCTCTTCGACTGTTTGCTTAAGGTGGCAAATCGAGGGTTAGCTGATATGAAATTAGCAATCGGAGGGCTAGCATGGCCAAAGAGCCTGGAGAAAGTCGGGTAAGTGGCTAGCCGGAAGGCGTTCTGGACAGCCTATAAAGAATTCGCGGGAAGAGTCGCGAGATTAGACGGTGACAACCGCGCGTAAATCGTTAGTTGGTGGGGGGGGAGGATTTGAAAAATCAGGATCTGACTTGGCCTGTTAATTATTTAAAAATATATATAGAAAATTAATAATAAAAGAAAAGCAAAATAAAATATATAACCAAAAACCTAATATGCACGACGAACCCTCCACACCACTAAAACAATCACTGTCATACCTTGTACGTGCGGAAAAATCTGGAATAAACAATAACAAATAAATAATAACAAATAAATCATTAACCCAAATTAAATCAATAAAGTAAACAAAGAGATTAAAATAAAGTGAAACCGTGTATCTCTCCAGGACGTACAAGTAATAGTGATTGTGATCTCCCCAAGACTTTAGTGCATACCCACCAGAACTTTTTTCAGTGCATATCTATCACCCCCTAGCGGTAAGTTACGAATGGCTGTAAGCAGACAACCAGATCTTCGGATGCTGGAAAATTTATATACGAGGTAAGAGTGAAATTGTGATGGCTGTTCTCGCATAAGCATTGATTTGTATTAATAAGCAGATTTTAAATAATTTCCCAAGCACATATTTGTGTGTAATGGCGCTAGTTGATATAATGCTCATGCGAGTGCACTGATAATTTATTTGGGTGTTGCTTTTGCTAATTTATGCACTGTATCATGCTTATGCTTTTAGATGTTAATTTATTTATATATACATATAAACTTATTTTATATTTTCATTTATTTTGCATGTATTATATTATTTGGGGCTTGAATTGTTTTTTATGACGTTCCGCCGCCATTTTTGGTGGCAGTATCTATATAGGGAGGAATATTGAAATTGAGAAGATTGTAAATATAATATAAATCAGTTAGGGAATGATAGGAAAAGCTAGGGACAGATTTAGACTAAAGATAAAATAAATTACTTAGACCAGGGAAGACGAATTTGTAAATTTATAGAGCAGGCAAAATAGCTGGATTTACAATTAAAATATTTGGCGAATGCTTAGAAAATACGACTCCATTTTTAAAATTAGCTAGCTAGATTTGGATAGTTTTAAGACAACTCTTCAGGTCGCACCGGTAAGCAGAGCTGGCGACTGCTCTCCGGTATTACGGAACCCTCCCATTTTACTTTTGCTTGTCTTGTTGCTCGGACGCACTCCAAAATCAACGCTAGGGATACCATTACTCAAACCCTATTTATATTTTTTGTTTTAGTTTGTTAGATTTTTATTTAGGATAGATTAATTTTGAAGTTAGATTACATTTGGAACACGTATAATTTTCGCGTTTAAACCCAATGTAGTACCTTCGGGTGGAGCATTGGCGACGTGGCCGCAAGTATAGCGGCCCTTATTCAAATTATAATGTCAACATGAAATACAACTTCATATTAGAGGTTGCTTACTGAATTCTCTAATGTACCATAAATACCTTTACTTTAGGCTATAAAGTATACTTATATACTTAATTTTAAATTTTTGTTAGTAGTATTTCGTATTGTAAAAAATAGGAGGTTCCTTTAGTGCAAGTTTAAATTGTTCTTTTAAGAGCATTTGTAAATACAATAGTGCCGGAATTAATTTTAAATTTACGAGTATAAATAGAATGTATTACTGAGGAGTTGTTTTTTGACTATGTATACTAGTTTTTGAATGTCAATGATAGTATTTTGAAAAAGTTAATTAAAGGACGATCTATAAAGGGGCGATAAATTATTAAGTAGAGAAACGAGACGGTGAGATTGGAAATAAGGTTAGTAGTCGGGATAACAGTACGATACATTCACATTTAACTGTAAACGGTAATTCAGATGTGGTATTATTTAAATTTTGAGACTTGAATTAAGGTATTTTTCATTTTGGTTTAGGTTTTCGGTATGTTCCGGTTCAAAATTTCCAGAAGTCCCAAACGCAAACCAGTTTGGTTCATTATTGATTGAGGTATTTGGTATTACTTATTGAAATCGTTCGGATTGGTGTCTGAGAAAGTCAAAATTTTCTTCCGTTTTGTAAGTTTCTTCTAAAAGCAACCAATCCGTACAAGTTTTGGACAGAAGACGGACAAGATAGTTTACCGGTTAAGACAAGGTTATCCCTCTCGACCCCTTTCCAATTATTTCTGCCGCAAATGCAGCTGAATGAACCACGACGAATCTTGTTTTTCGCAAGCAGGCTTAC
Organism: Platerodrilus igneus; assembly: GCA_036346225.1. Lineage (NCBI taxonomy): Eukaryota > Metazoa > Arthropoda > Insecta > Coleoptera > Lycidae > Platerodrilus > Platerodrilus igneus. The sequence goes on from JARFIW010001148.1 coordinate 341,329, forward strand.
ATTGTTTATTTTTGATATCCTTCTGGTCCCTTCCATTTTAACAACACTTTAGCGCGTTTTATCATATACAGGGTGATTTTTTAGTCCTGATACCCTATTGTAAATGTATGGAATTTTTTTTCTAATAAAGGGAAATTTTGTTTTGTCGCACAAATTTGGTAGCCCTACTCGGTATACACACGGCGGTGCGAGTTGATTATCCTTGAGCTGTGTAACTTTTTGTGCGGATTCTGGTCGTGTTATGAACAGAATGTCTTTTACCATATAACAACGTATTTTCAAACTTGAACAATATTTTGCTACGAAATCGTACGCGAGTGCAAAAAAACCATTTCAAATTAAATTTGTTGGTGTACTTCCGCCAGAAAAATGTCAATTTCTAGGCTGGCAAACCGATTTTGAGAAACAGGTAGTGTTTGCGACAGAAACCGTAATGGTCCACCAACTGTCTTGACAGATGATGTTTTAGAGAATGTGAAAACGAGATTGCTCAATTCACCACGGAAAAGTATACGAAAACTTTCCTCGCAAGTTGGTTTGTCATATTTGAGTGTTCAGAAAGCTGCTAAAAATTGCATATGTATCCGTATCGCATACGATTAGTCCAAGAGCTTCAACCTCTGGATTTAAACAAGCAATTGCAATATTACCGTTGTTTTACGTCATTCGTAAATGATAACGGAATCGAATCTTTGAACAGTGATCTTTAGTGATGAAACTTGGATTCATCTAGAGGGTTATGTGAACAGTCAAAAAACTCGAATTTGGGTGGTTGAATACCCTAACGCTGTTCAAAAAAAATCTATACATCCTGCAAAAATTGGTGTGTGGTGTGCGATATCTCGTCAACGTATTGCGTATAGTCGGACCCATATTCTTCAAACAGACTGTAAGTAGTGAAGTGTACAGAAATTTTGTGCGCCAATTTATGGATCTGCTGAAACCTCAAGAATGTTTCCAATACAACTGTGAAAAAGGTTTCTGCTAATATGGTGAAAAGAGTACGAGCGAGTATAACCTCAAGAGGTGAACATTTGAGCATATTCTTTAATAACCTTTAATAACTAAAAAATGTGATTAATAAAATATTAAATTTCTTTTGTAAATAGCAACTACAATTTTTTATTACACCCAAATTTACGTTTTATAAATTACATTAAAAATTAGGTAACAGGACTAAATATCACCCTGTAGAATGCAGAAAGCTTACCTCACGCTATATTCACGTGGAACTAAATCGATTTTTATTTCAGTCTACATGTTTTCCTATATTTTTGAAAAGTGATGTTTTCAGCATTTTTTACATTTGACTGCTAATGCAATTGACTCCAGCTTTCCTACTTTTAATTATTAAATTTAAAAAGAGAGCTTTTTATTCAAAGTTACCAATATCTTACAAATATGATATTTAAATAGATTCTGTAACATTATTTTGTAATTTTAACGATTAAACAAATTAATTAATTAAAAATTCAGTAACTTGAATAAAGTATAAACAAAAATTTACACCAATAAATCACCTCATTTTATTTAGGATCCTTTATATTAAAAGACCACATTTACCAATAACTTCGGGCTAGTAAATTCCAGCGGCAGGTCATCATTTAAAGCTCTAGACCCCATTGTAAGTCAAATACAATAAACCTTTTAAAATGTATAGTACCTTTTAGCGTAAATAAAGGAAAACCAATTTCAGTTTGAAAAGCTTAACACTTTCGTTGATTTACAGCGGATTATAGGAAACAAAACATTATAATAGCGGACACTATTTCCAATTTGATTTGTTCAAATATTACAAGTAATCTTAAGTAGTCTGGAGACATCCATTGTATTTAAAATCCATTTCGGCTCAAGTAGGTTAGCCGGTCTTTGTTAATGCCAGACTACGGCCGCCATAGGTAGATTCCACATTGCCATATTTAAGTAATTCGTAGAAAGTAAAAGATAATTTGAACCCGTGGGAGAATAATTGCTTCCGTGATTCTCATCTAAAAAGGGGTTGGATTTGGTTTCTGAAATCTTGTTTTGTGGGAGGTTCAGTTCAGTCATTGGATAACATAAAATGACGTACGTAATTATTAGGATAGGGATTTAATCTATATAACTCAAGGTTTAGCCAAAAGACGGGGAGTTTTTCCAATGGGGCCGACCGTGGTCAAGAAGTAGAGAGAAACGTAGTTTTGCGGGTAGCGTTCTCTGGCATGACATAGAATATTCCACTTTGTATCCCGTTAGTAAAAAAATTGGAAAGAAGTGTTACTCTTCCAGTTTCGCGAGGGTTATGCCCATATGTTCGCGGATTTATAGTGATGCAAGATAAATATTAAAAAGCTTGTAGGCGTGTGACGCAGCAAAGTAAGTGATATTGTCAAATATTCTGCCGAGTTCGTGTGCCAGTCAATTTTCTTAAACATTACAAACAGAAGCAACAAGCGAGATTCTCTTCCCAAATTTAATAACTGCTCTACGTTGGAAAACAAACCCTCAAACAATGGACAATTATTAGTAAGTAAGCTTTTATAGTTAAGTAGCATGACCAATTTTTAGTTAGTTTATTTGTTAGGACGTTTTGGCCATAAACCGTAGGATTAAATTAGTGTACGATTTATAATATAAGTTTCTTTCATATACAAGTGTTTGCTAACTACTTATGTACACAAAATTTTCATAAATTCCATAGTCACCTATTCACTTAAATTTCTAAATCAATGAATGTAAGAGGTTCACGTTTATTGCTCTGTGAATTAAATAGTTTTGTTTGCCGTTGATTAAGTCAATAGTTCTTCTTATTTTTTATATAAGTAGTATAAAAGTGAGGAATTGATTAAAAGAAACAATTGTTCTCCTTGGGATGACAAGTCTCTCAAGGTTTTGTACGAACATTTGGACATTCTCGACTTGTCTGGCGCCCTTGGCAATTGTCATTAAGCCACAATATTTTATGAAAAGTAAGTGCCACATTTTTGTAGTATATTATAAATTAATTTAACCCTTTTTTTTTTCAAAATTTCAACCCTCTATATGATCCACGACCTTCCGCTAGCTAGTGCCGGTGACCCCCCTTTAAATTTTGTTTTACAGGCCGCCCCCATTTTATAATTTGACTGGAAAAGATACACTTAGTAGCTTTTCCGCCTGTAACAATTCCATTCTATCACACAAAAGGTTTTTGTCCCTAAGGAAGATTGCTGTCATAATTTTTTTAAACCTTTAATTGAAGTAATAATACTTGGTTTTTAATTAAAATCTTTACTAATTTTAGAATTGATTCGATACTACTCTTGGAAGAAGGATTCGACGTAACTTCTATAGATGCCTCGAACGAAATGTTAAAATACGCTATCAAAGTGCGCTGGAATAGAAGAAAAGAACCGGCTTTTGATAAATGGAGTAACATGCAAATTTCTTCGTTCAACGTGGTATTATACTTAAATTGTTTTAGTAATCGAGCAAGCAAACTGGTTAACTTTAAACAAAGATATCGAACACTTGATTGGCGACGGATTTGATGCTGTTATTTGCTTAGGAAACTCATTTACTCATGTGATGGATAACCATGGGGATCAACGTGAACAAAAGTAATATATTTTGGGGCCAGCTTGATTATATCATAGATATAGTTAGGCGATTTTTTCAAACTTATACATTTTTTACAGACAAGCTTTGGAAAATTTTAAAAAGTGCCTCAAACCTGGAGGCTTTCTATTAATAGACCATAGAAATTATGATTTAGTAATTGACAAGAATTCTACTGTATCACGCTCTATTTATTTTTCTGTAAGTATACTCTTTCGATATCCATTCTTAATAACAATATCAACTTTAGAGTAAACATGTACTTGATGTTACCCCATTAATAGTGAATATCAATGGCAAACCAGCTGTGTTGTCAATGAAGTTTTCCATAGACGTAACTAACAATATCTCAAAAGAAGAAAAAGGAAGTGTTGGTGATAATGGTGGCATTAGGTAAAATTTTGGAATCATTTGTACGAAAACATTGCTTAATACGTTTCTATCGACCGTCACGTATGTGACACTCAGGTTTTGAATAAAAACTAGCGACACATACTAGCTTGAGGTGTCAGTGTTAGAAATATCCTACATATGTTATAAACTTAGTCAGTTTGTCATAGGAATTTTTATGAACGTACGGTCTGATTATCGTGATAGAGGTGTGCATCGAGCCGTATGGGAAACTACAGATCTGATGCTAAATGCATAGAATAATATTAATGCAGTGTTATTCATAAATGAATCACACAGATATTAATGTTAGTTGAATTGTAATTGCCAATACAGCTGTAAGTTTTTGATACGGGGGTAGGAAAGGTTTGTAATTGCCAGTACTTAGAGTGGCAGTGACCATAGAAATCGGTATGGCATTCTAAGACACACTACTGCAATGTGGATGGCAACAGGAAACCACCGCATTACCTTCCAAGTACACTGCGTACAGAAATTGTTAGTAAAGATGATGACATTCTCTGGGGTAAAAAATTCCGGAGGTAAAGTAATCCCCCATTCGGATCCCCGGGAGGGGACTACTTCGGGGGATGTGATCTGAGAGTATAAAAAAAGATTCATGAACATTTTGCGTGTCGGTGCGTGAAATGTCAGAAGTATGAAGCAAGTAGGTAAGCTAGGGAACCTGAAAATTGAAATGGATTTGTTAGCACTAGACATAGTAGGGATCAGCAAAGTTCGCTGACCAGAGGCGGGAGATTTTTGGAGTGGAGACTTCAGAGTAATTCATACAGGATCAGAGGAAGGAAATACAGGTGTGGGAATGGTTATACAAAAAAAGATAGGACGACTTGTAGAAAACTACTTACAAAAGAACGAAAGAGTATTCATAGTTAGATTAGAATCTAAACCGGTAAACACAAAATTAAAACAAGTATACATGCCCACCTCTAGCTACAGTGAAGCAGAGGTAGAAGCGATCTACAAAGATATCGAAGACATACTAAGATACGTAAAAAGACATGAAAATTTAATAATTACGGGGGATTTTAATGCAGTGGTAGGTGAGAGTAGGGAAGGAGCGGTAGTAGGTTTATTTGGTTTAGGCACGAGAAACAACAGGGGAAATAGACTGGTAGAATTTTGCAACAAAAACAATTTAATCATCATAAATACATTATTTCAACATCATGCTAGAAGACTATACAGGGTGTTTCAAAATTCCACGGCACTATTTTAAGGGAGTGTTCTTTAGCACAAAATAAACATAAAACTTCTAATAAACATATGCCTTAAAATGTACCCCTATGGAGTTATATCCCCTTTGAGGGGCCTAGGTAAAATTGAGTTTTTTTAATTATCTGAAGAACCACAAAAGATATTTTATTTAGATGTTTTGTTGCCTACCCATGTGCTTATGCCGAATAAAATAGCCTTATCCATTTTTCGATAATTAAATTAGGAGCGTCCCATGGGGGGGATTACGATAACCCTATAATTTTTTTTATGTAAGCTTTTATAAATTACAATGCCAGAATTAAAATCTCTTGACAATTCTGAGTAATAAAGTCACTCTTGTTTAAAGTCAATATCTGTAGCCGTTTTCGAGTTAATTGAGGTGCAGCATTCAGGATGCCCTATGATACCTTACATAGATATTGAGAGTTGAAAATACATATGGGAAGTTAATATTAAAACTAAATAAATTTTTAAGTAAGGTGCGTATCATAGAGCATCCTGAATGTTTCACCTCAATTAACTCAAAAATGACTACAAATATTTCAAACAAAAGTGACTTTATTACCCAGAAATGTCACAAGATTCTAATTCTGGCATTATAATTTATAAAAGTTAACACACAAATAAATTATACAGTTAAACAAGATGGTCTCCCCCCCGAATGGGATGCTTCTGATCTCATTATCGAAAAATAGATAAGTCTATCTTATTCGGCATAAGAACATGGGTAGGCAACAAAAAACTGAATAAAATATCTTTTCCGGTTCTTTAGATAATTAAAAAAACTCAATTTCACCTAGGCACCTTAAAGGGTTACTACTCCACAGGGGTGCATTTTAAAGCATATGTTTATTAGAAGTTTTGTTTATTTTGTGCTAAAGAACACCCTAAAAATAGTGCCTTGCAATTTTGAAACACTCTGTATAGGACGATATCAAATAGATTATATTGTAGTTAGACAAAAGTTTAGGAATCAAGTAAAAGACTGAAGAAGCTACCCAGAAACAGATATAGACGCTGGCCACAACATCGTAATTATGAAGGCCGCTCTTAAATTTAAAAATTTGAAAAAAAAAGGAACGCGAAAGGCACTTTGACAATGGGAAGCTATAAGGTAAAGATATTCACGAAAGATTTTAAAAAAAGTCAAATGATTTGCTGAAAGATATCGGAAAAATTTCTGATACTAAGGAAATAGAAACAGAATGGAATAACATTAAATCCAGCTTAGACATGGCGGCCAAAGGTATTCTGGGGTATACACAAAAAGAAAATAACAAACCATGGATAACAAAGAATATCCTGAATTTAATAGAAAAAAAGACGAAAATACAAAAATAGATCAAACGAAACAGGAAAACGGAGATACAAAACCATAAAATGGGAAATTGTTCCAAATGGAGAAAAGCTAAAGAACAATGGATTGATGAAAAGTGTAAAGAGGTACAAACAAAGATAGCATACAAACTAATTATAATGAATTTTAAAGATATAAGACCATATACCAAAAATATAAGAGATGCGGAAGGAATCGTCATTATAGAAAATGTAGAGAAAGTAATTAGATAACAAGAATATATAGGTAATTTATATGTAGGAGAGGAACTAACAGCATTAGAACAGGAAACAGACATTGGAAATGATGACTTGAGATATCCTATGCTTAGAGATAAGTTTGAATTAGCATTTACGGGTAATGAAAAATAGTAAGGTGCCGAGTAAAGATAAGGTGCAAGCAGAAACTCTAAAAGCCGGTGGAGAAACAGGAACAGAATGTCTCTTCCAACTTGTATGCTATATGTACGAGATAGATGAGATACCCAGAGATTACAAACGTGACATCATAGTAATTAAACCAAAAAAAGGAGATGCGGATAGATGTGAAAATTTTCGAACAATAAGTTTGACAACACACGTTTCAAGAATATTAACTAGAATTGTATGAAGACGAATGGAAAAGCGAGCTGAAGAAATATAATGAGAAGATCAATTTGGGTTTAGGCGAAACAGAGAAACACGGGAGGCTACTTTAGATCTGAGGGTGATGGCAGATCTGGAAAAAGCATTCGACAATGTAAAAAGAAAACAATGTTCGAAACACTCAAAGAGATTGGAATGAGTTTTAGGGATAGACGGATAGTACGTACATAGCTTATACAAAGAGCAAACAGCGGTAATAGAATTATAGCAGGAAGGTAAGGAAATAAATATTAGGAGATAGGTGAGACAGGGATGTGCCTTGTCCCCATTAATTTTTAACTTGTACATTGAAGAGGCAATGAATTTTGTCAATGCAGGAAGATATTTGAAATTACTATGCAGGGACAAAAAGTTGATATGCTTAGATTTGCAGATGATACAGCGGTATTAGCATCTTGCAAAGAAGAGTTAGAAGCTGCTCTTAATGAAATGGAAATAGTTCTAACAGAGAGATGCGGTACGAAAATTAACAAAAATAAAACTAAAGTTGTAGTTTGCAAAAGAGAAGAAAATAAATCAAAAACAAGAATACAAATCGGTAACGAGAACTTACAAGATGCTAAAGATTTCTGCTATCTCGGAAGTCAAATAACGCAAGATGGGAAAAGCACAAAAGATATTAAACAAATATTAACACACGGTCGTGCTACATTTAACAAGAAAAAGCAACTACTGTGTTCAAAGACAACAAACACAGATACAAGGAAATGATAGGTTAAAACTTGTGTGAAGCACAATACTGTATGGTTGTGAAGCCTGAACAGTCGGAGAAGCGGACAAGAAAAAGGTAGAAGCTTTTGAAATGTGGTGCTACAGACGTATGATAAAGATATCATGGACAGACAAAGTTAAGATCAAAGAGGTAGGGGAAGAAAAAAATTTGTGGAAAACAGTAAAAAATAGGAGAGATAGGATGATAGACCACATACTAAGCCATGAGGGAATAGTGTAGAATATATTAGAAGCAGATATAGAAAAAAAGAAAAGTATAGGTAGACCTAGGTTGGACTATTGCATACAGATAGTAAAAGATGTAGGATGTTGGAATTTCAGGGAAATGTGTAGGCTAACTCAGATTAGAAATCAATGGAGGTATGCATTCAACCAGTCCGAAAATGGAAAAATTAATGACGAAAAAAATAACTGTACTTAATTAAAAAGATGATTATTATAAGCAACTACAGGTATTGGTCTTGCAATATTCTTAACTAATGTTAATTGTCCGAAAGGATTTACTGGAAAACTATTAATAGGGCAAATGTCTAAATGTTGGGGAATCCTAAGCAGCCACAGGCTGCTTATCCCCTTCACATACCACTGAATCTCGGTGAAATAGTCATATAATTAGAAAACAATAGAAGGGGAATCGAGCTATATATAGGCTGCTGTGGGAATTTTAGGGAACTGTGTAGGCTAGCTCAGAGCATAAATAAGTTGAGGTACGAGTCCAACCAGTTTCAAGACAGAAAACCTAATGACGAAAAAATAAATGCACTTAAATCTGATGATTATTATAAACAAGTACAGGTGTGGGTTGTGAAATATTTTCAACTAATGTAAAAACTATTAATTTGGTAAATGCTCAAGTGCTGGGGAAATTGGCAGCCAAATGCTGATTATCCCTGTAACGGGCATTTTTTATAGCGTAACATTTTACGCTCCCTTTCTGTTAACGTACTTAAAAATACATCGTTTCTTTGGGATCGCTGTTTGTATAAAGGAAATACTTCAGAATAATTCAGATTTGTATGCAATTTAACTCGTAGGTATTACTTTAATAGTAGATAATTTGAAGATTGATTTTCATTAATAAATAAATTGCAAGGAGGAATTGTAAATTGGATTATTCGTAAATTACTTTCCAACTTATCGGAAATGATAAACCGCTGTAATTAATTATTATATATGATTGCGGCATTCACGTTTTGGATGTTCCTTATGTTATTAACGAAGTCGATAAGAGGTTATGGTAACAACTAGTTTATATAAACAGATTGGCAGTGCAGTTTTGATTACATTTGAAGGAAGTATGCTTTTATATGTAACGTGTGATGTGTTTTGTTCTATGTTCCGATATATTAAGTACGTTGAAAAGACTGCTTTTTTCTGCTTTTGACACTAGTGAGAATTAATGCGGGATTAATTTTCGTATTGTTCATGAACAACCACGGCATGTTTTGAGTTGATTTTCTGTTGGAAATAAAAGCGGTAAAGCTTGTTAAACTCGAGGCACGTGTGCTTTACGAAACATTTGACGGACGGTTTTATTGCTTACGCGTGTCTTACTAATTGTTTTTAGTTGTTTTTCTTGTGAAATAAAATTGTATATTAACTGTAGAAAGTGTAGTTCTTATTGCTTTGAAGGAAAGATGCTTTATAAGCGAACGTTTTGTTTTCTCGACCGCACGTGCGTGTTTTACGGAACATTGACTTAGTGATACGCATTGCTTTATTGATTGTGTTTTTTTGTTGATTTGTCTTTTTATATTTGAACTGTGTGTGCGATCTAGTTTCGCGGTCCTTTTCTTCTCAGAGTAGCGCATACTTTGGATTATTTAAATACAGTGATACTGTAGTTTCTGAATTTTTAACAACAAAGAATCTAAAATAATTCATTGCTTGCGAAAATTTCGTTATCTGCGAAATATAACAGATTACCGGTTTACAAAGGTATTGATTGAAGTTCCTCACTGCTTTTTGGGATGTTTATGAAAATAATATACATTTGGTCCCAGTTGAAATTAAACTAGTGCTACAGAATATTTTGAAATTATTGTCTTAGGAAATAGAATTACCAAGAAATTTATCAAGGCTACATAGTTCCGACGCGTGATAATGTCTGCTGCTAACACCAGTGAAATACGTAGGTGTGATTAGTGTAACGTGTGATAAATTTCATCAACACCCTCACAGTCAAGGGTGAAGTGCTTCGTTAGTGCAGGACGTCGTTGAATCCCACACTTCAGTTGCAAGGGAGCGTTGCTGAAGGACTTTTGTAAGTTGAACTATTTCCTACTGGTTATTACTTTAAATGTCTATCCGTTGCTTTACCATATCTTTGTTGTTCTGATACCTTTTACAATAGACTTGCATGCTATTTTAAAACATAGAGAAAAAAAAGAAAGAAAGAAAAATCAATACACTGAATTACTCATACCAATTGTGTTTTATCTATTTATCTTTTGTCAACATTTTATCTGATTTATGTTTAATTGGTGTGTGAGGAAACGTTTCTGCTACTCCCCAATATTACCTCACTTTGTGATAAAAATTTTTGTAATGCTTTTATCGTGATTATATTATATAGTTTATCCAAACAGTTTCTTTTTTTTACATTCTACAAAGTACTGCATAATTTAGACTTTTCATTGCTGCTATGCTTATTCTTTTTTTTTCAGGTTTGCTTAACTATTTTTCTTGCAGGTATTGTCACCAACTCCTTACCGCCGCATACATCATATGTCAGTCTGCTTTCTACAACCCCCCCTACTCTTCGATTGAGCCCGGGCATTTCTTTGATTTTCTTTGTGTTACGCACGGCCACGAATAACGTAACATAAAATTTGGCGCCCAACGTGACTGCCACGAATTTACGTGACATCCCCCTTCACATGCCACTGAATATCGGAGAAATAGGGTATATAACTGTAAAACAATAGCAGGTGACCAAACTACATCAAACAAGAAAAAACAGCAGCTATGTTCAAAGACAACGAACATAGAAACAATAGAAAAATTGTTCAAAGCTTATGTGTGGAGTACAGCACAGTACGTCTACGAAATAGGGGTAGCAGGAAAAGCACACAGAAAAAGATAGAAGCCTTCTGGAATATTGTGCTTCAGATGTATGAGGATGGCAGCATGGACAAATAAAGTTAATAACAAATAGGTTATAGAATTGGTAGAGGAATAAAGATATCTGTAAAAAACTAAAAAATAGGAGATATAGATGGGCACGATATGTTGTAAGGCATTTCTAGGGAATAATACGGGATATATTACAAGCAGAGATAGGAAATAAGAGGTAGAGATAGAGCGAGATCAGACTTTCGCGTGCAGATAGTGACAGATACAGACTGCAATTTTCAGGAAATGTGAAAGTTAGTTCAGAATAGGTAACAATGAGAGTACGCGTCTAACCAGTTCCAGGACTGAAGAAATATACAATGGACTGGTTTCGTGGATACCCAATAAATCTTTGATATCGAAATAGTCATAACACATGTTGTCCAAAAGTAATTCTTGATAAGTAAATACAAAAGCAATTGTAACGGTACATCATAGTTTTAAAGAAAGGAACACCTAGGAGTCGAAATGCATTTTGTCGTAGCTGTAAAAAAAATTATTTAAATCATAATGTACTCTAAATTTTATATGGATAGAAAATTGTATTTTAAAATTAATACCCAAACAAGAAAATCTGTCTTTATGAGCATATTCTGAAAGTTTCAGTGAAGTAAGTTTAATTTCAACACCGTAATACCGTTATTTGTGCGATAGCAACCTGAAAAGCTTAACAAAGACACAGACCCAGTTGTTCCTGATGGAGGTCATCAAAGTTACGCAGAAAAGTAATACTAATTCTCACAGTTTGGTCAAACTTTTCGTTGCGACCCAACAACTGTTTTTAGTTGGCATATGCTGGATCACACTGCATACCTTACCATATTCTTTTCTTGGAAAATCAAGTGGATCAAATTCAGAAGAAGTAAAGGTGAACAGAGTAATTCTGCACTTTCCTTAACCAATAGTTAGTACTAAATCATTACCTGACCTAAGATGTATGTCTATACATGTTACGTAGTAATGGTTTAAATTAGTTGAAAGTAAATCAAATATAAAATATAGAATTGGCTGTGTACACCTGAAAGAATTCGAACAAGTTTGAAAAGAATATAATGATTAAGGTGTAATTAAGTTTTAAAATAGAGCGCTTTCGATTATAGATTAAACGTATTTAGTGATGTTTTCTTGTACGAAAGAAATCTACCATCAACAATATTTAAAATAAATTGACATGTTTTAATTTATTTATTTTAAATATTGTTGATGGTAGATTTCTTTCCTACAAGAAAACATCACAACATACGTTTAGTTTATGGTCGAAAGCGCTTTATTTTTTAATTTTCAACGAACTTCGTTCGTTTATGAAATCGATTTGTCGCCCGTCTGTGTGTCCGTCTGTCCGTCCGAGTCCTTTCTAATGGTCGGACATCAATGTGTGATACATCAATCGATTCAGCTCGGTGTCCTGAGCTTAAGTTTTGATGTCAGTTGAAATCGGGCCACGGGGACGCCGTGCCCCCGCGATATTCCGTCGGGAAAATTAAAATTTCAAATAGGTCCAAAATTAATGTGCGATACATATTTGGACTCCCCTAACATAGCTGAGTCGAAATATGGTACCCCCCACAAAATCTGACCACGGATACCCGACCCCCCCACCCCGGGAATTAATTTTTATTTTATCTGAATACTTATAATTATTACAACATAAATTGTTTTAAAGTAAGTCTACATTTGGAAGTTCGTTGCGACAATGCCTTGCATTTTCAACTTGTTTAATATTCTTTTCAAACTTTTTCTTTTTCTGAAAGTAAATTTGCACAAGTTGCAGTAAATAATTTAGTTGGAAAAATTCCACCTCTTAAAATAACCACATCGTACAGTCTAATTTCAGAACCCTATGTTATAAATTCGTTAGCTGTAGGAGTTCACTTGTTTATCTTGCCGACTAGAACGTACTGCTTCTGTCTTATCACAAAATTCATGTTAAATACATCAGTGAATTCCATATGAATATCTTGTTATTCGAACTGTTTTGTCGTAAGATAGATTTAAAATAATAATTCGACAACGAATACTGAATATATCATATTAGAAAAATCAAAGCCAAGTACTACCGATAACGTGAAACCCAATTGATAATTTCTATTCTATTGCAATGTATGTTATTTTTCAAGAAACATTCATATACAGGGTGGTTCGGTTTTCATTATATCTTCCGAACTATGCAAAATGTAGAAAAATTTTATGGGAAAAAGTTTTTTGAATGTGTTTGCTATACAAACATAGAGCATTAAGTATTTTTCGTGGCCTACTATATTTGAGCAATACTGGTTTGGCGCTTTTCTCATGTCCGATGCGCTGCTGCATAAACAAACGAGTTACCTATCATACCGGCCGATTACGGTTCGGTATTTATTCATTCGCTAATGTGAACTCGTTTTGCTAGGACTGTCTAGCAGAGTTATAAATTACATGTTTATGGGGGACGTAAAACCTCTTTCGGTTACTCATAATAACGAAAGAGCGTCATTTAACGATATTACTGTTTCAAATGAGCTAGAATCAGTTCTTAAAAACTTTTGGGAATTAGAAGAAATTTCGAATAAAAAGATTCTTAGTAGCGATGAAATAAATTGTGAAAATATTTATATAACAACGACTATTCGGGATCCAGAAGGACGCTATTCAGTAACGTTACCTTTTCTTATAAATCCCGCAGAAATAGGTGATTCTTACATTGTAGCTTATCGACGCTTTCTGTTTTTAGAAAAGAAATTAAGTAAAAATCCTGCTCTACAGGAAGATTATAATAAAATTATTTCTGAATTTCAAAAAAAGGGTTACATTTCGCAATTGCCAGATACGGATAATAAAAAAGAAGGATACTATATACCTCATCATGGGGTAGTGAAACTTGATCACGCTACTACTAAATTACGCTTAGTACTAGACGCTAGTAGTAAGTCGTATACGGGATTGTCACTGAATGACACCTTATATAAAGGCCCAAATTTACAAACAGATTTATTTTTATTGTTACTAAATTTTCGTTTATTTCCTATAGCTATGACTGCAGATATCAAACAAATGTATTTGCAGATTAATGTACTAGAGGAACATCGCCAATATTTAAAAATTTTATATTGCTTTAAAGATAATGAAAACATTCGCACATATGTTTTCAATCGCCTCCCTTTTGGACTTACGTCAAGTCCTTTTTTAGCTATGCGCACCATTCATCAGTTAATCGAAGATGAAAGGCAACGTTATCCCAATGCCGCAAACATCACGAAGGGAAATTTGTATATGGACGATTTGGTTTATTCTGAAAATGACTCAGCTACTATTCGTCTACTACTATACTCAGACTATTCGTCATTCGCAAGAGTTAATTGCTTTTTTTAAATCTGGAGGATTTGATTTAATAAAATGGTCAATAAATTCCACCGAACTGTTACATAGTCTTCCAGATACTCATCTCGCCAGTATTAACTTTAATGAAGGCACCGAAAAACTTAAAATTTTAGGTCTTTCGTGGGTGCCTGTTACTGATGTTTTCTTATTTGTGACCGTTGATTCACAAGATAAATGTACAAAACGTACAATTTTGTCATTTATTGCTCGCCTCTTTGATGTTATAGGATTGGTCTCTCCAGTTATTTTGTATGCAAAACTACTTATAAAAGAATTGTGGCTCAGTAAAATGGGTTGGGATGAAATTCCTCCACATACAATAATTAAACGTTTTGATGCGCTTCGCAACGAAATTTCAAAACTATCTAAGTTATCTATACCCCGACATAGCGGTGTGGTTAACAACGCAAGTGTAAATTTAGTAGGATTTTGTGACGCTAGTTTAAACGCATACTGATGTGTTGTTTACACACACACTGCGTTACCAAATAATGAGATTATAGTTCGCATACTGTGTGCGAAATCACGGGTTTCACCAGTAAAAATAACTACGCTACCTAGGTTAGAATTATGCGCTAATGTTTTAATGTCAAAACTGATAAAAACTGTTTTTGACGCTTATAAAGATCGGCTATCTATTGCCGGAATTTACGCTTTCTCGGATTCCACGATTGCACTTTCGTGGATTCATTCATCACCACATAAATGGTCTATTTTTGTAGCAAATCGTGTTGCTGAGTGTCAGGAATATTTTCCTGCACGGTGTTTCTATCACATTTCAGGAACAGACAATCCAAGTGATTGTTTATCTCGCGGACTATTACCCTCTCAATTAATTTCTCATGAATTATGGTGGGATGGTCCAACGTGGTTAAAACTACCAACGTCTGAGTGGCCAATCAAACCATTTTCAGCTTATTCGAATGAACATCTACCAGAATTTAAATCACACAATTTAACCACTTATGGTCTTACTGAAGTGCCAGTTCTGTATGAACCAGCATTAAGAATTTCTTCTTGGACGAGGTTATTAAAAATCACAGTTTACATATTGCGTTTTTTAAAAATCCTCCCTCTCTCAGAAACGATTAAAGCTTATGATTTTCTTTGTGCAGAAAAATTTATTATTCGTGCGGTTCAATCGGTGCATTTTTATGAAGAAATGTGCTTATTGAATAAACCCAAGCAACCCTCTAATAACCTTAAAAAACTTTGTCCATTTATTGAAGAGAACAAAGTGTTACGTATAGAAGGTAGGATATCTAGATCCGACCTTCCTTTTGAAAGTAAGCACCCTGCTTTACTACCCAAAACAGATCATATAGTTAATTTGTTAATAGATTACTACCATAAATTAAATTGCCATACTGGTCCTAATCTGTTAATGTCTATTATACGCCAACGCTATTGGATTCTTTCTGCACGAAATATAGTAAGGAAACGAGTTCATAGCTGCAACACTTGTTTTCGATTAGCGCCTGCTCCTTCAATTCCAAAAATGTCCGGCCTTCCGTCGTATCGTGTACAGGAAGCAAAGGCATTTGTTCACACGGAAGTAGATTATGCGGGTCCTATAAGAATAACATTAGTACGCAGACGTGGTCATCATTCACAAAACAGTTATATTTGTTTGTTTGTTTGCTTAACCACAAAGGCAATTCACATTGAATTGGTTTCAGATTTGACATCTGAATGTTTCGTATCCGCTTTTAAACGTTTTATATCACGTAGAGGTCCAGTTTCATGCTTATATTCCGATAATGCAACCACTTTTGTGGGAGCAAAATCTCAATTATACGAATTACGCAAATTTCTTACATCTTCCGTATTTAAAAATGCAATAGAACGAGAACTGACCTATCGTAGAATAAATTGGAAAATGATACCTCCACGTGCCCCCCACTTTGGTGGAATGTGGGAAGCTAATGTAAAAAGCGTCAAATCCCACTTGTATCGCGTAATTGGTAAACAGTTACTTTCGTATGAAGAACTGCTTACGGTATTAATCCAAATTGAATGTTTATTAAATTCGCGCCCGCTCTGTTTAATAAGCGCTGATCCTCAACCAGAAATTCTCACTCCAGCACATTTTTTAATGACTACACCACTACAATACTTACCTTTAATAGAGTTAAATAAAGATTTAAAGAATATTAGCAACCGCAAAAAATTACTCGATAGTTTAGTCAAATCTTATTGGAAAAAGTGGAAAACAGAATATTTACATACGTTATATATAAGACAAAAATGGTGTACTCCCGCAAACCTTATTAAAGTTGGTACGGTAGTACTTATAAACCAAAATAATACTCCCCCTCTCAAATGGCCATTAGGTCTAGTAGAGAAAGTTTTTCCGGGCCCTGATAATGTAATCAGAGTAGCCTCGGTAAAAACAAAGAATGGTTCATTTATGCGTGCAGTGGTGGAACTTTGTCCACTACCCACCCAATAATAAATTGTTTTGTTTTTTAATTGGTTTATTTAAAATTTTGATTAAGTTTAATGACACTAAATAATAATTTGTTTAAAATCGTTTTGAGAGTATGATTTCTTTGTTATAGCAATTAATTTTTATCTTTCCTTTTATT
Source organism: Platerodrilus igneus (assembly GCA_036346225.1). Taxonomy (NCBI): domain Eukaryota; kingdom Metazoa; phylum Arthropoda; class Insecta; order Coleoptera; family Lycidae; genus Platerodrilus; species Platerodrilus igneus. Next base: position 358,305 of record JARFIW010001148.1, read on the forward strand.
GTACTAAATCCCCTCCCCCGCCCTCTTTTTTTACTTCCGCTTTTCAATTTTTTTCCTTTCTTTCTTTTTTTTGAAAGTTCATAAACTTTCAAGGCGGGGAGAATGGTTTGGCGCTTTTCTCATGTCCGATGCACTGCTGCATAAACAAACGAGTTACCTATCATACCGACCGATTACGGTTCGGTATTTATTCATTCGCTAATGTGAACTCGTTCTGCTAGGACTGTCTAGCAGAGTTATAAATTACATCGCTTTCGCAAATTGTTGTAAACAATATATAAACTTAATTATTTTATGTGTTTAAGTGTGATGCTTCAACAAGTTCCGCATAGTTCGCTGTACAAGAAATCTTGGATAACTTGGTAAGTTTATGTGGTATATGTCTTTGAGCAGGGATTAGCGCTCAACTTATTTTCCACGTCAATATTTCAATATTTTTCTCATAAATATTCTTAGTTATCACATTCAGGTCCTTCAAGCTTTATCAAACTCTAAATAATTTAAAATGAACAACAGTTCAAATACTATATCACTTTGGTTTTTAATTAGAACACCCTGTATATTTTCTTGAGAAAATATTCTACTTGAAATTGTCTTTACGGCAATATGCCGCAATCAATGATTTCTATTCAAAGTGAGTTAAATAACCTAAATAATAGAATTTCAATAGCAGAGTGATTGTTTCTGTTAACGAATGCCATGGCAGTATTTCAGTTGTTTATTCACAATTATCTGTCACATTAATAAGTAAAAGTATTATTGTGTTCTTAATAGTTGTTTCGCGCAAAATAATGGAAATGAATTTTTCAAACAATGAAAAAGTTGATATGTTATGCTGTTTTCATAGGTCAAACAACAATAAACGTCAAGCTGCAGTTTTATATCAAAACTTATATCCTGACCGTAGACAACCAAATATAAATACATTTAAGAATTTAGAAAATTCTTTAATGTCCAACGGTAGCTTTTCAACTATCACCAGAAATCAAGTACAACATAACGAAGATCGTGATTTGGTTATTTTGGCCTACTTTAGAGCTTATCCTAAAGTTTCTACGAGACAAGCTGCAGCTGAATTAAACGTTTCAAAAAGACAGATTTTTAATCTTTTAAGGAGTCGTTCAATGAAAGCATTTAAGATGCGTTTGGTTCAAAATTACATCCCAATGATCCCAACAGCCGAGTTGGTTTTTGTATATGGATATTGAATGTAGGAACAGAATTTTTAGATAGCATAGCTTGGACTTATGAATCTAACTTTCATAAAAATGGTATGTTTAACAGAAGAAATACACATTATTGGAATGATAGAAGTCCTTTTTTGTTGACATTTGTTGAAACCCGTTCACAAGTACGATTTTCAGTGAATGTGTGGATAGGTGTAGTAGGTGACCGCATACTGGGTCCGTATTTCTTTAATGGTAGTTCAACCCAAAATAGATATTTGATGTTTTTGCAAACTTCGTTTCAAGATTTCTTAGATGATATTTCCCTAGCTATCAGGCGAAACTTATGGTTTCAACACGATGGCGCTCCACTACATAATGGAATCAAACAACTTATTTAAATAATGAGTTTGATCAGAACTGGATCTGTAATAGGGGACCGATTTTGTGGCCTCTCAGATCACCTGATATGTCAGTTCTTGACTTCTTTGTTTGGGAGTTTTTAAAAGACCGAGTGTATTCTAACTCTACCCCTTTTCAAAATCTTGAAGGGTTAATTACAAAAATAAGAGCAGCTTGCTTGCTAATGACCCCGGTCATGTTCCAAGATGCTACAAAAATTTAATTATTCGAATTAACAAATGTTTAGAGTGTAATGGTGAACAATTGAACATTTACTAAGATAATCAGTTTTCTTGTTGGCTATTATTTTCAGATGTATGTATAAAAAAATTTCCAAATTATTAATTTGTACAGTAAATAAACAACAATCATAGTTTCTTATTGGAATTCTATTATTTGAGTTATTTAGCGCAATCTAACAAGAAATCATTGGTTGTGGTATATTGCCGTAAAGACAATTGAAAGTAGAGTATTTTTTCAAAAAATATATACAGGGTGTTCTATTTAAAAAACCAAAGTGACATATTATTGCTCAAATATAGTAGGCCATAAAAAATACTTAATGCCTTATATTTGTAGAGAAAATATATTCAAAAAACTTTTTTTTATGAAATTTTTCTATATCTTGCATAGTTCAGAAGATATACGCTGGCTAATGAAAACCGGACCACCCTGTATAGATAAAGAAACCGGCAAATTCGAATTGAATCGCACTTGCATTTTATATATAAAACTTATGATCAGACTTCTAAACAATTCGAGCACATCATTTCAGAAAGCAAACGTTGCTGATTACCGAATACACGTTTAATTCTATATCAACAATAAAAATCAATTGAAGTACTTTAAATTACACTAAATATACTAATAAAATTCTAGAGGGCGATGAATAGGTTTTCATTTCAATTTAGAGGGAATGAAAACGCTTAACAAATTCACAAATAACCGCGAATACAGTAGAGAAAATAAATTTAATTACACAAAGACGAAAATACTTACATAACACACTAGTGACGACCGGCATTCTTCTGTTGTAAATGAACTCTTGAAGAATTAATTGAACATAAGACCCAAACTACATGTAGAATTTTTGCAATATTGTCCACTTGGTTATCTCTCAATATAGAAGAGCAGATCATAATGCTGTGACACTTTGTACAAATCGGAAAGGTAATCCGAAGAGTGTCCCAAAATCAAGTTATAGGAAGAAGAAATCCGTTTTTAAAAGGAGTGGCCATGTGTTAGTGCAAAGGATGAAAAACAATAAGGGCATTTATCCATTTTTACAAAATTCAAGACCCATTTGAAGCGGTTGAGAATAAACGTGACAGGGGTAGGAATATCCTATATACGTTATAAATCTAATCAATTTGTAATATGCGTTTTACGGAATTACTGTGGTCAACACAAAGATATGACACAGATCTGTATCGTACAGTTTGGGATCGCGTTAGAGTTATGCGTCACATGGTATGGGAAACTACAGATATAATCCTAACGCTACAGAATAATATTTTCACAGATTCATCTGTATTTATTATATGAAAGGCCTAGATTTTTGATGGTTGAATTTTACTGGTGTAAACGTTAGATGCAGAGTTAAAAAGGCACTGTACTTGAGAATGATTAGAATATGGCACACAAAACTGTAGTGTAATTTTTATGTTGTGCATTATGGTGTAGCAGTTGTCTATGCAACTGTAGCGGTTCTGTTATTTGTGTATATAAACTTGCTTGAGCTTAGAAAATATTATACAATCTTTGCCAATTGCAAAATGTTGCGTTTTAGTAATAAAGAATAATCTGATAACAAGCGCAGAGGAAGCAAATCCCAAGTCTCTGAAATATGTGATGGGAAATTCGTGATAGATAACCTATTGGAAAATTCTTTAAGCATAGACCATATTGTAGTAAAAATGACCTGTATGAGCATCCATTATTGGATAAAATAATACAACGGAATTGTTTTGAAAATATATTTAGTTGCCCTTATTTCTGTGAGGAAGTTGATATAAACAACATTTCTAGATACTATTTTACACAACATCCAAAAGTTTACTATTCGGCTGAAAGCTTGTCGTTAGATTAAACTCCATATTTTGCCGAAGTAGCCTTTCATTTGAGCAATACATTCCCGACTAGTCCGTTAACTACGGGGTTAAAATGTTTTAATTGTGTACAACGAACCGCTTTTAACCGCATAGTGTAATGTATACTAGAAAAATTACTGTAACTAGTAACGATGGGCATGCTTCCCTGTTGTAAACAAATTATTTTGACAAAAGATACAATTAGCGTGTATAATTGTTACAATAGTGTCGACTCTGCTATCTCTTTATATACCAAAGCAATGTATATTGTTGGAACACTTCGTGCAAATCGGAAAGGTAACTCAGAAGCCCTTACCAAAGTCAAATTATAGAAAGAAGAAATCTGTTTTTAAACGAAGTGATAATGTGAGTTAAGGTTCGGGCCTTTGGAGCTGTGTTTTTAAAAAACAATTTCGACACTTAACAAAATTTAATGTAATTTGTACATAATAACTTTATAAAAAATTAATTGTACTGGTGAGTAGCCTAGGTAGACAACAATGCAAAAGCTGTAAACTCAGACTGACTGCCGGGCATTGAGCCCCCGGGCTTTTTATAATAACCTGCCCCTCACACGGCTTGTGGGAACTTGCAGATCTCATGTCTGCTTTACACTTTGTTACAATGTATCAATCTTAATTCTAAGTAATTGCGGTCTGTTGACCGCCTGTGACCTGCCACCTGCAGTATCACTGCCCTCACGGATGCAAAGTTGCATGTCCGTACTCATGAACTGTCGATAACCTCTCTGGGTTATCCTTGTGTTACAATGTTGCATTGAACTTATACTTTACTTAACAATTTCTAATAATTCCTATTAGATTCAATATTTCAATATATATATATATATATATATATATAGGTAATTGGGGATACATAACTCCTCCACCGTAAATGAAAAATTAAGGTTTTCTTAATTTTTAATTACATAAAATTCATTATTGAAATTCATTTAAAATTCATTGTTTCTAAGGGTATACTTATTGCTTCCTTTTTTCTCTTTGTTTCCTTAAATCTAGAACTGTTTCCTTCATTCTTATATCTAAGGTACATTTTGTAAAATACATATATAATTACAAAATTATTAAAATGATTAATACAATTGTCCAAACACTTATATTATTATAATGTAACTTTAACGTTTTGAGTTCATTTAATTGTTCTTTATAACTTTCCACTAATTTCACGGCGTGGTTGAGGTCGTCTAAGTCTAGATGCTCTAGCTTCATAGGTTTCTTGATTATTTCTTCGTCTTCTTGTTGTATCTTGAACTGTAGTTCCGGTAGGTTTGCAAGTTTCTTTGTTGCTATGGGATCTTGATAAACTCTGATTACCTCGTCTTTCAATTTCACATAACAATCTTCTTTGAGGGTAATTAGTTTGCTTCCGATTAATGCTTGGTTATTTTCATCTTGATTGCAGTTGATGGTTGCTATTACTTCTGTTGGGAAAATGGCTATCCATTTGTTATCTGTAACTTTTTGAATTTTCATGTTAGTTATTTGCACTTGTTTGGATTCACAGTTTTCGTAATGATTTGAGAATTTTAATAGTTGTACTTCACAAGGGCTGTCTTCTTTAATGGTTGTTGTCGTCACCGATTGACATAAATATTGGTTTGGTGTTACTTTAGTACATTTTTCGTTTGTATAACCATATCTCAGTTCATTTAGGGATAGGAATTTGGTTTTGGGTATGATTACTTGGTATGTGCTAGTAACTTTTGTTGGAAAAGCAAATAAATGATAATAATTATAATTGTTACTTTCTACTATCGAGATTTCTTTTAAAAATATCTTAATGTTGCTAAAATTTGTTACATTAAAGTAAGGGTTGATATTATTTGAGTAAATATTGTAATTTTGTATACTGCCTAGTTTATTGGTAGTATACCGGGGTTGCTTTTTATTTATTGTTATTGGGTTGTCCGTTCTACCTGGGCGGAGGTTGACGGTAAGGGTGATGACTGTCCATCTGAAATTACAGGGTGTCTTAGGTTTTTCAAATGAATGTACTTTGTTATTTTACCGTTGTCTACTATTGCTATGTTTTTATCTGATATTTTCTTAATTTTGAATGGTCCTAAATTTCTGGGTGCTGTTTTATGTCGCTTGCTTTGAAAGTTTTTCTCATACACGGTTTGTCCTATTGAAAATTTATTTGAGTCGGTATTTTTATTTCGGGTTGTGGTGATACGTTCCTTATCGTTTTCTAATTTATCTTTTACTTTGTCATAAGTTATTTTTAGTTTTTGTTTGTGGTCTTTCGCATATTGTTGGTATACTTCCTTGTTGTAGTGTATGTCATAGGAATTTCGTGAATCTGAATGTCCTAATGTTAATTCTAAGGGTGTAAAATTTGTTGATGAGTGAATTGTGTTATTATAGGCGATTAGTGCGTATGACATTAAATTGGTTATATGTTCCTTTTTATAATTTATTCTTAATAATCGAATTTGTTCTAACAGGGTTAAATGTAGTCGTTCAATTAGTCCGTTTGATTCAGGGTGGTTTTCCGTTATAAAATGAATTTTTATTTTGTGTAGTTCTAAAGTGTTTTGTATCGTCCCATTTTTAAATTCGCTACCATTGTCTAGAGTTATTGATTCGGGTGTTCCGTAAAATGTGAAATATTGTAAAAATCCTTGGGTCACGTCGATGCTATTTTTGGATGTGATTGGTATTGCTTGGCCTATTTTTGTGAACGCGTCTATAATTGTTAGATAGTTTTGCGCTTCTACTACTAGAGTATCGGCATGCAGTTTTTGAAATGGTTTGTCGGGTGTTTTGGTTAACATTAAAGGTATCTTTGGGGGTTTCCTATCGTATTTCGCTCTGTCACATAGTTCGCATTGGTTAATAAAATCTGTGGTCAAGTCCTTCATGTCTTTAAAATAATAACGTCTTACAAGTTGTTTTATAGTTTCGTTAATTCCACGATGGTTGGTTTTTCCTTCGTGTTGATTCCTAATTACATCATTTATTTCGTCAGGGTCGTCTAGTGTTATTAATTTTCTAGTACATCTGATGAGTTCAGGTCCAGAGTTATTAAATAGTTTAATGTACAATTCTGAAAATCTTTGGTATAAATGTTCGGTGTTGAAATAAAAATAAAATCGTTTTTCTCGGGGTGTATTCTTTTAGAATTTTAATTATTTGTTCCTCGTTGTCATCTTTGGTTATTTGAATTTGGTATATCTTTTTGTTATCTACTTTTGTATATTTTACTGGATTGGGGTTATTTAAAACTTCGGTTATTATAAATTGGTTGGGTTTCATATCGATTGCTTCGTTTAAAATTTTAATCGCGTTTTTTGGTTCTTCGTTTTGTGTCGAATGTATCGTGTCGATCTCGTCTGGATCTTCCCTTATTTCTGCTTCGTCTACGTTTCCTATAATGGATTCCGTTTCTAATGCATTGAGTTGGATTCTGCTTAAAGCGTCTGCGTTGTTGTTATAGATTCCCTTTTTATATATAATTTCGCAATCATACTCTTCGAGTCTGATTCTCCATCTTTGTAATTTTGAATTCGGTTCTTTCAGTTTGCATAGCCATACTAGTGGTCTATGATCGGTGTATATGTAAAATTTTCTTCCGTATAAGTAAGGTCTAAAATATTTTGTTGCCCAAATTATGGCTAATAATTCTTTTTCTATGGTACTATATTTTTGTTCGGTTTCATTTAGGGTTCTGGATGCGTAGCTGATGGGTTTATCGCTACCTACCTTTCCTTGGCTCAATACTGCGCCTAATGCTACATTCGATGCGTCTGTCGTCAGTATAAATGGTTTTGTAAAGTCTGGGTATTCTAATACAGGGTGATTCGTTAATATGTTTTTAATTTTGTCTACGGCTTTAATAAATTCCGGGGTGTGTTCAATTTTGTTTCCCTTTTTTAAACAGTTTGTCAGGGGTTTGGTTATCTGAGCGTAACCTTTAATGAATTTGCGGTAGTAACCACTAAGTCCTAGAAATCCTTTAATTTCTTTGGTTGTCTTTGGTAATGGGTAATTTAGAACTGCATTTGTTTTGTCTGGATTTGGAATTACTCCTTGGGGTGTTATTACATGTCCTAAAAATGATACTTCTTTTTGTAAAAATTCACTTTTGTCTAATTGTACTTTAAAATGTGCTTGTCTAAGTTTTTCGAATACTTCTTTCAATCTTTCTATGTGTTCTACCAATGACGTAGAATAGACTATGATGTCGTCAAGGTATACAAGGCATTTTTCATTGTGTATTCCTCGTAGTATATTGTCCATGACTCTCTGGAAAGTAGCGTGTGCGTTCTTTAATCCAAATGGCATTCGTTTGTACTCGTAATGTCCTCTAGGTGTGCTGAAGGCTGTTTTTGATATGTCTTTTTCTTCCATCTCTACTTGATGGTATCCTGATGCTAGGTCTAATGTTGAAAAATATTAGCATTTGCCTAATTTGTCTAAAATTTCGGTTATATTTGGTAGTGGATATTTGTCATCTACCGTTTTTTCATTTAACTTTCTATAATCTATTACCATTCTGTACTTTCTCTTTCCAGTTGCGTCTAATTTCTTAGGTACTATTAACACGGGACTGCTCCATGGTGAGTTGGAGTGCTGGATTATGTCTTGGTCTAATAAGTCTGCTACTTGTCTGTCAGCTTCTTCTTGGCTTGCATGAGGTAGTCTATATGCTTTTGTAAAAATTGGCTTATCGTCTGTTAACTCGATATTATGTTTTACTGTGTTGGTGAATGTTAATGGTATTCCTTCACAGTGGAATATGTCTCGGTATTCAAAACATAAGTTTTTAATTGCTCTTTCTTCTTCTTGATTGATGTCGGTATTGAAGTGGATGTTAGTTAAATTTTCTCTTAACATTTTGTCATGTTCTATTGGGTTGTAATCGTTTTCTAAATTTTCGTCTATTTCCATTTCGTTAAAATTTAGTTCTTCTACGTCAATTGGGTCTGTCAGTGATAATTCTACGGGATAGTCGTTTGAATTTAATATTGTTGTGGTTGCAAAATTATCTTTTATTTGTACTAAGGCAGTTGGGGTTTCTACTCCTTGTTGAAATGTCATATGATTTATTATTCCTAAATTTTGTTAGATTTTACTGGGATTTTTATTTTTCTTTCCGTTCGGGGTTCTATAGTGTATTTTGTTCAACTTGTGTGTTCTGAAATTTAATTGGGATTTTTCCGTATTTTGTCCTTAATAAGCGATTTTTAATGTCAATGTTGGCTTCTAATTTTATTAGAAGGTCCATTCCGATTAATCCGTCATATTTGTCGTTAAATTCGAATACACAAAATTTATGTTTCATTTTAACATTAAATGTTCTTGGTAAGGGTATATTGGCTACGAATTGGTGTAATGTCGTTTGATGGGCTCTTTTAATTTTAAATGGTTCTCTTTCTACATAATCTAAATAATGTTTTTGTACGGTTCTGGAGCTAATTAATGTTTTTGATGATCCGGTGTCGATTAATAGTTTGAATTTGGCGTGGGGTATTTCTATGTATGGTAATACTAGGTGATTTATGTTATTTAAGTTTATTAAGTTTGGTTGTCTATGAATGGGTCCATTTGAAAATTTGAATTCGAGTTTTCGTCGTCGTATTCCTCGTAAGTTTCGTATTGTTGTCACGTTCGTAAGTTTCTGCATGGTTTGATTCATTGTTCGTAGGTGTCTCAATGTAATTATTCTGGTCAGTGTCAAATTTTTCTATTTCCTGATGGAATAGTTCTTCCGATGTAAAATTGCGTTTCTGATGAGGGTTTGGTCGGATATGTGTTATTTTTGTATTTTGTCTGGTGTTACCAGATGAGGTATCCATTGGTGTTGGTTTGTAATAATTATTAGGGTTGTTACTATTATTAGTCATTGGTGTATTTCTATTGGGGTTTGCGTTGAATGCTGGTCTTTGTTGGTTTAGGTTTTGATTAAATCTTGGTTGGAATGCGGGTTTCGTAAAAGTTGGGTTAAACGTTGGTTTTGAAAAATGTTTAAATTGATTATTAAAATTTGTATTGTTGAAGCTTGGGTTATTAATTCGCGGTTGATTTGTTTGTGCGTTAAAGGGTGTGAATTTTTGTTGAGGATTGTTTGTCTTGTGGCTTGTATGGTTTTTATTGGTGAATAACTTTTATTCGCGTTGGGGTTGTATAATCTGTTGCGGTAATACATTACATTTTCTTCTTCTATTACTAGATTCATAGCTTCTTCTAGATTTTGGGGTCGTTGGAATCTGATTTTATCCGATAGTCGTTCTGGTAAAGCGTTTATATACGTGTCCAGTGCCATTTCGTCATACATTTTTTTTTAAATGTCTAACGTTTTGATCGGGTTCTTCGATTTTTAATTTTGTTAAAATTAAACTTCTCGCGCCTTGGCATTTCATTCCGAATTGGTAGGGGGATTGATTGTGTTCCATTATTAGGTCTCGTACCAGGCATTTTATGTTACGTTGGTCTCCAAAATATGCAATTAGTAGCTGTTTAAACTCCTGCCATTCTTGTAAATCGTCCCTACTGGCGATTAAGGTTAGTGCCCTTCCGGTTAGTTTACTAATTATCAAGCGAATAAGCAATGAATTTCTTTCGTTATCTCCGGGTTTGTAGAAGGTTTTTAAGAACATTTCAGCTGCTCCAATGAAATTTGCAAGATGGGCCTGCATGCCATCAAATATCTGTATTGTCTCTAAATAGAGACGCATGTCTGTGGTACTCATGTTGGTTAAGGGTTGTTTTCGATTTTGGGTAATTTCAAAAAAAATTTTTTTTTTTTGAATTGAGGTTTTGTGTGGTACACGTTGGAGTGTATAAAAATCGGGACAGCTCCAGAACGTTTCCCAAAGCGTAAAGCTTAGCGAATGGACTGTAATTGTATGCAATTGGAGGTAAGACGCGAAAAACAGTAACATAGGTCAAACCGTAATTAATGTTTTGCTTACCTTGCAATGTTGTTTACCAATTTACTCCCGCGAAGATAGGTGTTGTTTACCGGTCGACGCACTTGGTCGGGCAGCAGCACTTATGCACTCGCGGTTATAGTTACTAGGTGTTGAGTCGGTGAAACGATACGAGAGAGTGTCGTTGGTGAAGCGAAAAGGCTTTATCGCTCCGCCATATGTGTAGCACAACAATAATATACGATAAGGCCATCTATATTGTAAATCGCTGACCTCCAACTGTATGAAGTTTTAACATACCCCCCACCCAAAATGGTAAATTTTGTTGTATACCGTGAAATGAATGGGAGAAAAAATGAAAATAGAAATTTTAAAAAAATGTTTAAGTATGTATAAATTATTCGAGTACTCTGCATTTTGCTTCCTGCATTAAAATATAAAATAAAACATAATTTGTAGAAAAGAAGAAAAAAAATAAAAATTGCATGTTAGAATGCTGAATTACTTATGGTGGAGGAAGTGGCACCACCTTGTTAATTGGGCGGACCGCTTCGCCTGTGGGTGTTTTAGCTTTACAACTCTTGTTACACCATCTTTACCCGGTAAAGCTTCGCCACTCGCCAAAGGCCAATACGCCGGGGTGAATCTGGAGTAAAAAAGTACTAGATCCCTTCTTCTATGGTTTTGGAAGGGGTGTTCCACTTAGGCCTTTGCTGTAAGCTGTGCAAGTAGTCTATGGACCAGCACTTCTAAAAGCTCTGTACAAGTTGTTGGGACATTTGCCAACGACTAAGCCGATTCGCAGGAACTTTTTGTAGGTCCACTTCACACCACGTAATTAAAGGTCCACCAGTTAGAAAATGTCCCGGAGTCAAGGCATCCGTGCCTTCGTCAGGTGACGTTGTAAGTGCGCAAAATGGACGGGAATTTAAGATTCCTTCTATGCGGGTCACAACTATGCTAAATTCCTCCAGAGAAAGTGTCGTTCTACCCACTATTCGTTTCAAGTGAAATTTAGCACTCTTGACGCCGGCTTCCCAAAGCCCCCCAAAATGGGGTGCATAGGGAGGTTGAAACACCAATCTATACCCCTAGAGGATAAGTAGTGCGCAATGACGGGGTTAGCTTGATCAAAATGTTTATATATTTCTAACATTTCTCTAGCCGCCCACGAAAATTTCGGCCCTGATCGGAGTATATGTTCGTGGGTAACCCGCGTCTGGCTATAAATCTATCTAATGCAGCAAGGCAGGCTTCCGATGTTAAAGCTGTGACAACCTCCATATGAATGGCACGTGACACCATACAAATAAAGAGGGCAATATATGCCTTTTGAAATTTTGTCGATCGCAACGAGGATAGCTTGATTGTAAAAGGACCGGCAAAATCCAAACCGGTATGCGTAAAGCATCTTCCGGGTTCGAGGCGATAAAGCGGAAGATCTGCCATAGGAGGCTGAATAGGCTCCCCTTGGAAGCGATAGCAAGTCAGGCAGCGAAATATTCTACTTCGAATTAATTGACGGATACACGGAATCCAAAATGTACGGGTAACTAATGATTGAGTTAGCCTCGGACCCGCATGACCTGAATATATGTGATAGTAATCACATATTAATACAGCTAACCTGCTGGTTTTGGGATAAGGTAGAGATGTTTGCTAGTTATAGAAAGGCTGGAATGGCGCAAACGGCCCCCCACCATGACCAATCCCGTGGGAGAGAGAAAAGGTGACAACGGACGGTACATTTTTGTGCTAGGTTGCCCTTTTTCTAGTAAGACGATATCGTCGTAGATGTGCTCGTACTGAGTAATTCTAATGGCAAATGTGAGAGCGCTACGATACTCAGAGGCATTTAACGGACCAGTAGTCCTTGCAAGATTACGTTTGCGTGCAAGGCAGTTAAACGTGAACCTTTAACGTACGCAAAATTCGTTGAACTTTAGCAAGTTCGAGGACCTTTGTAGTACTACCAAGTATTGTTTCACATCAACAGTAGAGACGAGTGCGTATTGTACGGCTTTAAACCCGTCTGCAATATTGTGTGTATTTATCACTTGGCCAATCACAATAATCGCGGTATAAAAATCAGGACCCTGCCACCAGAGTGTACAATTCAGTAGTTCGGATGGCCTCAATCCTCGGCTTGCAGGATCGGAAGCATTCGCAGAACTGGGAACGTATCTCCATATGGCTGTGGGTTGATTTTCATGAATTTGCACCACTCGGTTTGCAAAAATAATTTTAACTGATAAGGTGTCGTACAAATCCACGTCAGTGTGTTTGTAGAGTCACTAAAGCATATTGGATCTAGTAAATTGATGGTGTCAAATGCTAATGCTGTATGTTTCATTAGTTTTGCCAAAAGACATGCCGCTCTAATTCAAGACGAGGAATGGTCCACGTTTTCAAAGGGCTACACGGGTTTTGGAAGCTATCAAATGTACATATATTTTTCATCAACTTCTAATCGCAGATACACAACAGCGGCCATCGCTACGGAACTGGCGTCGGAGAATCCGATTAAACGGGCTTGACTATTGCCGATTTTCCAAATAGATCGTGGTATTGTTATGTATTCGAGAAGTGGCAGTTCAATTTGAATTTGCTGCCATTCTTGAAGAATTTCTGCGGGCAATTGTTCATCCCAATCCACCTTTTGTAGCCATAGGCGTTGCATAAGGCATTTGAGAAGAACCGTAAATGGACTTAAATAACCATTAATATCGAATATGCGTGCTATGCGTGACAAAATTCCTCGCTTAGTAGGGATGTCTGCAATATTTGGAACTTTACATCTAAATGTATCGGAACCCATATCCCAACAGAGACCCAGAACATCACGTGTTGTCAAAGTAGGATCAGAGTTCGGTAGATTTAGAACGCCCGTCTCCGACTTATCAATAACTGAAGTGTGTGAACTTCCCCATTTTCCTAAGTCGAAGTTACCTAGTTTTAGTAAATTGATCAGTTCATTTTTTAAAAGGAGGGTTTCTTCTACAGAATCGGATCCAGTCAAAATATCATCAATGTAAGTTGATGATCTAAGGGCTCAGGAAGCCCGGGGGTACGAGTGACCCTCGTCTTCTACCAACTGCTGTAGAACACGAATGGCAAGGAAAGGGCTACAGGTAGCGCCAAAAATAACGCGGGTATGTTCATATTCCGTTAAAGGTTCACAAGATGTTAATGAACTACAAACTTTAAATAAATTGGAACAAGTTTTTGAACACCTGTAATGCTAAATGCAAAGTACTCGTTTATTGATAATAATTGAAGTTTGAAATCTTTAATAGAAATCATGCATTTTAATATTCAAACCCACTTTTAGAAAATAGTTTTGAAAATGAATTAATGTAATAATTTAAATTATAATGATCCCGCTAATAAATTATATTAATTTTAACTATAATTCAAAGCTTATTTGTTCAGTAGGACCACTTTTTGTGATATCCGGCTCGAAGGACCACTTTTTGTGTGGTACACGTTGGAGTGTATAAAAATCGGGACAGCTCCAGAACGTTTCCCAAAGCGTAAAGCTTAGCGAATGGACTGTAATTGTATGCAATTGGAGGTAAGACGCGAAAAACAGTAACATAGGTCAAACCGTAATTAATGTTTTGCTTACCTTGCAATGTTGTTCACCAATTTACTCCCGCAAAGATAGGTGTTGTTTACCGGTCGACGCACTTGGTCGGGCAGCAGCACTTATGCACTCGCGGTTATAGTTACTAGGTGTTGAGTCGGTGAAACGATACGAGAGAGTGTCGTTGGTGAAGCGAAAAGGCTTTATCGCTCCGCCATATGTGTAGCACAACAATAATATACGATAAGGCCATCTATATTGTAAATCGCTGACCTCCAACTGTATGAAGTTTTAACAGGTTTATTTCGCTATTTTTATTGTTATTTTTGCTTTGGATTTACTAATTTTCCGTTTGAGTTGTGAAATTTCAAATTTTGTAAAAATTGGGGTTGATTTTCTATTTGTAACGTTAATTATGCTTTGGATGTATTAATTTTCCTTTTGGATTGGATAATTTCAAATCTTGCAAAAATTTGGGTTGGTTTTGCTATTTGTAGCGTAATTATGCTTGGGATGTATTAATTTTTCTTTTGGATTGAATAATTTCGAATTTTGTAAAAATTTGGGTTGGTTTTGCTATTTGTAGCGTAATTATGCTTGGCATGTATTAATTTTTCTTTTGGATTGAATAATTTCGAATTTTGTAAAAATTTGGGTTGGTTTTCCTATTTGGAACGTTAATTTCGGTTTGGGTCTATTAATTTTTCAATTAAGTTAGGTAATTTCAAATTTTGTAAAGATTGAGATTTATTTTGCTATTTTCAGCATTAGTTTTGGTTTGGATTTGTTAATTTTCAGTTTAGATTGGGTAAATAAAAATTTGGTAAAGGTTGAGGTTTATTTTGTTATTTTTCAGCGTTATTTTTGGTTAGGATTTGTTAATTTTAAGTTTAGATTGTGGAAATAAAAATTTACACAGTGCGGTGATGTACTCGTGAGACTTATATTCAGTAATGTTGAATTAATTACCGTAGTCTTGGATTTGCCTGTTTTTATCTTTCTGAAGAATAGTTTCTCTCGGTATTTACTCTGTTTTGCGTTAGTTCAGTTCTGTTAATTCGTAATTAATACTCTTTCCGTGGGTTTTGAGTTGCATAAACGTACAGTTCGTCTGTCTTGTATTCTAATTATAACTTGAGGTTAATTACTTCTGTACTTTATTGTTTGCATGAACTACTAAAAGATGTAGTGTTAGCAATAATTGCGTACGTGCTTAATAACATATGACTATACTTACAGGTGTTAATTTTCAATTTATAGGAATTACTAATTTACTTTCCGTACTTGCTAATGCTTTGCATAAAGTGTTACGTTTAGTTTTATTCTTAGATCTCTTGGTATTTAATTATAATGCTTGTTGGTAATTGAATCTCTCCGTAATGTTAGTTTTCAGATTACAATTATGATCGTTTTAATTTAAAGCTTCTTATGATGACCGTTTAACTGCACTTTATAATTGATGAGTAATTTTTAATTGAAAAACGTTTAGCTTTTATTCTGTGTTTGTACTACAATTTATTTATAGATCGTTGTGGTGTAATTTCTCATTAAATGTTGATTGCAATTTTACGCGTTTATTATTCCGTGATGGATTTAATTACTTATAATGCTGCTTTTATGGGTTAATTACTTGTAGGTATTAAATGCAAAACTGTTTGCTTTTGTTCTGAAGTTATTGCAATTCTCTGAGGTTTTAATAAAGGATACTTCTTTCGCGACTTTGCTTATCTTAGGTGGTTTTAGGTTACCGTAGCAGAGTGTTTTGCTATAATTTATAAGGTCAATGTTTTAAATAATCGTTCTCTGATTGCTTTGAAGAATTAGCTTTAGCTTTTGCGTTAGTTTACCGGTTTAAAACGTGGTTTGAATCGCGCTTCTTATTTAGTGTTAGTGAATGTGCGCCCGTTATTTTTGGATTATTTTTGAGTTCGTTCTAATAATTGTGGTAAGAATCTTTTAAATTCAAGTCTCATTTGCTTTTTAAAGAAAAAAAAATCTCTTTAAAATTCAAGTCTTATAGATTAATACTTTCTCAAAATAAGGTCTCGTTTTTTTTTTGGAAATAATTCACTTTGTAATTATTTTCAAAACAATATTCATAAAAATAAAATTCATAAAACAATAATAATAATTGGTAATCAATAATAATAATACTAGCATATATCAATTATAGTTTCTGGTTAAAAAAAAGGTATGGAAATGAACTTACATTAATTTCATCTGTTTCTTTGGTGGGCTCGATCGATGCTGTATCTTGTCCACCTTGGTTTGTTTGTTGGATTTAGACGATTCTTGTTCTGCGTCCAACTTGGTTTGGGTTCTGCCAAAATTTCGAATTAAAATTCTTGGTCACCAATCTTCCGATTTTTGGATTTTCAGTGCCCTTTTGACATCCGTTACGACTGCGCCAGTTAAGGTTCGGGCCTTTGGAGCTGTGTTTTTAAAAAACAATTTCGACACTTAACAAAATTTAAAGTAATTTGTACATAATAACTTTATAAAAAATTAATTGTACTGGTGAGTAGCCTAGGTAGACAACAATGCAAAAGCTGTAAACTCAGACTGACTACCGGGCCTTGAGCTCCCGGGCTTTTTATAATAACCTGCCCCTCACACGGCTTGTGGGAACTTGCCGATCTCATGTCTGCTTTACATTTTGTTACAATGTATTAATCTTAATTCTAAGTAATTGCGGTCTGTTGACCGCCTGTGACCTGCCACCTGCAGTATCACTGCCCTTACGGATGCAAAGTTGCATGTCCGTTCTCATGAACTGTCGATAACCTCTCTGGGTTATCCTTGTGTTACAATGTTGCATTGAACTTATACTTTACTTTACTTAACAATTTCTAATAATTCCTATTAGATTCAATATATCAATATATATATAGGTAATTGGGGGATACATAACTTGTGTTAGTGTAAAAATTGAAAACACCAGAGAGATTCTAACTATTTTTAAAAAATCAAAGATCCACTTGAAACGGTTGAAAATAAACATGCCATTGATAAAATAAAACTTTTGTCTATATTTGATTAAAAGATTATGTCAGGGATAGACGGATGTGGTCAATTTATTTCTTATTATGGAAAAATTGGGACGTCGTTTGAAAATATTTTATATTTAGTAGATGTTTCTTTTTGGAAAAGATGCTGAATATATGTATAGCAAGTTCAATACAAAACATATACTATTGTTTAAGCCTTAGCTGAACGAGGGAGACGCTGTTCTCACAATAAAAATAAAATTGTATGTGAGATATAATAAATATGGTGAACAACTTACCGCATGTAAAACTATCACAACACTATAACGCACCTGTTTAGACAGAAAGTCAAAAGAGTATTAATTAGAAGAAAATAGGGGTGGTATCCGATGTAATAAAGCTACTAAATCGGCGCGAGAGAGTTTCTAAACTGGAGTGTCAAATTCATACTAATTACGGCGACCTTTATTGTTGCGATAACAGAATCCCCTTTGGTCAATAGACTCAAGATATCGTTCGCCTTGATTACTGAGAAACCTACTCTTTATTTAACGATGGACTGAGGCTTGAACATAACCCTCCATCTAAAATGAATAAGTTTTACTAATATAAGAAATAAATAGTAATAAAAAATTTAACGATTTCCACTAAAAGAACTAAGTGTAATTTGACCTCAAAGGTAAATCAAACTAGAAATGAACATAACTAAGCGAAAGTGAAAAAATAAAATTAATTGTTTAAAAGAGTACAATAAGTTTATTTATGGTACGTGTAAACGCACATGCAATCGTTTTCACGGATGCAACCCCAAGGTATACCGTCACGTCCAAAAAATAACTTTTCTATACGGTCTAGAGGCCAGCTCATTGGAGCGGTATTTAAACCCTTAATTATGACCACATCATTTATCTCTGGCAAAGTAGTAGGGCAATTCCATTTGTTGCGTTGAGCGAGTTGGTTAAGATACTCGCTTGATCACCGACGCCAAATGGAGTAAGTAATCTGGCACAATCGCTGCCAACGACAACGTAGAGTTATTTCCTCCAATATAATAATTGCGGACAAGGTATTACAATTTAATTGGTGATAGTTCTTACCAAAAAGTCGATAAAACAGTTTACGAAGTCGGTAATACAGTTTAAGAGTTCATAAACACATCGCGCAAGCGCAATGAATAAGATAGCGAGCAACGCCCCTGGCGGATGTAAGCGCGAACCTTATTACAGATTCCGCGCTGCCAACTACCAATGACGTCACCACTGCACAAATAACATTGCGTAATAATCGGAAATATAAAAATTTAAACAAAAGTTCAAAGGCAAACAGCCACGTTATAGAGAGAACAGGAAACTTCCCCACTTCTTGTCTTTTACACATCGGCGCGAACTTATTCGTCCAACCCTCCCTCACTATGACGTAACGGAAGTACACGCCTAGTCTATTAAAATTCCGCGCACCGTGTTTTTTGAAATTATGGCGCGAAACCTCCGTACATCAAACTTAAACTAAAACATGTTTAAGTGCCAATTTAATTGGCACGTAACAAAGGATGAAAGACGACCAGCAATTAAAAAATGGCCTGGTGAGACATAATCCGAACCGTCATTAGGATCGGAAGATAGTCAGAAAGGGTGGCTATTGAGTATAGCCTCAACCCAAGAAAGATCGTACACAGCTCCTCAAAAGTTTGAGGTCGTGTAACTAAAGTACAAACTAATAACGCCCCTGTCGAACTACGGAACGTATTCCAATAATCCAGTATTTACGCTAAATGCACTTGAATGCATAGAGGTGCGGTGATAATTAGCGCACATTAACCAACACAATGTAGCTTGTTTTGGTAAGAGAAAGTCGTGTTTGTTATCATGAGATAACCTGGAGTGACTCAAGCGGCCACCTGCCCTAAGAAGGTCTTGCTGCTCAATAAAAGGAGACACATTATGGAGTTGCTTGGCACAAACCTTATTCAATTTTAGTCGATTGATTTCCTCAGAATACAACTAATGTTGCGTAAGTTCTATTACAGTTAGTAATGAGTCATGCAATTCATCAGAGGACCTGCTAGTTTTTTATCGGAGATTTGACAATTATAAATAAAGCGGTTTACATATTCAAGTGTACGCTGGAGTGAAGTGAGAGAAGAATATTTATCTAGAAACTGAATAGAGGTTCCTTGTGCAGAGTTATCGAGTACATTCGGGCAAGGTTTTATTTCGGGAAGATATTTCAAAACAATGAAAATTTTTAGAGAGAAAATCACTACAATTGGACGGACCCTGCCACCAGAAATTATTATCGATCATCTGAGGTGCAATAAGGCCACGAAAATCCATATCAGCTGGATTGTTCTCGCCTGGGATATAGTACCACTGGTGAACAGTAGTGAATTCTAAAATAATCTGTACGCGGTTAGCTACAAATGTTTTTAATAAAAAAGGGAGTATTTATCCAAGCTAGTACCACTTGAAAATAAGTAAACAACTTTATTTCCTTTAACAGATAAAGAAATTTATTGGAGATTACTGTATGTACAAGTCGAGATAATAAAACTGTTCTTATAAGCTCCAGACAAGGGATAGAGAGAAATTTTAGTGATGACATTTTACATTCTACTTATAGGAGATGGCAGTTTGTGTGATCTTGAATCGTACCATGTAAATAAACACATGCGGCATAACCCCTTTCATTGGCATCACAAAACCCTAAAAGGCCATATTCTCCCGAATGCAGAAACAAACAGCGAGGAATTCTTAAATTAGATCATTCAGGAAAGCGGGAACAAATTTGTTACCACTTCAAATACCAATCGGAAGCCAATGTATTATCCAACCGATACATTGCACCCATAATTATTGTAAAAAATGCTTTATTAAAAAGACCACCAGAGATAACAAACCTAATGGGTCGAAAATTCTAGTCTTGTAAGAAAAAACGGAGCGTTTTGAAACTATCCTTTCGAAAGGAACAGTAGGTGAAAAGTAGGTGAAATTATCAAAGTTCTGGTTCCAGAATATCCCTAAAATTTTGATATCTATGGTTTCATCAGAAAAAATTAGGGAAGGTTCTAAATCAGATTCTTCGAATTGATTTAAAAAAGAAAATGATGAAGCAACGACAGGTCACTTTCTTTGCTTGACCATTTTCTTAAGTGAAACTGGTCGAGAGATAGCAACTCGATTAAATCAGTTTGTACTGGGTTGCGGAAACGGAGTTGCCCCCTGAAAGTTAATCGTCCATATACGTGTGGTTTAATAAGGCCTGAGACGCTATGAGATACTGTCGACCTTCGTCCATAACCAATTGTTTTAAAACGAACTGTACGATAAAAGAACATGAATGAGTGTAGTCAATTCATACTCCTGTACATCGCCATCGAGTAAAGGACACCAGTGTATATGTTGATATAATCTATCTTGTTGACGTATTAGAATTTGATGATACATCATTCGTATGTAAGCACAAAGTGCTCTTCTATGAGACCGAAATAAAAATAATATTTCAGGAAATCCGCACTGCAATTGCGGATCAGCACAAAGACGCTGGTTGAGAGATACACCTGTCGAATCGAATGCGGATCGGCTAAAAACCACTCGTAACTTGGTTGTGCTACTGGTGGAATTGTGAACGCTGTTGTGAGATAGAAGATAATTAAAGTGGTGCTGAGCAACACTCATGTGTCCTAAAGATAAATATTTTGTATAAATGTATTATATACTTTTTGGTTTTGTGGAGAATGTAGAAGCGATTTTGCGATTAGACCCTAGGGGTTCAACATTATCCTTAAAAAGTAAGGCTACAATGTAGTGACCAGTTTTGTCGCGAAAATGACTATTTAAAAAATGTATTTCACAATAGTTATCTTCAACAGTCACGGCAGGAGGGTATGAAACTTCTTCGAGTTTCCAAAATTTCTTTACATCACTTTCACATGATTCAGTTAATATGCAAAGAAAAGAAGAGTTTGATGGTCCTTGAGAATAGGGTACCTGACCCCTTTAACACATGAATGAATGAATGAATGAAAATCTTATTTATTTTAAGCCATACTCAGGCCATTGGAACATCCTAGCTTGTACAATCTAATAGTAATAAAAATAAAGTAAAACAAATGAAGTTAAATTCTGGTGGTCTTCAGTGTGACTCGCTTATGACCTTCTGCTGACGTCTTGAAGTTGATCCAGGGTAGGGTGGATGGAGATGTTGGGTTTAGATGTAGTTTCCACTTGGTGTTAAGAGTTTAAATCGCAGGTTTGGCATTAGAGTGGGGGTATAGGTGGTTTGTTATCTAGGATTTCTTGTAGGAAGTCGTGGAGAAGAAGGGGAAAATCTGTGACTAGGGATTTTAAATTAGGTAGTGGGGAATATAGGTCTAGTTGGATGGTGTGGTTGAATTTGTTTCGGATGGGAGTGAGGGTGGGGCAATGGTGTATAAGATGTTCAGGAGTTTCTAGGGAATCAAGATGGTTACATGGACATAGTGAAGAGGGGATTAAGTGGAGGGAGTGTAATTTGGAGCGAAATTTGCCATGACCAGTCAGGAATTGGATAGTTGTGCGGCGGAATTTTGTATGTGGTTGGGGATGTCGGTAATGGTAGGAAATATTAAGTGGGTGTATGTGCCGATTTCGGAGTGGAATCATGATTTTTGCCAGGAATTAAGGAGGGAGTTGTGAATACGGGTCTTGATATCGGAAGTAGGGATTTTACGGTATGTGTCTGGGGATAATGTTTCATTGTGAAGATGGATTGTACGAAGGAATTTTAGGTTGAGGGTTTAAACGAAGTGGTGTAGCTGGATGTCCAGCGAGGGGGGGGGGATTTTTATAATTGTGTATAAGGCTGCAGTAGAGGTGGTGCGGAATGCTCGGGAGACGTATATAAGGTAAGGGCGTATGATCGGATTTAGGATTCTACGCGAGTGGGGGGTTGTCAGGGGATACCAAGAGTCAACAGCGTATTGGATGATGGGGATAATGATATTATTAAGGATTAATCTTCTTGTAGGTAGCGTTAGTTGGATTGATTTTGGTAGGGGTTGTTGGATGTTATACATGAGCATCTTGGTTTTGGATCGGATTTTTTGTAAGTGGGTGTGCATTTTCAGGCGGGTTTCTAGATGAATGCCAGAGTATGGAACAGATTCGGAAAAGGTTAGGGGATTCCCAAAATGTGGATAGTAGGGCTTCGGTGAGGGTCGAGGAATCCTTTTAGGTGCAGCATTTTAGATTTGGTAGGGGAGATTGGTTGTTTGTGAAGGATTGACCATTGTTCGATGTGTTGGATTAGGATTATTGCAGTGGATTGTAGTTGAAGGCGGGAGTTGCCGTGAATAAGGAATGTGAGGTCGCCTGCGTAAGCAAAGGTGTCTGTATTAGGAATGTGAGGTCAAAAAGAGGGTTGATGGCTAGGTTCCAAAGGGTGGAGGAATAGATCCTAGAGGACAGCCTTGTGATAGGTTTGTGGTGGAGGAGAAACAGTTTGTTTGGAGGGTTGCTGTACGGGAAGTTAGGTATGATTGGATGATTTTGAAAATATTGGAGGGGAAATTTAGTATCTTTAGTTGGTTAATGATATTGGGCCACCAAAGGAAATCAAAAGCAGAGTGAAAGTCAAGGAAAATTGCTAGAACATATTTAAATTGTGATGATTGGACTTTGGAGATTAGGGAGTGAATAGTTTGTTCAGCGCTGTGACCTTGTCGGAAACCGTGTTGGTTGTTGGAAAGGAATTGTTATCAATATGGAACTGGAGTTTGTGTAGGATTAGTTTTTCTAGGAGTTTACCGATTGTTGAAAGGAGGGCAATTGGTCGATAGGAACGTGGATCTTAGGGAGGTTTTGCTGGTTTTAGAAGAAGGATGATATTTGCATGTTTGAAGGTGTCAGGAAAGGTACCGGTGGTTAGACATTTTTGGAATAGCTTGTGGATAGGTTGACGGATGACTGGCCATGACCTTTGGATAATTATGTTGGTGATATTATCAGGACCTAGAGATTTATAAGGATTTAATTTGGAGATGATAGAGTCCAGAAGGTCAGTGTTGCGAGTATCATCAATGGGGTGTTTGGGAGGAATGCACAATTGTTGAAAATTTGGTATTGTTGGAAGGAGGGGACGTCTATAGATTTGGGAGGAATAACGGTGTTTAGAAGGAGGAATAAAGTTTTTGTGATGGTGGGGTGAGGAAGTGATGTAGGTGTTGTTAGAATTTGCATTGAAGAGGATTTAACTAACTTGCGATAGGTTTTCCAGGAATCGGCACTTGGATGGTCAACGATGTTCTTTAGATAATTCTTCTTGCCTTTTTGACCATTAACATATAGATAGATAAATAGATTAACACATAACCAAAAATAGTATTAATCGCTAGAGGTTTACCAGGACGAACACTGGCATTATTGAAAAATAGTATTTGGCAACATATGTTTGCACCTAATAATACTTCTACCGGAGCGGATACATGGAAGTTGCGTTTAGTCAAAGATAAATTTTTAAATCTCTCATAAACTTGGACTAGTAACGAACAACCAAGAATATTCCCTATTGATTTTGGAAGAACTGAGGCACGAAAATTTACTCGCTGATCCGATTAATTCGAAATTAGAAGACAATCGACTAACCCTTTAGAGTTAACTACGATATTGGCAAGTCCACTCACTCGACCACAATTACGAACATATTTGAGTCCTAAGTGTTGCACACAACCGGAAGTAATTGCGTGGATTTGGGATCCTGAATCGAAAATACATCTTAGAGGCTGCAAGTCGCCATTGGCGTCCTGAATCTTAGCTTGAATTGTGCCTAAAAGCACCGTATAATTTTCGGAGGTGTTAGAAACATTGCATGTAGAGACAATTTGCTGCTTATCTGAAACTAGGGAAGTAACTGGAATCGGGGTCGCCGCTGAAGATGTATTATATAAAAAGGTGTGATAATATTTTGAGGAACACGTGCTGCATTCTCCCTCTAGAGTTACAACCCTTGACATGATTACCATAACACTTGAAGCAACCCAACATTTTTTTTTATTGCGGCGTATCTATCGGTGACATTTAATTTTTGCAAGTTCTTACACGTATAAATCGTGTCCCCTTTATCATAATTGTAGCACATATTACGACTGCATGTAACTTACGGATCGTTGGTGGATTCTTTCGCTAAAAGAGATTTATTCACATTATACTTGGAACGAGATTGCATATCAACCTTGGCGGGTTTCCAGGGGTTCAACATCTTCATGCATCTCCGAGGCTTTATTTCGCTCTCTTAAAAACTCAGAAAGCTTGGTACAAGTGGGAACAGTAATATCCGAGCGTGAATCAAACGCAGTTTGTATTTTGTATTCTAAGTTACGATAATAAAGAGAAAATCGAAGAAATCAGATAAACCTTCTATTTCAGGGATAGATTTTAACGTGTTAATTGCATTATGCATATTTATGAAATGTGATAAAGAACCAGTGGTCTTATATTGAACAATTTTATTCAAATAAAAATTTGAAATCCTTCGGGGGGGATTATAACGGTCCACAAGTTTTTTGATAGCTTTTTCATACAAAGTGGGTTCTAACGCTAAATCCGAAATGAGATTCAGCACTTCTCCTTGCAAGTACGACCTGAATAGATATATTTTAAAGACACAAGGATTGACTTATTTTCATGCATAACATTTCGATATGTAGTAATGAAATTACTTTACTTATCAATTGCACAATCAAACATGGGAATTTCTAAGGGCTTTAAGCACTCGACGGAGGGGCCATTGAAAGCATCCCTAAAAATAGATTTCGTAGAATTTCCCTTCAATTCGTGGTATTTCGAACGAATTACGTCAAGAAAATCATCGAAAGCTGCTAGATTTAAGTTTACCTGCAACTTCGGGTCGGATTTAGTCTCGTTAAATTCTATTATTTATAACTAGTTTTTCGAGAGCATTTTTAATGTTCGGTAACTTTTACATCTTAGCTTCGAGCATGTTCAATTTATTTATATTTTCGGAATTAGCGAAATCCCAAATGTTTTGCAAACGGTCAAATAAAGCTTCTTGTTGCGCTGGTAAAGATATGCTGTCGAAAGACATTTTAAGAAAATGGCATAAATTATAGGCAACATGAATTAAACTGTATTTTATATAATAAAAATTAAATTGCAAACATAAATAAACATAAACCACCTGTACGTACTGATAATTATTATCTACGTGCAGATCAGGTTCAAATCAGAGGAAAATACAAAAATCCCATATGAATGAATTTATATCAAATAATTTACTTTCGCGTAACCTTGTGATAATTTTAAGATAAGGCAAGTTCCTAAGTAACCACGAAAACAATTCTATTTTTATTCTAACCGGCCAAAGAGACAAAAAAATCTATGTTCAAGCCTTAGCTGAACGAGAGACGCAGTTCGTAACAATAAAAATAAAATTGTATGTGAGAAATAATAAATGTGGTGAACAACTTACCGCATGTAAAACTATCAGAACACTATAACGCACCTGTTTAGACAGAAAGTCGAAGGAGGGTTAAACGGATGGAAATAGGGGTGCTGTCCAATGTTAACAAAGCTGCTAAACTGGCGCGACAGTTTCTAAAATGGACTGTCAAATTCATACTAATTACCGCGACCTTTATTGTTGCGGTGACAGACTCCCCCTTTGGTCAATCGACGCAAGATAGCGTGCGCCTTGATTACTGAGGAACCTACTCTTTATTTAACAATAGGTTGAGGCCTTAAGAACCATATATAGGTTTTACAGATGACGAGCTGAATTTTTGATCAATTACCACAGGCCACCTGTTTCAAAAATTCTTCTAGCGTACTTCGCAAGAAAACTGCATAAACCGGTAAACGAGTACAATGTAGGCTATGTGCACAAGAGAAGCTAAGGCATACAGCGAGTAGAAATTTAAATGGGTGATACACTATTATTAATAACTAATAGAGTTGAAAGATTTAGAAAAAAAATGGATTTACAAACTGAAATAAATCATTTACAAAAATCGCATAAGCATTGACTAAGAACCATTTGTACCTAACGTAGGTCAAGACCTGGTATTATCAACCACGATGTGGGTTAATGTGCAAAATAGTATTGATATTCCTTGGTAGGATTTATATTAATGGCATTGGATGTAGTTCTTAAGTGCTAGGGTGAATTTGGACTCGTTATTTTAATTTAAAACCTATTGTAAGGAATTTTGCTTTTGCGTATCGAGAACTTTTGGTTACAGATGTGTTTGGACACGATAAATTAGTCGACGTGCTGCTTATTTACGAAGAAGCACAAATTCTCAGGATGTACGTCAAAAAATTCGTTGTTGGCCATATGGTGTTGTGTATTCTTAACCCGGTATTATGTGTTTCTGCTTTTGAAAGCGCTACGCATCAGCTTTACTCCATCCTCCAAATTTGACACGGTTTTTACTTTGTGCACCAAACTCCTTAAATGGTCCGCAAAAACTTGTCGTGTATTGTGCACACCTTGCGGCTCGCATATCTTATGCGTAGTCGCAGACACTGTCGAACAAGTAATAGGTGTTATCAAATGTGTTGTTTACTTTTCTATATTTTACCATTAAGTGGTGTTGTTATTGTTGATACTTTCCTTGCCACTTTATTTACATCCATACTGCATCTCTTTCTAGGGACGGGTGGTTTATCAACATCCATGGACGATCCTGCTACCAGATCTTGTCGCCTTAGATTATTATTCCATAGCCATACTCAACATAAACACTTACCTTGTATGTTGATATGACTGCGTTTACGTTCGTAATGTAGTAGATTGTCACGGCGAGTAAAGGAAACACCTACGTTGATTACTATACGTAGACATTTTGCTGCAGACTCAACACTAACAACTATCTTTCATTCAGTCGTTTATACACTCACACCGGATGAGTGAATGTAAACGACAGCGATGGCTGAATAAACAAGAGCATAGCGCAATCCTATAAAAGCGTTTTCTAACCAAGGTACCAACTTAGGTCATCCTGCAGAAGCGCGCGAACCAAGTAGTATACTCGGTGACGACGACTCGTCCGATATAAGCCCGGGAATCTAAAGTTAACAAACCCACCTCCGACAGGTCATTCACCTCGGCTTGCAGCAGCTTGTATCACGTCAAAAAGAACGCGGGAAAACAAAGGTCAACTTCCTCCTTTACCACAAAAGTCAATAAACCCTCTTCAAGTAAAACCGTTCAATTCGTACGCAAAGGTCAATGGACCCGACCGATGACGACATCCTAAGTCATTACTCCCGCAAGCTACGAAACGTCAGCGTGAATGACGCCAACATAAGTGCATGCAGTGACACCATATGCAAAAATTAATGAACCCACCTTGTGGCTTCACTTTGGGCCAATGACCTTTTCCAGAGGAACGAAACCCGCACTATATACTACCGATGTATACTTAAATCTGCAAAACTTGTAAAGACAAGGCAGGGTAGTCCATTGATCTTGGTATACATGATATTTCAAAGTTTATTAATAGGTAAGGTACCTTCGTTCTAGGACAAAAAACCGGTTTTCCCCATGTTAAATCCCATAAGAGAATCTAAGGTCCGTTCTGGTCATTTTTGTACCAAGCATTGTAATCCCCATAAGGGGGAATTGAGGGTCAATTCAGGTTACTTTTCAACCAACACCCACGACGTCTAATACATTCAGTTTTTAAGAATAGGATAACACTAAACTATATAAAATTTTATTGAGGATAATATATTTACAATCAATATTCTACATTTGCAATAAGTATTATATTTCCTCTTGCTCCATAATTGAATAATGTCCAACAGGTAGTGTTGCATATGAACCAGGAAGCAAGTGGCGTTTATCATCGTGCGGGCTTAGGGCAATCTTCTCCTGAGCGATAGTGTGGACTTGGTGCTTGGATGATTGAATTAGATTCTGCGTTACAAATACTTCCTTGTAATCTTCGATACAATCAACATAATCCTCAAAAGTGATTCTATTTTTTATCACTGATCTTTTAATCCCTTTAATTTTCTTTGTAATACCAAAGTCTCGGATGTCAGGTGATTCTTCCTCTTCTCGTAAGAGTTCAGTTTCTTCTTCCTCAGCTGTCTTAAAAATTCTTGTAGCATACATCTTTGATCGTAACCCAATAAAATCTGTCATAAGACGTCCATTATTTTCATCCTTCATCATACCCAATACTTTTTTGTTAAATAGCGGAATTCCATAAATGTTGTTGGAAGGATATTCGGAAGTATTGAAACGTTGCAAACAGTCCCGCTTCATAGTCTCATAAGGATCCAGATTTACTATTTTATAAATTAGAATATCTGTTTCTGTGTAAAGAACTCGGCACCCATTTCCAAAGGCGGCGTTCATATATCCATAGTGGAAATCATAGATTGTCAACTTGGCCATATCAAGGATGCACATTCCAACGTATATAGGCTTATTGAAAAATACTTCCGATTTAAGAAGCTCAACAACCACAAGGTTTTCATCGAAGATTGTAACATTTTTGAATAACGGGCTGGATATCCTGGCTTCGGCTCCATATCTACCTCCCCAGTTTTGCACAAGTTTCACATTACAATGTTTTCGCTTGTTCTCCATCGTTTTCCCAAAAACAGCATTGTTCATTAGCTTGAACAAGTTTTTCTCAAATTCGTTCCTTGCTTGTTTCCGAAGTTCAGTATTTAAGTCAATGTAAGATTTTAGCCAGCAGTTTTGTTTAAATTTCAGCACCCTGTGAATAGCTTTTAGTTTAAGACCATTTTCTAAAGCCTGTTTCAGATTCCTATAGTGAATCACATATCTTCTTTTAGCATTTAGTGTAGCCATTAATTTGATAGTTTGAGTTTTTGATACAGGCGGTTTTCCAGTCTTCGGATCAATATGTTCAGGACAGAATGGGATGTCCTTATGCAAGTCATGTATGGATTGCGGATACTCCAAATCCACCTCCAAGATATAGCCATTATTCGCATTATCAGGAACTGTTGTCACGTCGATGTTGGTGTCCACCCATTCAAATCCTCCGTAGGGTAAGGGCTGGCTCATCGCCCATCCATATTGATTATTAACGTCATAGTACATAAGATACACATCGGGGTTAGAAGGATCATACGTTGGTAAATATTTATTGTTTGCCGATGCACGCCGTTCCGAACACACTTGACTAAGTCCTCCACGTATCCCCTTTTCTATAAACAATAGCTGATCGATATCTGTCAACAACTCAAGTTCTTGATGAGTATGCTTTAACATCGCATCCCAAGTGAACCCTGGAAGGGTATAATAGTGGGCGGGGTCTAGCCCATAAGTTAAATGACAACTCGTACGAAATTGTTCAAAAACTTCAGCCAATAGCATCACATCGGTCTTAAGGTATAAGTCAGAATACTGCCCCAGGTTTTGAATATTAAATGTATCCCACACTTTTTGTGCGTGCACATACTGTTTCTTCGTAATTCCTACACCTTCTAGCTTATTGTAAAACTCTTGTTGACTAGGTAGTGAAGTGTAACCCAACTTTTCAAACGAATCGATAAAATCATATGGGTATACACCTTTTTAGTTAATCATTCAAACTTCTCATTTGTCAATCTAGAAAATTCATTTTTTAATAACGGATATTCGTTTAGATATGAAGCCAATGTTTCTAAGGATGAGCTCATAAAGCGGAAGCTATCGATGAATCTGTAGCTAATCAGGTTCTCAGGAATATATTTTGTGAAGGAGATATATTTTTCCTTTGTTACTGGTAACACTTCCACACGGCCATCCAAATCTACAGCAATACTTTTAATTATGAAATGGCTGTCATAACCACGCAAGTTGTGGAAAACTATCGGAATTGTACGAGAATCTTGATACTTGATATTACAACTCTCGTACGCTGGTCCTCTGTAATTATTAGTCGGCACTAAATGATTATGATCACGAACTTTTTTGTCTTCTGGACTGAACGGCTTCTCACAAATATAACAATGTGTTGCAGTCGTTAATGCAGCTTCTTGTTTTCGTGTCAACGGAGACATATCATAGGGACATAAAAATACCGTCTCAACGTCTTCTGCAAACTGACGTAGCTCCATAGTAAACCACTTCACACAATCTTCACCCTGATATGACCGATAAAATGATAATGAGTCATCATAGTCACATTTCACATAATATCCAACACTATATGGCACATGTTCTTGGTACTTCTTTACCATTCCGGTAGACTTCAATATACATTCCAGATCTGCATATACAATAAATGGCACTTTAACTTTGTTTTTGAAATTTTTGAAACGAAGGATCTTGCATTCTTCTGTAGGCAGTCGAGGCACACATAATTGTTTCATTTTGCAGTCAATAATATGATTACACAATTTTTCTTCAGTATTAAAGTAGTGTAGGCAGCGACCACAATAGTGTTTCTTGGCATGATCAGAATTAAGTTGTGATGACACCAGCCGACTCAAGTCTTTTATCCATACATAATGGGTGTTGAATGTTTCAGATCCACCGATATATATAAAGCATTCCATATCTTCATCATAATATTGGTTATGAATCATTAGGAGATTCACATGTCTATTTTTCTTATTCTCCGATACCAATATAGGAACGGTAGTGAACTTGTGTTTCTTCAATTTTAAGGCGTAGACGTTAATTGATATATCATTTTGCGACTCAAAGTTCTTGATCTGATTAAGCGTCATCGGAAACTGGATTCCTTTTAAGTTCAATTTTTCAGAGTAGTGTGGATATTTGGACACTCTTTCGGGGTGCTGATCAGCTGGATGTAACGCTGCCATTACGGACCAAGCGAAGCAAGCTCGGTCATTATTCTTCACATTGATACATGCATGTTTTTGTTTGATCTCAAGCGGCAGCTCAATATACGAAAATCCTCGCAGGAGATTACATTTGTTGATGTTAATCCCCAAATTAATTATATTTTGCAAACACCACCCGCTGTCTCGTTCTTGGAATTCCTCCAACTGTGTCACTAATGGTTCCATAACTTTGTCCATAAACCATTTGTCTAGATCGGTGTCTCTGAAGATGGCGGCATTAGATGTAGTGAAATATTTATATTCTTGCATAAGCTTGGCACCAGTTGCTATTTCAAACTCCCCACAGAATGGTGTGTTAACTTTTATAGCTTCATCCATTTTTAAAGCATTCTGGATTCTTCTTTTGAAAAGACTTTTACAGTCTATTAGAAATTTTCCAATATCCTTATGCTTTAGATTGCTTATTAATCCAGTCCTAATACGTCCTTTAAAGGCTGAGATGGAATCTTCCCAATGTACTCTACTTTTAGCAGTTTTTTTAGTTTTAAGTCCTGCCCCTTTTTTCTGGGCTACTTTGAATTGCAAGCGCATAGACTTAATGCTTGCCAACGAAGCCAATAGCTTCTGCTTCTCACCAATGAATTTTGCATTTCCAATCGCAGTGTTTATACGACGAATCCCCATTCGGCATTCACGAAGACCATTCATAATTATGACATCATCATGCGAAGTCTGCACTAATCTAAGCAGAGCAGCTATATACTGCACTAAATCACCAAAGAGAGACATGTTGCTCATTAAACTTTCTGTAACAGAATGACTGATGTTAGCACGCGCTTCCGTATTTATACTATTTTCCTCACCCCATATTTTTATCGATTAAAACTTATTCTAAAAATTTTTAAAGTATGAATTATTAAAAGCTACGCACCTTTAACAGGAACTGGAATATTAATAGGTATGATTATACAAACTTCTAGACACGATTGAATACGTTTTAAAGATAGATTTGCTCGATGAAAAACAACTAAAAGTCTATCGACAGGCAGCGGTTTATATACCCACAGATGAGCGGGAGTGGGGGAAGGGTTCAGAGATAACATAATTATAAACTCGAAATTTGGATCAGTCGTCACTTCTACAGTAACTTCTAGAATGTTTACCAAATAAGGTCAGAGAATAATCAAATTTCACCCTATGGGGTCAATTTCACCCTATGGGGGGCAATTTCACCCTATGGGGCAATTTCACCCTATGGGGCAATTTCACCCTATGGGGGCAATTTCACCCTATGGGGCAATTTCACCCTATGGGGGGCAATTTCACCCTATGGGGCAATTTCACCCTATGGGGCAATTTTACTCTATGGGTCAATTTCACCCTATGGGGCAATTTCACTCTATTCTGATGGAGATAAATTCATGGAACTTTGTCATTAAAGCACCCACAACCAGACTTAGATCTGATTACGCAAATAAAGAACTAGTTTAACATTGTTGCAATATCACCAAGTTATACGCAACAACAAACTTTAAATAAATTGTCTCTGAAACTTAAATGGATTTTAGCATTACAGTGGTACTATATCTGGTCGAACCGAGAAACACTACAATTAAAGTGATGACGAGGACAAAATCGATGTGAATTGGCATAGCTCTAACTCCCAGCAGGTGGGGTTGGACCTGTCTGACCGCAGAGTCTACAAACAGAATGATTGAATTAGCGCACATACCAATATTTATAGTGTACCCCCGCCCAAATAGCGAACTGAAGTCATCTAATACATGCAAGTCATTAAACAGACTAAATTGTGATTAATTAAAAAACAAGCGCACTGTGACGGGTATACCAAAAACAAATTGCAACAATTTAACCGAACTTGTTTAATGTGTTTTAAGACCGCCACGGCCATCATGACGGCCACCCCATCGCGGCAGCCACGTTAGAGCCAGGACAATCATGGAGACTGCTAAATACTATGTATTGTTTACTTATTGTGATGATATTTGAATGCAAGGTAGCACAGTGCATTAACGTTTACCTCATAGCCCAGTCGCTAGACTTTAGATGTTGAGTTGGAACTATGCCGCAAGCACCATGGATCTAGCTTTGGTCAGAGGCACATGCAAAGGCAACCACACACACAATTATCACAACATATTACGCAATTATAACAACATAGTTAACCAAGCCAAAATCATATTCTTTACTAAACAAAATATTGCTGTGTATTTCAGAAATTACAACACTATCTCAGTCAAATGTTACTAATCAAGAATGTGATGGCTATACAAACCGATAAAGCATACTTAAATATAGTAATAATTGTCTATACAAAATACAAAAATAACCCATTTGCAAATTCTAAATCAAAACCCAAAACGGCGCTAGATATAAATATAGTAATTACATCAATCGATGTGTATTACTAAAATAATGATATAATCACTATTACAAATTTTTTATATTTTGCACCGTTTTCAAGTCATCATCAGAAAAACCCTAAACGGCACTACATACTAATATGACAATTGCTCCAATCAATGCGGTATATTCAAATATAAAAATAATTGTCTTTACAAAATTTGGCTATCTTTAGCTGTTTTCAAGATATAAAGTGAAATCCAAAAGGGCAGTAGATATTAAAATAAAAATTTTACTAATTGATGCGCCAGGCGAAATAATGAGAAAATTGTTTTACTAAATTTAAATATCTCTAACCGTTTTCAAGATATAGAGCAAAATCGAAAAGGGCACTAGATATCAAAATAAAAATTTTACTAATTGATGCATCAGGCAAAAATAATAAGAAAATTGATTCACTAAATTTAAATATCTCTAACCGTTTTCAAGATATAGAGCGAAATCGAAAAGGGCACTAGATATCAAAATAAAAATTTTACTAATTGATGCATCAGGCAAAAATACAAGAAAATTGACCCATAGAGTGAAATTGCCCCATAAGGTGAAATTGCCCCATAGGGTGAAATTGCCCCCCATAGGGTGAAATTGCCCCATAGGGTGAAATTGCCCCATAGGGTGAAATTGCCCCATAGGGTGAAATTGCCCCCCATAGGGTGAAATTGACCCCATAGGGTGAAATTTGATTATTCTCTGATCTTATTTGGTAAACATTCTAGAAGTTACTGTAGAAGTGACGACTGATCCAAATTTCGAGTTTATAATTATGTTATCTCTGAACCCTTCCCCCACTCCCGCTCATCTGTGGGTATATAAACCGCTGCCTGTCGAGTGGAGCGTCAGTTCTTATTCAGCTTTGTAACAGGCAAGTCTATCTTTAAAACATACAAGTCTTTATTAAGTGTAAAAAGTTGATTGTGTGTTACTTGTTATAGAACGTTGAGCTGCCAAAATGAATCGTTTCTTGGAACTAATAAAAAATATTGCCGCCCTCCATGGTTGGTGCAACACCATCATAGTATTGAACAGGTTGAGGAAGGGTTGCGGCTATGCAGGGTTGGAATGCGTAGATTACAAGAAAGTATTTGTAACGCAGAATCTAATTCGAACATCCAAGCACCAAGTCCCCACTATCGCCCTAAGCCCGCACGATGATAAACGCCACTTGCTTCCTGGTTCGTATGCAACACTACCTGTTGGACATTATTCAATTCTGGAGCAAGAGGAAATATAATACTTATTGCAAATGTAGAATATTGATTGTAAATATATTATCCTCAATAAAATTTTATATAGTTTAGTGTTATCCTATTCTTAAAAACTGAATGTAATAGGCGTCGTAGGTGTTGGTTGAAAAGTAACCTGAATTGACCCTCAATTCCTCCTTATGGGGATTACAATGCTTGGTACAAAAATGACCAGAACGGACCTTAGATTCTCTTATGGGATTTAACATGGGGAAAACCGGTTTTTTGTCCTAGAACGAAGGTACCTTACCTACTTTTATTACTCAAATAGATTGTTTTAAATAAATAGATATTCAAATGTTTTTATTATTCACCAATTTTCTCTTTTTGTTGTTAAATTTATTCCAAAAATTGACTGTAACAAATTTGGTTTGCTCAAACTAGTGGCAAGTATGTATGGTGTCCTTATATCAACCTTTTTAATGTGTATTTTGGTTTCATACATGTCAGAACTAATCTCAATAACGACAAATTAGCTAAAAACTTTTTTCTTAGATCTGCCACATTTCTGCGGCATCGTACTTTTATGTAGAAAGTTCGTATAATTAAAATCACAACATTTTTATTTTTAATGATAAGCTGATCGTGTTTGGGTTAGCAATAAAAAATTTTTGTAGTTTTCCGGAAATACACTCTTTAGGAATTTTCTAGTCTGTGAGGTAACATTTCTCAAAATGTGTGCTAACAGGATACTTTCTAATATCAGTAGCCAATATTGACCTGTGCTAATTCCTATTTAATGAAACAAGTGTAATAAAAAAAATAGGCTGACAAGATGGTCTATTTTATATCAGGTTAAAATATAATCGAGGTTGAATCATAAATTACAAAATATAAGTACTCATAGTTGTAGCATTGAAAGATATTTGACTAAGAGCTCTCTATTTTTCAGGCAGTTTTGGATAACAGTTTTTCCCCATCGTTTTGAATCCTTCAAACGCTTGCTACATGATATATTTGGAGACAACGCAGTGTACGAAGTATATGGAGATTTTAAAGAACTTAAGGAAGTTGAAGAACCAATATTTTACATGCACGTCGTTCAGAGATCTTTTATGTAAGAGAGTAATTTAATGTTTTACTTAAATTAAGAAACGTCGGGTATAATAATAAACTTCGGTTTTAACATCTCTGTAGTGTAAATATTATACAACGGTGAAATCGTTATGCTAGTTTGAAATATTTTGCCTATATTCATACAACTCAACAATATGTTTTATTAGGGCTCGTTGTTGGCTGCATTGACAACATTCCAACTGTATATTATTATATTCTATCTTGAAAGAGCTTGTAATGTTTTTGCTTTGCAGCATGGCCTCAATAGAATTAGGCGACTTTTATCAACTAGGTTGAAAACTAAACTCCCCAGGCCCTCATTCAGCCCATTTTCAAAAATGGACGTTTTATGTATAACAATTTACTTCTGATTAATGATTATCATTTGCAGAGAGTTCATAGTAGATGTAAAATCCTTTAAACACATTTCACCATTCTTTAAGACATTATCTCGGTTGAAACTACACGACCATTGAAAGTTACGTCAAGCGACAATATTATTTAGGTTTTCAGGCAGGCTTGGTCTAAACTATCTTACTTCAAAATTTTCGCCTTTCTCGAGTGACCATTACAGCATCGGAGATGATAACCAAACCGAAATTTATCGCTCCTCCTTTAATATGTCCGGTTCTTCACTATGGAATTCGATTACTGTTATTATAACAAATTTTCCTTCAATCTCTAAGTTTCGGAAAACACATCGGAAGTTTCTGCTATTGCATCAGTACCTACATCTGTGGTACTTGGATTTTGAGATGACGTACCAGGTGGGTGAATATTTTTATATGTATGTGTATGGTTGAGTATGTACACGTGCACGTTTGTGTTACTTAGAATATGTGTGGAAGGCGCCACAGTGTGTGTGTGTGTGTGTGTGTGGGTGTGTGCGCGTGTGCGTGTGCGTGTGCGTGTGCGTGTGCGTGTGCGTGTGCGTGTGCGTGTGCGTGTGCGTGTGCGGGTGCGTGTGCGTGTGCGTGTGCGCGTGTGTTATATACGAAGATAGTTCAGTGAAAACACGTTTAGAAGCCATGAAATAGTATTTACTCAACGAATTTAAAAGCAGTCTCCATTAACATTGTGGCATGGGTCCCACTGTTGGACTAGTTTATAAAATTCCGGCTTGGAAAATGCTTGCGGCTGTTTGTGGAACCATTCTATAACACTACATTTGATTTTTCAATGTCCGACCCGAAGATACTGCATTAGCCAGGAAACGACATTTTTGTAACTAGAAAATTTTGAATTTTGGTGAACCCTTGATGTTTCAAACAAAGCAGGAATCTTTAACGCGCGTGGCATCACTCACGCACGGGACCTCCATTTTATCTCATCCGAACGAGGGCGTATTTTTGTGAAAAAGGCTCATCCAACATTTTTCAAACGGACCATGTCGGGATTCAAACCCGGGACCTTGGGCATAGTAGTCGCATGCATACTAATTATACCAACTACGCCACCAAACCGCCACCATTCTACATTATAATGTAAATAAGGGCCGCTATACTTGCGGC
This sequence comes from Platerodrilus igneus, assembly GCA_036346225.1. Taxonomy (NCBI): domain Eukaryota; kingdom Metazoa; phylum Arthropoda; class Insecta; order Coleoptera; family Lycidae; genus Platerodrilus; species Platerodrilus igneus. Next base: position 395,438 of record JARFIW010001148.1, read on the forward strand.
CACGTCCCCAATACTTCACCCGAAGGTACTACATTGGAGTTAAATTCGAAAAATAAACGTGTTTCAAATTTTTTTCCTGATTTCAAAATTAATCGATTCTAAATTAAAATCTACTATCTGAAGCTAAAACTAAAACTAAAATTGGGGTTCCAATAACAGTATCCCGAGGGTTGATTTTAGAGTGTGCTCGAACAACAAGACGTAAGCAAAAATGAAGGGGAAGGGATTTGTAATACGAGATAGCAGTTGCCAGCTCTGCCTACCAGTGCGACCTGAAGGGTCGACTTAAAGCTATCCAAAACTGGCTAACTAATTTTAAAAATGAATTCAATTTTTAAGCATACGTCAAATGTGTTACTAATGAATCCAGCTATTTTGCATGCTTTATAAATTTATAAATTCGTCTTCCTGGTCTGAATATTTTACTTTACCTAAATTTGTCCCTAGCGTTTCCTATCATTCCGTAACTGACATATTATAAGTACAATCTTGTTTCCTATAGATACTGCGACTAAAAGTTGGTGGCAAAACGCCAAACATATAAAATCGAGCCACAAAACAATAAAATACAGGCAAATATATAATTATAAAAATAAATATCAATATAATATAAATATAATATTAATATATGAATAAATATCTAAAATAAAGCATTAAGCATGTAGCAGAGCATAAAATTGCAATTTACCAGTTGCACTCGCATAAGCATTAAGACGGCTAACACCATTATACACAAAAAACATACTCGTTAAATTATTTAAAAATCTTCTTATTAATACAAATCAATACTTATGCGAGTTCAGCCGCCACAATTTTATTCTTACCTCCAATATACATTTCTCCAGTATCCGAGGATCTGGTCGCCTGCTTACATCTATTTGTAACTTACTGCTAGGGGAGGTGAGTGTGCACTGCTAAAGACCTGGTGGGTATGTACAAAACGTTCTGGGGGTCATAATCACTGTCACTTTTAAGTCCTGGAGGGATGTGCGGTTTCACTCTATTTTAGTTCTTTAGTTTATTTTGTTGTTTTAATTTAATTAGGTTTTCTGATTTAGTTAAAAGCCCGGTTAAAAGCTTTGATTATACTCGATATTGGTCCCCAAGGTAACCCACTATACCGGAAAAATAATAATAACAACTACAGGCCAATGCACTACATATAATCAAATAAGTATGTTCCCAAGTTATAACACACAAACATATACATTAAAATACTCAAAAAAAGGGTTCCACGTAACGTAACCCAGTGGGACAACAGTAATACACCTAAACACTAGTAGTGAGATTAAATAATTCAAATTCCACTATGTACAATAACTATCGTTGCAAATGACTGACTGTTACATCTTTAAACGAGCATAGCCAAATCAAGCCAACGATATTATCAACAAACAAGAACTATATCGAATCAACTTATGTTTGAAAATGAAATTTTTATCTGCGCGTTGTTGGCGCTTATAACGTGGCTAGCGTATGGGAATATGCCTGTAATAGAAAAAGACTTAAAGTAAAATAAAAATTACATTAAAACACATAGAACCACGAAGCATCCTAAATTATACCGTTTAGCAAAAAATGGTGCACAACAATGAACAAATGCCAAACAAAACGAGAATCTACGCTTTCGCGATTCTGGGACTAAAAGTTCTAGAAAAACAAACAACAGCCATTTCCGTAAAATAGATGGCCTGAAAAGTTAAAAAGAAATTAACCCTGGCATCAAAACCGGCAGCTCTTGCATGCTATCCGAAATCATTAGCGCTGAGCTATTACGCTTGACAATTATAGAAATGTCGTTTGTTGTATTCATGTATATACAAATGTCATGTTAAAAATGATTTGATTTTCTAAAAATAGATAACGTCTTTGAAAAGTAAAAAAACGATTAACCATAGGCATCGAACCCGGGACTCCGGGCATGCTATCCAAAATCGTTAGTGCTGAGCTGTTGCGCTCGATGGTTACTGATTATGTTGTTTGTTATATTCATGTGTATTGAAACATCACTTTAAAAAGTCTTTCTCAGAAGATAGATGGCGCCTTTGAAAAGTCAAGCTAAAGGATACACTATGGCAACGAATCAGGGACCCATACCTGGTACCTGGAATAGTAGGAGCTAAACTATCGCCCTCTACAATTATAGAAATGTGGTTTGTTCTACTCATGTATTTTCTAACGACGCCCAAGTTTCTGAAAAATTTATTGCCAATTTTTAAATATTCGGTCGCGTACCTACTTTTCTGTCGAATAAATTAAATATTTAAAAATAGAAGCTGTACAATAAAGTCAGCATCTTTTTAGATTCTTAATCTATTTGTAAAACTAGAAATGTATATTAGATATTTTGAAGAGTTTCATTGTTTCATTTCGAAATTAAATCGGTTTTCCCAAATTTTGATGCTATTGCTTTGCCCGCGTCTGACGGTGTTTGTGATCCAACCTTGACAGAATTCTAATTATTTCCAGAAACTTTACTTACAAATTATAAAACAAGCAGATCTCCTACGGGAAACCGGCGCCGAATTCAGGCTCTAGGTAGATTAATTAGCATTTTCGTGCATATTAGGCATTTCATAAGGCGCAGCGACGAATTTTGAAAACCATCTCGATCTTATTTTTCCGTTATGGTCTTCCGCTGCGGCATCCCTTCGGTTCTCGTACTACGCGTTCGAATCTAAAGTTAGGGAAAATCGCGGTTTTCGTACACCTAACGCGGACGTCACCTAAAAAGTAAGAATTTTTGAAAAAATCGCCACCTATCGAAATATTCCGTTTTGCTTCACGAAACCCAGCCTACCGCTAAAGCACCGTTAACGCCTATCCCACCGAACCCTCCACCACCGCCTACTCCGGAAGAGTTACGAAATTAGCCTACGCTCTAATCTCTCAACTGCTGGAGCAAAATCAAGCTATCAAGATTTATAGTTATTTAAAAAACGACCTCGTTTAATTGTAATTATATAAAAAAGCTGTGGTATCGTAGAGTGCAGCTGCTCCGTGACACAGGTGATATGCATGTGGCTTCTGAGTTCAATGTCCCGGGTTCGAATCCTCACTTGGTCCGCTTGAAAAATGTTAGACGAACATTTTGCACAAAAATACGTTCTCTTTTAAATGAGAGGTAAACTGTAGATCACGCATGTGGGTGTTGTCACACACGTTAAAGACCCCTTCCTTGCCTAGAACAGCAAAGGTTCGACAAAGTTTAAAATTTCTATTTAAAAAATACTTGTTTCCTGACCAACGTAGTACCTTCGGGTGGAGCATTGGAAAATCAAATTTAAAGTGGTATCTTTGAGTGATAGGAATATGTTTAAAAGTTTTTGCCATAATGGGTTTCCGTGAGTGATTTTGGGGGACAGTTACGTTCGTTTAACTAGCCCCATTTTAATTTTCGAATGTTGGTTTGCGTAGGATAACTATTATAAACCCAACCGGGCAATTAAAAAATATTTATGCTATTTTTGTTCTTGCACCAATGCTTATTTAGCGGTAACACAGAAATCTCACATTGCCGTTAGAATACATTTCGGCAGGCTGTCTTTATATGCAGGTTTAGTTATGATGGGATAAGTATATTGCAGTTACCAAAAACCATTAACGGCCTAAGTGAGGGAATGTCATTATAAATACAATAATTGCATAACGAAAATTGAAAATGTTCAAAAAAGATTTCTAAAATATTTGATGTTTCATGAAACTGGAATTTATCCACAGTTTATGAGATATTCTGAATTAGTGAGTAGATTTAAATACTTATCTTTAGAACGCAGAAGATTTTTAAAAATATTAATGTTTGCTTTTTCAATTTTTCATTCGGAGTTTGATTCTAATCTGAACTTTATTAGTAAATTTTATTTTGTAGTTCCGAGGTTGTGTAGTAGGTCTTTTGAATTAGTGTACACACCAAAAATACACACTGATAATATGATCAATTCCCCTCATTATAAAATTTGTAAAGCCTTAAATAACACAAATTATGCAGTTGATTGGTTTTTGACTGTTTCAAAAGCAAAGTTCAAAAATGAAGTTTGCTTGCTGTTATCGTATGAGCAAGACCAGCCTAATTTAAATCACTTGTTTAAGTACTAGATTAACCTTGTTCCTAATACTACATAATGTACTTTGTAATTGTAATGAATTGGAATACTTTGTGTTAGTTATTTTAAAAACATATGGTTTATTTGCAATTTGTAGTTTGTATATTATTCTTAAGTTTCTTTGTTTTTTATTTAGTGATTTATGTGCTGTAATCTAACATGTTACTAATGTGTTTGAACTAATATTCGTCCGATCCCTTTATGTTAAGCAGCCTGTTATTGGAACTTATATTCTGTTGGTTGCTATGTACAATAAATAAATAAATAAATAAATAGCAAACAGGTATCGTGTTGTTTACTCATTTACAGTATGTAAGTTTGCTATATTACAAAATTACTAAGAAATTAATGAGCAAACCATTGTCGTTATTACAAGAATAAGGATTTAGTTTGTTTTGTGTGATATTACCTTTATATTGATGGACAATTTAGTTAATTGGTTTAGATAATGTATATAGACTTAATAATTATCCATTAGTTGTGGTATTTCATTAGTTACTGGTGCTGATAAGTTGATTGCGCCTAGCTGCACTACTGTAAATATTTATTTTGTGTCTTAAATTTAGTAAACTTTATGAGGGCGAGTTCGCCATAGTCAATGTACTAAATAAGTAGGTAAAATTCTTGTTACATTTATATTTATATTTATAAGTTACATTTTTTATTGGTATATGCTACGGAGCAAAAATATGTGTAAAGATGCAAGAATAAACAGCACAATTATTCTGTGTTAATAGTCAAGTGTTGTATTTTATTGTACGGGAAGACTAGCATTCTATTCGCAAGAATATGTTGCATATATACTAATCACCTTTATTCAGGCGTATTGGGTGGTGTGTTCTTTTGTTTCATTCTTTAGACCCCAATCTCCGACAATGTTAACATGGCATTCATTTTCTTCTCTCTTTCTCTATTATCGTAATTCAGGAAAACATTCTGTTGCTCATTTCGTTTCTTTCTTCCTGGCCCGCTCCTCTTACATGCAACAGTTTAAACACTGCAAAAGTGGTTATTTTTAAAAAGTTTTTTCTCCTTCTTCTTTTGCAAATTTTGAAGTATTCTCTAATTAGATGTAAGAATGGACTTTATTGTCCAAATCTCGCCAGCGTTACTTCGGCAGTCAATAAGTATTTGCATAAATGCTATTTAAATAATAGTAAAGGTATACAACAAATACAATACATCCTTGAAAATAGTCTAATATCGACCTTTTCCAATAAATAATTTCTTTAAAGATCTTTCGTACCCTTCCGGTATCTGTGGCATCAGATGAATGTTTATTTTCTAGACTTAAATTGATAAAGAATTATAAAAGGTCAGGCATATTTCAGAAAATGTTGTCGGGATTAGCCCTTTTGCTCGTGCAATCTGAACTTTTAAATACTATTAATATAGAGCCTATCTTAAAAAATGTGCGGCAATCAAAAGTAGAGAAGTTCAATTTTTATAATGTTCATGTATACACAGATTATGTTAAATTTTTAATATCAAAATTTAATTTAGTAATTCCTTTAAGTAAAATTAAATATGAAAGCTATTAAACAGTAAAATTATGCATTGATACTGTACAGTTACGTATAATACATATCTGTTAATTATAATTTACTAACGCAAGTTCACTTTTAAGTTCTTAGTAGTTTTAAGTTGTTTTGGTTTTTGTGATTGTTTCTTTTTTCTAATATTAACAATATATGTCTAAATAAAAAGCCTATAGTTTAATTTATTTTAATTAATGATTATTTATTAAAAGGATATCACATCTTGTTTTTTGTACCCCAAGTCATTTGTTTTAGTGCGCCATGTTATGTAGTAGCATACGAGAGACTTTTTATATCGCGACAAACCTACCGCCCAGTTAGTCTCTTATCAAGACTTACAAAGGTTCAGAGGATTTAAATTGAACTGCGTAAATTATTATGAAACTAAAAAATTAATTATTACAGAACTGCCAATTTGATTCAAAACAAGGTCACAACATAAAATGGCAAGTCGTTTATATCACAAACTATAGTAAACATAACTATAAACTTTAATAGAAATACGGCAACGACAATGATATTGCTGAGGCATTTGATGAACTTCCGATAAAAGAACTGATCTACAAACCGATCAAATTAAAATTGTCAGCTTACCTAATAGAATTCATTTGTTTATATCTAATTGAGAGATTTTTCAGAGTAAAAGTCAACAAGAGTATCTCCAATCTGAAGTTGGGCAAGAATCTATTTGCTCCCCAAAAAAATTTACAATCTATATAAGTCAGCTACCCTCATTCCAAGAATGACTACTTCGTTATATGCAGATGACATTGCAATTAATGCACACGGATTTTTAGCAACAATCTCTACACAAAAGCTATTTCAGCCGATATCTAAGGTCAAAAGATCTTAGTTAAATAACTTCTCTCGCAAATTTCAAAGTCCGTAACATCTTCATTATAGTCTCTATCATAACTGCTCGCGATTTTCAAATAATATTAAAAGAGTACTTAAGAACATTGAAAAGCAAGTTTAAAAATTGCAATAGTATTTATATCACAGCTCTATAATAAAACACTAATTTGTTTCAAACAAATTATTAACTATTTAGGTGTCATTTTTAAATCAATGACTTAATTTTAAAGATAATAATAATTAAATTCTCTGCAGATATTTTGATTTTGTTGTAACGTATTTTTTTCTAGTTACACTATCGGTCTTTAAAATAAAAATAAAACAGGTATAATTTAAAATATTTAATTTGTGAATTACCGTCCAATAGAAATTAATACATAAAATTGATAATAACACATAGATTCTTTTACGTTTATGCTCTAAAGTTCGTCACTAAGCTCTTTCGAGTTGTCAATTTGTACACTTCATTATCAGCGTTCGAACGGGCAAGAGGTTTTACAAGTTAGTGGAGTCAAGATGGTCGTGTTTAAACACGTGGCCTCTAATAGAGTAAGGAAAAGAAAATAATTGATAAATTCTTGGTGTCTGGAGGTCGAGTCTAACAGCGGTGGCGTTAGCATGATTTCCTATAAGCTTCGCTCAGAGCAGTTCAGTTGATCCCTGCAGGCCTAATAAGATGGAAGCCCCTTTTGACATCATTAATACATGCAATATCTCCGATAATAACTTAAGACAATTTCTTAAGGCAATATTTTAAAGCAAGAACATATATGGTTACGTCTTATATAATATAAAATGCAGTAACGTAGAAGTCAATTTCACATGTGTTCCGCATATTTCCACTTCACCAATAAATAACATCAAATAAGGAAATTTTGGAGCTTAAGTTTTGTTAAAAAAATTCATTCGAGCTGACGTTGGTTTTGTAATATAATCGCTGTATTCCGAAGAACTTTGATGGTTATGGAAATTTCCGACAGCTAAGGTCAAGGTCCTATATCTTTCGTTCAAAGCAGTTTTGTAGTACGTGAGTGTACCTTGAGATTTAGTCACTTTGAACATTAATTAAATTGCTATAAAGAATATAACATTTAGAATTTGAGTAACGTAAAAAGCTTTTAATGAAACAGCAAATTAAATAACAAATCTATTGTGTGTCAGAATGTTTACACGTACACAAAGTGTACATTTGGTAAAGCTGTAAATCACATCTTATGTCAGATATATAAAAAAACAAAGATTCAGTTGTCCTATCTAGACGTCATATGCCGTCTTAATTTAATTTAAAATATGTTTACATATTTTGAGGTCATGAACTTGCATTTTTCATCGACTTGTGAAATTCGCGTATTTACTGTTAAATAAAAATAAATTAGAATAATTACATTCTACAATATCAGCACTTTGATAATTCATTTTTATTGTAAAGGTCAACGAAGTACTTCATTGATTTAAAGAAACTTATGTATTATGAGTAACTTAGAAATTCCAAGTCAATATACTTAAATTTTATAGAAAAGATCCATTCAGAGATCTTTCTAATTTTGAATGCAAAACTTCACTAGTCTATTTGTTCTAGAAAAATTATTAAGAGAAAATTTTATAAAGATACAAACTTAAATATTGTAGTTACATATATTCAGAAATTTATTCAAATAGAATCTATTTTGTTTTTGAATGACTTTTTATTATTTAGAATTCAAAAAAAAAAAATTTTACAAGTCATCCCTGATTAGAAATAGAGTGTGATGAAAACGAATTCCCTCGGTATATATTTTAGTAGCCTAAATTCTATTATTTTATTTTTGGCAAATATTTTTGAGGACACAAAAGTGTCCATGTTGTACCTTTGTTTGTTCACAGGTCAAGCCGAGACATCTGTATGACATCTGGTGTTTGAAGTCTTGGTAAATGTGTTTTAAAGAGTGAAATTCAGGTTTTATGGCTATGTTAGTGGTGTTAAGATGAGGTTTCCGCATTCCCCTTATACAAGCACAGTTAAATTTTGTTGGTTATTGTATTGAAAAATACGGTGGCGCTCATTAAATATATTTTTGGTCTTTTAACAACCCATGACCCAAGCGCATGATCTACCCAGAGCTAACACTCGACTAGCCGTTTATGTCTTAAGAGTTTTTCTTTATCTCAAGCCATTCTCCAACCAACTTTACCTTGGGCTTACATTAATAAGAAGAAATTCTCGACCTTGTGATATCAGGTTAGGGTTTAGGAAATTTAAAGGTGTAATTTTTTTAGCTGATAGTCACAAGGATAAAGTTAATAATAAATAAATAATCAAGAAAGAAATTATTATATTCTTTACATTGTTTCTAGCCCTAAATACAGGTTTCTCTTGCGGAGTTGAACCAGGTAACTGGGTCATTTCGAGTGCCTTTTTTATCGGATAACCTGGTCAGATAGAGGTCCTGTTGTCTCGATGACGCGGCTTTGACTCGGTGACCTGGTTTTCATCCGGTCATTCGGTTTTGTCTTGGTGACCAATTTGTTCCTCTTGACTCTGATACTCTAATGTGTCAATCCTAGTTAATTAGCGAGATTGTATACAGATAAATACAAAAAAATATTAAAATCGTTAAACAGTATCAACAGTGATCAGTTTGCCACGCAAGACAGAAACATTTATTTTTCGTCACCTCGCAACCGCTGATAAATTTTGTTCAATTTCATACCGTACATAATAATTTTCAGTTGCCATATCACATCTTTTATTTTTTATAAGTATAGGTATTTAACATTTGATCTCAAACATATTCAAACATTAGAAAGCCAATCACATTTAAATAATAATTTCCTCTTATATTGCACCGTACAAGACTGTAGATTATTATTGTCATTGTCTGGATACTAAGCATAATTTTAAAGAAGTGTCGAATCAATTTCTGTTTTTTTTTACATTTGAAACCAAAAGCGTAGTACATACATACATGCATACATAGTACATGCATAGTAACGCCACTGTAATATTTAAGCAACGATGAGGTAATTGAAAAGAATTTATTAATATAGATTAATATAAACAGATTTTAGTAAATAACCGTCATAGGAAAGCTTATTTGTAAACATACTCACGATTTCAAAAATAAACCATTGAATTGTGGAATCGGACCAAAACCATTGTTATAAAACCCGCCATAAAAAATTAAAGTGTTACAAGTAAACCGCGGGACTAATTAAAAGCTCGCGCGTATTTAAAAAAGAAAACATGGTGGGTTTATCCTAAGAGTAATAAACTCATAAATCAATAATCATAAAAAATATATTATGAACGTAAGCAAACGCACCGTTTTCTAAACTATGAGAAGGAGATGATCGTGGACATAAACAGAATGACATTGAACTCGACAATAGGACAGCCTTAGCCGCACAATCTGTCAGAAAGAACAAAATCGAGTAATACCCTAGAACGTTGTAACTTTAAATACCGACGTATGATAAGGAAAAGGAGCTCTTTATGATTAGTTATTCGAGGCCAAACAACAGCACAGAGCAACCATTGTCGTGCAGGTAATGTTGTAAAAAGGGCAGTGAAAGTGACGTTATTTAAAACCACGGAACTGTTAAAAACAAGTTCCCCAAACGCGAGTGTAAACGCGAAATTTAAGAACACCGTTGAAGGTGAACGTGTCCTTGGAAGTTTTCATTTAACGCTAAGTTTGGGTATTGGATTACTTGCCACCCATTTCCTGCATTAAAATATTCCCTGAAGCATTGTAGAAAACAATTATTGAATTTTTGCTTTCCATCTGTCGAACATTACATGCTGTTATATACTTAATAATTGCGTGGGGTGCTACGTACCTATACGTAAGCGGAAGAGACAAGAAAAATGGCCGGGCTCAATTTGCGAGTAGAAGAAATTGCCTGAAATCAAAAAATTAAAAGTTCAGTACGACTTGCAATAGAAATCAATATATTAAGCTATAACAAAAAAAAATAAATAGTTTATTGAGTTAAACTGCATTTAACTTCACGGTTTCACCAAACTACAGCGCATACTCACCGAGAAGATATATACAATTTACAATTTTACAATATGTATAATGTTTACAATTACTGTCCGGTAATTTTGGGCTAAGTGAAAACGTTTTCCCCACCCCAATTGAAATAACTCGAAATGGATTCTAGTTCCGGCAATATCTAAGTATAAAGAGAATGTATACTAGCAGTACATCAAGAATTTTTTTTTCTTATCGGTTAAATGGCATAGGTATAAATAGTAACGTGAAAGAAATTCTGCTTGAATATATCGCACTCTTCAGTCACACCAGTAACAAGCGGGATACATCCAATTAGCATCCGGGAAATCCCTTCTTGATACAGTGGTATAAGAATCATTAGAGATGTCGGCAATTACATAAGACCCATACCCGTAGGTAGTGAAGAAACACTCACCCGCGCGTCCACGTTGCTAGATTGGTCTCTCCCCAAAAACAGAGAAGAACAGATGGACCCGAAACAACGCCATCCGCTCATACTTCCTACAAAAGAAGCGGCAACTGCTTCGTCAATCGGGCGTCAGTGTTGTAGCAATTTTATTTTCTACCTAGATATGTTCGTATAACTAATCCCTTTATTTAATAATAAATAATATAACGCATAATAATGCTATTCAATCTATTAATTAAATATTACCTATTGCCCAATAAAGTATTAGCATTCAGTTCAAATTAAAATTTTAATTTCCACGGTGACAAAATAAAAGCTTCTATTAAGTATCCTTCCTAGAGCTCCATCTATTCGGAAATTACGAAGTAACGTTGTTACCGGGCAGCAACTCGCTTAACGACACTTCTAACACAGCTGTGGTGAAAGCAGGTCGAATTGTTCTTAGAAACAAAGTTTTTGCTGTTTTTCGTGTTGGAAGCACGTACGGATCAAGTTCTGTTAAGAGAATGTCATCTCCGAAGGGCATTTTTGTTAGTCCATTTGTTGGAACAGCTCGCAGATGACGAAAGATTTTTTGGTTGAAAGACCGTGGTAACAGTAAGTAAAAAATCTGATTTTGTAACGATATTAATTAAAAATTTTCAGTGCAACTTATGTATATATGTGCAACTTATTTATATATGGTATTCAATTTAAATTACAAAGCAACTTTATTTATATATAATACGAAATTATACAGATAGTATTCAAGTTAATTTATCATGCATAATTTGATGGTTTTCGTGGTTTAATGTACATATAAAGCAAGTTTAAATTAAAATGTAGACTGGTATTCAGGAAACTGGTTTGCGTTATTTTTGATTAAAAGCAAGAAGAAATAAAGGTTTTACGCTTTATTGATGGTGTGGTCCTGGCGGAATTTAATTACTCAAAATGGAGGTCGAGTAATGTGATTTTCAGTACGCTGTACAATTATTTGTTCGAAATTGGAGATTCCCGTATTTCAATGCTGAAGTAAGATTCCTTTATGGTATTTTTCAGACAGACGGAGTTCGGGTATGTAGAAAATTTGTTTTCGTATGTTAGTTGAACTATGGACGTAGTAACGAGATAAATTTTTGTCTAATCAAGTTGAGTAAACTTCTAAATAGGTCAAGGACAGACCACAATTATATTTTTCAATATTAAGCAATAGGAATCTGTAACTTTTACTTACCTCATTCTTTTATAAATTCAATGAAACAACAGAAGATGTCATTACGTGTTAGAGAAAGTGAATTCTTATATTTATGAGAACTTAAAAATTAAATTTCTATGTTTGATATTTCATTCATACTTGTTGGAATTATCTATTGTAACGTTAAGGTAGATCTACCCTAATTAACATTTTTGTTATCAATAAGCAACAATTTAGAAAGCAACTTATGCTTTGTCAATTTGTTAAATAAAACCACATTTAATGTAATTGGTACTGATTATATCCAGTGCCTTTGTAAATAATTTTCACAAATTAAATTAATCATGATTTAAAGAAACAAAGATATTTTGTATAAAAGCACACAATTGAATACTAGAGGAATAGATTTTTATTTTCGAACAAAAGACTATTCTTTTTATTTAGGATGAATGGAAGATGATTTCAATTGAATATAAAAAATTTTTTGAGTATGAATGCACAAACAGTGCTTTTCTTTGTTTAATCTGTTCGCAGGTGTTGCAGAGGATTACTAAGGTCAAGGTCGAGTCATAAGGTAAGAAACTTTAGGGATTATGTGGTCTTTAATAAATCGTATAGCGGTTATAACATAAAGGTTTCCGCATTAGCCTTGTACAAGGGACTTGAGTAAGGTCTTCTCTGTATAGAAAAATACGGTGGCGCCTTATCCTTTATATTAGTGGTCGCAATTCAACCCCGACCCAGAGCTCATGTTCCACCCAGAGCATATAGTTCGACTAGCCGCTTTGCCTTTGAGATTTCCACAACTCTGAGCCATTTTCCATCAGAACTTGCCGTGGGCTCTCTTCGCTTATTGGAAATTCTCGTTAAACAAAATCCCAGAATATAAAAGGCTATAGTGTAATGGACAACCGTATTCGCCGGAAGAAGCTATAACAAGTACGATTAAAGATTAAATCATTTACAACGAAAAGTACATTTGTAAAACTGAAAGCACTTACCACATAACGGTGTGCACGAAATTCTGTAGATAATCGAAAACAACAAATATTCCTGGTCGTATGCAAAAAGAACGAATTGAACTCGTTTTATAGCAAGAATTAAAATTCAATCCCAATCCTATCATCCATCCCGCACATAGACATTCAATGCATCACAGCATATTATCAGAATTTTCAAATATTGCTTTCATTCTGTCACATATTTCATATTTGTCGTTCAAAAGTCCAAAACTTATCGTATAATTAACCGTCTGTAGCTAAAAATACGTTGGTTTATTGTTTGTTACAAAATATGCTAAATTCCAATGAAACAAATGCATTTTGTCACGTATTTCATTTTCTAATAATGACGTATTAAAATGCGTTTTCTTATTTATGCGTTTAAGACTTTTAATGAAACGATTTAATAGCTAGTATTCCAAATTGTTTATCTTTACCGAGTACATGATTATTTTGATGGAACTTAATGTATTTGAAACCTTATCTTTGTTCTATTCTTTAACTTAAAGCGTATTATGAGACGTATACATTCTCATTTTAACTAAATATTATCTAATTATTGAAAATGAGCTTCCTTCTTATGCATTAAATTAAATATACTTTATATACAGTGTGCTCGCAATTAACTTTTTGCAAAATAGTCAATGTTCTCCTATAATTGATGGAATTATTTGGTTTTCCTAAAGTTAAAATCATTTATATCTATCCTACGACCTCTATGACTTAATCTACCCTCTCATCATAACATTATATATATATATATATATATATCCATTTCGAATGGACCTGCACCTTGCCGAAGTTCTAAATTACTAAACAGGTGAAATGGCTTGCGTGTTCTAATGAGCTAAAGAGCCAAACTACAGGTCCAACCAAAGTAGTAGGGTCGTTAGTGAGGAACCAGACTAAGACAGGTCCCCGAAAGAGGGCAGCGGCTCTTTCGGTACTTAGATTGGCAGAGACCATAGGGGTCGGTATGGCAGTCTAAGACACACTACCGCGATGTGGAAGGCAACGGGAAACCACCACATTATCTCCCAAGTACACAGCGTACTTAAATTGTTACAAACATGATGGCATTCTCTGGGGTAAAAGATTCCGGAGTTAAAATAGTCCCCCATTCGGATCTCCGGGAGGGGACTACTTCGGAGGATGCGATCGGAAAGTTAAAAATAAGAGTTGGGAACATTCTGCGAGTCGGAGCGTGGAATGTTACAAGTATGAACCAAGTAGGTAAGCTAGAGAACCTAAAAATCGAAATGAATAGGTTATCACTAGACATAGTAGGGATCAGCGAAGTTCGGTGGCCAGAGGCGGGGGATTTTTGGAGTGGAGACTTCAGGGTAATTCATACAGGAGCAGAGGAGGGGAATTTGGGTGTGGGGATAGTTATGCGGAGAAAGATAGGATACTGTGTAGAAAATTACTTATAAAAGAACGAAAGAGTACTCATGGTTAGATTAGAATCTAAACCGGTAAACACAGTAATAATACAAGTATACATGCCCACCCCTAGCTACAGTGACGAAGAGGTAGAAGCCATCTACAAAGATATCGAAGACATATTAAGATACGTAAAAGGACATGAAAATTTAATAATTACGGGGGATTTTAATGCCGTGGTAGGTGAGGGGAGGGAAGGAGTGGTAGTAGGTTTATTTGGTTTAGGCACGAGAAACGACAGGGGAAATAGGCTGGTAGAATTTTGCGACAAGAACAATTTAATCATCACAAACACATTATTTCAACATCATGCTAGAAGACGATATATGTGGAAGATGCCAGGAGATATAGGAAGATATCAAATAGATTACATTCTTGTTAGACAACGGTTTAGGAATCAAGTAAAAGACTGCAGAAGCTACCCAGAAGCAGATATAGATACTGACCACAACATCGTAATTATGAAGGCCGCACTTAAATTTAAAAATCTAAAAAAAAGAAACGGAAAAGGCACTTGAACTTAGAGAAACTAAAAGATAAAGATATTCAAGTAAGATTCGAAAAAAAGTCAAATGAATTGCTGAATGATATCGGGAAAATATCTGAAACTAAGGAAGTAGAAACAGAATGTAATAACATTAAATCCAGCCTAGACATGGCGGCCAGAGATATTCTGGGGTATACACAAAAGAAAATAAAAACCATGGATAACAAAGGATATCGTGAATTTAATAGAAGAAAGACAAAATACAAAATAAATCAGACGAAACAGGAAAACAGAGATACAAAACCATAAAATGGGAAATTATTCGAAAATGCAGGAAAGCTAAAGAACAATGGATTGATGAAAAGTGCAAAGAGGTACAAACTAAGATGGAAATAGGAAAGACAGACGAAGCATACAAATTAATTAGAATGAATTTTAGGGATATAAAACCGTATAGCAAAAATATAAGGGACGCACAAAGAAACGTCATAGAAAACGTAGAGAAAGTGAGTAGATGGCAAGAATATATAGGGAATTTATATGCAGGAGAGGAACTAACTGCATTGGAACAGGAATCAGACATTGAAAATGATGACTTGGGATATCCTATACTTCGAGACGAGTTTGAATTAGCATTAAAGCGTCTGAAAAATGGTAAGGCGCCGGGTACAGATAAGGTGCAAGCAGAAACTCTAAAAGCCGCTGGACAAGCAGTAACAGAACGTCTCTTCCAACTTGTAAGCTATATGTATGAGACAGGCGAGATACCCAAAGATTTCAAACGTAGCTTCATAGTAACTATACCAAAAAAGAAAGGCGCGGATAGATGTGAAAATTTTCGAACAATAAGTTTGACAGCACACGTGTCAAAAATATTAACTAGAATTGTGCAAAGACGAATGGAAAAACGAGCGGAAGAAATACTAGGAGAAGACCAATTTGGGTTTAGGCGAAACAGGGGAACATGGGAGGCTATTTTAGCCCTGAGAGTGATAATGGAGAAAACAATAGAAAAAGGGGAAAGCATGTATATAGGGTTTGTAGATCTGGAAAAAGCATTCGACAATGTAAATTAGAAAAAAATGTTTGAAATACTCAAAAAGATTGGAATGAGTAGGGATAGACGAATAGTACATAGCTTATACAAAGAACAAACAGCAGTAATAGAATTAGAGCAGGAACGTAGAGAAGTAAACATTAGGAAAAGGGTGAGACAGGGATGTGCCCTATCCCCATTGATTTTTAACTTGTACATAGAAGAGGCAATGAATATGATCAAAGGCAGGAAGACATTTGGAATTACTATGCAGGGACAAAAAATTGATATGCTTAGATTTGCAGATGATATAGCGGTATTAACGTCTAGCAAGGAAGAGTTAGAAGCTGCTCTTAATGAAATGGAAACGGTTCTAACAGAGAGATACGGTATGAAAATTAACAAAACTAAAACTAAAGTTCTAGTCTGCAAAGGTGGGGAAAATAAATCAAAAACAAGAATACAAGTATTTAACACGAACTTACAAGAGGTTAAGGAATTCTGCTACCTAGGAAGCCAAATAACACAAGATGGGAAAAGCACAAAAGATATAAAACAAAGATTAGCACAAGGTCGTGCTACATTTAACAAGAAAAAGCAACTACTGTGCTCAAAGACCACAAACATAGAAACAAGGAAAAGATTGCTTAAAGCATATATGTGGAGCACATCACTGTACGGCTGTGAAGCCTGGACAGTAGGACAAGCGGACAAGAAAAAGGTAGAAGCCTTTGAAATGTGGTGCTACAGGCGTATGATGAAGATATCATGGTCAGAAAAAATTAAGAACGAAGAGGTACTAAAAATGGTAGGGAAAGAAAGAAATATGTGGATAACGGTAAAAAATAAGAGAGATAGGATGATAGGCCACATACTACGGCATGAGGGAATAGTGCGGAATATATTAGAAGCAGAGATAGGAAAAAAGAGAAGAAGAGGCAGACCTAGATTAGACTACTGCACACAGATAGTAAAAGATGTAGGCTGTAGAGGTTTCAGGAAGATGTGTAGGCTAGCCCAGAATAGAAATCAATGGAGGTACGCATCCAACCAATCTCAAGATGGATAAACTAATGACGAAAAGATAACTGTGCTTAAACATGATGATTATTATTAGTAACTACAAGAATTGGTTGGGCAATATTCTCGAATAATGTTAAGTGTGTGAAAGGATTTACTAGAAAATCATTATTTCGGCAAAAGTCTATGTGTTGGGGGATCTTGGTAGCCACAGGTTGTTTAACCTCCTTCACTGAATCTCGGTAAAATAGGGTATAAAATTAGAAAACAATAGAAAGGGAACGAGCTGAATACACATGCTGTGTGAGAATTTCAGGGAACTATGTAGGCTAGCTCAGAATATAAATAAGTGCAGGTACGTGTCCAACCAGTTTTGAGACGGAAAACCTAATGACGAAAAAATAAGCACAGATAAATTTGATGATTAGAATAAACAACTAGTTGTTGGTTGCGAAAGATAAATTGGAAAATATATTAAATTGCCAAATGGTTAAGTGTTGGGGGAACTTGGCAGCCACAGGCTGCTTACCTCCCTTCACAACCATTGAAGGTCGGAGAAATAGGGCATATAACTGTAAAACAATAGAAAGTGATCGAACTGCATCTAACAAGAAAGAACAGCGCCTATGAGAAAAGACACCAAACATAGAATAAGAAGAAAATTGTTGAAAGCATATGTGTGGAGCACAGCACAGTATGCCTATGAAATACGGGCAGTCTGATAAGCAGACAGAAAAACGGTAGCAGCCTTTTGAAATGCTGTGCTTCAGATGTATGAGGACGATAGCATGGACAGACAAAGATAATAACAAATAAGTTACAGAAATAGTAGGGGAACAAGGATATCTGGGGAAAAAGAGAAACAGTAGGGCGGAATACGTTCTAAGGCATTTTTGGGGAATAGTATGTGATATATTACAAGCAGAGATAGAAAAAAAGAGGTAGATGTAGACCTAGATCAGACAGTTATAGATGCAAACTGTGCATATTTCAGGGAAATCTGTAGGTTAGTTCAGAATAGGGAACAATGATGGTACGCGTCTAACCAGTTCTAGGACTGAAGACCTAATGATGATGATATATATATATATATATATATATATATATATATATATACGATTGTGTTGAAATTAGCAGGTTTTAGGTCGGCTGGTAATAAAGAAAACTCTTTTTTAGGGCCTAAATTTTCGCATATATTTTTATGCTTGATCACAGGCAATAACTAAAACGTACAAACTATTAACAAACTACTAAAGTGAATAAAATAACTACTTACAGTGAGGGTATTTACATTAGCTTATTCTGAAGAATTTTTAAAACAATTTTCTTTAATAATTAAAAAAAAATAATGTGTATATATAAAAAATTTGATGAAATAAAATATTGGTTTGATAGAAGTAAAAGTCAATTTTGATTAAATGATTGTTATATATATCTTGATCTTTTTGTTTAACTTGCATGTGTGTATGTATGTTATGTATATATTAATTTTTTTTTTTTTTGTTTTAATTTTTAATATGATACATATAATAGCGTCCTCATGTGTATGTTTATATTAGAAGGAGGGTGAATATTGAATGTATCATATTGTTTGGTGTTTTGTGTATTGTGAGTATTTATTTTGTGTGTGTCTGTGTGTGTGTGTGTGTGTGTGTATGTGTATGTGTGTGTGTGTGTGTGATGTGTGTGTGTGTGTGAGAGAGAGAGAAAGGGAGAGAGAGAGAAGGAATGAGTTTGTAGGTGGGTGTGTGTGTGTATGTGAGTGTGCTTTTTATTATAGTTAGATGTACTTAAGAATGCACTTGTATTTATTTTGTGTGTGTGTGTGTGTGATGTGTGTGTGTGTGAGAGAGAGAGAAGGGAGAGAGAGAGAAGGAGTGGGTTTGTAGGTGGGTGTGTGTGTGTGTGTGTATGTGAGTGTGCTTTTTATTATAGTTAGATGTACTTAAGAATGCACTTGTAAAATCAATTCTTAGACTTATTGTTCTTTATATTTTCTTTAAAGTTTAAAAGGTATGAGTATATACTGCTCAGATTATCAATATCACTTTTGTATTTAATGAATTTGAATTTCTATAAATATGGCACATTTCTAAAAATGTTCTTTTAAATTTGTTAATTTCTATTTGTAAAATTTGTGAATTTTGAAATTTATTTTATGTTCATCATTAAGTGTGTGTATTGCAAGGGCACATGCTTTAGGTTTAACTTTTATATCGCTTTTATGTTGTATGATTCTTTGTTTTAAATTTTGAGATGTTTGGCCAATATATGAACGATCACAATCTAAACAATTTAATTTATAAATTACATTTCTTTGTTGCAATTCATTGGTTTTGTCTTTAAGTTTGGAAAATAATTTATTTATAGAATTTACGTTTTTTTAGCAATGTTGATATTAAGGTTTTAAATATGTTAATAATTTTATGTGTCAGTCCTTGTATGTATGGAAGAGATTTATAGATTTGGTTATGGATGTTGTTGTTTGTATTATCAAGTTCTTTATTTTGGTAATTTGTCTATGTCCTTGGTTGTATAATAAATTGTTTATTAAAGAATTAGGGTAGTTGTTATTTTTTAAAAGCTTATTCAGTATTTTTAAATTTTTTTGGTATAAAGTAGGATGTGATATGTGTTTAATTCTATTTTTTAATCCTAAAATAAAGTTAATTTTTATATCAAATGAGTGGTACGAGTGATAATTTATATAGCGTACAGAGCTAGTGGTTTTGATATACCAGTCAGTAATTATTTGATTATTGTTTTGTCTGATAACAAGAGTATCTAAAAATGGTACCGAGTTGTTACTTTCAGTTTCTATTGTGAATTTTATGTTTTCGTTATATTTGTTGAATGTTTCTAAGGTGTAGTCTATTTTACCTTTTGGAATAGCGGTTAGTATGTCGTCTACAAATTTTTTGATAAATAGTAATTTAAATGTAAGATTAGGTATGATTTTATCTAAAAGTGTATTCATTATAATTTTTGCTATGATCGGACTTAAGTTAGATCCCATTGGACATCCTGTAGTTTGTTTATGGAAAGATTTATTATAGCAAAAGTAATTGTTGGTAAAAATAAAATCTATGATGTCTAAAAATATGGTTTTAGGTATATTACAATTTTTTTTAATGCTATTCCAAATATTTTCTATGTTGCTTAAGACTAAAACTTTTGGTATGTTGGTGAATAGTGATACAACATCTAAGCTGATTATTATGTAACCATCAGGTAACTTAATATTACTTATAAATTCAACAAACTCAAAAGAATCTTTGACATTGTAAATGTTTTTGGTTATTGATTTTTGTAAAATTTCTGAAATAAATTTTGATAGTTTTTCTGTTGGACTATTGTTTGACGCTATTATTGGTCTCATTGGATAACCTGGTTTGTGAATTTTTGGAAGAGCATAAAATTTAGGAGAAACGCTACTGTAATTGTTTAAGCTTGAAAATTGTTCTTGGCTAATATATTTTTTCTTTTTTAAATTTCTAATGATTTCTAAAGTTTTTCTTTGTATTATAGTGGTTGGATCTTTTTGAATTTGTGAATAAGTATCAGCATCGTTTAATAAATCTTTAATTTTATTTTCATATTGGGTTTGTGACATTGCTACGGTTAGGTTACCTTTATCAGATTTTAAAATAATTATGTTATCGGCATCCTTTAAATATCGCTTGCTAAAAGTATAATCATAAATAATTTTTGATTTCTGGTTGTTGGTTTTATGTAAAAAATTAGTTGCAATATTGGTAACTTGAGCTCGGTATATATCTCGTTCCTTTTCTGATTTAACTTCAAGCATAATATCTTCAATATCTGCCAATAAATTAGTGATTAATTTATTATTTATTACTGGCCTTAGGCAAAATTTTGAACCTAAAGCAAGAAGATTTTTGACATTTGTTGGTATTTCAATGTCACTAATATTGACAAACCATCTGTCACATTGATTAAAGGTGACAGTTTTTGATGCTTTTAAGATAACATCTAATTTTCTTAAATTGTTGTTTTTAACTTGATGGAATTTTTTGTTATAAAGAATAACTTGTCTGCGTGAATACTCATTAAAAATATGATTCGGTAGAATATCAGCGACAGTAAGTTTTACATTGTTAAGTTCTTTAGTACATTCATTAACTACTGTATGAGTAATTTTGATTTCCAAATTTAAGATCTTTGTTTTGATTTTACGATTAAAGCTATTTACTTTTGAAGCCAATATTTTACAAAAATCAATAACCAAAAACATTTACAATGTCAAACATTCTTTTGAGTTTGTTGAATTTATAAGTAATATTAAGTTACCTGATGGTTACATAATAATCAGCTTAGATGTTGTATCACTATTCACCAACATACCAAAAGTTTTAGTCTTAAACAACATAGAAAATATTTGGAATAGCATTAAACAAAATTGTAATATACCTAAAACCATATTTTTAGACATCATAGATTTTATTTTTACCAACAATTACTTCTGCTATAATAAATCTTTCTATAAACAAACTACAGGATGTCCAATGGGATCTAACTTAAGTCCGATCATAGCAGAAATTATAATGAATACACTTTTAGATAAAATCATACCTAATCTTACATTTAAATTACCATTTATCAAAAAATTTGTAGACGACATACTAACCGCGATTCCAAAAGATAAAATAGACTACACCTTAGAAACATTCAACAAATATAACGAAAACATAAAATTCACAATAGAAACTGAAAGTAACAACTCGGTACCATTTTTAGATACTCTTGTTATCAGACAAAACAATAATCAAATAATTACTGACTGGTATATCAAACCCACTAGCTCTGGACGCTATATAAATTATCACTCGTACCACTCATTTGATATAAAAATTAACTTTATTTTAGGATTAAAAAATAGAATTAAACACATATCACATCCTACTTTATACCAAAAAAATTTAAAAATACTGAATAAGCTTTTAAAAAATAACAACTACCCTAATTCTTTAATAAACAATTTATTATACAACCAAGGACATAGACAAATTACCAAAAATAAAGAACTTGATAATACAAACAACAACATCCATAACCAAATCTATAAATCTCTTCCATACATACAAGGACTGACACATAAAATTATTAACATATTTAAAAACCTTAATATCAACATTGCTAAAAAAACGTAAATTCTATAAATAAATTATTTTCCAAACTTAAAGACAAAACCAATGAATTGCAACAAAGAAATGTAATTTATAAATTAAATTGTTTAGATTGTGATCGTTCATATATTGGCCAAACATCTCAAAATTTAAAACAAAGAATCATACAACATAAAAGCGATATAAAGTTAAACCTAAAGCATGTGCCTTTGCAATACACACACTTAATGATGAACATAAAATAAATTTCAAAATCCACAAATTTTACAAATAGAAATTAACAAATTTAAAGAACATTTTAGAAATGTGCCATATTTATAGAAATTCAAATTCATTAAATACAAAAAGTGATATTGATAATCTGAGCAGTATATACTCATACCTTTTAAACTTTAAAGAAAAATATAAAGAACAATAAGTCTAAGAATTGATTTTACAAGTGCATTCTTAAGTACATCTAACTATAATAAAAAGCACACTCACATACACACACACACACACACACACCCACCTACAAACCCACTCCTTCTCTCTCTCCTTTCTCTCTCTCTCACACACACACACATCACACACACACACACACACAAAACAAATACAAGTGCATTCTTAAGTACATCTAACTATAATAAAAAGCACACTCACATACACACACACACACACCCACCTACAAACCCACTCCTTCTCTCTCTCCCTTTCTCTCTCTCACACACACACACATCACACACACACACACAAAATAAATACAAGTGCATTCTTAAGTACATCTAACTATAATAAAAAGCACACTCACATACACACACACACACACACCCACCTACAAACCCACTCCTTCTCTCTCTCCCTTTCTCTCTCTCACACACACACATCACACACACACACACATACACATACACACACACACACACACACACAAAATAAATACTCACAATACACAAAACACCAAACAATATGATACATTCAATATTCACCCTCCTCCTAATATAAACATACACATGAGGACGCTATTATATGTATCATATTAAAAATTAAAACAAAAAAAAAATTAATATATACATAACATACATACACACATGCAAGTTAAACAAAAAGATCAAGATATATATAACAATCATTTAATCAAAATTGACTTTTACTTCTATCAAACCAATATTTTATTTCATCAAATTTTTTATATATACACATTATTTCTTTTTAATTATTAAAGAAAATTGTTTTAAAATTCTTCAGAATAAGCTAATGTAAATACCCTCACTGTAAGTAGTTATTTTATTCACTTTAGTAGTTTGTTAATAGTTTGTACGTTTTAGTTATTGCCTGTGATCAAGCATAAAAATATATGCGAAAATTTAGGCCATAAAAAAGAGTTTTCTTTATTACCAGCCGACCTAAAACCTGCTAATTTCAACACAATCGTATAAAAAGAAGGTCGTTACAATAAAATAAAAGTTATACAAGCTATATATATATATATATATATATATATATATATATTATATATATATATATATATAGGATCAACCGGCTGCAACAACTTTTGGATCTGGCAAAAATAGTCTTTTTGGACCTTAGAATTTCCCATGTTAAATCGCATAACAAAACCGGTTTTTTGATCTCATACGAACACAGCTGATGTTATAAGAAATGCAAATGGAAATGCGACAGATGAAGAAAACGTTCAAACGTTATTAAAGGGAGAGAGCCGTGCGAACGTTTTATTAATTAATGATTGCAGCAATGTAAATTACTTGACAGTGTTGGAAATTATTAAATGCCACCCCATCCAGTAACTAGACTGTGAGGTAATCGCTCACGGAAATGTTTAAAGATTTGTCTATCTCAGATTCAACAGACTCCAATTACCACAGCTGATGCTAGCCAAGAATACATGTATATATTACAATATTTCTCGATAAAGTTTGTTTTACTTATTTGTAGCGCCAGGATCAGCAAAAATTATTATTAATAAATTTAAAAAATTATGTTGTTTCTATTCTTAGGTATAAGGTGGTAGTCCTAGGAGAGGCGTTAGGTGGCGCTGCGTGGTGTACACATTATTTGTTTCACAGTAAAGTTCTAGATAAATTAAAAATGGAATCTATGCAAGTTACATATCCCCAAATCAATATGTGTATATATGTGAGAACGGATGTGAACACAATGTATTCCGACGTAAGTGATACTTCAGGTGCAGGTCACAGACGGTTACAAAAACCGCAATTATTAAAATTAAGATTGCTACTTTGTATTGTATAAATTGAATAAAGAAATAAGCAGACATGAGCTCTGCAGTTCCCACAGAAATGTAAGGGGCAGGGACAACATAAATACCCCAGAGCCCAAATCAGTCAGTCAGTCTTAAGCCTCGCAGCTTTTGCATTGTTGGTTGCTTAAGCTACTCGCCCTAATTTAACTTCAATTATTAGTAATTTCGACTTGATTAATTTTAAATAGTTTGTCAAAATTCCACATGTAATTTCTGAATAAATAAATATTTGTTACAAGAAGTTTTAGAAAAAGACTTTTTAAAAAAGCAGCTTCCAATGCCTAAAACGTAACTTGCATTAAACAATAATACGAGATATGTAAGTAATGATTAGGATTGACTTGATAGTGTAGCGGTTAAGAGGTCTGCTTTGCATGCAGGCAGTACGGCATCAAATCCCTCGTCAAACTAATTTTTTCTCTAAGAACTTGTGGTAAAATGTATATACAGGATGGAGCAAAAGGGGAAATATACAGAGTAAGTCAAAAATCGTAACGTAAGGAAAATCGCAGAGTGACGCAAAAAAATGATGAATGACAGATGTGATGTAAGAAAAAAATGACGGATAACAGTTGCGACGTAAAATAAAACTCGAGGATAACAAACGTGACGTAAAAAAATGATGGATGAGATGTGATGTGAGAAAAAAATAGTATTATTGTTAATGAGATTTCTTATTAAAAAACGATTAGTGCTAATGAGTTTTTCGCATTAAAAAACAATTAGTGGCGCTGTGGCGGTAGGGTACTTGGTCTCCTGTACTACTGCCAATTATACCTAATTTGATTTTAACCTTTGTATTTTACGCTTTTCTTTTTAGTGTTAAAATACGTAGCAGCGATACTTGTTTGAGTATGGAAACATGTTTTAATTACCATAAAAAGAAGAACAAGTTTTTAGTTCATTTTAAGAAAAGGTATTTATATATTGGACAATTTCTTAACTTGATAGATTTGTTGCGTACTTAAACTTTGCAACTTGTTAATGTTTCAAGTCAATTTTTGTTTTAAAACTTAGGTGTACCTATAGGTGAAGTGGATATTAGATACATTGCCCACAATTATGCTATCAGGTTTATTAAGGTTTTGACTTATTATCGTACCACAGTTTCCAACCACTTATTCATGAAATCTTGTAAACAACTCAATAACGTCTAGATTCTCAAACAATTGTAACTTGTGCTAAAATGTAACTACAAAGTAAGTGATCAACTTATATATTATTATATCATTGTGTGGCAAGGTCATGAACATATGATGCGATTAAAACAGATATATTTTTGATTAGTTTTCAAGGCAGTATTTGATTTATTAAGTCAAATAACTGCGTATTTTGTTTGGTAAAAACCGATTATAAATAGCCAGTCAAGTAACTGTGGTGGATTATTTGTATTTATTTCATTTAAAAATATGGATAGCGGTTTCTGTGCGCGTTGTTTACGCACTACTACTGAAGTGACACGAGATCAATATGCCGATGGCAAAGTAGCAACGTTTATAAATGAAAGTACGTCACGAACAAGTGATTTCAAAACTTTTTTGTTGGAGTTCTTGCGAAAAAATGGTTGCAAGAGAATCTTAGATGCAGCGTGTGGTACAGGGTATGTAATAATTTTATTATTTACATTCGTTTAGAAGAATCAATAAATCAATTACAAAGAAGTTTTTTCAGAATACTGCTCATGTTTTTCTGCATATTGGATGAAAAGGTATCCTAATGAATTTCAAGGTTACTCTAAGATTTTTTACAAAAGTCACACAAAATACTTTTTTCTGAAATTAGTGCCCTTAAAGCAATCGGTATTACAAATTAAGAGTGATTCTTCTCTTGCAATTTGCACCTTTAATGAAACAAACAGTGTTACGATGTATCTATAAATATTCGTTTGTGAAGATCATAATTGTGAATTTTCCTATACAAATCGATCTAATATTTGTATAACCATCAACAATACAATTGCTTGATTGTTTCTTAATGAAAAGAAACATCTAATAACCGGTTTCGGCAATAGAAATTGCAGAAGAACGATTACCATTAGTTTGTAAAACCAATTGCCCAATGAGCTGCCGGATATTATATTACTTAATGCATTAAATTAATGCTGATATTATAACCCAAACCTCAAATGGTATACTGTAATTATATGACCATTTATGACATTGCAAAATATATTCGAATCAACTTCTGTACCTTCAAGTCCTTATGCTCGTGCTAGTCACGAAATGGCAGATTAGTTATACTTAAGATATTTTATAGAGATTTCTTTATATACATACGTACATATATATATATATATATATATATATATGTGTGTGTGTGTGTGTGTGTGTGTGTGTGTGTGCGCGCGGTGTGTGTGTGTAAAACGTTTCTTGACCTTAAAAATTTCAATTTGTGTGTAATTTCTTGGGATGTAGATCATACATGTAAAAATGCTTTTTAATATTTGTATATAAACATTACGCGTTTCGGCACATTAAACCATGATCATATGTGTAAGTCTACAAAAATTATAAAAATATTAAATTTTAAATAAATTATACTAAGTTAATCTAAAAATTTAAAAGAAAATTTAACTGGTGTATAACTCGCGTATTAACATTGAAGTAAATAGCCTACAACTAATGTAAAGCTTAGAACACAATCCATTATGTACTTCTTTGATTATTGAATGTAAATGGATTTATTATTTTTGTGAGAAACTACATATATTAAACAGGCTTGCCAATGCAAAAATAATACGGAAAACAGACATGTTTTATCTAGACAGATAGTAATAGGAACATTGATAGAATATTATTATTATTACAAACTGTATAATTTTGCAACTAATTTCTAATATAAAAAGTTAGTAATTAGATATATGACTTTATAAGGTAAATTTGCGTGAATTGTTCGTGATCTGCTTTATTGTTGATGCTGTTTGCATGGCGCAGTATCTAGATCATTTCCAAAATATTCTTTTTTTAATTTTTAGGTTCAGTACCCAAAATATTCACTTTATTTAAGTCAAATGTATGTAATTTGTATAACGCATGATTTGCGAGGGCTGTGCACCTCTTGTGTGATCTTATTGTGTATTGGTGTTTATAGATTCTACGATGGATGTATTGTTTAGTATTGCCAATATATGAACCATCGCAGTCTTTACAATTAACTTTGTATATACAATGAGTTTTTTCTTTATTAGGGGTGTTACTTTTTAATTCTGTAAATAGATGTTTATTAGTACTATTAGGTTTATGTACAATTTGGATATTATATTTCTTTAAACACTGTTGGATTTTTTCCGAGACCTTGGCATGGTATTCAATGCTCACATATTGTTCTGGTGTATTTTTATTTCTAGTGTGTTTTTTATTTGTAGTGTTATATAGTTTATTTATTCTTTCTCTCATTATAGGTGTGTAAAATTTACAGGGATATCCATTTTTATGTAATGTATTTTTGATTTTGTTTAGAATAGCTAGGCAATAGCATGGGTGGGTAAATGTTAATGCTCTGCCAATCAAATTTCTAGTTACTTTTTTATATTGGTTAGGTACGTTCGAGAAAAAGTTAAGGTATCTTCCTGTCCTAACATTTTTTGTGCACCATTTGGTATAAATTTTACTAGTATTATCATAATGTATTTCAAGGTCTAGGAAATAAATAGCTTTGTTTATTTCTTTTTCGTAAGTAAATTGTATGTGTGGATGGTAAGCATTAAATTTAGTTAGTAGTTCATCAGTTTTTAGTGTTGGGATACATAATATGTAATCGTCTACAAAACGCTTAAAAAAGGATAAATAAACTATATAACACTACAAATGAAAAACACTAAAAATAAAAATACACCAAAAAATATGTGAGCATTGAATACCATGCCGAGATTTCGAAAAATATCCAACAGTGTTTAAAGAAATATAATATCCAGATTGTACATAAACCTAATAATACTAATAAACATCTATCCACAAAATTAAAAACTAACACCCCTAATAAAGAAAAACTCATTGTATATACAAAGTTAATTATAAAGACTGCGATGGTTCATATATTGGCAATACTAAACAATACATCCATCGTAGAATATAAAAACCCAATACTCAATAAGATCACGCAAGAGATGCACAGCCCTCGCAAATCATGCGTTATACAAATTGCATACATTTAACTTTAATAACCTGAATATTTTGGGTACTGAAATTAATGATAAAAAAGGAATATTTTGGAACTGATCCAGATACAACGCCATAAAAACAGCATCAACAATAAAGCAGATTACGAACAATTTTCGCATATTTACCGAAATATTATAAAGGCATAAATCTACCTTGTATATTAGAAATTAGTTGCAAAATTATACAGTTTGTAATAATAATAATATTCTATCAATGTTTCTATACTATCTGACTAGATAAAACATGTATGTTTTCCGTATTATCTTTGCATTAGCAAGCCTGTTTAATATATATATATATATATATATATATATATATATATATTAGATAGTTAATTACACAAGGTAAGTTGATAAATACTATAGTATTACAGTGATTAAGATGAAATAATAACTAAGACTTTTATGCATAAAAGTCTTAGTTATTATTTCATCTTAATCACTGTAATACTATAGTATTTATCAACTTACCTTGTGTAATTAACTATCTAAAATATTTATATATTTAATATTTGGCTTATAGCCGTGATTTTGAGCGTAGCTTCCTGTCTATAACTGACATAAGTCAAAACTTGACAATGTCAGATATGATTGACAAAAATGCCAAACGTAATTGAAAGTTCGGTTTATGTATAGTTGTTGTACACGATTTAAATTTGTAAATTTCCCAATTGTGTCATCGGTCTCGGTGGCGTCATTGGTAAACGCATGGTTCCGGCAAAACCAGGATACAGGTTCAAGTCCTGTCCAAGACCTTATATTTTCCATCTTTCAATTACTAGCTCGATTTGAAATGATCATTTGGGCTTTGCATAAAAGTCTTAGTTATTATTTCATCTTAATCACTATATATATATATATATATATATATATATATATAATTAAAGTAAGATGTATCTGTAAACAAGCTCTTATGAAAATAATAAGAGCCATTGACAAATACAAATCGGGCTGGTACTTATATAGCCATTAACAAAACATTAGCTTTATTACTTCACAGGGGAGGAAACATCTACTGACCAATGGTTTCGGCTTGTTAAACCTCATCAGAGTGAAATAGTTCCCAAGAACCCTATGAAGTAATCGAAGCTATTATAATGATATAATTTCGAAACAATCACTGAGTTTGTTTACAGATACATCTTACTTTAATTACAATTTTCTTATTGAGGACTGCAAATAACTTGTCTTTATATATATATATATATATATATATATATATATATATATATAGTTTTTAACAAAAATAATAAATCCATTTACATTCAATAATCAAAGAAGTACATTATGGATTGTGTTCTGTACTTTATATTACTTGTAGACCATTTACTTATGTTAATATGTGAGTTATACACCAGTTAAATTTTCTTTTAAATTTTTAGATTAACTTATTGAAATTTATTTGAGTTTTAATATTTTTGTAACTTTTGAGGACTTAAACATGTGATCATGGTTAAATATACCGAAACACGTAATGTTCATATACAAATATTAAAAAGCATTTTTACATTTATGACCTACATCCCAAGAAATTACACACAAATTGAAATTTTAAAGGTCAAGAAACGTTTTGTCCCTGCATAGTAATTCCAAATATCTTCCTGCATTCGACAGTATTCGTTGCCTCTTCAATGTACAAGTTAAAAACTAATGGAGATAGGGCACATCCTTGTCTCGTCCCTTTCCTAATGTTTACTTCTCTACGTTCTTGCTCTAATTCTATTACTGATGTTTGCTCTTTGTATAAGCTATGTACTTTTCGTCTATCCCTATAGCTCATTCCAATCTTTTTTCCATTTTACATGGTCGAATGCTTTTTCCAGATCTACAAACTCTATGTACACGCTTTCCCCTTTTTCTATTTACTTATCCATTATCACTCTCGGAGCTAAAATAGCCTCCCGTGTTCCCCTGTTTCGCCTAAACCCAAATTGGTCTTCTCCTGGTATTTCTTTACCCCGTTCTTCCATTCGTCTTTGTACAATTCTAGTTAATATTTTTGACACGTGTGCTGTCAAACTTATTGTTTGAAAATTTTCACATCTATCCGCGCCTCTTTTTTTGTATAGTTACTATGATGTTACGTTTGAAATCTTTGGGTATCTCGCCTGTCTCATACATATAGCTTACAAGTTGGAAGATACGTTCTGTTACTGCATGTCCAGCGGCTTTTAGAGTTTCTGCTTGCACCTTATCTATACCAGGCGCCTTGACATTTTTCAGACCCTTTAATGCTAATTCAAACTCATCTCTAAGTATAGGATATCTCAATTCATCGTTCTCAATGTCTGATTCCCTATATATTCTTGTTATCTGCCTACTTTCTCTACATTTTCTATAATGACGTATCCTCCCGCGTTCCTTATATTTTTACTATACAGTTTTATATCCCTAAAATTGATTCTAATTAGTTTGTAAGCTTCATCTGTCTTTCCTACTTCCATCTTAGTCTGTACCTCTTTGCACTTTTCATCAATCCAGTGTTCTTTAGTTTTTCTGCATTTGCTAATAATTTCCCATTTTATGGCTTTGTATCTCTGTTTTCCTGTTTCGTCTGATTTATTTTTGTATTTTCGTCTTTCTTCTATTAAATTCAGTATATCTTTTGTTATCCATGGTTTCTTATTTTCTTTTTGTGTATACCCCAGAATATCTCTGGTCGCCATGTCTAGGCTGGATTTAATGTTATTCCATTCTGTTTCTACTTCCTTAGTATCAGATATTTTCCTGATATCTTTGAGCAATTCATTTTACTTTTTTCGAATCTTTCTTGAATATCTTTGTCTTTTAGTTTCTCTAAGTCCAAGTGCTTTTTTCCGTATCTTTTTTTCACATTCTTAAATTTAAGTGCGGCCTTCATAATTACGATGTTGTGGTCAGTGTCTATATCTGCTTCTGGGTAGCTTCTACAGTCTTATACTTGATTTCTAAACCGTTGTCTAACAAGAATGTAATCTATTTGATATCTTCCTATATCTCCTGGCATCTCCCACATACATCGTCTTCTAGCATGATGTTAAAATAATGTGTTTGTGATGATTAACTTATTCTTCTCGCAAAATTCTACCAGCCTATTTCCCCTGTCGTTTCTTGTGTCTAAACCAAATAAACCTACTACGGCTTCTTCCCTACCTTCACCTACCACTGCATTAAAATCCCCCGTAATTCTTAAATTTTCGTGTCCTTTTACGTATTTTAATATGTCTTCGATATCTTTGTAGATCGCTTCTATCTCTGCGTCACCGTAGCTAGAGGTGAGCATGTATACTTGTATTATTACTGTGTTTACTGGTTTAGATTCTAATTTAACCATGAGTACTCTTTCGTTCTTTTGTAAGTAATTTTCTACACAGTATCCTATCTTTTTCTCCATAACTATCCCGACACCCAAATTTGCTTCCTCTGCTCCTGTATGAATTACCCTCAATTCGCCACTCCAAAAATCCCCCGCCTCTGGCCACTGAACTTCGCCGATCTCTACTATGTCTAGTGATAACCTATTGATTTCGATTTTTAGGTTCTCTAGCTTACCTACTTGCTTCATACTTCTAACATTCCACGCTCTGACTCGCACAATTTGCATTTAAAAGATACACTACAGTTAAGTTGTTGACTGTCATTACGGCACCATTAAATTTGTTTATTTTATATGAGCATAAATATTTTGAAATGTGAAATAAAAATTGTTATTATTTTATTAAGAAAATGAATAAAAACGACTATTGTTTATTTATAACTTAGTAATAAGAATCAATCTTCTTTAAGTAAAAATACTATCTCAATATTTTTATTACTTTCAAAAGAATTTATGTTACAATTCGGCATTTACGCAAAATATAAAATAAATACGCCTCATTCACTTCTTCTTCGTTTAGTTGATTTTGCCGTTTTATCACTTATTATCACTGTATGTTCTTGCAAAAAACTGTACGAAGCTTGGCGACAACATAGCTATTAGTAACAAAGTACTATAGTAAAAGTGTATCTCGAATAGAGTAAGCGGGGGATTTACATCGCCAACTGTCCAGTGGGCCCGACACTGAGCGCAACTTTATAAGTTGGTGCATGTTGAGGTCTCGAAGGATTTAGATGCAACAATGTGTTAAGCGACGTAGGACGTGTTAAGTTACCCGGATCTAAATTGTTGAATTTGTCCGATAAACCAATTCAGTAATTTTTGTGTTAACATAATAAATATTTGCAGAGATAAGTGTTCGGTTATTTTGCGGAACGATTTGATGGCAAATTTTTACGCTAGAAGCTTACCTAATTTAGGATTATATTCATAACTAAAGAACAAGTTTTGTGCGGCTAGGTATCGTTCCTACAGGTGCAACGATTTATAGGAACTTTTCATATCAAATTAACAGTAGTAGAGTTGTCAAAGACTCTGACCCAGTAGACACCTGATTTTCAAGTTGAGATAAACTCTAAATATTCGATACTCTGCCACTTAAAACCGTAAGTTGATACTACCATCATGGATTCTCAACGTGATATATAACTTCATAGTGGAGGCCGCTTACTGATTTTCCAAATATGCCATATATACCGTTGCCCTGTGCTACAAAATTTATTTATATACTTAATTCTGGTCTGTGTTCCATATATATTATTAGTTTTATTTAATGGCACATGTTCATCTCTTAATTTCAAATTTTTTTAATAGTATGTCGTATTGTGAATATAGAAGGTTTTTTTACGGCAAGATTTAATTATCTTTTTAACTAACACATGTTGATACAATACTGACAGGAATTAATTTTGAACTAACGAATATAGAAAGTATTATTGAGAAGTTGTTTTATAGTTATGTATACTAGTTTTGAATGTCAAGAATAGTATTTTGAAAAACTAGTAAAATTTAAATGTTTAAAATGGGCGATTGTGTATTAAATGGAGAAATATTAATAGTCAGGTTGGAAATAAACAAAAAGTTAGGATAATTGTAGGCTTCAGTTACACTGGACTGTATAGGAATTCAGAGGTGGTATTGTTTAATTAGGTTTTGGTTTAATTTTCGGTAGGTTCCGGTACTATATTATATGGTGATTATAGTACATTTGTAGAAACTAATCAACGCAAACCAGTTTGGCTCCATTATTGATTGAGGTACTTGGTATTACTTATTGAAATCTTTCAGCTTGTTATCTAACGAAGTCAAAGCTTTCTTCCATTTGATAGGTTTTCTCTAAGAACAACCAATTTGTGCCATTTTGAGCAGTACTTGTACAAAATAAGAGTGATCTCCACAATAGTTTACCGACTAAAACGGAGGTGTCTCCCAGAACGCCATTCCAACCATTCTGTCGCAATGGATGAGCCACGGCAAATCTTGTTTTTCGAATGCGGGCTTACAGTGTTTATTACCGCTACCCTACTCGCCTCTTCAATCTTAACGACAATTTAGCGTATTCCGTACTATAGGATGCCGAGGGCTAGTCTTGCGCTAATTTCAAGTCGAGCTAAATAAGTCTTTATATGTGTTTTACTATGTTTTAGGAAAGTTAATGCTGTTTTCAACACTTTTTAATTTAACTCCTAATACAATTGACTCCAACTTTAATTTATTAAATTTATAAGGGAAACTTTTTGTTTTAAGTTGCCGTTACCCCACAGTAGCTGCAAAAAATGTTGTGAATAGATATCACTCTTACTACATAAATGGTTTTTAACACGCGTATGTAAGATTGCTATCAAAAATTCCTTTTTAAAATTTTTTATTGAGTGACAATATGTATTTTTTAAATGAAATGATTCCTAATTTTAGAGTTGACTCGATACTTCTCTTGGAAGAAGGATTCGACGTAATTTCTACAGATGCCTCGAACGAAATGTTAAAATACGCTACTAAAGTACGCTGGAATAGAAGAAAGGAACCGGCTTTTGATAAATGGAGTTACATAAAAAAAATTTCGTTGACCATGGTATTAAATTAAAACTGTTTTAGTAATCGAGGAGGCAAACTGGTTAACTTTAAACAATGATATCGAACACTTAATTGGCGACGGATTTGATGCTGTTATTTGCTTAGGAAACTCATTTGCACATGTGATGGATAGCACTGGAGATCAACGTGAACAAAAGTAATATATTTTTTGATCAGCTTGATTATATCATTGATATAATTAGGCGATTTTTTCAAACTCTTAAGCTTATAAACTTTTTTGCAGGCAAGCTATGGGAAATTTAAGAAAATGCCTCAAACCTGGAGGATTTCTGTTAATAGACCACAGAAATTATGATGCCATGATCGACAAGAATTTTCTACACCACACTCTATCTATTACACAGTAAGTATACTTTTCCAACACCCGTGCTTGATGATATCAATTATAGAGTAAACATCCATTCCATGCTACCTCATCGATACTAAGTATCAATGGCAAACCAACTATGTTGTCAATGGACTTTTCCGAAGACGTAACTAGCAATATGTCTAAAACAGAAAAATTACGCGCTGGGGAATACGGTGGCATTAGGTAAAATTTTTGATTAATTATACAGAACGTGATACTCAGGTTTTGATTAAAAGCTAGCACCACATACGAGCATGTATTGTCAGGGGTAGAAACATCTTGTATATGTTCTAAATTTAGTCAGTTTGTCATGTGCGTTTCTACGAAATTACGGTGGTCTACATAAAAATCTGGCACAGATCTGTATCGTACGGTTTGCGAATTGCGATAGCTTTATGCGTCATATGGGATGGGTAACTACAGATGTAATCCTAAATGCACAGAAAAACGTTTTTACGGATTCATTATTATTTATTATATGAAATGCATAGATATTGATGTTGGTTGAATTCTACAGGTATATATTTTAAATGCGGGGTAAAAAAGCTTTGAGAAGGATTGGAATTTAGCACATCAAACTGTAGTATAATTTTTATGTTGCGTACTTATGGTTGCAGATATATACGGACACGGCGAATTAGTCGACCTGCTGCGTGTTTACGGAGAAGCAAACCGCACAACTTGAATACATGATGTACGCCAAAAGATTGCCTAATCGGTTTCATTCGATTCCCAGACGGTTTGTTTTGTTAACCCAACGAGCTCGGAACTGAAAGTTTAAATACCTGGACTTTGCGAAGGTGAAGAAGTTACCTCTTCCAAACGAACTGCGATGCACAAATTCGGGTCCTGCTTAACAAAACTTCATGCCGAGGATCTTACGTTGACAACCAACATCCGTTCAACATGCCTTCCCCAATAAATCTCAAACAACAGCCTCAAATACATCCATAACGAAAGTTGCTTTAATTCCAATTATAAATCTAGTTATTCCAAACGCGTTAATAGACACCGACATCTCTACTCTTGTTTTTTGTTACTAAGTGTGCTTGGTTGTTTTGCCGGAGCCTGAGGAATAGATACATTCGAGGGCCTCCCAAAACGACCACGAATTCTTCCCCTCTCCAATTGGTATTCGAAGACACCATTTGACACGCAATTGTGTCCCCATCCTATGAACTTTGTAGCTTCGCTTACATTTTCAACCACAATGACGAGTTTGTTTTTTAATATCCTCCAGGTAGAGAACAGCTGATCTGTCTTGCGCGTCACCTATGACACTATTTACGCAAGTTTTATTTTAATTTAGTTTAAGGAAGGATATAATTCGCCTACGGATTAGGCAACACAAATGACCTTTTCGTTACGTAGTCCTTTTTAAATACGTGTTCAAAGTGTTTATTGCTATTAAATATTTCCTAGTATGCATTTAAAGCTAATTAAATGATAATAGCGTCCTGTTCTATTGTGAAATTGTTTTCTTCTGATATTACTATATTGAATAAAAAGATCAGATATCACAGAACTGCAATGAATAGATACGGTCTTTTTAAAGCCAGTGCCACAGAATATATATTCGTTACAATCGTCGAAGGCAGGCTTTGAGACCTGCTGATTTCGAAAACAAACTTTGTTTCTGTCCTACTAACCTAAATTTACAGACGAAGCCGCTTTTACAGGAAATTGTGTCTTTAATGATAGTAATAATCACCATTGGGCTGTAGTAACGCTATCATTTGGCCGTTGCATGTGTATTGTTTAATTTTGTCGTAGTGCTGTGATTTAGTGGTTCTTGTAGCGTATTAATGATGTATTCTATGACTGCGTCGATTTGTTCGTGTGTATCGACGGTCGGGTTTCCAGATGCTATTTTGTGTCGTAGGTACTCGTTGAACTTCCTCCAGTTTGTTGATGTTACGGTGTTAATCGTCTCTTGTGTATGTGGCGTTGTGTAAATCGTAGTTAGTATCGGTAGATGGTCGGAGCTCAAGTCTTCTATCACTTCTGTCGTGAAGTTGTACGGCATATTTGTCACTAGTGTTATGTCTAGTACGTCAGGCTAATGGTCTGGATTTGGAGGTATTCTTGTTGGTGTGTCTGCTCCAGTGATGTCGAAGTCTTTACCTAGTGAGTGAGTGAAGAGCATCAGTTCGTCGCGATTGTTTATCCTGGAACCCCATGTTGTGTATTTAGCGTTTAAGTCATCCATGATTATTGTAACGGTATCTCCCAGTGTTAGGTTGTCGATGTCTTGCGTAGATAGTGTTCTGGTTGGACTACTGTATACGGAGATGAGTCTCAGTAGTCGTCCGTCTGCGTAGATTTCCACGCCTCCAGCATCTAGCTGCATTTGTGGAAGGTCTAGTGCGTGATGTGTAATTCGTCGGAGAATATGTACGGCTACTTCTCCACTTGATATTTGTCCTGGTTTGATGAACCTGTCTTTTCTCTGAGTTGTGTAATTTGCGATCACTGCGTGGTTGTGGTTTAATTTCGTTTCCCCAAGTAGTGTAATGTCTATGTCATTTTTGGTGAGAAGGTGCCGTAGCTCAGTTAGTCTATTTTTGATTCCGTTGCCGTTCCAAGAGAGTAGTTGCTGTTGTCGTCGTGTTCGTTGGTGATCCATTAAGCGTTGTGAAGATGTCGCACAGTGCCTTCAGGAGAAGCGGTATAACGGGTTCCCCAGCAATGTAGGTCGATATGAGTCTAGTTGGTATGCGCATGACTACTTTGCTCAAGGTCCCGGGTTCAAATCCCGACACGGTCCGCTTGAAAAATATTAGGCAAACATTTTTCACAAAAATACGCCCTCGTTGGGGTGAGAGGTAAAATGGAGGACCCGTGTGAGAGTGTTGTCACGCACGTTAAAAATCCTTACCTTGCTTGCAACAGCAAGGGTTCGGCAAAATTCAAAATTTCCAGGTAAAAAAAACTCGCTTCCTGGCCAATGTAGTATCTTCTGGTAGAGTATTGGAAAATCAAATGTAGGGATAGAGATATTATCACATTTTCAAGCCGGAAGCTGCGCGGTCCGGAAATAAGGTACCACGTTATCGAAAAAGAAGCTTTGGTTGTTGTACACTGCCTGCAGCAGTACCGCGTATTTATATTGAAACAAGAGCTAACTGTTGTTACCGACCATAAGTCGCTGTCTTTCCTTATGTCGTACAGGTTGCTAAATTCGTGGCTGACGCGATAGGTGCTATATTTGCAGAAATATGCTTTTAAGGCAGAGTATTGCAAGGCAAAAGACAAAGTCGTCGTTGACACTGTGTCGCGGTGTCCAATACGTGAAATCAAAGTAAACAGGCAGATGCCAGTGTGGGCTGAAATTAACGCTTTACGCAAATCAAACTTATTTCTATAGGTAGGGAAAAATATACGGGGTTTTGCAAATGATCCTTTTTGTTTAAAAGTAATTGCCGAATTAGGCAAGGACGAAGTACCAAAAAGTTATGGTGATTGGTTTCTGGTTCATGAAGGGTTACTGTTCAAATGGGGTTCTGACGACTCTCCACAATTTAAATTATGTACCCTTATTGTATAAGTTGTTCCTTCAGTTCTACAGGAACATGAGGACAATGGCTCTAAAAAGTGTTCAAAGACATTGGGTCGTAGTTATTATTTTTAGCGGATGAAACATATAGTAAGGAAATAATTGCCGGTTGCGAACAAAACATTCAAGGAAAAGTATTGGTGAATACCATAGTGTGGTTACTAGTTCCCCAAATAAAATTATATGTATTGATCTGTTGGGGCCTCTCCCTCGATCAAGGTCAGGGGCGACACAGTTGTTGGTCTTAGTGGACGCGTTTAGTAAGTTGGTGACAGTGTTTCTTTTTTTAATTAAAACGGGGTAACATCCTTAGTATTCTTCGCTGTCTAAAAAATAATTGTCTAGAAAGAGGCGTCTTTCCGCGTTGCTGGAAAGTCCAGAACGTGAAATTCATACCTAAACCTAAAAAGGCGGATGCGTCAGACCCGGGCAGCTATCGTCCAATTAGCTTACTACCGGTGCTGGGGAAAGCTTTGGATCGCGTTATAACTACCCGAGTTGAGCACTTAGTGCGCGACAGCGGCGGTTTTAATAACCGACAGTTCGGTTTTATGGAGGGAAAGTCGACTATCGACGCATTAGAGTTCGTTGTCGGGGAAATTAAGCAGGCGAGAGACGCAAAGGAGTATTGTGTCGTTGTTGCTTTGGACATTTCAGGAGCATTTGATGCTGCCTGGTGGCCATCGATTGTTTGCGAGTTGGAAAATAGGGGTTGTCCACGAACCTTGATGTCTTTGGTCAAGAGTTATTTCTCGGGGCGATTGGCACAGGTTGAAATTCCGTGGGAAGTTTTGTCGCGCGAGGTGGAAAGGGGATGCCCGCAGGGGTCATGCTCTGGTCCCACATTTTGAAAGTTATTGTATGAGAGCATCTTTAGGGTCAAGTTGCCCACAGGATGCTCAATCGTTGGGTTTGCGGATGATACGCTTTTAATTGTCAGATCGCGATTGTTAATGGATATGCGCACAAAACCGAACGAGGCGCTTAATAAACTACACGAATCGTCGCAGGCGGTAAAATTAAATTTTAACCCCGCGAAGTCAGAGGCGCTTTATTTCGGAAAGAAACCGGGACAGCGACCCCCTAGGCTAGAGCTGGGAGGGCAGAAAATACCGTTTAAGGAAGCAATTACATATCTCGGGGTAAAGATTGACAATAAGTTAAATTGGAAAGCTCACGTGCAGTACATTAAAAGCAAAGGCAGCGAAATATCAAACAAAATAATGGCGGCGGCGAAATTCAACTGGGGTTTCAGGGGCGAATCGCTGAGGACGATTTATGCCGGAGCAATTGAGCCGGCTATGCTGTACGCAGCTTCTGTATGGGCGCAAGGTTGTAAAGTCCGGGAGATGCGTCAATTGACTAGCGTACAACGCATAACCGCTGTGAAAGCGGCCACGGCGTACAGGACCACCTCCAAGGAGGCGGTCCTGGTGATCAGTAGGACTGTTCCTATCGAATATGTCGTTATAG
The DNA here is from genome assembly GCA_036346225.1 of Platerodrilus igneus. NCBI lineage: Eukaryota > Metazoa > Arthropoda > Insecta > Coleoptera > Lycidae > Platerodrilus > Platerodrilus igneus. The sequence continues at coordinate 435,402 of JARFIW010001148.1, forward strand.
AGATTAGAGATAGTAGATTGATAAATATAGAGAAAGGGCGCGAAATTATCAAAGATATTCATCTTAGTAATAGGAAGGTAGAACGAAAGATCGTTGTATCGAAGTTGGGACACCCGGCCGATGTTAGAGGAATCGAGTTTGTAGAAGGCGATGGGGACGCGACGGGTATCAGAATTTATACGGACGGCTCACGCATGGATGACGGGCATGCAGGCGCGGCGTTTGTCATGTATAAGCAGGAAAGGGAGGTGTTTCGGTTTCAAACCAAACTCGCAAATTGGAGTACTATTTTCCAGTGCAAATTGGTAGCCATACGAGAGGCAATCGATTACCTAATAAACCACGTGGGCAGAGATGAATATTATATAATCAGCGACAGTAAATCAGCGCTGACAGCTTTAACAAACATGAACACCTCGACAGACCTCCAGGCGGACGTCTGGAGGATAGCGCATACGGCGCTCGAGTTTTGACGTTTAAAGTTCTGTTGGGTTAGGTCGCACGATGGTAACGTAGGGAATGATAGGGCTGACGATTTAGCTAAAGAGGCCGCGACGGGCGACTTTCGGATAAAACATTCATCGATACCGAGGTCTTTAATCAAAAGAAAGCTGCGCGAAAAATCAATTCGACAATGGGAAGAGAGGTGGAACAACGCTGCCACGAGCAGGTTGACCCACAAATTCATACCGAGCATTGAAGCTAGAGGTAGGATCGAGGTTAAGCTCGATCACAAAATGGTGCAGTTGATAACAGGGCACGGCGCCCTGAAGGCGTATTTACAAAGGTTCGGTCTAACCAACAGCGACCGCTGCGAATGCGGTGAGGCGCGGAAAGCGCAGAGCACGTGCTCTTTGACTGCCCGCTTGAGGCGGGAAATCGAGGGTTGGCTGATAGCAAACTAGCTATCCTAGGTCTGGCATGGCCAAAGAGCCTAGAGGAAGTCGGGGAAGTGGTTAACCAGAAGGCTTTCTGGACAGCCTTAAAAGAATTTGCGAGAAGGGTCGCGAGATTAGACAATGACAACCGCGTGTAAAATTCAGTGGGGTTGGTGGGAGGATTGGAAAATTTTAGATTGACTTGGGTGAGTAAGGATACGAGCATAGATATAACCAAAACTTGATTAAAAAGATTTAAAAAAAATAATAACATGATAATTATACCCAAATGTCCAATATGCACGAGAAACCCCCACACCATAAATACAGTCACTGCCTATCTTCATAATTATGTGCGGAAAATCGGGAATAAATAATAACAAATAAATCAGAAACCCTCATTAAATTAAATCAATAAAATAAAGAAAGAAATAAAATAGAGTGAAACCGCGCATCCCCCCCAGGACTTGAAAGTGAAGTGATAGTGATAGTCATTGTGATTCCCCCCAAGAACATTTAGTGCATACTCACCAGGACTTTAGCAGTGCACCCCATCTTCCTCTTAGAAGTAAGTTACAGTTAGATGTAGGCAGACGACCAGATCTTCGGATGCTGGAGAATATTATTATGGAGGTAAGACTTAAATTGTGGCGGCTGTACTCACACAAGCATTGATTTACATTAATTAGTAGTTTTTGAAATAATTTAACAAGCACTTTTTGTGCGTAAGAGCGCTAGCCGACATAATGCTCGTGCGAGTGCACCTAATTAAATAGGGTGATGCTTTTGCTATTTTGTGCACTGCTATATATGCTTAACGCTTATTAGACATTTATTTATATATTTATATAATTATAATTATTTATATTTTATATTTACACTTTATATTTATTAGCATGTATTGTAGTATTTTGTGGCATATTTGTTTTGTTTGACGTTCTGTCGCCATTTTGGTTGCAGTATATATTTGGAAAGGAAGAGTAAAATTGTGAAGAATGTAATCATAATATAAATCAGTTAGGGAATGATAGGGAAAGCTAGAGATGGATTTAAATTAGTTTGCTAGATTTGGATAGTTTTAAGACGACCCTTCAGGTCGCACTGGTAAGCAGAGCCGGCGTCTGCTATCCGGTATTACGGATCCCTACCCCTTTCATTTTTGCTTGTGCCTTGTTGATCGGGTACACTCCAAAGTCAGCGCTAGGGATACCATTATTTACAACCCTGTTTTTAGTTTTTGTTTCAGTTTGTCAGATTTTTAGTTTTGTTATATTGTTAGAGTTTGTTAGGTTTGTTAGATTTTTAGGTTTGTTAGATTTTTATTTAGTTTTTTATTTAGGGTGGATTAACTATGAAGTTGGAATGAATTAGAAGCACGATTATTGTCGCGTTTAAACCCAATGTAGTACCTCCGGGTGGAGCATTGGGGACGTGGCCGCAAGTATAGCGGCCGTTATTCAAATTATAATGTCTAAAAAATAAGTATTTTGTAGAAGTTTGGAAATCCCAAATTATTTTAACCGATAATTGTACTCAGTTCTATAGCAATCAATAAAAATGCTTTTTAACTGAGGACAAGGTTAAAGTTAAATACACTTCGGTGTATTATACGAAGGGTAACATGACCAAAAGGGTAAACCGTGAAATTGTTTGTCTGTTACGGGGGATATGTCACAAGGTTCACACAAAATGGGCAATAGTATTAGGCGTGGTGACCGGTTATCTTAATAGAAGGGTGCATAGTTCGACGAGTTTTAGCCCTCGGGAGTTGCATTTTGGGATTGCGAATGATAATCCGTTTATTAAAAAATATTTCATTTCCGGCCGCCTCCATATCGGTACGTAGTCAAGCGCTATTGATTACGTTGCGTTGCCTTTTGAGAAATTGAAGTCGAAAGCAGAAAAGCGTAAACTATGAAACGAAAGAGTTCATAAACAGTTTATGCAGCTCGAGTTTGGCGATAAGGTGTGGGTTCGCACGCACCCACAGTCTTGAAGGGAAGAAAAGAACATAACAAATTTTTTGTTGCTCTCTTCTGGTCCAACTACTTTTGTAGCCAAGAAAAGACGACGTGGAGGGTACTCCACTAGATATTCAAAATGTGGTAAATTTGAGGCGTTATGTTCCACTATATGTATGATAGTGCAACCTTTGCTTGAAAATATATTTGTAGCGTCTATAGTTAGTAAGAGTATTGATTTTTTTTGTTATTAAAAAAATTAATAGAGGGATTATGCAATGACCTATTTCTATTAGTTATGTAGTGATTTAGTAAAAGAAATTGTAAAGGAGGTCGTGGTCGGTTGTATGTCGACGATGAGTGACCAGGACGGGGAGTCAGTCGGGTGCTGTAAGTGTAACTGTAAGTGTCGATAATTACGCAGCGCAGTAAGTTAAGTGAGTGGCTACAACTGCTACATTGTAATTTCTAAGTTATGTTTAATGATTAAAAACTATTTGTTTATATGTGTCGGTAAACAAGAACAAATTACTGTTATATTTCCTAGGACGATTGTAGTGTTATATTTTAAATAACTGAGTGTATATGAATTTAGTCGTTTCTATAAATGGTTTCGAATGTACTGACGTTAATAAAACATAATGCAGACACCCAAGGACTTTTATTTACTTAGCTACGCTGGGCTATTACAAACGATTATCATTATGTGTGCACTAACTTATATTACTGCGTTTGTTGTGTCATTTGAATTTCTACCCCTCGGATGTATCTTAATATCAGCAAAATCTGTAAAGACAAAGCAGGGCAGCCAATGTTACCCTATATCAAAGTACACGTGCTGAACACAGAACAAATCCATGAAAATCAGAATCTCTCTCATTTTGTGCTACCCTAGAGCTAACTATTGGATGCCCATTCCACTAACCTTTTTTCAACATACCCTGCATAGGGAAAGAAAGCAAGTATATACCATTACAAATCCAGCAGAAATCAGTTCACTCTCCATAGTCTAAGAACTCAACTGGCAGTGCTCACCATAGTCTGCCAACACTCCAGCAGTGCTCCCCATAGCCTGCTTATTCTCCGCCAATAATGCTACCCAAGCGTCGGCCGCTCGCCGCCGCAGCTGGGACACGTCGCTATAGTTCAATACAGTAAACCGCGTATCGCACTGCTCCTCATAGCCGGCTTATTCTCCGTCAGTAACGCTACCCAAGTGCCGGCCGCTTGCCGCCGCACTTGGGGCACATCGCTATATCGCTTACTTGGCCTCACAAGTAAATTCCGAAGCATTCCGAAGAGTTCCGAAGACTTCTGAACCTCTTAATATTGTATATATATTCAATGTATAGTTCTTATGTTTATATCTTAATTCTTTATAACTCCACGTTGTCCCACAAGTAAAACACGAAGCTCTCCGAAGAGTCCCGAAAACAGCCGAAGACGTCTGGACCTCTTCAAACTGTAAATACTTTCTAACTATCGTTGTTCAAGTTCTTACTCAGCCTCACAAGTAAATCCCGAGGCCTTCCGAAAAGTTCCGAAACCTACCGAAGACTTCTGAACTGCTTCAAACTGCATACACTGGTTAATTAAACTATTTAACTTTTATATTTGTTTACTTATGAATTTTTTGTATTTGTTTTTGTTTTTACTTGTGCATATTAAACATAATAGAGCTAAGTCTACGTACATTGTTTAAGAAGGCAGGCGTCGCCCACCCGAACGATAACAAATATAGGGATGGACACGAACGGAACAGGTTCAAGGTTCGGTTCGATTTTTGAACCGAACCGGACATTTTATTTTCGAACCGAACCGAACCGGCAAATTTTTCGAACCGAACCGAACCTAGCTCAAGGTTCGGTCCGGTTCGGTTCGAAAGGTTCGATTTTTTAAATATAAATTTTGTTTAAAAATTTAATTTTCACTAAAAACATGTCAATCTTAATTTCTCCCAAACGCACATTTTAAAAATCTCTAGTAGCAAGCATATAAGAATTAGAACAATTTTCTAATGTACATGGTCATCGAGTTTTAAGGCAATAGGTAAATAATGTAATAGGTATTAGTGATACATATCTAATAAATTTTGTCATTAAGCCACGTTTGTAGATAAAAAAATTCTAGATTAGTTCGATTTGTTTAATGCTCTTTATTTCAAATTGTTGTTTGTTTATAACTAGTATTAGATATTGGAGAAATGATTTTGAAAATTTGGTTTTAAAAACAACTTTATTTTATTTAATGAACAGAAGTCGTGTTGAAAACCATCTTAAACATATACCAGCCGAGATCACTGTCTAGAGACTACAGAAGTTTTCAGAATAAACGAAACAATTTAATTTTTAATTAAGTATGTATTACTAATCCATCATTTTGAATTTTTTACTTTTATATGAAAACCAGCTCTCTATTAATATTAAAAAATGTGACCTTGTAGCAAAAACTAATCTCCTTTTCTTTTGTACATAATCGCTCAACAAATGATGTTACAAGACGCATGGTACGATAATATTTACGGTTTATTTATTGTGGCCATTACCAACGTCCTTAGAAGTAGCCGATACTCTAAAAGAATGACCCCAAACTTTCTCTCGTTGAAGTTTATGACTCATAGGGGCATAAACTTTTCAATCAATGCCGACATAAAATAACACACTATAATGCAAATAATAAGCAGACATAATGCCCGTGCCATAATTACTGTTACATTTTATTATGAAAAACGTAAACGCCGTTTGAGGTAGATTTACGATTCTTTCCGAGAACCATCTGATATTGTCTTTTTAAAGAAATAATAATAAAGATAAACTAACAAACAGCTTTTTGTTTGTACTGTATAAGAAATCAGCAACACCTTATTTATTGTCTTGATACTTTTGTTATACTAACTAAAACTAAAATAAAAAAATCGCAAAGATCGTGTGATATCGTTCTTTCACGGTAAAATGACAATAGCAAAATTCATCAATTATTAACACATGCTAAATTTTAGAGGTGGTTTTCACTATTAACCTAATTGTAATTACGCTTTGTTAAAGAGAGTACGTATTGAAAAATCAAACCTGGACAAATAGTATTAATATGATTTATGCTACTAAAATCTAAAACATATTAATGTTGGGTTTATTTGAAAATAGCAGCTACTAAATATAAAAACTACATTAAACGTTTAAATTGTTGTAGTTGAATGTACTAGTTGTTTAAAATATTAAAATATCGAACCGGTTCGGTTCGGTTCGAGGTTCGGTTCGTTTTTTTCGAACCGAACCGAACCGAACCGGCATATATTTTTTCGAACCGAACCTCGAACCGAACCGGACTAAAAAGTTTTCGAACCGAACCGAACCTAGGGCAAGGTTCAGTTCGGTTCGCTTCGAATCCATCACTACTCAAATAGATTGTTCCAAATAAATGTATATGAAAATTTTTTATTTTTTCACCAAAATTTATTCCAAAAATTTACTGTAACAAATTTCGTTTACGTAAGCTAGTGTCTCGCATGCATGGCGCATCTCTATCAGTCTTTCTAATTTATATTTTTGTTTCATACATGTCAGAACTAATCTCAATAACGACAGATTAGCTAAAGTTCTGTTCTCGGAAACACATTTTTTCTATGGAGCAATAAGAAACGTATTAAAAACTTGGAACGCTAATATTTAGAAGATAAATTTACAACGGTGATTTTAGTTCTGGTGATTGAAAACATGCTTTCCTATAACATATAATTTTGTTTTTTATTTCGCAATTAGGTATTTTTTTCTAAAAGAAGTGCTTGATCGCATTTGTATTGCATATTGTTTGATTACAGCGTCAGAGCATTTTTAATGTTTGTTAGAGAAATCTTATGGTTTTTATTGCATAAATTTTTCTGTTTGAAGAAGGAGGTGGGGCATTTTTAGGTTAGCTCTTCCCAAAGGGTTCTGCTAGATCTCTTTGTTTATTTTCAGTAATTTGTTATTTCTTGCTAATGCCAACAACGAAATTTTAATGGTTGATTTCATCATATTTCTAATTCCTAAACCTTTGGCGTACACTAGGTTCACGTCATTTTGACCTACAAAGTCGTTTGAATGTATTTCTGTTTGTTCTGCTAATACGACGTTTGGCAGTTATTGCTTCTAGATGCTTGTAGTTTATATTTTGAGAAGAAATGCAAATTCTCGTTACAGCACCTCAAATGACAATACTTTTTAGATATAGCTCTGGTGTTTTGTTGCTGCAAGTTTTTCAACAGTGATTGCCCATTTTGCTTGCATTTATCTTTACCAAACCTCATTCACGTCACTTTGCCCTAAACTACCTTTTGGGAATGTTCATGTATACATAGCTAATACCTTGTTAATGCCTGTTAATGCAAAAAAATATTAGTGGGTTCACAAATAGTCTCTGTATTGGCAAAGAACCAAAATGGTTTCCAACAATTCAATAGTGTTTCATTTTATATAGGAAGGATCGACAAATTGTAATTCTACCCAACAGTGCAGCACTAATTTCTTAAGAGGATTACAAATGGTAAAGTAAGTAGAGGAGTTGGATCCACTACATTTTGGCTGCATGGCACTTTTATCCAGAATGCTCGTAACACTAAAATCTCAATTTTTTTATTTTTAATGATAAGCTAATCGTATTTGGGCTAGCATTAATAATATTTTGTAGATTTCGGTAAATAAATTCTTTGGGAATTTTCTAGTATGTGAGGCAACATTTCTCAAAACGTAGTTCTTTTGTGCTACCAGGACATTTCCTATTATTAATAAATGATATTAACGTGCCCCATGCTGATTTCTATTTTTTGAAACAAGTTTAATGAAAAAATAAGCTGACCAAAAGTCCATTTTATATCAATTAAAAATATAATCTAGGTTGAATCATAAATTACAAAATATAAATACTTATAATCGTAGCATTGAAAGTATTTCACTAACAGTTCTCTATTTTTCAGACGTTTTCGGTTAACAGTTTATCCACATCGCTTGGAATCTTTCAAACGCTTGCTAAAAGATGTGTTTGGAGACAACTCAGTGTACAAAGTATATGGAGATTTTAAAGAGCTTAAGGAAAACGAAGAACCAGCATTTTATATGCACATTGTTCAAAGATCTCTTGTGTAAGAAAATAATTTAATATATTTCTTAAATTAAAAACCACTGTGAAATCGTTATGTTAGTTTGAAATATTTTACCTATATCCATACTACTCAATAATATAAGCTTTATTAAAAAACGTTTTTGACCGCATCGACAACCTTCCATCCGGATCTTATTCTATTCTATCTTGGAAGCATCCCACCATATACACCTGTCGGGTTTTTGCTTTGCTGCATGGTCTAAATTGAATTAAGCGATATTTACCAACTAGCTTGAAAACAAAACTCATCCAGACCCTTATTCAGGCCTTTGGAGGTTTTGTATATAACAGTAGATTTAAAGCGCTATGGACACATTTTGCCACTATTTAAGAAATTACCTTGGTTGAGACTACATGACTATTGGAAATTACGTCAGGCGTCAATGTTATTTAGGCTTACACGTGGGCTTAGTCCACATTACCTTACTTCAAAATTTTCGCCTTTCTTGTATGGCCACTAGAACATCAAAGCTGCTGTTTGTGGAACCATTCTATAACACTACATTTGATTTTCCAATGCTCCCTGAAAGTACTACATTGGCCAGCAAGCGAGTTTTTTTTTTAAATGGATATTTTGAATTTTGCCAAACCCTTGCTGTTCTTTAACGCGCGCACAACACTCATACATGGGACCTACATTTACCTCTCATCCAAACGAGGACGTATTTTTGTGAATAATGCTCGCTTAAAATTTTTGAAAGGGATCGCGTTGAGATTAGAACTCGAGACTTTTGGCATAGTAGTCACACAAGTACCAACTACGACACGAAGCCGCCTTTGGAACCATTCTATACATAACATGTGATTTTTCAATGCTCCACCCGAAGGTACTACATTGGCCAGGAGGCGAGTTTTTTTTACCTGGAAAATTTGGAATTTTGCCGAACCCTTGCTGTTCCAAGCAAGGTAGGGATCTTTAACGTGCGTGACAACACTCACACACGGGACCTCCATTTTACCTCTCATCCGAACGAGGGTGTATTTTTGTTAAAAATGCTCGCCTAACATTTTTCAAGCGGACCGTGTCGGGATTCGAACCCGGGACCTTGGACGTAGCAAACCATTCTATACAGCAATTTTTACCTAAGCATCCGAATTGACCCACCGTCTTTTTACGGATTATTTTAACGGACTAAACACATGGAAATCACATAAAGACGGGTCTGGACTGTAAGCTGAATGTTATAGAACGTCCCATTTCATACGACGAAACAGATCTTAAATCGTCTACGCTGCATGAGGTCGAGCAAAACCATGCAGAAGAATGACGCCGTTTGTGAGCATCCCTGTACGTATATTGTTGATGCTGGGGCGTAAGCCTTTTAAGGTGACTGCATAGCGCTCAGCATTAGTGTTGACACCGAGTTCTTTAAAATCCAAGGACAGCACACCCTTTTAATAGAAAATATGGTCAACATTACTTTTCTTGCCGAAGTTTGGGATCGATTTTTTTTTTCGTTTTCTGAGATTGTGCACGCTTGCACTGCATACTCTGACGTTTGGATTCAGGTTTGTGTTGATAACAGTATAATGCAATCAAGGGCCGCTATGCTTGCGACCACATCCTCAGTGCTCCACTTGAAGGTACTACATTGGGTTTAATCACTCCTAAAATAAATATACAAGCTAAAACTAAAATTGGGATTTGAATAAGGGTATCTTTAGCGTTGACTTTGGAGCGTGTCTAATCAACAAAACACCTCAAGAAAGGAAGGGGAAAGATTTGTAATACCGAATAGCAACTGCCAGATCTGCTAACCGGTTCGACATGAAGGGTCGACTTAAAACTGTCCAAATCTAGCTAACTAATATTTAAAAATGGATCAAATTTCTAAGCATAAGCCAAATTTATATAGTGAATCCAACTATTTGTTCCTGCTCTACAAATTTACAATGTCGTTTTGCCTGGTCTAAATATTTTATTCGAAGTTCAGCCTAAAAGCGCCCCTAACGTTCACTATGGTTACCTAACTGACTTATATTCTAATTCCAGTCTGCATTCCTATAGACACTGTGACCAAAAATAAGCGGCAACAAATTAATAAAAAACCAGGCAAAAATATGAATATTAGTATATATATATATATATATATATATATATATATATATTGCTGTGATATACTCCTTTGAATGCGGGAACTGGGTCCTTTCAACAAAAAAATTCTAGTCCCACCGATTGGGCGTCATAAACTGCTGTGATCCTGGTTTCGCTTCAGCTGCTCATCTAATTTTATAAACCTCCTCATTCATAAAATTAAACAACACATTCCTACCACAAACATCAACGTTAACTCTATTTACATCAATATTCAGAATACATTAAATTTTCAAATTAAATTTCAGCATAAAATTCAGTTTTAAAAAGAATTTCAAGATTAATTTTATTATCACTTTAACGTGCATCCAGAATTAAAGTCCTTGTTGGATGCCTACTAATTAATATAACAATATAAGCAGACCGGAGTCTGAGTATAAAGGGAGCATCTACCACCCCTTTACGTTAATTAACCAGGTTCGTCTAATTGAGCTCAAAGACATACCCAAAGTTTCATCATAATTCGGAACATCAATACTAAATACCCCTTTCTACTTAAACAAGCAAATTTCATCTTAAAATTAAAATTTTATGGTTAGTACAATTTCACTAATGTCCATTTAAAGTAAATCAATTATAAAGTTATTCAACACACACAAAAATGTCAAACAAAATAGTATAATTTACCTGAAGGTTACTGTCCTCGTAGCTTCAATGTACACCGTCCCTTTAGTTAATCACACCATTCCAACAGGATTATATTTACGGCTTCTAATTCTCAACGCTTTTAAAATTTTCTTCATCACCATTTATTTAAAGTTGTTTCTGGGCTTTTCCGGAACTCATCTGTGTATATCTGACCCTTGTTTCGTGGATCCAGACACGTATTTGAACCATTTAATTATTAACACCCCCGAAAAATAGCAGAGAAATTCATGCGTCTTTCACCAATATACGCCAAAACTGCCTACGTTTGTGTATACATTTGTCGTTGTAAATTTTGCTAATTGGTACAGTGATACTAAATTTTATTACCTTGTATCTAAGTGCACTGAAGTACATTCATGTTAGCACGTAAATAACAAACTATTTTGAATCACTAAAATATACGAGCAAAATTTTAAATTATTTTATCAAACTAAAATGCACTGTTTAACATCTTGAATCAAGTCGCGGATGTAAGAGCTTTTAACGCATCGAATAGTCAAAAGTCTAAGAGGCCGAAATTCATATTACCACCGGTATATATAGCGAATAGCCGGCACGTCGCTTTTGTCCTCAAAACAGACAATTCTTAAGAATTTCTCATTCTATGTTCCCAGTCCGTCGCTCGCGCGTCGGTTTTTACGAATTTTGTACTCGCCCCATTTAAATTTCAGAAATTTCAACACGGCACGCAAACATGTCCGAGAAAAACTAATTAAGTTTGTACAGAAATCGTTGTTTCTACCTCTGATATTTGCATCCTATTTTCAACCAATTGTGACCCTCGTGACGTTGCTTAAATCACGCCTTTTACTATATGTGTCTTTGCTTGACGCATTTTCTCTTTCCTTTTCTAACCTGTTCGTATTGGTGCAAATTGATATTCTTTATTATCGATTATATTTTAGTCCATGTGGACTATCTGGCTTAAATAACCCCGTATCGCACCTTCTCGTGAATATTAAGCCCCGGTTTTTCCAAGATTCTTTGTAAACATTAATTATCTGCAAAATTTTCGCCGAATGAGCTTTTTAAATAAACCCTGTTTTGTATTTCGTGCTAAAGCATCTGACCGTTTCCAATATCCTTAGAATCGACATGTTTATCTAAACAAATTAAACTGAAATTGCCTTTTAAAATACGCAGGTGTGTTCAAACATCCTACTTCTAACTAACACTTCTAGGATTTGCATTTTAGTGGGTTTTTACAAGTTTCTATAGATATTATCTGTACGTTTTGTTCAATACCGGTTACTTGAAATAGAGTTATTTAAGATAAATTTTGCACGTAATTTCCATTTGTTTAGGAATAATTACATTACACGCAGAGCTTTTTAATACTGTTTCTTTTGATATAAAGCGTCTTGTACATGGTTTAAATCTCTTATTTTTACTGAAACGACCGAATTTATTTATGCTTCATGGTTTTAATAAAGCGTATTATCTAATAAAATTCCTTATACACGGTGATTAAAATTATTTGATGTGATTATTTAATTTTCTACCCTGGTCTAAATATGAGTAATATATATATATATATATATATATATATATATATATATTGCTATAATTATAGGGTAGTTTAGGCGTAGGTTAAGTCACAGAATAAATAAAAGAAACTTCCAGTTAACAAAAACACATAATTACAGGTACTATAAGAGTAAATAGGTCACCATACATATTTGTTAGTTGAGAGCACACTGTATATAAAAGTACAAGAGATTAAACGCATAAGAAATAGAAATATCCAAGAGTAGTTACGAGCAAAGATAGGATTTAAAAACGTAACGAAATGCATCAAAATTAAATCAACGAAAAACCTATATGAATTGGCTTGATAAATATTTAACAAGTGTTAAACATATGCATTATTTAAATAAATCGTACGTGACATAAAGTATTACATTTGTTCAAAAATCCAATTTAATTAGGAAATAAACAAACACCAAATTTATTTCGGTTTAGATTAGAGTAAGCAATCAACAATAAATACGTGATTAAATAAACGAAAATTCGTGGGGTTTCTCAATTAAACATCAAGGTATGTAAATGAATACGTGACAATTTAAGCGTTTATCCAAGTATTTGAACTATACAAATGATAAAATTTTCCGAAGTACACAAAAGATAAACGCAGATGGTGTCGCCCCAACACGTGAATAAACAAATAGAAAACAAGAGGTACGGCTTATAAATACGATAACAATTGAGCGACGAGTTTAGTATACATTTTAAACTTGGCTATCGACGATACTCAGAAGTGCTAAATAATCTACGTAACCAGATACGAAAGTAAATGAAAATCATTTTGAAAAGTGTAAAAATTGTGCAAGTGTGAGCCGATCTATTATAGACGTAAGTAAAAACAACTTAGTAAAAATATAATTTCTAACATAAATAAAACAGGGCTCTGGTTAATTCTCTGGTATATTCTCTGGAGAATACTCTGGTATATTCTCTGGTAATTACTCTGGTTAATCACCTCCTGTTAAATTACTTTGGTAATTACTTACATGGTAAATGTTCTATTACTGTCTTGTTAATTACGGAGATAGAAAATCTTTTTTATTTACTGATATAGAAATTGAATCTTAAATTGGATTAACTTATGGGATTTTGAATAACAATTTGGATAGTATTATGGTTTGATGTCGACTTCCAAATTCAACTCTAAATATTCATACTGGGCACAAAAACTCTAGGGGATGCAGAGGAACTATGGGATCATTCCAGGCTAGCCATATTGAAATAATTTATTACTGAAAATTGTTTTAATTCAATATTTTGGAACATGTAAGAGTCAACAAAACATTAGTTTCATTGATCAATTTATGAAAGGTAATAAGCATGTTGAAACGTTTCAAAAGATCTCTAAATATAAACAGGCTCGTTTTGCTGGCTTCAATTTCTTAAATCTGGTATATGTAAATATTCTGAAAAAGATGAAGATTTTATAAAGGTTGTAAAGATTCAACCATTATAATGTGTATTGTAGAATTGCTTTATTTAATTGAATCAGCTAGTTGAGGCAAAGAAAATCCGTAACTTAACATTTCACATCATAGGTGCTTGATTGATCCAAAGGGCAAATATGAAAATATAAAAATATCACAGCATTTTATGATAGACCCAATCGTAGCGGCTGGTGAAATATCACAGCATTTTATGGTATGCCCAACCGTGGGGCCTAATATAGGAGGATAACACAGCATTTTATGTACGCCCAAGTCGTGGGGCTAAATATAATAAAATAACACAGCAATATATATATATATATATATATATATATATATATTGCTATAATAATAAGGTAGTTTAGGGGTAGTTAAGTCATGGGGGTAGTAGAATAAATAAAAACAACTTCCACATTAAGAAAGGCACACAATTTCAGAAATTATAAGAGTAAATCGGTCACCCTACATATTGTTGATTGAGAGCACACTGTATATAAAATACAGTGGATTAAATGCATGAGAACATAAAAAGATCTAAAAGTAGTTTACAAGTAAAGATAAGATTTTAAAACGCAACAAATTGCATCAAAATACAATCACCAGAAAACCTAGATAAATTGGCATTGCAAAAATGTAACAATTACGTTAAAAATATCATCGTACACGCATTCTAAATAATTTATTATTAGAACGTCTGCTTGGAGGTCTGTCAAGGTTTTCATACTTTTTAAGGCTGCCAGGGGTGATTTACTGCCGCCGATGATATAATACACGTTTCTACCCGTGTGGTTTATCACATAATCGATAGCTTCCCATATGGCAACCAATTCGGACTGGAAGATAGCGCTTTAGTTTGAGAGTTTGGTCTGAAACCAAAACACTTCCCTTTACTCCTTTTGTACGACATTAGCCGTTCCTGCTTACCCATCGTCCAGGCATGAACCGTCCGTGTAAATCTTGATTGGCCGAGTTTTTTTTCTACTTTTTACGAGGCAATCGGAAGTTAACAAACATCGAGCATCTAATTCTCTATTTGAGCGATATCGAGTACTTACCGGTTCTAGAAATAATAACGTGCTACTGATTGCTATGCAGAAGATTTGGTTCTAGGAAATGAGCAACCTACAGAAGTACAGAATACTCGGTATTAATGCTAATTGGTTTAGTGACCGTGGTTGTGCACTCTTCGAGTGCATTGTTTTCAAAGAAAATATTCAAACCTGCCATTTCCGAAAATATGACGTAGAAGTTATTTAAAATTAAATTGCTTTATTAGTAAGTATTCTGTAAACAACAAGTTTGATATTCCCTAAGTAAAGGTTTAAAGTGTTTTATTAAGTTTTTGTTTATAGTAACACTGCATCTTCTACAGCATGACTTGCAGCCAATTTCGGTGCGTGCGCTACCACTCTTTCGGATTTTTAATATGCACGCGATGCGATTGTTGATCTGTATAACATGGAAGACGTTTCCGATATTTCTACTAACTGCATTCGCAGCATGGACGATGTGAACCGGATGCATGCATTGGTGTTAAATGTACTGGACGAGTAGCAAGGATTGGCAAAGATGACGTCATTTAGTTTCCCGCTGAATCCTTAACTTCGTTCAGTCGTCTTCGAAAACCTTCGGTATGCATTCTATAGGGTACATAAAGCAGGTACGCCGGAGTAAACTTTTTAGTTATAAGTTAGTTCGCTTACAAGTTTAACCAAAGTCCTATACTGCGGATTTTGTTTTGTACTAAAATTGCACCTGCAAACGCTTTTAAATGCAACTCTTGCGGGGCTTCCTATACCTAGAAAAATGCTCTCAAACGGCATTAGAAAAAATGTTGTGGTGTAACATCGTCCACGGTTAAGCTTATACATCCGTCAGCAGCAAAGTACTTAAACTGTGTATCTTGCGGTATCGCTTTTACGGGAATGGACAACTTACTGCGACACAAGGAAAAACAGCACGGTATGTCATTAAGCCGTCAACGTTCAGCTCCGACAGCTGTTAAAGGGTCTTGTACAAAACAACCACGAATTATGTGTAAAGTATGCGATTTCGAAATGGAAAAAACTACCTATGCCGCACACTTGAGAAGCAACAGACATAAAAATGCAGCAGTTACCGCTCCTGGCGAAGATGGCGTAGAAATGGTTAGCACAGCCTTTAACAACCGTATGGCTAGCTATCGCATAAAGAACGCCTGTGTCGACGATGGAGTGTCCGAGTTTCTTTGCAAGCAGAAAGAACGGTTTATTCGATTACTTAATGAAAAAAGAACACAACATACAGCAATAAAAGTCTATTGCGAACTCTACGGCGTTTACACCAAAATAGTGGAAGAGACTACCGATGTAAAATCCTTTAACACAAAAAATGTGGTTATAACGTCTTCTAGTAATCTGGAAAATATGTACGAGGTCTTAAGCAAAACCATGAGAACAAAATCAGAGGAATTTGAAACAAGTGGCTCCGGTTGGTCTTTGGAAAAGGTGCTCTATTTAGAAATAAATATTAATAAGTATAAGCTGATGTGAGGAGTTCTAGGTTAAGAATAAAAATTGTGAATATGTATTTAGAAATGTGGTTTACAAAATTTAAACTGTATTAGTAAAAATTGTCCGTAAGAAAAAGTTTTAAGAATGGTTTTTAGATTTTCTTTTAGGTATGAGCTGCAGGAAAGTTATAATTTAGAAGGTGTGTGTAACTTTGTAAGGGGTGGTCTGATTTTAAATCTGTTTGGAGATTCGGATTCTGCATAAAATTCTAAACTAATTTGATGTATTGCATGACTAAAAAATTTATAAAAAATCTTAAAATGAAGGTAGCTCCATGGGGGATGATGCAATCTAAAAATTTCCTAGAGATTCAAATAGTTAAGAAAATTTTAATATTAATTGATTCCAAACAAGGTACATTTATCTTGTGTGTGGAAATGGCTAGTCGACGAAAGCTATTTGTTAGGTTAGCTTATAGAGCAAAGAGCAAAATTTAGAGGTTCAGGACTTTAAAGGGGTATAACTTTGCAGGGGGTGGTCGGATTTTCAATCTGTTTGCAGATTCAAATTCTGCGTAAAATTCTAGACTAATTTGATGTATCGCATGTCTAAAAAAAATTATAAGAACGGTTAGAAATCGCTACCAGCAAAAAATCTTAAAATGAGGGTATCTTCCTGGGGGATGATGCTATCTAAAAAATTCATAGAGATTCGGGTAACTGAAAAAATTCTAATATTAATTGATGCCAAACAAGGTACATTTATCTAGTGGGTGGAAATGGGTAGTCGAGAAAAGTATTTGGTTCAGAATGTTAGCGGTAAAAAAATCTTAAAATTATGGTAGCTCTCTGGGAAATGATGCTATCTAAAAAATTGCTAGAGATTCAGGTAGCTGAAAAAATTCTAATATTAGTTGATACCAAACATTATAGATTTTTCTCCTACAAACATAGAAAGATTGTCGCAATGACCCACAATTCCTCCTTATGGGGATTTCAATGCTTGGTACAAAAATTACCAGAACGGATCTTGAGCCTCCTTATGGGATTTAACATGGGGAAAACCGGTTTTTTGGGCTAGAACATAGGTAGCTTATCTACTGACGCAAGTTAAGATTCGGGCCTTGGGTGCTGCGTTTTTAAAAAGCACTTCCAAACTTCTTAACAAATTTATTTGATCAAACAGATATTAATGTGGAATTTTACAAACTTGATTTAAATTTATTCTAATTCAAAAAAAGAATTAATTGTACTATCTGGAGTAGCCTAAGCAACTGCAATGTTAAAGGGAATACTTTGAATGACTGCCGGGTCTTGGGGCTCCCGTGCTATTTATAATGTCTTTGCCCCCCTCACATGGCTGTGTCAACTTGCAGAGCTCATGTCTGCTTATTCTTAATTCTATTCATTGCTACATTGTTATAATCTTACTTTCTAGGTAATCGCGGTATCTTACCCGTCTGTAACCTGCCACCTGCAGTATCACTATCGTCTGGAATACATTGTATTGCATCCGTTCTCATGAACTGTTAATAAACTTTATTAATTGTCCTTGTATTACATTGTTGCACTTCACTTAGTAATTTCCTAATAATTTATAATAATTTCGTATTAGATTCTATTTTATAATACATACATATTGGAGGATATGTAACTCGCGCGAAAGCAGAAATAACGATAGTAAAATATTTAAGAAATACATGCCAACGTGACTAGTGACCACGTCATCTGTAGCTTGCATATGAAGGGGTTTTTTTCTCCAGGCTTAGTAGTAGTTAATAGTATCAGTAAATGGTTGGCAGTATTTGGACAGTTAGCAAACAGTCTACTGTCGGCGAAATAATCTCTTTCATTTCCCGAGGTCTAAGAATTATTCTCAAGATCAATTTTGCTTGCAGTATTAAATTCAAATTGATAGCTAAAAGTACTGGTTTCCGGTTTAAAATTTTGAACTGTAATCGTAACTGTGCTTATGTGTGCTTTATATGTTTTCTATTTAACACGGAATCGTTATGATAATGCTGTCATCTGACTGTCGTCAAATAAATTTCATGAATACAGGAAAAAAGAAACTAATAACGAGGCTGACAGTTTTAACTTTGCTTAGGAAGTACTACAAGCTTAGTCGCTTAATAGAAGAGACCTTAGTACTTTGACAACTCACAACTTGGAGAAATAATTTCTTAAAAATTCTATTGGCTCAATTTTTTGCTTTACATGCCCGCCCCAATCATGTAACCTGGAAACTATGACATTTCTTCTTACCTTGCCTTCCTTGTGTTAACCAAAGACTAACTAAAGTAATACAGCAGATGAAGCAACTTTTGAGAAGTCACATCCTCATCAAAAAACCTTCATTTCTTAAACGTAGTCTATTCTTCGATCATTAAGTTTAACAAATTTATTAGTAACGTCATCATAAAATCTTTGAATGTTGATTAAATCGTTCACTAATTCTTACTCCATAAAATTTTTTGTGAAATTTGAAAGTCTTACTTTGGTTATAATATTACGCAGGTGAGAAAAAAGTAGCTTTATAAACACACATGTTGAAGGGATAGTTACTATTAGAGAAAACATTTTATAAGTTTCGTTACATGCGTTGGAATCTGTACTTATCATCTAATCATCTAAATACTATACAATAATTAAAAATAATTAAAAATAATTAAAAATAATTAAAAATAATTAAAAATAATTAAAAATAATTAAAAATAATTAAAAATAATTAAAAATAATTAAAAATAATTAAAAATAATTAAAAATAATTAAAAATAATTAAAAATAAATAAAAATAATTAAAAATAATTAAAAATAATTAAAAATAACTTTAAAAATGACATTTTGATTGGTTATTTGGATTTAAACTGGCAGCAGCTAGCGTGCATACACAATACATTATTATATACAACGATTTATATGGCATTGCTATAACGATACCGGCTACCGTGCACTAAGAACAAAATTCCTTGCTCTGATAAAGGTATTTTTTAAACATTTCAAAACAATACACGGGTCTACAATTTTTACATTTCCAACTTATTCAATGATGTCAACTAAATCATAGAAGTTTTTATGCGATCAACTCAGAGGAGTCGGTTTAACATAGTCTACTGCAACGAAGTAATCTTTATCCGATCGACTGCATAAGTGCTTTTGACAAAGTCTACTAGGGCGAAGTGATCTTGATTCGGTGGACTCCTTGAAGTGATTTCGACAAAGTCTACTAGGGCGAAATGATCTTCATCCGATCAACTTCCCGAAGTAATTTCGACAAAGTCTACTAACACGAAGTAGTCTTGATCCGGTCGGCTAACCCGACATGATTTCATTAAAATCTACTAGGGCGAAGTAGTCTGGATCCGGTCGACTCCTCGAAGTGATTTTGACAAAGTCTACTAGAGCGAAGTGATCTTGATTTAATTTTTTCCCGAAGTGATATCGAACAAGTTTACTACAGCGAAATGATCTTGGTCCGATCGACTCCCCGAAGTGATTTCGACAAAGTCTACTAGGGCGAAAAGGTCTTGATACGGTCGACTCCCCGAAGAGATTTTGACAAAGTCTATTAGGGCGAAGTAGTCTTGATCCGATCGTTCCACGAGGTGATTTCGACAAAGCCTGCTAGGGCATCTTGATCCTATCGACTCCCTGAAGTGATTTCAACAAAGTCTGCCTAGGGCAAAGTGGTCTTGATCCAATCAACTCCATGAGGTGATTTCGACAAAGTCTACTAGAGCGAAATAAATCTTGATCCGATCGACTCCCGGAGTGATTTCGGCAAAGTCTACTTGAGCGAGATGATCTTGATCCGGTTGACTCCCAGAAGTGATTTTGACAAAGTCTACTAGAGCGAGGTGATCTTGATTTGCTCAACTTTTCAAAGACGTTTTAATGAATTCTACTAGGGGGAAGTGAAGACGGGGTGTAGAGAGAGCGGTGCGTAAAGAAGGCGGGGCGTAGAGAAGGCTAGGTGTAGAAAGGGCGGGGCGTAGAGAGGGTGGGACGTAGAGAGGGCGGGACGTAGAGAGGGCGGGGCGTAGAGATGGCGAGGCGTAGAGAAGGCGGGGTGTAGATAGGGCGGGGCGTAAAGAGGGTGGGGCGTAGAAAGGGCGGGTCGTAGAGAGAGCGGGGCGTAGAGAGGGTGGGGCGTAGAGCGAACGGGGCGTAGAGAGGGCGGGGCGTAGAGAGGGCAGGGTGTAGAGAGGGCGGTGCGTAGAAAGTGTGGTGCGCAAAGATGGTGGGGCGTAAAGATGGTGAGGCGTAAAGGTGGTGGGGCGTAAAGAGAGTGGGCCACAAAGCGAGTAGAGGCGCTCAAAGTAGTCCCGTACGGACTACAAATCGCTTCTACTCTAATAACTATAAGTTTTGTATGCCCGTCTTTGTGCTAAAGTTGAGAGGTGCGAATCGATCGCTTTTTGGGATTTGCGTCCGAGGGTTTCGGAGTTGGGGGCGCGGGCGGATGGTGGTTAGGTGGACAATTTTTGCGTGCGTCGCATAGGCCGGTTTTTATCGCGGAAAACCGATAAATTGCGGAGAAATAAGGATTTTCCGGGAAAAGATTAATTTGAAGTGACGTATTCGTTAACGTGTTAAAAAAGCTTGTATCCCTCAAAAATTTCCGATCTAAAAAACCGAACCAGACGTGCAACGAGGTCAGCAGCTGCTCGGTTGACGTTGGTACGAGAGAGAAGAAAGATCGAGTTGGTTTCCAAAATTCGTATTCGGGCGTTAGAAAAATATCTAATATATACCAAACAACGCTATTCGTATTCTAAAACCTCAATTATTAACAGTTTGCAAGCTGGTACCATAGTATTTTCTTAAAACAGGTATTAAAATTTGTATACATAATTCGACAAACGTCAAAATCAGGTAACGAACACCGCCGTAAAAATACGAGCGTGTACCATCAAAATCTAAAATGACAAACATTTTTTTAAATTTGTTAAATTGAACATTACAAAACATGTAATATATCTTATTAGTTTCGATAATTGATTATTATTATACAAAAGTATCACTTTTTAATATACACGTGCTATTTATTTTAGAAATAAGTAATTATTACATTTGGCGTTTCTTTACGATGATATCCAAGCAATTACAACACAGCGTGATTTTGTCACAAATCGGTGTATTTCGTATGTGTCCGATAAATTGAAAGTATAACACCAACAGATTTTTAATAAACTTCACCTGGGTAGCGTGATGCTACTTTCACTAACTACCATGCGTAAGTTGGGTGGTTTGATGCACAGTCAAATTTTACTTTTTTTTTATTTGGTGTCGACTTTTTAAACAACCATAATCATTTATTTAACAACAATATGCATAAAAAGGAACCAAATCATTTTTTCATGTGCTTTAGCCGAAGGTTATGTTTATCATAAGTTGCTATTAGCGAAGTGGTCTTGATCCATCCGACTCCCCCGAAGTGATTTCGACAAAGTCTACTAGGGAAAAGTGATCTTGGTCCAACCGACTTCCCCCGAAGTAATTTCGACAAAGTCTACTAGGGCGAAGTGATCTTGATCCAATCGACTCCTCGAAGTGATTTCGACAAAGTTTACTAGGGCGAAGTGATCTTGATCCAACCGACTCCCCCGAGGTGATTTCGACAAAGTCTACTACGGCGAAGTGATCTTGATCCGATCAACTCTCCGAAGTGATTTAGATAAGATCACTAGGGCGAAGTGGTCTTGATCCGATCGACTCTCCAAAGTGATTTCGACAAGTTCACTAGGGCGAAATGGTCTTGATCCGATCGACTCTCTGAAGTAATTTCGACAAGATCACTAGGGCGAAGTGGTCTTAATCCGATCGACTCCGCAAATTGATTTCGACAAGGTCTCTAGGGCGAAGTGACCTTCATCCGATCGACTCACCGAAGTGATTTCAACAAAATCTACTAGGGCGAACTGATCTTAATCCGATCGACTCCCTCAAGTGATTTCAACAAAGACTGCTAGGGCGACGTGGTCTTGATCCAATCGAGTCTCCAAAGTTATTTCGACAAGGTCACTTGGGCGAGTGGTCTTGATCCTATCGACTCTCCGAAGTGATTTCGACAAGATCACTAGGGCGAAGTGGATTTGATCCGATTGACTCTCCAAAGTGATTTCGACAAGGTCAGTAGGGCGAAATGGTCTTGATCCGATCGACTCTCCGAAGTAATTTAGACAAGATCACTAGCGCGAAGTGGTCTTAATTCGATCGACTCCGCGAATTGATTTCAACAAGGTTTCTAGGGCGAAGTAACCTTCATCCGATCGACTCACCGAAGTGATTTTGACAAAGTCTACTAAAGCGAACTGATCTTGGTCCGATCGACTCCCTCAAGTGATTTCAACAAAGACTGCTAGGGCGACGTGGTCTTGATCCGATCGACTCTGCAAAGTGATTTCGACAAGGTCACTAGGGCGAAGTGGCCTTGATCCCATCGACTCTCCGAAGTGATTTGGACAAGATCACTAGGGCCAAGTGGTCTGAATCCGATCAACTCCCCGAAGTGATTTCGACATGGTCACTAGGGCGAAGTGACCTTCATCCGATCGACTCACCGAAGTGATTTTGACAAAGTTTACTAGGGCGTATTGATCTTGGTCCGATCGACTCCCTCAAGTGATTTCAACAAAGACTGCTAGGGCGACGTGGTCTTGATCCTATCGACTCTGCAAAGTGATTTCGACAAGGTCACTAGGGCGAAGTGGCTTTGATCTTATCGACTCTCCGAAGTGATTTGGACTAGATCACTAGGGCCAAGTGGTCTGAATCCGATCAACTCCCCGAAGTGATTTCGACATGGTCACTAGGGCGAAGTGGACTTTATCCGATCGACTCACCGAAGTGATTTTGACAAAGTCTACTAGGGCGACGTGGTCTTGATTCGATCGACTTCTCGAAGTGATTTCGACAAAGTCTACTAGACAAACTGATCTTGATCCGATCGAAGTGATTTCGACAAAGACTGCTAGGACGAAGTGGTTTCATGTAGTTCCAAGTGAGTCCCAGTGGGTCCCCGGTGGGTCCCCGGTGGGTCCCCGGTGGGTCCCCGGTGAATCCTCGGTGGGTTCTCGGTGGGTCCCGGCGGTTTCCGATGGTTCCCGGTTATTTCCGATGGTTCCTGGTTATTCCCGATGGTTCTCGGTGGTTCCCAGAAAAAGGGGTGGGCCGCTAAAAGGGCGGGGGGGCGCGAAGCAGACGGAGCGCGGATCGCAAAGGGGGCGGGTTGCAAAGGAGGCGGGTCGCAAAGGAAGCGGATCGCAAAGGAGGCGGATCGCAAAGGGGGCGGATCGCAAAGGGTGCGGAGCGCAAGGAGGGTGGAACGCAAAGAAGGCGGGGCGCAAAGAGGGCGGGGCGCTCAAAGTAGTCCCGTAGGGACTACAAACCGCTTCTAGTTTCCAATAAATTTTGTCCTTCGCAAACAGCTACTGTTAATTAGCTAAAATTAATTGTAATTGACAGCTGAGGCGATGCACTTTGCCTTTATAAATATTAGAGAAAACATTCTATTAAATTACTTGAGAATCTACAGGAAAGCTTTGGTGGTAAGTTGCAAATTTGAATTGTTTTGATTACATGTTTCCAAATATTTGGAAAGTTTGTTTTGCATTACAATATTTAATAAAACGAAAGACTGTTCAGATTTTATAGTAATTTAAAGATTACATACTAATGCTTTTTTCACGTTCTTGTATTTCGTTCAAAGATTATTAAATACCTGATACAGAAAATGACATTAAATCTTAAAACCTTCAAGGACACATTTTATAGAATATCGTCGATCCAAGTTTTGTTGAAATTTCGTAAATGTTATAACACAAGTACTGCTATATAATCGTTCGCATTTAATACTCGACATGACACACACTTCAAGCTGTTCATTTTATTTTACAAAAAGTATTCGCTACCTTCAGCGTCTAGCTAATAATTTGCATTTATAAATACAGTTTATGAAGTGAACACAACCTAATGAAGAACAGGTACCTCCTCATGCCAACAAATACAATCAGTTACTAATTAGTAGGTTTCGGATCGATCAAGCATTTGGTTTAGGGATGTGTAATTTAATTCACTTTTATCTAAATACAATCTTAACAACTTCTAAATGTTTGGGCTGTTATTTGGAGTAGCAGTACGATTGTAAAAATGCCAAAATTTTAAGATTTTAATTAAAATCAGGTATTTGATTGTTGTTGATGTGAGAAAACAAAAAGAAGTAATCGATTATTGATTAAAATGATATATCCACACTACGAGGTACAAATATTTGCCATTGACTTTGAAATCAAACGAATTTGTCTGTCTGTCAGGTTTCAGAAAGAGCTAAGTTTCATATTCAGTGGTTGTTCATGGAATCTGTAGAAACCACACTGGTAGACCATTTAAATCGTATATCCTACATCATACAAATTTAATCAAAAAAAGTAGTATTATTTTTAAATTCAATTGTGTTTGACATTTATTTACCATATTGGTAGAGTTAATCGCTTGAATTTATATAACTTTTTTCTAAGAGGAATGGCCTAAAAATCTTAATAATGGATGGTTTTTGCCTAGAACACAAAAGTGCACCATCTTCATCATTGTTTCCTATTCTAAGCTAACCTATACATTTCCCTAAAATTACAAGTTTGCATTTTTCACTATCCGCACTGAGAAAAGGATTTTGTTGCTTCAACTGAAAATTAGTTGATTCAATTACAATTTTGGTTTGTATATAAACAATGATCTACATGCATTAAATAGAACATAATAAAATGTTTGAAAACCGATTTTGAAGCAAACAAACCGAAATTTGTACCACAATAATTATAGCATTTACTCAAATCGCTATCAATATAACTTGAATGTTAGGTATCGTTCCTTCAATTGCTTGTAGGTTTGATTTGAATTATTTAATACTTTTATCAAATAAACTGTTATGTTAAATCAACACGTTGAATATCCCACTTACATATAAAAATCATTGAGCAAATACTTGAAAGGGTTTGTAGCATTAAAACAAACTATTCAAATTTTTCCACTAACCAAAAAGCGTCCTTGGTTTAACTAACCCGTATGTTAAGCACAGTTAATAATTATTAAGCTAAGTTGCTAATAAGGGTTCAAGTAATAACATTTTTGGTTTAATCAAACTTTTATTGTGTTCAATTGAAACATTTAGCTGTCAAATCAATCATTTCGTTGCGTTGTACATTGTTTAAAAATAGAATTAGTTTAAACATCCAAGGTAGTTTGATTTAATATCCAGCTTGATTGATTCTGATTTAATGCAATTATTTTAATAAATTTTTTTAATACAACTTGGCGACCAACAAATGAGTTTGTTCATCCCTAACAGATTTTAAAAAAATATTGATTTAAAATAACTTCATTCAGTCACATTATCAAGTTGGATATTGAATCAAATCTCACCTTGAATGTTACATTAACTCTAGTTCATCCTGCATAATTTTCAGTTTAACTTCCACTTCAACTTTATAAAACTGACACTGATTATTGAGTGTTTGTTTATTCCTTGAGGTTGCCATTGGTCTTTGAAGTTAGACGTTCGCTTATATAGTTGAATGCTAAAAATAACGGCATTTAGTTATGGGCAATGAGGCCAATTTATAGGAAGGTACTTACGCGTTTTTAGACGAAAAGATTTTGTTTAAACATAGTACAGCATACTAAATTTATCTTCCATGTATTTTTATAGTTAGTTAAAATACTTTTATGGAAACTAACACAATAAACAATGCTAAGTAACGCTTGACATCATGTTGACGTGTCGCGGTCGAAGGTTAGCAGTATATTAAAGATATAATGTGCGCGCGCTGTACATCTAATACGCAGCATCGGAGACGTACTAAATACAGTTGCATTCAACAAATAACCTCGACGTGTGATTTGGCTATCGTAGTTTATTTAAATCAACAAGCTAGAGTACTTTTGTTTCAATGTTAAATTTGTTACAAAACGTGTTCATTTGACACTTTTTTCAGCATTCATTTAACTAAAATGGATTTTTTTCAACATTAATGTAGTATTGGACTAAAATATGAAATTTGTTGACAATATTAGTTTGTATTAAATACGACTGATGTTCAATGAAATTGACTTTTGCATTCTTTTACTAACAAACTGTTATTATGCATTAAAACAAACAAATTTAAGTCAACTAATTTTTGATGTTAATTTAACCATCTACAAGCGGTTCAGTGAATATAGTTTCGTTTAGAACGACTAAAAAATACTTGATCAAATGCTTTACTTTTCAAAACAACAGAATTGGTTGTATCAACCAAATCACTTTTCTCAGTGTGTGTACAATAGTCTAGCCTAGGTTTACCTCTACCTCTCTGTTTTCCTATATCTGCTTGTAATATAGCCCACACTATTTCCCAAAAATGCCTTAGAACGAATCTTGTCCATGTATTTCTTTTATTATTTTTTTGGTTTCCGCATATATCTTTATTCCCCTATTATTTTTAAAACTTTATCTGTCCATGCTGTCTACATTATACATCTGAAGAATAACATTCCAAAAAGTTTGTTCTTTTTCTTGTTTGCTTCTCCTACTGTCCTTATCTCATATGCTTTCAGTGCTGTGTTCCACATATATGCTTCAAATACTTTTGTCCTTGTTTCTGTTTGTTGTCCTCAAACACAGCTGCTGTTCTTTCTCGTTAGATACAGTTCAGTTCCCTTCTATTGCTTTGTAAATATATACCCTGTTTCACCGATATTCAGTAATCCCGATACGGTCCGCTTGAAAAATGTTAGGCGAGCATTTTTCCTAAAATGTGTCGTCGTTCGGATAAGAGGTAAAACGAAGGTCACGCTAAAGATCCCTGCCTTGATTTACACAGCAAGGGTTTGGAAAAATTCAAAATTTTTCATATAAAAAACTCACTTCCTGGCCAATGTAGTATCTTCGGGTGGAGCATTGGAAAATCACATGTAAGGTACGTGAAGCGGGTAAAGCAGTGTGTGTCTACCAAGATACTCCAACACTTGAACATTTGCTGAATTAATAGTTTTCGAATAAATCCTTTCGCACAATTAGAATTAGTTAGAAAATTGCAAAAAAGTACTTGTATTTATTTCTAGGATTCATCAGGTTTATGTGCAATTAATTTTTCGTTATTAGGTTTTCCGTCTTGAAGCAGGTTGGACACGCACGTCCACTGACTTCTATTCTGAGCTAGACTACACAGTCCTCTGACATTCCTACAGCCTAGATACAGGTCGTTTCCCCTTCCATTGTTTTGTAACTATATACTCTATTTCACCAACACTTGAACATTTGTCGATTAATAGTTTTCCAATAAATCCTTTCGCTTAATCAAGATTATTTAAAAATATTGCAAAACCAACAACTGTAGTTTTTCATAATAATCATCTGGTTTAAGTGCAATTATTATTTCGTCATTAGGTTTCCGTCTTAGAACTGGTTGGACGTGTACCTACAATGATTTTTATTCTGAGCTAGCCTACACAGTTCTCTGAGATTTCCACTGGCTGAATTCAGCACGGTTCCTCTTCTATTGTTTTGTAAACATATACTCTATTTAACTTATATTCAGTGATGTGTGAAGGGGATTAAGCAACATGTGGCTACCAAGATCCTCCAACTTTTCAACATTGCCGAAATAGTAGTTTTCCAATAAACCGTTTCGCATAATCAGAATTAATTAAAAATATTGCAAAACTAACATCTGGATTTGTTTCTAGTACTCATAAGGTTTAAGTGCAATTAGTTTTTCGTCATTAGGTTTTCCGTCTTAGAACAGGTTGGACGTGTACTTTCACTGATTTCTATTCTGAATTAGCCTACACAGTTACCTGATATTCCTACAACTAGATACAACTGGATCCCCTCATATGGCTTTCTAAATACATACATTATTTTACCGATATTCAGTAGTATGTGAAGGGGATTTAGCAACCTGATTACCAAGATCCCCAACAAAGACAATTGTCGCGTTAATAGTTTTCCAGTCAATTCCTTCACACAATTTACTTTAGTTAAGAATATTGCGAAACCAAGACTTGTAGTTGTTTATAATATTCATCACGTTTAAGTACAATTAATTTGTTTCATCATATAGTTTTCCGTCTTGGAGCTGGTTGGACGCGTTTTTTCAATGATTTTTATTCTGAGCTAATCTACACATTTCTTTGCAATTACCACAACCTAATATCTTTGATTATCTGTGTACAGTAGTCTAAACTAGGTCTATATCTTCCTTTCCTATCTCAGCTTGTAATATATTCCGCACTATCCCTCTTGCCTTAGTATGTGACCTATCATTTTATTTCACCCACTTTTTATTGTTTTCCGCATATTTATTTATTCCACTAACATTTCTAGAACTCTTTTGCTCTTAGTTTTGTCAGTCCATGACATCTGCACTATACGTCTATAACATTTCAAAGCTTTCTAACTTTTTTTTTCCGCTTCCTCTACTGTCCAAGTTTCACAGCCATACGGCACTGTGCTGCACACAATGCTTTAGCAATTTTTTTGTTATTTCTATGTTTGTTTTTTTTAACATAGTAGTTGCTTTTTCTTGTTAAATGTAGCACGCCTTTGTGCTAATCTTTGTTTTATATCTTTTGCGCTTTTCCGATCTTGCATTGCTTGGTTTTCAATGTAACAAAAATCTTTAGCTGCTTGTAAGTTCTCGTTTCCAATTTGTATTCTAGCTTTTGATTTATTTTCTCCTCTTTTGCTTACTAGCACTTTAGTTTTATTTTTGTTAATTTTCATACCGCATCTCTCTGCTAGAACTGTTTTCGTTTCATTAAGAGCTACTTCTAACTCTTCCTTGCTAGATGCTAATATCGCTATATCATCTGCAAATCTAAGCATATTAATGTTTTGTTCCTGCATAATAATTCCAAATGTCTACCTGCATTTGACACTATTTATTGCCTTTTTAATACAAGAGTTAAAAATTAAAGGGGTTAGTGCACATCCCTGTTTCTCTCCTTTCCTAATGTTTACTTCTCTATGTTCCTGCTCTAATTCTATTACAGCTATTTGCTCTTTGTATAAGCTATGCATTATGCGTCTATCACTGAAACTCATTTCAATCTTTTTGAGTATTTCAAACATTTTTTCCGTTCTTCATTGTGGAATGCTTTTGCTAAATCTACAAACCCTATATACACGTTTTCCCACTTTCTATTGTTTTTTTTAGTATCACCCTCACAGCTAAAATAGTCTCACGTGTTATCTGTTTCGCCTAAACCCAACCTGATCGTCTCCTAGCATTTCTTCAGCTCGTTTTTCCATTCGTCTTTGTACAACTCTAGTTAATATTTTTGACACGTGTGCTGTCAAACATATTGTTCGAAAATTTTCACGTCTATCCGAACCTCCTTTTTTGGATATTGCGCCTGTCTCATACATATAGCTTACAAGTTGGAAGATATTTTCTGTTACTGCTTGTCCAGCGGCTTTTAGAGTTTCTGCTTCCATCTTATCTATACCCGGTGCCGTACCATTTTTCAGACTTTTTATTGCTACTTCAAACACATCTCCCAGTATACGATATCTCAATTCATCGTTCTCAATGTCTGATTCCTGTTCTGTAGCTGTTAGTTCCCTTCCTTCATATAAATTTTGTATATATTATTGCTATCTAACCACTTTCTTTACATTTTCTATAATGATATCTTTCGCAGCGTACCTTATAGTTTTGATATACGGTTTTATATCCCTAAAATTCATTCTAATTAGTTTGTATGCTTTGTCTGTCTTTCCTATTTCTATCTTAGTTTGTACCTCTGCACTTTTCATCAATGCATTGTATTTTAACTTTCCTGCATTTGTGACTAGTTTCTCATTTTATGGCTTTGTGTATCTGTTTGCCAGCTTCTACGGTTTGTTTCTTTTCGTGTATACCCCTGAATGTCTATGGCCACCATGTCTTAGCTTGATTTAATGTTATTCCATTCTGTTTCTTAGTAACAGAAATTTATCTGCATTCTGTCGTAGATATCTCTATCTTTTAGTTTTTCAAAGTCAAAGTGTCTTTTTCCTTTCCTCTTTCACAAATTTTTTTATTTAAGTGCTGCCTTTAAAATTATAATGTTGTGGTCACTGTGTATATCTGCTTCTAGTTAGCTTTTACAGTCCTTTACTTGATTCCTAAACCGTTGTTTAATTGGAGGTGGTTTTGTACGCCCTGGCCGCTTTCACTGCGGTTATGCGTTGTACGCTCATCAATTGACGCATTTCCCGAACTTTACAACCTTCCGCCCTAACAGATGCTGCGCACAGCATTGCTAGCTCAATTGCTCCGGCATAAATCGTCCTCAGCGATTTGCCCTAAAACCCCAGTTTATTTTCGCCAGCCCCTTACTTTCAATAGTCCCCACTAAACCACCTTGCTTTATTCTGCCTCTGCGTCTACACGGAATAAATTTCAGGAATTTTCAAATCAGTTATATCAAAATTTGCAGAATTGTTATTTGAAAATAAGCTTTTCGCGTGAAGTGTGTCCGGGAAGTAGCATTTTGAAAGATATAAATTTTCTAGCTGAATTAGGAGGGTTCTCTTTGTCTGCTGATCGCTTTTATACTACTTTGTTACGATAGAACTACATTATAGTAGAGTTTTTGATGTGTGAGTATTAAATATGTTCATAATACAGTAAATATAGTGCTACCACGTGTAAGTGAGTTGTAGTGGCCTTCTATTAACGCGAAGTGTAAATTAAATTAAGAGAGGTCCGACTACTACTTTAACAAACTATAAAATCAATAAATAAAAGCATAATATACGTGGGTAAGCTTCACAAACAACCAAGATTGTATGCTGTTATGGAATAGTACTTTGAAGCAAGGTGCTTGACGAATTAATTGGGGTTATCGTCTGTGAATCCGCTAATTCTGACAGCGCATGGTCACGAAGCCAAGGTGTTCTGGGGATCATCGTCGAAGGAACGGAGGCCTGAAGTATTCTCCAGGTAATTAATTTGAAATTTCTGTTGTCTGATAACTTTTGTGAAATTTGGTGATGTGTGAGTGAATTTATTGGGGTTTATTTATGGTTATACAAACTTATTGGAAAAGATACAAGCACTGGACAATATATTGGGGTTATTTAAATATTGAAGAAGGGTGTATTTAAAACTTATTAAATTTTATTCTGAATATACATTGGATTGTAAAAGGGTAAACGGGTCTATAACTTTTGTATTAATTTAAAAAGCAAGGACTTTAAACACATATCTTATTTTGAGTTTGTAATTACTGTACCAAACTGTTTTTATACATGTGAATAATTTGTCTGTAAATAGCGGTAAATAAAAGATTGTATGATTGTTGTATTATTTGATGATTTTATTGAATGGTGTGCGAGTGTGAAAGAAAGATGGTTTTATATTTAGGTATCCGAGAAGAGGCATAGCTGAACTAGCTAGGGAAGCTGCTGAAGATTGTTGCAGCAGAATAAACGGGTAAGAAAGTTTGTTTTTTTAAATTTGTATTTTTGAAAAGTATTTAATGACACTGGCTCGATGTCAAACCCTTAAGGTCCCCCATCACAGCAATCTTATGACGCCCAATTCGTGGGGCTTGAATGATTGTTAGGAAAAGGATCGAGTGTTCCAGAGCTAAGTCCAATATCCACAGCAATATATATATATATATATATATATATATATATATATATATATATATACATAGTAATGAGTTTCTTTTTCTTTTTTCGAACGTATAATACAATTGGAATAATAGAGAATGTCAAATAATTTGTGGGATGAATTTCGTTCGGATGGTTTTTTTTTTATAATATTTAAATGAAAATCATTTGTTGATAATCAACGTTTCGGACTTTATTTAGACCTTAATCTTGATTCTAAAAGTATAATACATTAATAGCTAGAATAATGGTTGAGTACTTACAAAAACTTGATTTCTTAAAGAATTAAATTGACAAACATTTTGACATTTGAGAAAATTATAGAGTATGAACGTCAAATTGAAGTAGACTACTTATTTAAATGTATTTAATATGTAAACGTTTTTTTTAAAAAAGGTTGTTAGAAGCAAGGTTGTAGGTAGGATTGTGTTTATCAACAAAGCTATAGACTTTTAATTGAAATTATATAGTAGAGTGTAAATATTTGTGAGATTGTGTGTGTCTGTTTTAAAGTTTAAACTATTATTGTCTTTTTGTATATAGTATGATTCTAAAAACAATCTGTTAACATAGTTACATTCTATATCTAAAATCTTAGTGTCATCCCAGTTGACTATGTGTTTAGTCTCATGTATGTGTGACGCAAGAGCACATGATTTTTTACCAATTTTGGCGTCACTTTTGTGTTGTGTGAGTCGAGATCTTAGCCACTGATTTGTTTGTCCTATGTACGTCATGTTACAAGAACACTTGATGCTGTATATTAAGTTACTACATATTGGTTTAATAGTTGCATTTTAATTTTGTAAAAGATTGTTAATAGATTTATTGTATTGATAAACAATTTTGATATTATTGTTAATTATTATTTTATGTATTGCCGGTGTAAGATTGTTAATATAAGGTATTTTTTGTAAATAACGATGTTAGGAGGTTCTGTCTGTGTCAGGTTCTATTTGTGTCGGTTTTGTGTTTGAAAAATAAGTTTTTAAAAGTATTTTAGGATATGCATTATTTTCTAAAATGTTTTGTAATAATTTAAGATTTTAGCTACAAACTGAATATCACATATTTTATTATTCTATTTTTAGGGCCAGTACAGTGTTTATTTTGTGTTGGTAAGAATGATTAGAAAAATAATTTATATAGCGACCAGAGTTTGTTGGTTTTGTAATAGTTGAATATAATATGATTATCATCGCTTCTTATCACAAGCGTATCTAAAAAAGGGATGCTTTTATTTTTTTCTAATTCTAAAGTGAATTGCAGATGAGGATTGAATTGATTAAAACAAATTAAAGTTTCATTAATTTTATCATATGGTATAGAGCATAAAATGTCATCTACGTATTTAATTAAAAAAGGCGTATGAAAGCTAGGGGATTGAATAACATTGTCCAATAAGTTATCCATCACTATTTGGGCAATTATGGGAGACAGTGGTGAGCCCATTGGTGTACCTGACAGTTGTATATAGTATTGATTTTCAAAATAAAAATGTGTTATTGAAAATTAACCTTATTGTTGTGATGAAAGAATCTTTAGAAAATTTGCAGTGTGGTTCAATCATATTCCATTTTTCTGTTATTAGATCTAGAACTAATTGTAATGGTATATTAGTGAAAAGGGATGTAACATCCAATGATATTAATATATGATTTTTAGGTAAACGAAAATTTCTATATTTATCAGTGAAGGAGAAAGTGTTTTTGTGTTGTATCCTTCTAGAGGAATGAAAGTGATAAAATTTTGGATATGTGTAGTGACAATTTATAAGTAGGAGTGTTGATAGAAGAGATTATAGGACGTAAAGATAAAGTTGGTTTATGGATTTTAGGTAAACCATAGTATTTTCCAGGATGGAATTATTAATAGTGAGATTTTGTTTTCTATTTTGGTTAGATGGTTTTATTTTTAGTAGCTTTAAATGATCATTGACTTTTTTAGTGGTAAAGGTTGGATCTCTAGGTAATTTTTTATATATTTTGGTGTCATTTAGTAATTCCATTGATTTTTCAATGTATTGGGATTTTTTCATTACAACAGTAATAGAACCTTTATCAGCTCTGGTGACTAAAATATCAGGGTGGTGTTTTAAGAATTTTTTTGCATTTTCGTAGTTACTTAAGTGTGAGTAACAATTTTGTTGTTAGGGTTTTGTAGGTAGTTGGTAATAATGTTCGTAACTTTTGCCCTAAGAATATTTTTCTGTTTATTATCTAACTTATGTGAGTCTATAATGCCTTCAACACTTGCTAATAATTTACCTATGTGAACGTCTTTAGAAGATACTGGTAAATTAAATTTAGGCCCTAAGGATAACACATCTAATACTTTTTGGAATTACACTATTGCTAATGTTAACAATCCATTTGCTATTGTCATTGAATAAGACTTTGTAGTTGTTTTGATTATGTTTTAATTTATCAAACTTCTTTTGGTTAATTTTTTTAACTAATATGTATTTCTTATTATAGGAGTCTTTTTGTCTTCGTTCAAATTCGTTGAATATGTAAATTGGTAAGCTCTCTTGTAAAGAAGCTTTTACTAATTTTAGGGATTTATATAATGATTTTAATTTGGTATGTGTTATTTCTATTTCAAAATATAGTATGGATTTCTCTAACCTGTGGTTGAATCTGTTAATTCTATTGTTAATCTTCATATTTTGGACTTGGAATAACGATA
Source organism: Platerodrilus igneus (assembly GCA_036346225.1). Taxonomy (NCBI): domain Eukaryota; kingdom Metazoa; phylum Arthropoda; class Insecta; order Coleoptera; family Lycidae; genus Platerodrilus; species Platerodrilus igneus. The sequence goes on from JARFIW010001148.1 coordinate 469,896, forward strand.
AAATTTGTTTGTTATTATTGTAGATATGTAGGTACAATGTTTTCTCTTCTGCAACGTTCTAAAAATAGTTTTCGGTTCTCCATGTATCTTCTAAAGACGTTCACATAGGTAAATTATTAGCAAGTGTTGAAGGCATTATAGACTCACATTAGTTAGATAATAAACAGAAAAATATTCTTAGGGCAAAAGTTACGAACTTTATTACCAACTACCTACAAAACCCTAACAACAAAAATTGTTACTCACACTTAAGTAACTACGAAAATGCAAAAAAAATCTTAAAACACCACCCTGATATTTTAGTCACCAGAGCTGATAAAGGTTTTATTACTGTTGTAATGAAAAAATCCCAATACATTGAAAAATCAATGGAATTACTAAATGACACCAAAATATATAAAAAATTACCTAGAGATCCAACCTTTACCACTCAAAAAAAAGTCAATGATCATTTAAAGCTACTAAAAAATAAAAACCACCTAACCAAAATAGAAAAACAAAATCTCACTATTAATTATTCCATCCCTGGAAAATACTATGGTTTACCTAAAATCCATAAACCAACTTTATCTTTACGTCCTATAATCTCTTCTATCAACACTCCTACTTATAAATTGTCACTACACATATCCAAAATTTTATCACTTTCATTCCCTCTAGAAGGATACAACACAAAAAACACTTTCTCCTTCACTGATAAATATAGAAATTTTCGTTTACCTAAAAATCATATATTAATATCATTGGATGTTACATCCCTTTTCACTAATATACCATTACAATTAGTTCTAGATCTAATAACAGAAAATGGAATATGATTGAACCACACTGCAAATTTTCTAAAGATTCTTTCATCACAACAATAAGGTTAATTTTCAATAACACATTTTTTATTTTTGAAAATCAATACTATATACAACTCTCAGGTACACCAATGGGCTCACCACTGTCTCCCATAATTGCCCAAATAGTGATGGATAACTTATTGGACAATGTTATTCAATCTAGCTTTCATACGCCTTTTTTAATTAAATACGTAGATGACATTTTATGCTCTATACCATATGATAAAATTAATGAAACTTTAATTTGTTTTAATCAATTCAATCCTCATCTGCAATTCACTTTAGAATTAGAAAAAAATAAAAGCATTCCTTTTTAGATACGTTTGTGATAAGAAGCGATGATAATCATATTATATTCAACTATTACAAAAAACCAACAAACTCTGGTCGCTATATAAATTATTTATTTATTTTGTAATGTATTATACTTTTAGAATCAAGATTAAGGTCTAAATAAAGTCTGAAACGTTGATTATCAACAAATGATTTTCATTTAAATATTATAAAAAAAAACCATCCGAACGAAATTCATCCCAAAAATTATTTGACATTCTCTATTATTCCAATATATATATATATATATATATATATATATATATATATTGCTCTGAATTTCCCCTGAAAACAAGCTGGAAAAAGCCCCACACTTTGGACGTCATAATTCTGCAAATCTTAACTCGACTGCTCCACCTAGACTGCTAAAAATCAAACTTCACCTAACCACCACTATGCTTTAATCTAAAAATTTCTTCCCTATAATCCTATCCAAAAAACCGCAACTACCAAAATTCATCACACTATTTACACAAAAAAAAATTGCTAATTCCAAAGAAATTTTGTCCATTACAACAGTTTGCATGCAAAAGCTTACATATCTTTGATAAAAAAACAGTTCATTTTCTATAATGTGGTTAAATTAAAAATTATTCCATTTTACAAATATCCAATTTAAAGTAAGTGCGCTAACCTCATACCTGACTTTAAACCCTTGTCTTAATATGAGCTCACAGTAAAACTTTTTTAAACCTGTGTGCAAAATGATACCACTGCAACAACAAAAATCCCCTTTACTTTGTACATAAACAGCCTTTATATCTGTATATTACATATCCCTCTCTATATAAACATATTTTCAATTAAATATAAAGTTCAATAAATTCTTAGGTCCATAGAATTCATAAAAATAAGCACTCAAAAAGCACAAGTTGTCAACATACGTAAGAAAACTCAACAACAATGTTTGTAAAAAAAAATGAGTTACCTGGTAACCATCATAACGCCTGCATCCGCAATCCAGCCCTCGATGATGATGTCCTTAATACCGACTCTAAGTTATGGAACCGCTACCAAGTTGAGTCACACCATTCCTGTCCTCACACAGCTATTCAAATCCTTCCAGCAAACCTTCGATAGTGCATCCAAACTTCCTAAACTCCTCTACTATTCCATATACCATCATTAAATCACTACGTGATTCATTCACGATGGCACATCCTTCTTAGGACGCCTCGCAAGCCCCAACAACCAAAGTAACAGTAGTCTGTACTTCGCTTTTCATTTCTATATTTACTTGAATATTTTCATACGATAAGTTTTACCGCACACCAACTTGTGTGTAATAACAACTCTTTAAAAAGCACAGAATAACATAGACTATTACTTTAGTTAAACGTCGATAACGAGCGAAGAAATGAAGAGAAGCCTCTCACCCTTTTACAGCTGGTTATATAGACCAAAAACACCCCCCGTGTTGTTCAATTTTCTCAGTAACCTCCTATCCGTTTGCTACACTTCTCGAAACTCAAAATCGTAACCGACATCAAATTCCAACAACCCCAAGTTATCCTTCCATAATTCTCTATAATTTTGAAGATAAACACCAACGGTCTTTACACTCCTGGAATTTTAACACTCGTATCCCTCAAATTACCGCGAAAATCACTTATAACCGTCTAACGGTTGGTCTGCTTCGCCAAAACTATCCTCAACTGAAATCGATTCTCATTAGATTTACGTCTCCTAATGTAAAACGAACCTAGCCCCTTCTCCCTTTATCTCATATACAATTTTTTTTTCTCAAGCTTCGCTAACGAATACCACTCAGACTATCACGCTTCTCCCTTCTAACTGTAACGTCCAATAACATTTCTTAATTTCTCTCTCCATATAAAATCGATATCTTATACAAACATCTTCTACCTCACTCTTGCTTATAGCTTCGAATTTATCCTTGTTCCTTCGTTAGTTACCAAGATATCTGACATTTGCATCTCCCTTTTTTCTATGCTATAACCCATCTGTCTTTGTTTTCATATCAATCTCTGCTTGCCTTAACGTCTATTTGCATTCGTAGAAAAATTTGATTTTCTTATGAGGTTGTTGACAACGTGCCCCATTCTTATAAGTAATACCTAAAATATGCCTGTCGTAACCGTCGAGTGTTGTTTATCGAAGACACTTTTCTATCTCTTTTTACCTAGTTCGTGTTTTTAAATGCTATCTTATGCCAAATTCTTCCCTATACTATTTACGTATGCTACACGATATTAACTAAATGTTTCTACTTCATTAAAATTATGCCCGTAAAATTATTGATCATACACTAAAAATGAAAAAGCTTTTCACCTTTTATACGCTAATAAATTTACTATGATAGATGCTTAATGTCTATTGTTTCTGCTCCCTAAATGTTATGAAATTTTCTTGCAAATAAGTGCAAAGCTGAAACTGAAATATAATTCACTCTAAAATTCCTACTTTAAATTAATTAATCGTTACACTCGATTTCTAAGACACCTATTTAACTTTTTAATAAGCGGCATTTACACATTTAACATTTTTCTAGATGGTATCTATACATGCTAGCCTACCCTAAACTGTACTATATATATATATATATATATATATATATATATATATATATTACTCATATTTAGACCAGGGTAGAAAATTAAATAATCACATCAAATAATTTTAATCACCGTGTATAATGAATATTATTAGATAATACGCGTTATTAAAACCGTGAAGCATAAAAATTTATTAGTTTCAGTAAAAATAAGAAATTTAAATCATGTACAAGACGCTTTATATCAAAAGAAACAGTATTAAAAAGCTCTGCGTGTAATGTAATTATTCCTAAACAAATGGAAATTACGTGCAAAATTTATATTAATTAACCTATTTTAAGTAACCGGTATTAAAACGTACAGATAATAATTAATATTTAGTTGGAGTTAATTGAACCATTATTAATAATAAGCATAAAACTTGTAAAAACCCAATAAAATGCAAATCGTAGAAGGGTATTTAAAATGTTACGTTTGAAAACACCTGCGTATTTTAAAAGGCAATTTCAGTTTAATTTGTTAGATAAACATGTCGATTCTAAGGATATTGGAAACGGTCAGATGCTTTAGCACGAAATACAAAACAGGGTTTATTTAAAAAGCTCTGAGAATTAATATTATTTTGAACACCTGCGTAGTTTAAATATCACATACGGTGAAAATTGTGTAGATAACAAATGGTTTCAAAGAATCTTGGAGAAACCGGGGCTTAATATTCACGAGAATATGCGATACGGGGTTATTAAACCCAGATAACAGTCCACATGGACTAAAATATAATCGATAATAAAGAATATCAATTTGCACCAATACGAACAGGTTAGAAAAGGAAAGAGAAAATGCGTCAAGCAAAGACACATATAGTAAAAGGCGGGATTTAAGCAACGTCACGAGGGTCACAATTGGTTGAAAATAGGATGCAAATATCAGAGGTAGAAACAACAATTTCGGTATAAAAGTCAATTAGTTATTTCTCGGACATGCTTGCGTGCCGTGTGTTGAAATTTCTGAGATTTAAATGGGACGAGTGAAAATTGTAAAAATCGATGCGCGAGCGACAGACTGGGAACATAGAATGAGGAATTCTTTAGAATTACCTGTTTTGAGGACAAAAGCAACGTGCCGGCTTTTTGCTATATATACCGAGATGAATATAAACAAGCCCTCTTAGACTTTTGACAATTCGATGCGTTAAAAGCTCTTACATCCGCGACTTGATTGAAGATGTTAAACAGTGCATTTTAGTTTGATAAAATAATTTAAAATTTTGCTCGTATATTTTAGTGATTCAAAATAGTTGGTTATTTACGTGCTAACATGAATGTACTTCAGTGCACTTAGATACAAGGTAATAAAATTTAGTTTCACTGTACCAATTAGCAAAATTTACAACGACAAATGTATACACAAAAGTAGGCAGTTTTGGCGTATATTGGTGAAAGAAGTATGAAGTTATTTGCTATTTTTCGGGGTGTTAATAATTAAATGGTTCAAATACGTGTCTGGATCCACGAAACAAGGGTCAGATATACATAGATGAGTTCCAGAAAAGCCCAGAAACAACTTTAAATAAATGGTGATGGAGAAAATTTTAAAAGCGTTGAGAATTAGAAGCCGTAAATATAATCCTGTTGGAATGGTGTGATTAACTAAAGGGACGATGTACTTTGAAGCTACGAGGACAGTAACCTTCAGGTAAATTATACTATTTTGTTGACATTTTGTGTGTGTTGAATAACTTTATAATTGATTTACTTTAAATGGACATTAGTGAAATTGTACTAACCATAAAATTTTAATTTTAAGATGAAATTTGCTTGTTGAAGTAGAAAGGGTATTTAGTTTTGATGTTCGGTAATATGATGAAAATTTGGGTATGTCTTTGAGCTCAATTAGACGAACCTGGTTAATTAACGTAAAGGGGTGGTAGATGCTCCTTTATACTCAGACTCGGTCTGCTTATATTGTTATATTAATTAGTAGGCATCCAACAAGGACTTTAATTTTGGATGCACATTAAAATGATAATAAAATTAATCTTGAAATTCTTTTTAAAACTGAAATTTATGCTGAGTTTAAATTTTGAAATTTTAATGTATTCTGAATATTGATGTAAATAGAGTTAACGCTGATGTTTTTGGTAGGAATGTGTTGTTTTTATGAATGAGGAGGTTTATAACATTAGGTGAGCAGCCGAGGCGAAAAGAGGATCACAGCCGTTTATGACGCCCAATCTGTGGGACTAGAATTTTTTTGTTGAAAGGACCCAGTTCCCGCATTCAAAGGAGAAAATCACAGCAAATTTTGGCGACCACAACGTGAGGGCTCGAGCTCCAAATAAAATTTTTGTTATTTTATTCCAGGAAACTGGCGATCTGAGAAAGAGAGTTTCTGTGTGTGTATAAATTTAAGAGTAGTTAGAGTGTGTGTGAGTGATTTGAACGTATGCAGAGAAAAGAGTGGTTAAGGAGTCAAGGAGTGGAAATTGGAAGTGACGATAGTGCATTGTGTGAGAAAAATTCGAAAATGGAAGAAGCTGGAGGCAGTAGAGATCAGTCGAGGACGGAATCAGGGGATCAAGGAAACGAGATGATATTGAGAATGTTAGAGAGGATGAGTGAAGAATCGAATAAGAAATTTGACCGAATGAATGAGACATTAACAGGAGTTAGGGAAACCCTAAGTGAGAAAATAGATAAGACGAATAAAGAAGTTTCAGAATTTAAAAATAGTCTTACCGTAAAGATGGGGAAGTTGAAAATAGGGTTGAAAAAATGAGCGTGATATTACAGGTCTTCGACAGGAAATGGGACATTTAAGGTCCGAAGTACGCATTTTTGTGAAGAAGAGATTAATATAAAATGACTGAAGTGACGGACTCATGTAGGGATCAGGTAGGCAGGGTAGAACGCGAAGTTAGTAGTATCAAATACAACATGTCAAATTTAACGGGGATGGTCCCAGATTTTCTACAGGTGGAGTATCATTGGACCTTGTATGTTGGTGAATTAATGTTATTTATAATTGGTCTTAAGGGTATATTTTTTTTATGGAGTTTTGGCAGACCGTAAATATATGGAATTTTACCGTTGTGATTTATTAGCAAGTTTTTTTCTTCTTGTTTTATTTGGTTTTCTTTAAACAGTTTGTTCATCATAGTATTTAACGTCATTTGTATTTTCTTAGTTGGATTAAATTTCTCGATTTTGTATGTGTTTGTATCATTTAGGAGTTCGTATATTTTTTTTATATATTCATTTTTGTACATAACTACAGTTTTTTTACATTTATCCGCGTTTGTGATTATAATATTTTTGTTGTCTTGAATAAATTTTTTTGTGCAATTTATTTGGTATTTTAATTCGTTTTTGGATTTTTTCATGTTAATCGCGTTTTTATGCTTAGTTAATATATTATTGATTTTATGCCTGATTTCATTTTTTATTAGTGTAGGTTTACTTTTTATTACATTTTCGATACTTGCAATGATGTGGTCGTAATTAATTTTATTTAAATGTGTGGTAAAATTCCATATATTTACGGTCTGCCAAAACTCCATAAAAAAAATATACCCTTAAGACCGATTATAAATAACATTAATTCACCAACATACAATTTATCAAAGTTTCTGGCAAATATAATACAAAATATAATTGGTAAAACTGAATTTCATATTAAAGACTCATGGGATTTTCACAAATTCATTTACAAACAAAATATACCAGATGGACACATTTTAATTTCTTTTGATGTCGTATCACTTTTTACAAACACACCTATAGATCTCGCCCTCAATATCATAAAGAACAAATGGAATATTATCAAACAATATACTACTATCAAACAAAAAGAATTCATCGAAGCCGTAAAATTATGCCTACAATCTACATGTTTCACCTTTGATAACAAAATATACTCTCAAATTCATGGAACTGCTATGGGATCACCCTTATCTTCTCCAATAGCTAACCTTGTAATGGAAGAACTCGAGAATAATGTTATACCATCATTGTCATACAAACCAACATTTTATAAAGATATATTGACGATATATTATTATGTATACCACAAACAAAAGTTACTGAAACCTTAAATAAATTTAATAACTTCCATCCAAGATTACAATTTACAACAGAACAAGAAATTAATAATACCATTCACTACTTAGATATTGAAATAAAAGAAATAGCAACGGAAGCATCCACACCAGCTGGTATAATAAAAAGTTTGGACCGGAAAATATATAAATTACAACTCTAATACGCCCGTTATTTATAAAATAAACATGATTAAAAACTTAATAAACAGAGCTATGAAATTTACCCACCCCATCAATAGATCAAATAAACTCCAGTTAATAAAAATACTTTAAAACAAAATGGATACCCACAAAAATTTTAATCCCATCATAAAAGAATGCATACATTTCATATATAATAAACCCAGAATAAAAATAACAACAAAACAGAACAAAAACAAATTATGTAAGCATAAAATACTATAAACAGCTATCACACAAAATTCAAAATTGTTTAAAACACTATAATATAAAATTAGTTCATAAACCCAATAATAGTAACAACGCCTTATTTACAAAATTCAAACCACCAACTCCTATAAAAATAAAACCCATTGTGTATATAAAATAGACTGTACAGGATGCAATAGCTCATACATCGGTAATACAAAACAATATCTTGAAAAACGAATCTATGAACATAAATACTCCGTTCGAATGCATAAAGAGATACAGCCCTCACTAACCACGCGTTAAATAAAATGCATAAATTCGACTTTGAAAATACTAATATAATAGACACAGAAAAAAATGATAGCAAACGAAACACACTGGAAATAATTCACATCCAACGACAAAATAATAGCATAAACTGTAAAACCGATCATGAACATTTCACACACATATACCACAATCTTATACACAAATAATATTAAATCATTCATTATATATCTAGTCAATTTTTTACGCGTACATTCTATCATTACAGGTTTATATATTTTATCTTTATTTTTAAATTATCAATAGTGTGATTTTATTATTTATTTTATTTATATTTATATTATTATATTTATTTTATTTATATTATTTATATTCATTTATTTTATTTATATTTGTATTAGTTATATTTGTTTAGTTATATTGATATTTATTGTTATTTTTATTGTTAGATTATTTTATTTTATTGCATTTTATATTTTACACTTGTGTTATATTTCAAGTACTTTATTTTGTTTTGTTTTATTCTTTTGTTATATTAATTTTAATTTTAGTAGTTAATTGTTCACACATTAATATAACAATAACATAGAACAATAGAAACATACACGATTATCTGACATAATAATTTTTAAAATTTAATACATTAAATAAATTATAATATTTCACATAATTTTTAAAAATAATTTTAAAGAATGACTGACATTAATAATAAAGCCGTTTAATTTTTATATTACGATTCTAACTAACACAGTTTAAGTAAAACACCCTATACATATGAAAATAAAAAATTTTTATTAAACTTTTACAAATATACTAAATAATAATCAATTATATAGGAATTAACACATCTTTATGTAAAAATAATCTTATCTATACTGATACTGCTTGGACATATTAACACTAGTATAAATTTCACCATTCATTATAGTGTAGTAGAATGCAAAACAATATGTAAATTACACGTAAGATTTTGTAAGTTTTATTAATTAACTATATATAATATTTTTTAGATTTTTAATATGTGATCAAGGTTAATAAGACCGAAACGCGTAATATATGTTGATATAATTTTATATTTTAATAAATGACCTATATCTCAAGAATATTTTTATTGATTATATATATATATATATATATATATATATATATATATATATTACTCATATTTAGACCAGGGTAGAAAATTAAATAATCACATCAAATAATTTTAATCACCGTGTATAATGAATATTATTAGATAATACGCGTTATTAAAACCGTGAAGCATAAAAATTTATTAGTTTCAGTAAAAATAAGAAATTTAAATCATGTACAAGACGCTTTATATCAAAAGAAACAGTATTAAAAAGCTCTGCGTGTAATGTAATTATTCCTAAACAAATGGAAATTACGTGCAAAATTTATATTAATTAACCTATTTTAAGTAACCGGTATTAAAACGTACAGATAATAATTAATATTTAGTTGGAGTTAATTGAACCATTATTAATAATAAGCATAAAACTTGTAAAAACCCAATAAAATGCAAATCGTAGAAGGGTATTTAAAATGTTACGTTTGAAAACACCTGCGTATTTTAAAAGGCAATTTCAGTTTAATTTGTTAGATAAACATGTCGATTCTAAGGATATTGGAAACGGTCAGATGCTTTAGCACGAAATACAAAACAGGGTTTATTTAAAAAGCTCTGAGAATTAATATTATTTTGAACACCTGCGTAGTTTAAATATCACATACGGCGAAAATTGTGTAGATAACAAATGGTTTCAAAGAATCTTGGAGAAACCGGGGCTTAATATTCACGAGAATATGCGATACGGGGTTATTAAACCCAGATAACAGTCCACATGGACTAAAATATAATCGATAATAAAGAATATCAATTTGCACCAATACGAACAGGTTAGAAAAGGAAAGAGAAAATGCGTCAAGCAAAGACACATATAGTAAAAGGCGGGATTTAAGCAACGTCACGAGGGTCACAATTGGTTGAAAATAGGATGCAAATATCAGAGGTAGAAACAACAATTTCGGTATAAAAGTCAATTAGTTATTTCTCGGACATGCTTGCGTGCCGTGTGTTGAAATTTCTGAGATTTAAATGGGACGAGTGAAAATTCGTAAAAATCGATGCGCGAGCGACAGACTGGGAACATAGAATGAGGAATTCTTTAGAATTACCGTTTTGAGGACAAAAGCGACGTGCCGGCTTTTGCTATATATACCGAGATGAATATAAACAAGCCCTCTTAGACTTTTGACAATTCGATGCGTTAAAAGCTCTTACATCCGCGACTTGATTAAAGATGTTAAACAGTGCATTTTAGTTTGATAAAATAATTTAAAATTTTGCTCGTATATTTTAGTGATTCAAAATAGTTGGTTATTTACGTGCTAACATGAATGTACTTCAGTGCACTTAGATACAAGGTAATAAAATTTAGTTTCACTGTACCAATTAGCAAAATTTACAACGACAAATGTATACACAAAAGTAGGCAGTTTTGGCGTATATTGGTGAAAGAAGTATGAAGTTATTTGCTATTTTTCGGGGTGTTAATAATTAAATGGTTCAAATACGTGTCTGGATCCACGAAACAAGGGTCAGATATACATAGATGAGTTCCGGAAAAGCCCAGAAACAACTTTAAATAAATGGTGATGGAGAAAATTTTAAAAGCGTTGAGAATTAGAAGCCGTAAATATAATCCTGTTGGAATGGTGTGATTAACTAAAGGGACGATGTACTTTGAAGCTACGAGGACAGTAACCTTCAGGTAAATTATACTATTTTGGTTGACATTTTGTGTGTGTTGAATAACTTTATAATTGATTTACTTTAAATGGACATTAGTGAAATTGTACTAACCATAAAATTTTAATTTTAAGATGAAATTTGCTTGTTGAAGTAGAAAGGGGTATTTAGTTTTGATGTTCGGTAATATGATGAAAATTTGGGTATGTCTTTGAGCTCAATTAGACGAACCTGGTTAATTAACGTAAAGGGGTGGTAGATGCTCCCTTTATACTCAGACTCCGGTCTGCTTATATTGTTATATTAATTAGTAGGCATCCAACAAGGACTTTAATTTTGGATGCACATTAAAATGATAATAAAATTAAAACTGAAATTTATGCTGAGTTTAAATTTTGAAATTTTAATGTATTCTGAATATTGATGTAAATAGAGTTAACGCTGATGTTTTTGGTAGGAATGTGTTGTTTTTTTATGAATGAGGAGGTTTATAACATTAGGTGAGCAGCCGAGGCGAAAAGAGGATCACAGCCGTTTATGACGCCCAATCTGTGGGACTAGAATTTTTTTGTTGAAAGGACCCAGTTCCCGCATTCAAAGGAGAAAATCACAGCAAATTTTGGCGACCACAACGTGAGGGCTCGAGCTCCAAATAAAATTTTTGTTATTTTATTCCAGGAAACTGGCGATCTGAGAAAGAGAGTTTCTGTGTGTGTATAAATTTAAGAGTAGTTAGAGTGTGTGTGAGTGATTTGAACGTATGCAGAGAAAAGAGTGGTTAAGGAGTCAAGGAGTGGAAATTGGAAGTGACGATAGTGCATTGTGTGGGAAAATTCGAAAATGGAAGAAGCTGGAGGCAGTAGAGATCAGTCGAGGACGGAATCAGGGGATCAAGGAAACGAGATGATATTGAGAATGTTAGAGAGGATGAGTGAAGAATCGAATAAGAAATTTGACCGAATGAATGAGACATTAACAGGAGTTAGGGAAACCCTAAGTGAGAAAATAGATAAGACGAATAAAGAAGTTTCAGAATTTAAAAATAGTCTTACCGTAAAGATGGGGAAGTTGAAAATAGGGTTGAAAAAATGAGCGTGATATTACAGGTCTTCGACAGGAAATGGGACATTTAAGGTCCGAAGTACGCATTTTTGTGAAGAAGAGATTAATATAAAATGACTGAAGTGACGGACTCATGTAGGGATCAGGTAGGCAGGGTAGAACGCGAAGTTAGTAGTATCAAATACAACATGTCAAATTTAACGGGGGATGGTCCCAGATTTTCTACAGGTGGAGTATCATTGGACCAACACATGAAGTTTTATGGCGATAACAGGGTAAATCCACAAATTTTTATTAATAGTGTAAGAAATGTAGTGGGAAATTTATTTGACGAACAGACTAAACTAAATACGATAAAGGCTTTATTAAAGGACAATGCGGAGGCATGGTACAATTTAGTAGGACAGGACATAGACACGTATCAGGACTTTGAAAACAATTTTTTACAACATTACTGGAGTGATCACAAACAGGATCAGATTAGGGACGACTTGATTACAGGAAAATTTAAGGGAGGTTCTAGGGAGCAATATGCCATCCGCAAATACAGTGTGGCCAAACAACTGAATCCACCATTGACGGACAGACAGATAATCAAGTACCTATCACGACATTTTGAACTGGAAATTAGACAACACGTGGCCTTACAAAACATCACAGAACGGGAGACGTTTTGGAATACTTACAGAGATATGACGATGTATGTGTTGGACGGACAAGAGAGATACGAGAACGAAACGTTAACACAGTTAGGTTTGACAACAGGACACCGAATTATCCGAGACGGCCTGACTACAACAGAAATTTTCGACCGAATTGGGAACGACGAGGACAGGAATACAGGAGCAATAGTGCGACTAGGGGACCGACGCCAAGACCTAGTTACACGCGACAGAACAGTTTACCGGAGGTAAACAGGACTGTGACCAGCACGCCGAATAGAGACAGGGACACGGATATTAACACGAGGAGGACGTACGCACAGGTTGTAGAAGGACAACCAGGACCAAGTAGGGAAAACAGACCTGGACAGGATTTTTAGAACGCGACAGACCACTAGATTTCAGTGTAAATGTATATGAACATCCACGTGAATTTTTCAAAATTGAGGAGGAAGTAGAGCCAGAAACTGTAGAAAAATTATGTTTGCCAATTATTAATATAGAAATTTTTGAGAATAATGTAGAAGTATTACTTGATACAGGGGCAGAGGCGAGTTTAATATCGGAGGAATTCGTCAGCAAAATTAGGGATAAGGTTTGTGATAGAATTATGCCTATAAAGCGTAGCCATTTAGTAGCTCCAAATAAAAGAAGTTTGCTGTAGTAAATAGTGTTGTGGTGCTTAGGATAGATATAGGAGGTTTAAGCTGTGAACAGGAGTTTGTAATTGTACCTGGACTGAAGTTTCAGAGCATTTTAGGTGTTGACTGTATGATGAAGTTAGGGGTTTTGATAGATATGGAACGGAAGGTAGTAAGGATTAAGGATAGGGTAGTGCCATGGAAGGGCAGTTATGAAGTCACAGAGGATGACACGGAGTTTAGTATTAATGTAGTAGAGGTAGAGGATGATGAAAGTAAACAGATCAACACAATAAGATGTCCAGAGGATAGGAAAGTAGAGGTTCAAGCTTTAATACAAAAACATGCAGAAGTAGTGGGGGTAGAAGCAGCATATCAGGAGCAGGTGAAGGCGAAATTAAGTAAAGATGGCAAGTTTGTTTTTAATAAAGTAGATTTAAGGAATTCATTCTGGCGGATTCCATTACACAAAAATTCTAGAAGGTACGTAGGATTTTCCGTAGAGGGAAAATTTGATAATTTTAAAGTAGTATCGTTTGGTTTGTCGGCAGAAAAGGAAATGATAATGAATAAGAAACAGACAAGTGTAGGGACTGAAGAAGAAGTAATATTTAAGAGTCAGGATAAGAGGGATGATAAGTTTATTGTATGTGAGATAATAGACATGTTAAGTGTAGATATAGAAGGGGGAGAAATAGGGATGAAGAGTATTAGGATGGTGAGAAGAAAGACTTGGAGGGTCAAGAAGAGAGTTAGATTTAAATAGGATAGGGATAGAATAGGTGTATATAGAAGAGTAGAAGTAGGTGTGTATAGAAAATAAAGCTAGGTATGGGATAAATATGGGAGATAATTAGGAATAGGTTTAGGATGAGAATAAAGAGTAAATGTAAGAAGAAAATAAGATAGGTTAAGTGTAGATATTTCATAGAAGATTAGTGGAGAGTTAGGAATAGAGTAAGAGTAGGATGGGTATATAGAATTAGTTAGGGGGAAGTGAAGTATAGTGAAGATTAGTTAAAAGTTAGGAATAGGATAGGTATATAGGATGTATATAGGATTAGATGGATAAGTAGGATGAAGTTAGGGATAATTTCAGTTTATAGAATGAGGTGAAAGTGAGGAATAGGATAGGGATATAGGGTAGGTGTAAATTTTTTTTGGATTGGAGATAAGGTAGGTAAGTTAGATAGATAAGGGTAGAGAGAGATAGGTAATTTTTTTTGTAATTTTTTTTGGGCTAAATGTTTAATATTTGCATTCAAATAAGTGGGATTATTTGTATTCAAATAGGGGGAAAATACTCATATTTAGACCAGGGTAGAAAATTAAATAATCACATCAAATAATTTTAATCACCGTGTATAATAAATATTATTAGATAATACGCGTTATTAAAACCGTGAAGCATAAAAATTTATTAGTTTCAGTAAAAATAAGAAATTTAAATCATGTACAAGACGCTTTATATCAAAAGAAACAGTATTAAAAAGCTCTGCGTGTAATGTAATTATTCCTAAACAAATGGAAATTACGTGCAAAATTTATATTAATTAACCTATTTTAAGTAACCGGTATTAAAACGTACAGATAATAATTAATATTTAGTTGAGTTAATTGAACCATTATTAATAATAAGCATAAAACTTGTAAAACCCAATAAAATGCAAATCGTAGAAGGGTATTTAAATGTTACGTTTGAAAACACCTGCGTATTTTAAAAGGCAATTTCAGTTTAATTTGTTAGATAAACATGTCGATTCTAAGGATATTGGAAACGGTCAGATGCTTTAGCACGAAATACAAAACAGGGTTTATTTAAAAGCTCTGAGAATTAATATTATTTTGAACACCTGCGTAGTTTAAATATCACATACGGCAAAAATTGTGTAGATAATAAATGGTTTCAAAGAATCTTGGAGAAACCGGGCCTTAATATTCACGAGAATATGCGATACGGGGTTATTAAACCCAGATAACAGTCCACATGGACTAAAATATAATCGATAATAAAGAATATCAATTTGCACCAATACGAACAGGTTAGAAAAGGAAAGAGAAATGCGTCAAGCAAAGACACATATAGTAAAAGGCGGGATTTAAGCAACGTCACGAGGGTCACAATTGGTTGAAAATAGGATGCAAATATCAGAGGTAGAAACAACAATTTCGGTATAAAAGTCAATTAGTTATTTCTCGGACATGCTTGCGTGCCGTGTGTTGAAATTTCTGAGATTTAAATGGGACGAGTGAAAATTCGTAAAATCGACGCGCGAGCGACAGACTGGGAACATAGAATGAGGAATTCTTTAGAATTACCTGTTTTGAGGACAAAAGCGACGTGCCGGCTTTTTGCTATATATACCGAGATGAATATAAACAAGCCCTCTTAGACTTTTGACAATTCGATGCGTTAAAAGCTCTTACATCCGCGACTTGATTGAAGATGTTAAACAGTGCATTTTAGTTTGATAAAATAATTTAAAATTTTGCTCGTATATTTTAGTGATTCAAAATAGTTGGTTATTTACGTGCTAACATGAATGTACTTCAGTGCACTTAGATACAAGGTAATAAAATTTAGTTTCACTGTACCAATTAGCAAAATTTACAACGACAAATGTATACACAAAAGTAGGCAGTTTTGGCGTATATTGGTGAAAGAAGTATGAAGTTATTTGCTATTTTTCGAGGGTGTTAATAATTAAATGGTTCAAATACGTGTCTGGATCCACGAAACAAGGGTCAGATATACATAGATGAGTTCCGGAAAAGCCCAGAAACAACTTTAAATAAATGGTGATGGAGAAAATTTTAAAAGCGTTGAGAATTAGAAGCCGTAAATATAATCCTGTTGGAATGGTGTGATTAACTAAAGGGACGATGTACTTTGAAGCTACGAGGACAGTAACCTTCAGGTAAATTATACTATTTTGGTTGACATTTTGTGTGTGTTGAATAACTTTATAATTGATTTACTTTAAATGGACATTAGTGAAATTGTACTAACCATAAAATTTTAATTTTAAGATGAAATTTGCTTGTTGAAGTAGAAAGGGTATTTAGTTTTGATGTTCGGTAATATGATGAAAATTTGGGTATGTCTTTGAGCTCAATTAGACGAACCTGGTTAATTAACGTAAAGGGTGGTAGATGCTCCTTTATACTCAGACTCCGGTCTGCTTATATTGTTATATTAATTAGTAGGCATCCAACAAGGACTTTAATTTTGGATGCACATTAAAATGATAATAAAATTAAAACTGAAATTTATGCTGAGTTTAAATTTTGAAATTTTAATGTATTCTGAATATTGATGTAAATAGAGTTAACGCTGATGTTTTGGTAGGAATGTGTTGTTTTTATGAATGAGGAGGTTTATAACATTAGGTGAGCAGCCGAGGCGAAAAGAGGATCACAGCCGTTTATGACGCCCAATCTGTGGGACTAGAATTTTTTTGTTGAAAGGACCCAGTTCCCGCATTCAAAGGAGAAAATCACAGCAATATATATATATATATATATATATATATATACGATTGTGTTGAAATTAGCAGGTTTTAGGTCGGCTGGTAATAAAGAAAACTCTTTTTTATGGCCTAAATTTTCGCATATATTTTTATGCTTGATCACAGGCAATAACTAAAACGTACAAACTATTAACAAACTACTAAAGTGAATAAAATAACTACTTACAGTGAGGATATTTACATTAGCTTATTCTGAAGAATTTTTAGAACAATTTTCTTTAATAATTAAAAAGAAATAATGTGTATATATAAAAAATTTGATGAAATAGAATATTGGTTTGATAGAAGTAAAAGTCAATTTTGATTAAATGATTGTTATATATATCTTGATCTTTTTGTTTAACTTGCATGTGTGTATGTATGTTATGTATATATTAATTTTATTTTTATTTTTTTTGTTTTAATTTTTAATATGATACATATAATAGCGTCCTCATGTGTATGTTTATATTAGGAGGAGGGTTAATATTGAATGTATCATATTGTTTGGTGTTTTGTGTATTGTGAGTATTTATTTTGTGTGTGTGTATGTGTGTGTGTGTGTGTGTGTGTGTGTGTGATGTGTGTGTGAGAGAGAGAGAAAGTAAGAGAGAGAGAGAAGGAGTGGGTTTGTAGGTGGGTGTGTGTATGTGAGTGTGCTTTTTATTATAGTTAGATGTACTTAAGAATGCACTTGTATTTATTTTGTGTGTGTGTGTGTGATGTGTGTGTGTGAGAGAGAGATAGGGAGAGAGAGAAGGAGTGGGTTTGTAGGTGGGTGTGTGTGTGTATGTGTGTGTGTATGTGAGTGTGCTTTTTATTATAGTTAGATGTACTTAAGAATGCACTTGTGAAATCAATTCTTAGACTTATTGTTCTTTATATTTTCTTTAAAGTTTAAAAGGTATGAGTATATACTGCTCAGATTATCAATATCACTTTTGTATTTAATGAATTTGAATTTCTATAAATATGGCACATTTCTAAAATGTTCTTTTAAATTTGTTAATTTCTATTTGTAAAATTTGTGGATTTTGAAATTTATTTTATGTTCATCAATAAGTGTGTGTATTGCAAGGGCGCATGCTTTAGGTTTAACTTTTATATCGCTTTTATGTTGTATGATTCTTTGTTTTAAATTTTGAGATGTTTGGCCAATATATGAACGATCACAATCTAAACAATTTAATTTATAAATTACATTTCTTTGTTGCAATTCATTGGTTTTGTCTTTAAGTTTGGAAAATAATTTATTTATAGAATTTGCGTTTTTTAGCAATGTTGATATTAAGGTTTTAAATATGTTAATAATTTTATGTGTCAGTCCTTGTATGTATGGAAGAGATTTATAGATTTGGTTATGGATGTTGTTGTTTGTATTATCAAGTTCTTTATTTTTGGTAATTTGTCTATGTCCTTGGTTGTATAATAAATTGTTTATTAAAGAATTAGGGTAGTTGTTATTTTTAAAAGCTTATTCAGTATTTTTAAATTTTTTGGTATAAAGTAGGATGTGATATGTGTTTAATTCTATTTTTAATCCTAAAATAAAGTTAATTTTATATCAAATGAGTGGTACGAGTGATAATTTATATAGCGTCCAGAGCTAGTGGGTTTGATATACCAGTCAGTAATTATTTGATTATTGTTTTGTCTGATAACAAGAGTATCTAAAAATGGTACCGAGTTGTTACTTTCAGTTTCTATTGTGAATTTTATGTTTTCGTTATATTTGTTGAATGTTTCTAAGGTGTAGTCTATTTTATCTTTTGGAATAGCGGTTAGTATGTCGTCTACAAATTTTTGATAAATGGTAATTTAAATGTAAGATTAGGTATGATTTTATCTAAAAGTGTATTCATTATAATTTCTGCTATGATCGGACTTAAGTTAGATCCCATTGGACATCCTGTAGTTTGTTTATAGAAAGATTTATTATAGCAAAAGTAATTGTTGGTAAAAATAAAATCTATGATGTCTAAAAATATGGTTTTAGGTATATTACAATTTTGTTTAATGCTATTCCAAATATTTTCTATGTTGTTTAAGACTAAAACTTTTGGTATGTTGGTGAATAGTGATACAACATCTAAGCTGATTATTATGTAACCATCAGGTAACTTAATATTACTTATAAATTCAACAAACTCAAAAGAATCTTTGACATTGTAAATGTTTTTGGTTATTGTTTTTTGTAAAATTTCTGAAATAAATTTTGATAGTTTTTCTGTTGGACTATTGTTTGACGCTCTTATTGGTCTCATTGGATAACCTGGTTTGTGAATTTTTGGAAGAGCATAAAATTTAGGAGAAACGCTACTGTAATTGTTTAAGCTTGAAAATTGTTCTTGGCTAATATATTTTTTCTTTTTTAAATTTCTAATGATTTCTTAATTAATTTTTTAATTATTAAAGAAAATTGTTCTAAAAATTCTTCAGAATAAGCTAATGTAAATACCCTCACTGTAAGTAGTTATTTTATTCACTTTAGTAGTTTGTTAATAGTTTGTACGTTTTAGTTATTACCTGTGATCAAGCATAAAAATATATGCGAAAATTTAGGCCATAAAAAAGAGTTTTCTTTATTACCAGCCGACCTAAAACCTGCTAATTTCAACACAATCGTATAAAAACAAAAGTCGTTACAATAAAAAAAAAGTTATACAAGCTATATATATATATATATATATATATATATATATTGTGTAAATTATATGTAAAGAGGCATAGTTAAGTCAAGAGAGTAATTTTGTAAGGACGGTGTATATAGATAACAGAGATAATTTATTTACGCGCCAAGTTAATCAATTGTGATTGTAAAACAAACGTATAATAACATACATTTGTATTAATAAGTCGTCATTGTAAATTTGCATAGTGTAAAAGCTTTGTAGTACGTAAAAACTCAAGGATGATACGAATATAATTAGCCTTAATCTTTTAAAAGTTGTAAATCAAGCACATCAAATAATAAGGAAGAGCTTTTATATATAAAATCAATAATGTAAACGCATATTTTCCATTTAACTAACAAGCGTTCGTTAAAACAAATCCTAAGAAATTCTACGGGTTGAACAACACGGAAAGTACAATTTCAAACTGGCAAGACAATTCATAGAAAGACGGACTGACAAATAAACAAATTCCAGAAACCAGAATGTACGTTAGAACATAATTCTTCAGAAATTTAGTTAACGGTCGACGTGGAGGCCGCAAAAATAACAGGTGGTTTGAAAGCAAGTAGAGACGGGATACCATTAGCATAAGGCAGACAAGGATGACAAGTAACAGACGTTGGATAAAACACTCGTTTAAAGTGCGCGACAAATTGTAGAGGCTAACCACAATATCGATTTTATGTTGCTGTAGTGGGATTTTAAAAGACACAACGAATATGGGTTAGACGAGGAGAACATAGTTGGATGCTATACCTAAAAGTGAAAAAAATCTTTCTGATTGGCTGATTGCAAGTGGAATGAGAGCAATTTCTAGGAGCTTTGTAACCGTTGTATTATAATCAGTATTTTCGTACAAAAAGCGGAGTGTAACGTGAAATTCTTAGTTTTGAAAAGATCGTTATAGAAATTTTTCAGAATCAGGTTACAGTGGTAATGTATTTTAATGAAAACGGCGTACTGGAGTGAAGTTTTAACGCTTATAAATACACTAGGAGATGTAGAGGGGCTCTCTTACTTCTTCGGTTCGCTTCAAACATACATGGTAACATCTACGTTAATTATTTTGAATCGGTGATAAATGCAGTCCGTTTAATTTAAACTAAAAGTGTAAAAGTACGTGTAGGTGCTTAGTTAAACGGTGCTGTAAGTAAATACATTTGAATAACGATTCAAAGATGTTACTGGGGTAAGCAAACCTAGTTAATATTTTCTGAGCGAGGGTGCTAATTGTATGGAAGATCCGGAAGCTGACTAACATATTTGGACAATTATATCAGTAGATATATTGAAGGCGTCTGCAGAGAATTGGATAACGTTTGGATGCGTTTGATGTACATGTAGCAGAGGGAGTTCGATGGAATGCAACGACGAGGTTTTGCTTGCACCACATCTTCAGCTAATTTGAAGGTTATATGAAAAGACAATTTGAGTTTATTATTTAAAGGTATAAATATATGACGTATAATTTTGATGTAAAGAGTAAACGGGTCTTTATGCTTGTGGAAAACAAAGATGCGATTTATGTTTGCATTTAGAGTAACAGGGTTTATACTGAGCTCATCATAGACCAGAGTAAATTTCAATTTAGGGTTTAAAGATGGGCCCATCTACTTGAATTATATAAAAAAATGTTGAAATAAATTAAATTCATTAAATTAAAAAGAGGTAATTGTTGATATTGTAATATTTCATGAAGATGTTTATATCCGATTTTGTAAATATTGAGCTGGTAACGTAAATTTTTGATTTGTGTGAATAAAAGGTTGTATGTGTTGTTGAATTATTTGAGTAGTAATTTTATTTCGTAGTCTAAGTGAGAAAGAATAAACATAGGACAGGTAAGTATCTCTGAAGAAGCTGTAAACAGAGCTAGCCGTGGTATGCTGATTTAGGGGAGCTTTTTCAGAAGATTTTTAACTTTCGCAAAAGCATTTTCCAGAGATTTTTTTTTTCAGAAAAAAAACTTTATGACGGCCCATTGGTTGGGCTCGATTCTTCAAACCGGAAATTTACTGCATATATATATATATATATATATATATATATATATTGCTGTGGATACCTCTAAAAAATATCAAGATCGCCTCCGAGTCCCAGCATTATTGGGCCGTCATAAAAATTTTCTGAAAATTTAATTAAAAAAACAAATACCTCTGGAATGCCTCCTTATTTCTGCACACCCTAACTAGCTCTAAAATCTGCTTCTTCTTAGATACCTACCTAAGTTCATTCTTTCTCACATATACAGTCAAATGAAATTACCACGCAAATAATGCAACAAGACATACAACCTTTTTATTTACACATATTACAAAGTTTCCATTAGCTAGAAAATATTTACACATTTGTATATACAGTTTTATAAAATGATACCATCTCAATTCTTTAACCTTTTAAAATTTCATGATTACTATTTATTTCGACAATTTTATTTTAGACGAGTAGATGGGCCCGTTGTGCAACCTTAATTTTATTTTCATTCTGGTCTATGGTGAGCTCAGTATAACCCAGTTACTCTAAATGCTTTTAAACATCGCATTTTTGTTTAAAACAAACCTAAAGACCCGTTTACTCCTTACAATAAAATGATTATGTCATTTACTAACATTTTTAAATAATAAATATTAATCGTCCTTTACACATGCCTCTTCAAATGAGTTTTTATGGTGATAAAATACACCCCCAATTGGTCAAATCACTCAAGCACAAAATACCAGCACAAATGTTCAAGCAAAAGCAAGAAATTAAATCATTACCTGCAGTAAGCTTCTTCCATTGTTACCTCTGAAGATGTGTTCCAAAACCCTCCTCGTTGTGTCCATACACTTCGTTGTTATCCATAGATCCAACTCATTTTTCACTCGCTATCTAAATCTCTGCAACTACCTTCAGCGTTTTTACTCCGATAATAGTCTCGACCAAGCTTAACCTTCCGTAATCACTAAACTTCACGCATTCTAGTTTCAAACTTCTCAACTCTCTTACTCTAGTACCATCCTTTCATTAGATCGTTGCGTATAGTAACAGCACCGTCTATCAGCCAGCACTCACTTGTGCAAATCACACTTTTAATAAATTATCGATGTTCGTTACTAACAGCGTTTTACACACTTTTAAATTAGGATGTTGTATTATAATTCAACGAATAAGCGACGTTCGAGAATCAGTAAACAGTAAGAGCAAGTAAAAGTAAGTAAAAGAGCTTTAATACCTCTCCTAGTGTATTTATATGATTTTGTACACCCCTCACGGACCCTATTTGCATCGAAATTTTTTAAAACAGATTCTACAAATTTTGTACGTAACAAACTTCTACGTCCGAAAATTCCCAGTCTATCATGCTTTTACATTGAAACTCGCTCAACAACATGTAACCGTCGCAATCTTCTTGAAATTTCTAGCCTTCGACCAATTATATTGCTTTCCCCCGTTTTTAATGTCCAACCCCTAGCTACCATTTTTATCCAGAATATTCGTATCATTAAAATCCCAAAATTTTTATTTTTAATGATAAGCTAATCGTGTTTGGGTTACCATTAAAAAGTTTTTGTAGATTTCCGGAAATACGTTCTTTAGGAATTACTAGTATATAAGGTTCTCAAAAAGTGTGCTAACAGGATATTTCTTCAGCTTAGTAATTCCTATTTAATGAAACAAGTTTATTAAAACAAAATAGACTGACAAAAAAGTCTATTTTATATCAGGTTAAAATATAATCAAGGTTGAATCATAAATTATAAAATATTAGTTCTCATAGTTGTAGCATTGAAAGATATTTGACTAAGAGCACTATATTTTTTCAGGCATTTTTGGATAACAGCTTTTCCACATCGCTTGGAATCTTTCAAACGCTTGCTAAAAGATGTGTTTGGAGACAACGCAGTGTATAAAGTATATGGAGATTTTAAAGAGCTTAAGGAAAACGAAGAACCAATATTTTATATGCACGTTGTTCAAAGATCTCTTGTATAAAAAAATAATTTAATATTTTTCTTAAATTAAAAGCGACAGTGAAATTGTTATGTTAGTTTGATATATTTTATCCATATCCATGCTACTCAATAATATAAGTTTTATTAAAAACATCGACAACGTTCCATCCTGATATTCTATTCTATCTTGGAAGCATCCCACTATATACACCTGTCAGGTTTTTGCTTTGCTGCATGATCTAAATAGAATTAGGCGATTTTTACCAACTAGCTTGAAACCAAACTCGTCCAGGCCCTTATTCAGGCCTCTGGAGGTTTTATATATAACAGTAGATTTAAAGTGCTATGGACACATTTTGCCACTATTTAAGAAATTACCTTGGTTGAGACTACACGATCATTAGAAATTACGTCAAGAGTCAATGTTATTTAGGTTTACACATGGGCTTGGTCCACACCACCTTATTTCAGAATTTTCGCTTTTCTCGAATGACCACTAGAACATCAAAGCTGCTGTTTGTGGAACCATTCTATAACACTACATTTGACTTTCCAATGCTCCCCAAAGGTACTACATTGGCCGGCAAGCAAGGTTTTTTTTAAATGGATATTTTGAATTTTGCCAAACCTTTGCTGTTCTTTAACGTACGTACAACACTCATACATGGGACCTACATTTACCTCTCATCATTTTTGAAGCGGATCGTGTCGGGATTAGAACTCGGGACTTTGGGCATAGTAGTCACACGAGTACCAACTACGACACGAAGCCGCCTTTGCAACCATTCTATAAAGCAATTTATACCTAAGCATCCGAATTGAACCGCCATCTTTTTAAGGATTATTTTAACGGGCTAAACACATGAAAATTCCATGGAGACGGGTCGGGACTGTAAGCTGAATTTTATAGAACTTCCCATTTCATACGACGAAGCAGATCTTAAATCGTCTACGCTACATGAGGTCGAGCAAAACCATGGAGAGGAATTACACCGTTTGTGAGCATCCTTGAACGTATATTTTTGATGCTGTACTCAGCGTTAATGTTGAAACCGAATTCTATAAAATCCAAGAACAGCACACTCTTTTAATAGAAAATACGGTCAACATTACTTTTCTTGCCGAAGGTTGGGATGAAAATTTTTTCATTTTCTGAGATTGTGCACGCTTGTGCACACCTCAAAAAAGAAAGGAGAGGGATTTGTAATACCGGATAGCAGCTTCCAGATCTGCTTACCGGTACGACCTGAAGGATCGACTTAAAACTATCCAAATCTAGCTAACTAATATTTAAAAATGGATTCAAATTTCTAAGCATACGCCAAATTTATTAATAGCCAATCCACCTTTTTTTTCCTGCTATACGAATTTTACAATGTCGTTCTCCCTGGTCTAAATACTCTATTCTAAGTTCAGCCAAAATTCGTCCTCAACGCTCCCTTACTGACTAACATTCTAATTCCAATATTTCTTCCTGTAGATACTGCGACCAAAAATAGGCGGTAAAACACCAAAAAAAAAAAACAAATCAAGCCACAAAAAAATAAAAATGCAGGAAAAAATATTAATTTAAGTATAAAAGTAAATATGAATTTAATATAAATATATAAATAAGTATCTAAACAAGCATTAAGCGTGTAGCAGTGCATAAAATTACTAAAAGCATAACCCATAAGCATTATGTCGGTTAGCGTCACCACACCAAAAAAGTGCCTGTTCAAAATTATTGTAAAACCTACTTATTAACACAAATCAATGCTTATGCGAGTACAGCCGCTACAAATTTTATTCATACCTCAAATATACGTTTCTTTAGAATCCGAAAATCTGGTCGTGTGCTTACATCTATTTATTTCTTACAGCTAAAGCGAGGTTGATATGCACTGCTAAAGTCCTAGTAGGTATGCACTAAACATCATGGGGGTCACAATCATTATCCTTAGTTTAATGTTTGATTTAATTTATTCGCGGTTTCTGATTTAGTCTATTATTGGCCCGTGGTTTAAAGTTTTGATTTGTTCCCGATATTTTGCGCTTTTATGTAAGATAGTGATTGATTTAGTGTGGGGTTCGTCGTGCGTGCATATTTAGACATTTGGATATTTCTTTTGGTTTTTGTTTTTTATTTTAAAATGTAATTTAAGTTGTATCATGCTCAGATATCATTTGTGGTCAACTACCTCGTACTAAAATGTCCAAACCTTCCTCACCCCCACCCCTTCCCTGACGATTATCCACATCCAATCTCTCAGCTCTTCCTGCAAATTTTTTAAGAACTGCCAAGAAGGTCTTCTGGTTAGCCACTTCCCCGACTTCTTCTAAACTCTTTGGCCCTGCTGGTCCTTCAAGAGCTGGTTTTCTATCTGCTAACCCTCAGTTTACCGTTCTCAAGTGGGCAGTGAAATAGTATATTCTCGGCGCTTTCTGCGTTCTCAACGCATTCGCAGCGGTCATTCTCGGTCTAGCTGAATCTTCAAAGGCAGGCTCTCAGAGCATCGTGTCCTGTTATTAGCTGCATCATCTTATGATCAAGGTTCCCCTCCAGCTTATCTCTGGTTTCTATGCTCGGTATAAATTTGTGTTAAACTGCCCGTACCAGCGTTGTTTCACCTCTCTTCTTACTGTTGGATTGACTTTTCTCGCAACTTTCTGCTAATGAGTGATCTCGGTATCGACGAGTGTGTTATCCGGAAGTCGCCCGTCGCGGTCTTTTTGGTTAATTCATTCGCTCTATCGTTTCCGTTATTGCCATCATGCGACCTAACCCAACAGAACTTCAATTGTCGAATCTCGAGTGCCATATGCGCTATCCCCCAGACGTCTGCTTGGAAGTCTGTCGAGGTGTTCATATTTTTTAAGGCTGTCAACGCTAATTTACTGTCGCTGGTGATGTAATACACGTTTTTATCCGTGTCGTTTATCACATAGTCGATAGCTTCCCGTAATACAATCAATTCGGACTGTAAGATAGTGTTCCAGTTCGCGAGTTTGGTCTGAAACTGAAACACTTTTTTTTCCTCCTTATATACGGCAAACGTCGCTCCTACTTGCCTATCGTTCATGCGTAAATCCTGACTCCTGTCGTGTTTCCAGTTCCCATCACCTTCGACAAACTCGATTCCTCTAACATCGGCATCTAACTTTGATACGATGGTTTTCCTCGATACCTCTCTATTGTCAAATTCATACTTTCTATAATTTCCCGCTATTCCCCTTTATCACCTAGTTTCCTATCTCTAATCTCGCTAACAACATATTCGTTGGGGAAAGTCCTACTGGTCACCAGGACAGCCTCCGTGGAGGTGGTCCTGTACGCCCTCGCACACTCGTCAGCTGTCGAATTTCCCTGACTTTACAGCTCTCCGCCCATACAGACGCTACGTATAGCATCGTCGGTTCTATTGCTTTGACATAGACCATCCTTAGTGATTCACCTCTAAAACCCCAATTTTTTTCCGGCGCCGTCATCACTTTATTTGGTGTTTCGTTGCCTTTACTTTTAACATACTGTACGTGCGCTTTCCAATTTAATTTATCGTCTATCCTAGGAATGTGATGACTTCTTCGAACGATATTTTCTCCCCTCGTAGCTCTAGTCTAGAGGGATGCTCTCTTGGTTTCGTTCTGAAATAAAGCCCACTGACTTCAACGTGTTTACCTTTAACTTTACCTCCTGCGACCATTCATGCAACTTATTCAGCGTCTAGTTCGGTTTTGTGCGCATATCCATTAATAATCTCAATCTGATAGTTGAAAGCATATCATTTGTAAACACAACAGTTGAGCTTGCTGTGGGCAACACGACTCCAAAATTGTTCTCATACAACAACTTCCGGAATGTGGGACCAGAGCTTGACCATAGCGGGCATCTTCGTTCCACCTCGTGCAACAAAACTTCGTCCGGAATTTCAACCTGTGCTAATCGCCTCAAGAAATAGACTTTGACCAATGGCATAAGGTTTCTCGGGCAACCCCTACTTTTCAACTCGCAAACGATCATAGCCATCAGGCAGCATCAAATGCTCCTGAAATGTCCAAAGACACAACGCCACAGTGCCCCTTTGCATCTCTAGCCTGTTTGATTTCTCCAACAGCGAACTCTAAAGCATCGATAGTCGACTTTCCCTCCATGGAACAATACTGTCGGTTATTAATTAATTTCTTGTTCTGGACATTACAGCAACGCTGAAATACGCCCGTCTCCAAACAAAAATTAAACAACCCAGCAAAGACAAACGGGGCCAACAGGCACACCTCCAGATTCCGTCGTACTCCGGTGCCTTCTTAGGGTTCATTCTTCTAAGAGTCCTTACGACCTCGTGACCTAGGATTGCCTTATCGGTACCTGTCCCTTGCGCCTCTGTTACTTCTCGACGTACCAAATCGTGCGACCCCTCATCCTCCTCTACATTATCCGATAGGAAACATTTTTCTAGCAAATACTTCGCCGTGGTTTTAAAACCTTTCGTGTATTCGCCATTTGCTTTTCTTATATTACCGAGCGCGATTTTCTGTTGTTTGCCCTTTACTATGCGGTATGCTGTTCCCCATGGTTCTCCTCATAATTTTGCGTGCAAAATTCTTTGAATTTATTCGTTTTCGTTTCTTCAGTTAATGTTTTATATTCGCGGTTGCTTTGTATATACTCCATTGTTTTCTTATTTCACCCAAGGCGCATTGATTGCGACGTCTTGGGTTACGCGTTTCTGCCCGCTTCGTGGTTAGCTCAAGGGTCCACCAAGGTACGCTGTCCTTAAAAGTTTTCTTGCGCGGCATGAAACACGACGGGAGTCGACCGGCGGAAGGTACACGCTTATTACGTAGAACGTGTTGATCCTGTTTTTATTTCGGCCGCCGTTATGAACTCGTTCTACAAATTATTTAATATTATTCCTGCACACGTCCCATTAACTATTATTATTCCGCTGCTTAGTAGTACGCTATCCATGTTTAATATGGTAACCCCCTCCCAAAACCTGTTATTTTATGTCTATACAGGTGCGGTTCCTGTATAAGCCTGATGTCGACATTATTTTCGGTGAAAAACTTTAAGAAGTTGTTTTTTGGCCCCTTTGTCATTTCCAAGATTTAGTTGCGCGAATTTAATTTTCTTGCTTCTTTTCGATTTTATTTGTTCTTCACAGTCCATAATCGATGTTTCGTGTGAGTGCATTCTTCAGACGTAGCATTGTCGGGAATCTGCTCAACTTGGCGTCGTAGTGCGTATCGACCTTTGCGACTCTGCCAATTCTGTCGTTTGGCCTAGCGCAAACCACACGCAGGTGTCTGCCTTCCGGCAATTCTTGAATTCGTGTCCCGTTTCGGCATAATTAACGCACCAGTGTATCGTCTTTCTGCATTCAATCAATCTATAGCCGTACTTATAGCAGCGGTAACACTGGGTCATCGAGAAATGATACCGAGCCCATACTTTTCGCCACCTGAGGTTAATAACATTGGCTAATAAGCGTATAATTGTGGAGGTTACTTCCAAGACGACGTTGGTGAAGGGATTCGTAGGGTCCTTTCCGCAATCAGGCGGTTTACTAGCTTCAAATCGCTGAAACGGGGATTCTGGCTCGCGATCGACCGCACCAGCTTTTTTGCTTTCATCCCCGTTTTGACCCCCGGAAGAACGACCCGTACACGCTTCTAAATGGTTTTCGCTACGAGATCAATGTAGTTCCCGCCGACCTTGGCCTGCAGCTTCCTCACGCCCTCACGACCAGCACACTCGACAAGGCCTTCGAGTTCCGACAACAACAAACTCATGACAAGCGGGATCGACCTTCTTCTTCCAGGCTTGGCGTCGACCCTAATGGCAAACGTAGTCGTAGCCCTGCAGCTGCTGCGGCGTACGATGCCTTACGCGGTACCGTCACTTTGTGGCTTTTAAAACCTGAAACAGCCAAAATCTCCGCTGGACTTCCCACAACTACTCTCGCTCTCCCAGAATCCTCTACACAAAACCGCAGCGCCATAACCATGCCTATTAGCTGATTCGTAACGTCGCTGATATCATTCCCGGCGTGTCGAATCACCTTCCTCTCGACCGCGACAATCGTGGCGAAGGTCGCCGGTATCTTCCTACAGATAACTACAAGCGCTTTCTTTGCCCTAAACTTCAAGAGTTTCAGCTCATTGAGATCGCTAACAGCAACGCTTCCGGTGCTGTCAGGCGTCGTTTTGCGATGTGTTCTTGATGTTGAGGGCAATTCCGGCGCCGCAGCCACCACAGGGTGCTCCAACTTTAGCTTCTTCCTGATGGAGCCCTCAGGCCTGAACCGATTGCCCATCTTCCTCTTTGGCAACGCCTCTAGTAGGTAACTATTTGCATGTTAACAATTATGCATTGCTATGAAGTTGTTACTCCTTAGGCGATTCTGGTTATACTTTCCGACCATGGCTATTAACTCCAATAACATCACAACCTGATCCAGATACACCGGATACTGGTGTGCTGATTAGAAAATATATGGTTTGCTATATCAGTAACTTCTTCCCCAAATTCCAACAACAATTTGTTTCCTCTTGTTACTGGCCATGATTAATAAATTAAACTGCTAGGTCATTAAATTAAGGTTAGGCGTATCAAAGTCGTAGATTAGTAAAGACTCACTCCTCCTCCCTCTTTTTCCTCCTCCTCCTCCTTTTTCTTCTTCATCCTCCCTCGTGATAAAAGTTTTCTTTAACTATGGTATCGCCGAAACTTTAAGACCAACTAGAAACACTTTTAAACTTTTACAAAGTTACACCCTTTTCCAACCTGAATAGTTTTCTTCAACTATGCATGATTAACGTACATAACAAAAGTTTTCTCAGAATAACTAACATTTCTTACGTTCTAGTAGTATGACCTATTAAATTAGTCTACAACTTTCTCATCTACCCGAATCTGAAATAATTTTCAACGAACTTCGTTCGTTTATGAAATCGATTTGTCGTCCGTCTGTCCGTCCGTCCGAGGCCTTTCTAATGGTCGGACATCAATGTGTGATACATCAATCGATTCAGCTCGGTGTCCAGAGCTTAAGTTTTGATGTCAGTTAAAATCGGGCCACGGGGGCGCCGTGCCCCCGCGATATTCCGTCGGGAAAAAAAAATTTCAAATAGGTCCAAAATTAATGTGCGATACATATTTGGACTCCCCTAACATAGCTGAGTCGAAATATGGTACCCCCCACAAAATCTGACCACGGATACCCGACCCCCCGGAATTAATTTTTATCAAAATTTCAAATAGGTCCAAAATTAATGTGCGATACATAAATTGTTTTAAAGTAAGTCTACATTTGGAAGTTCGTTGCGACAATGCCTTGCATTTTCAACTTGTTTTAAATCGATCCACACATCGAGGAGTTACCCTGCTTTTTAGTTTTTCGTTCAGATCAATTTCTAACCGCCTCGTGCAAAACTAATTTTCTTACGACCTATCTAATAATATTCAAAATTCACTCTAGACACAAATCTTTAGGAATTTTTCAAATCGAGCCATCTGTTGCGAAGTTACACCTTTATACCTAATATCAAACTTATTAAAATTTGTATAATAGTATTGCGTGGATTCTAATTCTAGTACTTATTACGTACCTGGACGTAGCCGGAAGAAAAGTAAACACCAGGCTAACTACCAACCGCAGAGAGTGGGGATATTCGCCTACATACTAAACAGAAACAAAAAAAAAACATTGCCCACGACTATCTATAAACACTGAAAATAAATTAAAATTTCTTGATTTATAGGTACAAAGAACGCGTTTCGCAGCTAACAGGTAATAAAAATCGGTAAAAAAAGTAATGCTTAGATTTTCTCAACAGCAAGTGTGTTAAATTAAAGTATTAAATGTAGACCACCTTGTGTAGTAAGAATTAAAGAAAGATACCCAGAAACACTAGCAAAGCTAGCTTCTAAACATGGATGGTGAACCGGTTTCACAACATAAACCGCTAATACATAAGGATCCTCGATGTACATAAAAGAAAACTAGTCACATATCTCTATGCGTCGGAATGCGTATCTTGCAAACCGCCAGGGGGGGGGGCATAGCAACTCGGTGGTTGTCAGGGTTCATTCACCCTGCTATAGTAATTATAGCAGCAAATCCAAAGACAAAAAAACAGCTGGTCCACGGACAAAAGTAGCCAGTCTACAGACAAAAGCAGTTGTTCTAAATAAAGAAAAACCTATTTGACCTCCAGCTAAAAACAGCTAAAAAGAGAAGCTGATTAGAATCAGTACGCGCGGGGAAACTCACCGAATACACGCAAGACACTTCCTAGTTGTCCTACAGAGAACTTTCTAGTTGCCGCTTGAAGCGAGCGGACGTGTTTTTGCCGAGCTCCCGCTTCAGCAATAACAGTAAGTTTTTATCTAGGGTTTATATTATTTATTGTTGTATTATTTTATTTGAAGCTTTGCTTTTTATTGTGTTTTATTTTTATAATTGTGTGCCATCAAATTTTAAATACAGGGCAGTAAAATAAAAATTTTAAAACAGAATTTAAACTAAATAAAAACTAAATAAATCGCGTCTTCTTTGTAATTTAAACCAAATCCGCGTTTTAAAATAAACTAAATAAATTTCGGGTTAATAAAACAAAGGTCTACTCAACTAATACTCAAAAACAATTTCGAAATAACTTAAAAGGCATTTTTAATAATAAATTTAAAATAAAATCCGCCTAAATCAAGTAAAAACCGGGTAAAACAACCAAAAAGTGTGTGAATTTTTATAGTGCGCGTATAATAAAATAATAACCAAAAAACAAAAATCTAAGCCCTTTTAAATCAAATAAATAACTCAAAAACTGTAAATTTTAAAACAATTTTAATATAAATTTTCCGTAATTTAAGTTCACGCGTATTTAAAAGTTCCTTTAAAATCGATTTTGGTGTAATTAAGCGGTGTAACAGTTACGGGTTGTGCTAGTTACCAAGCGATTAAGTGAAAGGTCATTTCCGGTTACCACATTCCGATTGCGCTCGACCTTATTTTGTTAATTACACATTTAAAAATAAAGTGTTCTTATTTATAAATTAGATATTTTAATATTTTGAAGTAATTAGTTTATTTAAATTTGATTTGGCGGTTTAAAATTTAAAATAAATAAATAGCGTTCTTTACGGTACATTTTAAATCGAGATATTTTTATTGCGTTAGGAAATTTATTTGATTCTAGTTGTTATTTTGACGCTTAGTGCTTGTTGTATTTTTGTTAAAATTTGATATTTAATTGGGCGGTTGAAGTTTTAATAAATACAAGGTTGTTTACGGTTCACCTTTAAACAAAACATTTTTATTGGACCAACGTTTTGCGTTCTTCTAGCGTCGTTCTTTTAGCGTCGTGAACGGTTAGGACGTTTTTGAGCTGCGTTTTAGGTGTCATTTTATTGCTAGTTTTGTCAGCATGGTGGTCCACCGCGATGAGGAGCCGCTGCCCAGGAGGAAGAGGGGCGATCGGTCTGAGTCTGCTAGGTCGGCGGCGGAGGGCGCTGTTGGGGGGAAACAGCTTAAGGTAGTGCTAAAGGACTTCTTGTTAGAAACTCAGGAGGTAGGGAAGGAGCCTGCGTCTGCGGCGGTCGTGTCTGGGGAGTCGGGGCCTCCCGTGGTGGTCGCGGCGCCAGAATTGCCCTCTACTTGAGAGCCCAGCGCACGATGTCGACTAGCAGCAACGGTAGCGTTAATGCTAGCTACCTCGATGATCTTGAACTCTTAAAGTTTAGGGTGAGGAAAGCGCACGCTGCCGTCTATGGGAAGGTGCCGACGACCTCCGCCACTATCGTCGTGGAGGATAGAAGATGGTTCGGCACGCCGTGGATGATATCCGTGACGTGACGAACCAACTGATAGGTATGGTTAGGGCGCTGCGTCTTTGTTTAGATGGTTCAGGAGAGCAAGTGTTGTTGGGGAAGTCCGGCGGTGAATTCTGTCGTTTCAGGAGGCCAGAGTCAGGGTGCGTCGGTGCAGCGCAAGGTCTCCTACGCCGCTGCAGCTTCAGGATCTGCCCCTACGTTTGCTGTAAGGGTCGACGCCAGGCCAGGCCAGAAGGACGACGTGATGACGACCCTGAAGCAGAAGGTCGATCCCGCTCGAGATGGGTTTGTTGTTGTCGGAGCTCGTAGGACGCGCCGGGCGGTGTCGTTGTGGAGTGCGCAGGTCGCGACGACGCCAAGAAACTGCAGTTGAAGGTCGGCGGAACTGCAAGGAACTCGTGGCGAAGACCATCGAGAAGAAACGTCCACGGGTCGTTCTTCCGGGGTCGAAGCGGGGATGAAGGCTGAAGAGCTCGTGCGGTTGATTGCGAGCCAGAATCCCCGTTTCGGCGATTTGAAGCCAGAAGACCACCTGAGAGAGAAGTTCAGGTTTGGCGGAAAGGGCCCTAGAGATCCCTTCGCCAACGTAGTCTTCGAAGTGACCCCACACTTCGAAGACGTATATTAGCTGATGCTATTAACCTCAGGTGGCGAAGAGTATGGGCCGGGACCACTTCTCGATGACCCAGTGTTACCGGTGCTACGAGTACGGCCATCGATCGATGGAGTGCAGGGAGAAGGTACAGTGGTGCGGTAACTGTGCCGAGGTCGGGCATGAATTCAAGAATTGCCGGAAGGCAGTCCCCTGCTGTGTGGTTTGCGCTAGGGCAAACGACAGAACTGGCGGTGGCGCGAAGGTCGATACGCGCCACGACGCCAAGTCGAGTAGATGCCCCACGATGCAACGTCTGAAGCACGCAATCACACGAAACATCGATTATGGACTGTGAAGATAAAACAAAGTCCATAAGAAGCAAGAAGATTAAATTCGCGCAACTAAATCTCGGAAAGGTAAAGGGCAACAAATAACTTCGTAAAGTTATTCATCGAAAATAATATCGACATCGGGTTTATACAGGAACCGCACCTGTATGGCCACAAAATAACAGGTTTTGGGAGGGGTTACCGTCTTAAACGCGAATAGTGAACGACCGCGTAGCGGGATAATAATAAATAATGGAACGTGCGCCGGAATTATATTAAATAATTTATCGAACGAGTTTGTAACGACGGCCGAAATCAAATCAGGGAAAATGCGTTCTATGTAATAAGCGTGTACCTCCCGCCGGTCGATTCCCGGCGGGAAAATCCTCAAACCGAAGACTTGATAAATGAAGTAGATAATATTATTCGTAAAATCGGCAGAAATAAAAATCTAGTCATTGGGGAGATTTTAATGCCAAGTCGCCACTATGGGGCAGCCCTATCGAAGACGATAGAGGCTCGCAGGTTGCTGATCTTTTACGGAATGGGATCTTAGTGTGATAAACACTAATGATTTACCTACGTTTGAGACGCATATAGGCAGCAGTTTTATAGATATTACTGCAGTCTCGCACGAAATGTTAGAAACGATTTGTAATTGGAAATTAAGGTCGGACGAGGAAACGCTCTCTGATCATAAATTAATAACATGGGACGTTGAAACCAAAACAAGTGCAAACGAGCAGCTAACTGTATTTCCGCGGTTCTGTAATAAAAAGCAAATTGGGAGCGATTTAAACAAAATTTGGCGAAAGTATCCCTGTGCTCGAAAATGAGCTATTTAACTGCCGAGAGGCAGACGAAGTAGAAACACTCGCGAAAAAATTAAACGACGCGGTGGTAGACGCGTCGTCGTATTCAATGCCGAAAAAGAAAACATTTAAAGACAGCGTACCCTGGTGGACCCGGGAACTAACCACCAAGCGGGCAGAAACGCGTAACCTAAGGCGCCGCTATCAACGCGCCTCGGGAGATATAACAGAACAACGGAGAATAGAATATAATCAAAGTTACCGCGAATATAAAATATTAATAGAAGAAACGCGAACGAATAAATTTAAAGAATTCTGCACGCAAAACTCAGAGAAAGAACCCTGGGGAACCGCATACCGCGTAATTAGAGGAAAACAACAAAAATCGCGCTCAGTAATATAAAGAAAACAAATGGCGAATACACGGAAGGTTTTAAAACCACAGCGGAATATTTACTAGAGAAATTTTTCCCATCGGATAATCCCGAGGGGATGAAGGGTCGCACGATTTAATACGTCGGGAAGCTGCAAAGGCGCAAGGAACAGGTGCCGATAAGGCAATCCTAGTTCACGAGGTCGTCAGGGCTCTTAGGAGGATGAACCCTAAGAAGGCACCGGGGCATGATGGAATCACTTCAGACGCAGCTCTGCAGGCGTGCCTGTTAGCCCCGTGTGTCTTTGTTGGGTTGTTTAATCTTTGTTTAGAAAGGGCGTTTTTCCGCGTTGCTGGAAAATCCAGAATGTGAAATTTATACCCAAACCTAAAAGGCGGATGCGTCAGATCCGGGCAGCTATCGTCCAATTAGCTTGCTACCGGTGCTGGGGAAAGTTTTAGATCGCGTTATGACTACGCGTGTTGAACACCTAGTGCGAGACAGCGGCGGTTTTAATAACCGACAGTTTGGTTTCGTGGAGGGCAAGTCGACTATCGACGCGTTAGAGTTCGTTGTCGGGGAAATTAAGCAGGCAAGAGATGCCAAAGAGTACTGTGTCGTTGTTGCTTTGGACATTTCAGGAGCATTTGATGCTGCCTGGTGGCCATTAATCGTTTGCGAGTTAGATCGTAGGGGTTGTCCGCGAAACTTGATGTCTTTGGTCAAGAGCTATTTCTCGGGGCGATTAGCACAGGTTGAAATTCCGGGTGAAGTTCTGTCGCGTGAGGTGGAAAGGGATGCCCGCAAGGGTCATGTTCTGGTCCCACATTTTGAAGTTGTTGTATGAGAGCATCTATCTTTAGGGTCAAGTTGCCCGCAGGATGCTCAATCGTCGGGTTTGCAGATGACACACTTTTAATTGTAAGATCGAGATTGTTAATGGATATGCGCACAAAACCGAACGAGGCGCTTAATAAATTACACGAATGGTCGCAGGCGGTAAAATTAAAATTTAACACGGCGAAGTCAGAGGCGCTTTATTTCGGCACGAAACCAGGACAGAGACCTCCTAGGTTAGAGCTAGGAGGAGAAAATCCCGTTTAAAGATTGTATTACCTACCTCGGCGTCAAGATCGACAATAAATTAAATTGGAAAGCGCACGTACAATACGTAAAAAGTAAGGGCGGCGAAATATCAAATAAAATGATGGCGGCGGCTAAAATAAAGTGGGGTTTCAGGGGCGAATCGCTGAGGACGGTTTATGCCGGAGCAATTGAGCCGGCAATACTGTACGCAGCTTCTGTATGGGCAGAAGGTTGTAAAGTCCGGGAGATGCGTCAATTGACGAGCGTACAACGCATAACCGCGGTAAAAGCGGCGAGGGCGTACAGGACCACCTCCACGGAGGCTGTCCTGGTGATCAGTAGGTCTCTCCTATCGAATATGTCGTTAGGGAGATTAGAGATAGACGATTAATAAATATAGGAAAAGGGCGCGAAATTATCGAAGATCTTAATCTTGGTAATAGGGAAATTGCAAGAAAGATTGTTGTATCTGAGTTAGAGCACCCGGCTGATATTAGAGGATCGAGTTTGTCGAAGGTGATGAGGACGCGATGGGTATCAGAATTTATACGGACGGTTCACGTATGGACGATGGGCAAGCAGGCGCGGCGTTTGTCGTGTATAAGCAGGAAAGGGAGGTGTTTCGGTTTCAAACCAAACTCGCGAACTGGTGCACTATCTTCCAGTGCGAATTGGTAGCCATACGAGAGGCTATCGATTACGTAATAAACCATACGGGCAGAGACGAGTATTATATAATCAGTGATAGTAAATCGGCGCTAACGGCTTTAACAAACATGAACACCTCGACAGATCTCCAAGCGGACGTCTGGAGGATAGCGCGTACGGCGCTAGAGTTTCGACGTTTAAAGTTCTGTTGGGTCAGGTCGCACAATGGTAACGTAGGAAACGATAGGGCTGACGAATTAGCTAAAGAGGCCGCGACGGGCGACTTTCGAATATCACATTCATCGATACCGAGGTCTTTAATCAAAAGAAAGCTGCGCGAAAAATCAATTCGACAATGGGAAGAGAGGTGGAACAACGCTGCCACGGGCAGGTTGACCCACAAATTCATACCGAGCATAGAAGCCAGAGGTAAGATCGAGGTTAAGCTCGATCACAAAATGGTGCAGTTGATAACAGGGCACGGCGCCCTGAAGGCGTATTTACAAAGGTTCGGTCTAACCAATAGCGACCGCTGCGAATGCGGTGAGGGCGCGGAAAGCGCAGAGCACGTGCTCTTCGACTGCCCGCTTGAGGCGGGAAATCGAGGGTTGGCTGATAGCAAACTAGCTATCCTAGGTCTGGCATGGCCAAAGAGCCTAGAGGAAGTCGGGGAAGTGGTTAACCAGAAGGCGTTCTGGACAGCCTTAAAAGAATTCGCGGAAGGGTCGCGAGATTAGACAATCAATGACGACCGCGTGTAAAAATTCGGTGGGGTTGGTGGGAGGATTGAAAATTTTAGATTGACTTGGCGTGAGTAAGGATACGAGCATAACCAAAACCTGATATTAAAAAAAAAAAAAAAAAAGATAATTATACCAAAATGTCCAATATGCACGAGAAACCCCACTCCATTAATACAATCACTGCCTATCTTCATAATTATGTGCGGAAAATCGGGAATAAATAATACCAAATAAACAATAACAAATAAATCATAAACCCTCATTAAATTAAATCAATAAAGTAAACAAGGATAATAAAACAGAGTGCAACCGCGCATCCCCAGGACTTGAAAGTGAAGTGATAGTGATAGTGATTGTGATCCCCAAAACATTTAGTGCATACCCACCAGGACTTTAGCAGTGCACCCCGTCCCACCTTTAGAAGTAAGTTACAGACGACCAGATCTTCGGATGCTGGAGAATTTTATTATCGAGGTAAGACTTAAAATGTGGCGGCTGTACTCGCACAAGCATTGATTTACATTAATTAGTAGTTTTGAAATAATTTAAGAAGCACTTTTGTGTGTAAAGGCGCTAGCCGACATAATGCTTGTGCGAGTGCACCTGATAAATAGGGTGATGCTTTCGCTATTTTGTGCACTGCTATATGCTTAACGCTTATTAAACATTTATTTATATATTTACATAATTATATTTATTTATATTTTATATTTACACTTTATATTTATTTATATATAGCATGTATTATGTGGCTTATTTGTTTTGTTTGACGTTCTGTCGCCATTTTGGTTGCAGTATATATTTGGGAAGGACGAGCAGAATTGCGAAGATTGTAATCATAATGTAAATCAGTTAGGGAACGATAGGGAAAGCTAGGGATGGATTTAAATTAGTTAGCTAGATTTGGATAGTTTTAAGACGACCCTTCAGGTCGCACTGGTAAGCAGAACCGGCGTCTGCTATCCGGTATTACGGATCCCTCCCCCTCTCATTTTTGCTTGTTGATCGGGTACACTCGAAAGTCAGCGCTAGGGATACCATTATTTACAACCCTGTTTTTAGTTTTTGTTTTGTTTTTGTTCCAGTTTTTGCAAGATTTTTAGGTTTATTAGATTGTTAGAGTTTGTTAGGTTTGTTAGATTTTTAGGTTTGTTAGATTTTTATTTAGTTTTTATTTAGGGTGAATCAACTATGAAGTAAGAATAAATTAGAGCACGACTATTTTCGCGTTTAAACCCAATGTAGTACCTCCGGGTGGAGCATTGGGGACGTGGCCGCAAGTATAGCGGCCCTAATTCAAATTATAATGTCCTACAGAGACAATGTAGTACCTCCGGGTGAAGCATTGGGGGCGTGGCCGCAAGTATAGCGGCCCTTATTCAAATTATAATGTCCTACAGAGAGCGGTAAGGGCGCGGAAGGCGCAGAGCACGTGCTCTTCGACTGCCCGCTTGAAGCGGCAAATCAAGGGTTGGCTGATGCAAAATTAGCTATGGTAGGTCTAGCATGGCCTAAGAGCCTAGAGGAAGTCGGGGAAGTGGCTAACCAGAAGGCGTTCTGGACAACCTTTAGAGAGTTCGCACGAAGGGTTGCCAGATTAGACGGTGATAATCGTGTGTAAGTTGGGAGAGGATGGTGGGAGGATTGAAAAATTATAGATTTTGACCTGGCGTGATTTTGACATGATAAGAGCATGATAACCAAAACCTGAAAAAAAAACAAAAAAAAACAAAAAAAAAAAAAAAGAAAGAAAACCAATGATAATAATAATTAAATAAGTATACCCGAAACTCTAATATGCACGACGAACACACCACTAAAACAATCACTGTCCCACCTTCTACGGGAGTAAACGAAACAAATAAATAACAACAAACTAAATCAGGAAACCTTATTAATTTAAATAAGTGTAATAAATAAAAAATAATAAAATAGAGTGATACCGCGCATCCCCCCAGGACTTAAAAGTGAAGTGATAGTGATTGTGATCCCCTCCAGAACGTTTAGTGCATATCCATCGGGACTTTAACAGTGCATATTCAACTCCCCCATAAAAGTAGAAAACCAATAGATGTAGGTAGACGACCAGACCTTCGGATGCTGGAGAAATTTATATTGGAGGTAAGAAAAAAATTGTGGCGGCTGTACTCGCATGAGCATTGATTTGTGATTTTAAACAGATTTTGAAATAATCTAACAAGCACGTTTTTGAGTAATGGCGCTAGTCGATATAATGCTCATGCGAGTGCACCTGATAATGTATTTGCTTTTGCCCAACATATGCACTGTTACATGCTTTTGCTTATTCAGATATTTATTTATAGATTTATTATATGTTTATTTATATATTTATATTATATTTATATTTGTTTTTACACTTATATTTTTGCCTGCATTGTATTGTTTTGTGGCTTGATTTAATTCGTTTGACGTTCCGTCGCCAATTTTTGGTCGCAGTATATATAGAAAAGAAGATTGTATATATAATATGTCAGTTAGGGAGTGATAGGGAACGTTAGGGACACATTTAGGATAAAATACTTAGATCAGGGAGGATGAATTTGTAAATTTATAAAGCAGGCAAATAGCTGGCTTCACTATTAATACATTTGGCAAATGCTTAGAAATTTGAATCCATTTTAAATTAGCTAGCTAGATTTGGATAGTTTTAAGTCGACCCTTCAGGTTGCACTAGTAAGCAGAGCCGGCGTCTGCTATCTGGTATTACGGATCCCTCCCCCTCTCATTTTTGCTCGTCTTGTTAATCGGGCACACTCCAAACTCAAGGCTAGGGATACCATTATTTAAACCCTGTTTTTAGTTTTTGTTTCAGTCTGTTAGATTTTTATTTAGGGTGGATTAATTGTGAAGTTAGAATAAATTAGAAACACGTTCATTTTTTGCGTTTAAACCCAATGTGTAGTACCTTCAGGTGGAGCATTGGGGACGTGGCCGCAAGGATAGCGGCCCTTATTCAAATTATAATGTCCTACAGAGACACGTGCGTCGCTTTTGAAATACAGTGACGAATAAAATGTAGAAAACACTCCAACGCACAAGCTGCAGAATCAAACTCAACAATCGCCCCTACAACACGAATTCGAACTGCAAATCCTAGCTTATCGAAGCGCGGTAACTGGAAAACCCGGCTTATATCGGATAGTGCGCGACCATTATTTCAACAAGTCGTTACCAACAGTAGAGAAACCCATTACACGGCGATCGTAAGGTATACCAAGATAGCGGGTAACTAAAAACAAAATATAACTATTTACTTGTAGCATAAACTTGTCGTTTCGAAATAAATGAGTTCAAAATGAAAATTTTTAGAAAGCGTATTTAATATTAATTAAGTTGACGGATGTGAGAATAGCAACGTAGTTGAATTAACAAAACTATCGTAAAGCGGATTTATGAATTAACAAGAGAAATTTCTAAAGCAAAATTGGAATGTAACATACTTTTTCATATAAGATCAACTGTAAAAAGCTCTAAAGACTAGCAATTGCACATTTACCTCAATATGTTATGCCTTAAAAATCAATTTAAAATCCTCGTCAGCGTAAATTTTATAAATTAACATGCATGGTATTGGAATTTATGACCTGCCTAGTTTCAAATCAATTACCTGAAGAGAGAAAGTACATGCTTATTGTTATTAAATTTAACCATTAGTTTCTCATTTTGCGACCGTGGTTATTTAGTGCTTAATGCAGGAAAGCGAAACTTATAATTATTGTTTTACGTACATGACGAGCTCGAAATTTAATTCTTTAGAAGTCTGATTAACATACACAACAAAAGTTTTCTTCTTCAACATTTCTTACGTTCCAGTAGTATAACCTACCAAATTAGTCTAGAATTTTCTCAAAGATCCAATGAATTTTAATTTCCAACGCAGATGAAAAATTTAATTTCTATATGAAACTGTAATAATAATATTAATGCACCTTCTCATACACAAACAGTCTATTACTAATATGCATGTTTTCGTAGAATTTTATATAATAAAACTAAGTGGTCAAAAATTTATTAAACTTAAATATATATTACAATACATTTTGAATAAATAAAACATTTTGTTGGGCGCATGCTAAGTAGTTCTCTATATGCATAGTACAATGACCAAAACGTCTATGACCCATCCTTATCGTTTTCGAATTCGAAACGTTAAATTCTTCAATATTTTCAATATGGTTGTGCTGTATATATCTGGATACGATATTTCGTTTTTGTACTCACTACACATACACTATGGCATGCGATAGAATTATCTCTTTTAAATATGAAGTTAAGTGCAATGACGACAGCCCACTGGTCTTCTGGTTTTCCCAACTTTGTCCATGCAAATTTTTCTGAAGGCATGCGCAATGTTTCTTGAAATATTTCTTCAAGTAGGCTGATTTCAAAGACAGAACCAATATTTCGTGCCACAATTTACTATTTTTCACATCCAAAATAGCTACTTCTTTTATAAAGAACTGACTGCTTTTGAATTGGAAGCCTTGTATATACATGATGTAAGCTATGGTGCTGCATTCTTGTCGATGGTTGATCCTCAAATAACCAAACTTGCCGAAACTCTATCAAAATATACTAAAGCAAGTCTGTTTTCTTAATCCAGCTTCTCTGCTCTCCAAGCTGTTACGGTTGAAATTTTCAATACAACGTTTGGATTTTTAGCAGTGTATTAAATAGTTAATTCTTTCCGTATTAGGTTGTACATACTTTAATATTGATAGCGCGTTATCAGGTACGAGTTTGCAAACCAGCTTTAGTGGTATCATCTTCACATGATATTTCAATTTGAATAGTACACTTTAATTTACACTTTGGGTTCGTATATATACCGCCTTCGTTGAAGGGATTTTAGCGGATTAATTTGAAAGAAAATTATTCTGAGGTGATTTTAATATAATTTTCTTTATTGCCTAATTGGGATCACGGCGATTCATCTGAAGTTGAGTCCTCGACTGCTATCTGGTAACCACCTGTTACACATTTTGTTTGTTTCCGCATTGAACCCGATTGTGGATCGGTAAGTAAACCGCGATTTTACTGACTGTAATTAGGGGATTATATTTTAGGGTTCGAGTTCTAGTTCAAGTTCTACTTCAAGTTCTACTTCAAGTCTAGCTCTAGTTCCATTCAAGATTTATGTTCCACGTTTTGTTCCACGTGCTACATTCTACGTTTTACGTTCTGCTATTCTATGTTCTAGTACCGTTGTAACCTGTATGTTGAATTTCGAGTTCTAGATGTGGCATCTGTAATGATAAAAGAAGATGTTTACAAGTAAGGATCCAGTGGACCCATGTGAGATAATTGGTGGCGATATTCTACCTGCACGCGCCATTTGAGCTGGAACATCGCCATCCACATCAGCTGTTGGTGAGTCCGTTCCATATCTTTTTTTTCATCGCAACCGTTTGTTTGACTTTGCATGCTGGTGATTTACATTGTAATATTAGTGGGTTTAGGGTTGCAATGTCCATACAAATATAATAGGGTTGGGTTCTAATTTAGGGTGTTGAACATTGCATATTCACAATACTTAATAGAGTATGTAAAGCTAAGCCAACGACCCTATTATTATTACAGGTATTATTGCAGATACCCTCAGTACTTAAGGTTTATCCAGCTAGGATCCTAGTGCAACCCTTTATTTGCGTAATAGTCTTTTTAAATCGGCCGTATGGTCGCAAATTTAAGTTGCCTTGTTGGCTGTGTTAATATTTGATTTAAAAGTATAATTCAAATTAGTCAATCGATGTATTGGTATATGTATCGTTAAAGTTGCACCATAACAAGTGGGTAAGTCCAGTTATTAATTAAATTATAGTATATGTGTTTATTGTTATTAATTTGATATATTCTTGTATAGTAAACGTATTGAATAGCTATGAGGTTTACATTACTGTGTATCAACATATGTTAGCTGGATTGTATGCTGTGTGGGTATTATTTGTGACCGTTAGGAATTTCTTATCTCAGTTCCGTCGGAGCCCAGCTGTCAAAGTTAGGTGGCGCTCATTTTTGGCAAGAGGTTTGGTTGATGGTTTACCCCACTCCCCGCCTCGGTACTAGGTTAGCTCAGGGTACATTGAAGCTGATTGCTCCGACTGTCCCGATAAGCATTTACCTTGCTTACCTCATTAGCGATTTTAGTTGTAAATTAGAATTCAATTTGAAATCCCCCTTGCTCCTTGTCATTGTATTGCGAGCACCCCGTCCCGTTATAAAACCATGCAACCAATAGTTCCTGCCCATGCTTTTGATCCTGTAAAACTTTTTTCACTAGGTACGTGTCGGGTGCCGCTGTGTAGAAACACCCTTGAATTGGTTGCCCATTTAAATCTTGTAATAGATAGGTTAACGGTCTCGTTTGTTGCACTTTTACAATCTCGAACAATTCAGTGCTCCAGTTTGGATGAAATCCTTGGTCAAATACTGCTTTCTATTTTGATATACGTACATTGTTTCGGCTTGTAACACCTCTATTGATGATTTGGAGTTTTATTCTTTCTGGGTACTCTTCCGTTTCTATAGGCGTCATGTTAATAGCTCGATGTGGTTGCTCCGTCAACTTGGACCCCCTTCAAACGATTT
This sequence comes from Platerodrilus igneus, assembly GCA_036346225.1. NCBI lineage: Eukaryota > Metazoa > Arthropoda > Insecta > Coleoptera > Lycidae > Platerodrilus > Platerodrilus igneus. Next base: position 514,577 of record JARFIW010001148.1, read on the forward strand.
ATTGAAATGTAGCATGTGCACCAAAAAGTACTAGCCTTGCACCACATTGCACCCTCATAATAATAGCTTGCACCATGCTGGAAAAACAATTACTGTAATTTGTTTATGAGGGGGGCTAGAATGACGCTAGCGCCCTCCATTTGAATTTCAAAAAATTTATATGTGCACCAGATAGAGGAATGCTTGCATCACCTTCCACCACTTAATTTATAGCTTGCACCACTTCAGAAAATTAGATACAGTCCTTTTTTTCGAGGGGGCTAAAATGACGTTAGCCCCCGCTCCATTTGAATTTCAAAAAGATTATATGTGCAAAGATAGAGGAAAGCTTGCACCACCTTCCATCACTAAATTTAGAGCTTGCACCACTTCAGAAAATTAGATACAGAGTCTTTTCTCGAGGGTGGCTAGAATGTCGCTAGCCCCCTTATATTCGAATTTCAAAAAAATGATATATGCACCAGTTAGAGGAAAGCCTGCACCACCTTGCACCACTAAGTTTAGAGTTTGCATCACCTTCAATAAGTCGTCACATTATTATTCTAGATTAATCATTGTCTTATACCAACCTCACGATCAAGTGCTACTACAAAAACAAGTCGAACCATATCTAATGCTGAAATTCTTTGGTGCTTCTTTTAATTAAAGTACTACAATATTGTATTTAATTTAATTATATTATCTAATTACTACGTGACTGTTAAGGGAGGAGTTTACTATAACAGGGTTACAAATGTACCTGCAAGATAATGCAGAAACACGTAATGTACGCGTCACGGGGTGTTTTAAGTAAATTTAAGTCAAGTTGTAGGATAGGCACCACTATTCAGTATTTAGTCGCATAGAGCACACCTCGTTCCCTAGTAAGTGAAGTGGAGTGGAAAAAAATGAACGTTTTTGATTTTAAAAAATAAGAGCTTTTTAATGGAAAAAGCCAATATTTAATACTATTTTAACAAATTAGTGAGTTTTCTAGTGATTAGTGGCTCCTTCAAAGATCACCACAGAACCGTAAGTATATTATTTCAATATAAGTTGCTAAGTCAAATACTACGGTGACCAGAAATATTTTCAAGTAAACTGCCATATCAACAAAAATTGGATAATGCGAGTTATAGGATCCCCCATCTATTATACATATAAAACTAATATCTGTATTAGGAAATATTAGGAAATATTAGGAAATGTTAGGACAGTGCAAACAATGTCGTTGCAACAATTTATTACAATTTATTAAGATGATTTCAGTTTCCACGAGTGGAAACACTACAAAGTAGCACAAGGATAATTGACACTGCAGATGTTAGGCCACAGACGGTCGTAGGATGTCACGTACCGAGATTACGCAGAATAAGCCTGCAACATTGTAATTATGAATAGCTTTTAAGATAGCAACTATGTATCAAAAGTGCAAGCGGACATTACGTCCGCAGGTTTCCACAGAATTGTGAGGGGGAGAAAGTTATATAAGGACCAGGAGCTCCACTCCTAGTCAGTTCATCAAACGTTCAGCTTTTACCTTGCAGTTCGTAGATAACTCATTGTACAATTAAGTATTAACTATTTGACTTAGAATAAATTAATTCAAGATTGTAATTGTTCACATCTGTAAAATAATTAAATATGTTAAGGACCAAAGAAGTCTTTTTAAAAAGAACCGCTCGAAGCCACGAACCTTAACTGGCGCAGTCGTAAGGATGTCAAAAGGGCACTAGCGAATCCAACTTCGAGGAACTGGTGGTCCGGGAATTTCAATTCCGATTTTGGCAGAACAAAACAAAAAGTTGGAGGAGAAACACGCATCGTTCAAGTCCAGCAGTTGAAGGAGAAACAAGCATAGTTCGAATTCAACAAAAGAAAAAACTGGAGGCGATACAAGCATAGATCAAATCCAAGAAGCCAAAAGAAAAACAGAAACAAAGAAAACAAATCAATGAAAGCAACCAAGCAACTAGTGTAAGTTAATTTTTCTAAACCAATTGAAATTTATTTTATTATTAACACAGACATTTGATATTTGCTAGTTTATGAATTTATTTATGTATATATTGACTATTGTTACAAATATTTTATGCCATTTTTTAAAAATAATCGACTTAGCAATTGCTAGAGATTATCTTCAAGCCTTTATTGAAATTTTATTATTGTTTTACTTGTATATATGAAAAATTTACAAAAACTTGAGACAACAAAAAATTCTGAGACTAAGAACTGAGAAAAATTATTCTGAAACAAAAACTAGAGACACTTATTAAAAAAGTCGCAAAACGCAAGAGACTAGATCACGTTTTAACTAACGTAAGAAAAATTCGTAGAAACAAAACCAAACCTCTTAAGATTGCGGAATTAAATCTTAACTGGCGCGAAAAAAATTTTTAAAAACCTCTAACTCAACAACTGACGCAACAAATTTTAGAATTATTTAATTAAACCTTAACTGACACAAAATTTTTTAGAATTTTGAATTAAATCTTAACTTTACTAACGCAATAAATTTTTAGAACTTCTAATTCTACAATCTCAACTAACACAAGAAATAAAAACTTCCAATCCCCCAATAAAAGAATTAACTGACGCACAAAATAATTTAAATACACCAAGAATAAAAAACGCGGAAGCAAAACCACGATCAATTAAAAAACCAAAACCTAATAACACCACGATTCAAATTCAAATACCATCCATAAATAGACAAATCACATTCTATTATTAAAAACCACATCTTAATACGAGAAATAACGAAGCGCGAATTCAAATTGAACGCAAAACTAACACTCATACTTCATGGAAACTAACCTTGAATAAATACGCATAAAAATCTAATAATAAATCACATCAAAAGCTATTTAAATACATCGCGAAACCTTTCAGAATTCAAGCATTATAAACAGCATAAAATTACAGTCGGAAACTTTAATTAAGTATCAATCTAAAACCAACTCACGAAGAGAATAAATAAGTACGGTACTAAAACGTAAATTATAACGTGAAAATTTTACTGCAATAAATTAAAGACGCACAAATTGTATTGTATAAAATCACTGCGAGTAATAAATTACACCCACGGTAAAATTAAAAATAACTTATATTAGAGACGATAAACGCAACTAAGTGACTAACAACATCCTGTAGCAGATAACAACATTGTAAGCATTGAAGACACCTTACTATTTTTAATCAATTGTAATAATTTTTCATTTTATAAATTTTCTTAAGGATATGGAGTATGGATGTTGAAAATAGTCACCAATACGCGCCCTTGAAGTGTTGTGGAGGGGTGATTGAGTGTGTGGTTGACAAGGTGCATAAGGTAGTGCAAGGGATTCGTTCGGGTTCCAGAAGTAAAGATGAGTGGTTGAAACCGCTCTTTAAACCTCGTGACAGATAAAGTCAACAAAGATTTGTCTGCGGTAACTACGAGTGAGTGTTGCCGCAATCCACTAGCTGTAGCAGATGAAGTATAATTGTTCGTAATCAAAGCTACCAAAAGAAAATAAATCACACTTGTGTCGTTGCAACCAGATCACAGAATAGGAAGTTTTCCTAACGACCTACATCAAGGTTAGTGCATAATTTTTAGACTTTGGTCATTGGTGCTTATTTTATTATTTAAATGGATGCTGGGCCAAGCAATTACTAAATTTAATGATTAATTATCAATATTAATAATTGACATTCTTGTTTATGCATTTGAGGTGGTATTTTGATTTGGTATGTTTAAACTAAATAATGTTTATGATTCTAGTGTTTATCTATTGAGCGAATGCCTGCGTGATTATAAGAGATCTAAAGTTTTCAAATAGAGCGATACCTACAGACGACTCTTTGAAGAAGGAGTACTCATTTTGTTTATCAATTAGTCGTGGCATATTAGTCAATCATAGTATTAAATAATAGTAAAACCTAAATAAAAAATATTTTAACGGGGTAATGACAAAAGAACTATAAGGGTACCTTTAGTGCTATGGAGATTTGGCGATTTGGATATTTGGAGAATGATTCTATTGGTTAAAGCGATCACGTGACACCGCCGAGAAACGTCAGAAACACCGAATCTCCAATCTCCCAAAAGTTGGTTCAAGTTCAACTTCTCTGGCTATTTTGAGATCGGAGCATGCGCGTTTGCTCAGAAAAGCACGTGATTTGTTTGTTTTGTTATAACCTTAACCTAACCTTTTCGTGTAGTTCGCCGTTATATATTTTGCGTTTTGCCTATTAAACATTTTGGAAATGAATAGTAAATCCGTTGTTTTTTTAGATGCTCATAGCTTAGTAACAAACATTGAAAACTTAACATCCAGCATCCTAAAACAATAACAAATTTCATATGTCAAACTTCTCCAAATACCCGAAGCAGAAAATACCCTAGATGATTAAAAGTGAAAATATCTAATTCCCCAAATATCCAAATCGCCAAATCTCCATAGCACTAAAGGTACCCTAACAGTTAGTCCGCCAGCATGGCACTCGAGTTATAGCCTATTTGAAACTTATTTGTCAGGCAGGTAAAATTTTGTATTATATCTGTGTGTATTAGGGTATTATACTGAAAGATCGAAATAGTTGTTAGTCATACAATTAGAAAGCTGCAGTCAAGCGGAAGGTTTAAATTTAATAAATTTACTGCCACTTGCACACCTTACCTTTAAAATTTAAGTGACACTTAAAGTAGCTAAGTGATGGTTGGTGTATTGCTCACACATTTTAAGACAAGCTTAAATTCTTAAGTATTCCTCAAATTTAAGCGAAGAAAATCGACGGCTTAAAGCGACACTTGACACAACTTTTAGTGCTGACAATTTTTATTCTCTATTAGCAGCAAAATTATAAAAATTACTCCTGATTATCTAGTATATATTTAATTGTATGTTAATATACATCTTCTTACACATCATAATGGATATATTTGATAATGACCTGTATGAAGATGATTTAGAAAAATTAATAGAACCTGGTATACCAAGGGAATTGTTAATTCGGGCAGAATATTTTGAAATGCTAAGCGAACTGGTGTTTTTTAAACGGTTTAGATTGACGAAACTTACCGCTTTTCACGTGTTGAAAATCGGCTGGAATATGCATATGACGGGTATACGATCATCTTGTTTACAAAACCGTTTTATAGTGGTTTTAACTTTTAGGAATAATAGTTTCAGTCCTATAAATCAATTTTTTACTGCATTAAAGTTTTATTTAACAGGTGGTAATATTCAATCTATAGCGAAATAACCCTCTTTCAAGAATATTTTACTCAAGGGATGATCCTTCGAAACACCTATCGTTTGACCAAAAACTTAGTAGAGGAGTTGATTACTACAGTAGAGCCCTATCTGCCCGAGTCTTTAAGAAAATCTGCTCTTGATGTACAAACTATGGTGGGACCTATTTAACTACCAAAAGTCACTATATATAGTACGCAAACAAGTTAATAGTGTGATGTTGTAGGTTTTGGCGACCCTTAACTTCCTGGGATATGAAAGATACCAATTTAATATAGCGCAGAACATTAACGCTGCTGTACGCCAATCATCAGTCAGTAGAGCAGTAGCCGAGGTGACTGACACCTAGGTCATGCCTCAAATTATGAATAGTAACGTTTATTTTCCTAGAAACTTACAAGAATTACAAGAAACTCACACAGGGCAAGTTAATCAGTTTACGGAAATAAATTACAACTGAAGGTGACACTTTTTCAGATTTTACAATAGTCGACAATTTCCTGGAGTTGCTGGCTGCATTGATTGCACCCATGTTGCTATTTACCCGCCACTAAAAAATGATCCAATTTTCCCGGAACATATTTATGTAAATAAAAAAGGGTATCATTAAAAAATTATTCAACTAGTAAGTATTTATTACTTTTTGCAAGAAATAATCAATAATTTTCAGATTTGTGATTAGTCATTTTAAATGTGAATGCAAGATTCCCTGTTAGTACGCATGACAGCTACATATAGAGAAATAGCGGTGAATTGCTGTTTATGGAACACATCTGCATGGCCATAGATCGTTTTATTTATTAGGTAAGGTTTTGTATGTTTTCATCCAAATAACATAAAACCGTTTTGTAGCTGATTCTGGATATCTGCTACAACTACACTAATGACACCTATTCAAAATGCCGAATCTAATACTCTTGATGCCCTATACAATGATCGACACCGTAGTACAAGATCTTATATAGAGTAGTGTAATGGTATTTTGAGGTTAATATTTCGGTGTTTCTTGAAGCATAGAATACTTCATTACTCTCCTGAACGGGTACCAAAATTATTAATGCATGCACAGTGTTACATAACATTTGCATTCGTAATAACATTCCGCACGTACTTCCAGAAAAAGATGAAGTGGATATTGATTATGGGATGTTTAATCAAGTAGAAGAAAACAATAAGGCTAACAGGAATCAAGACCTGTTTCAGTTAAATCATGAGCGAGCACAACGAAACGCTTTAATAAGAACCATTTTGAGATTTAGATATAAATAATAAAAATTTTGAAAATTGTAAATACAATTAGTGTAGTACAACTTTCCAATAAGGATCATGACATAAATTGTTCTTAGAAAATAGTTTGTGAATATCTAAAGTAGAAATAAGCTTTTCCTCCTTTAATTAAAGTAATTATAACAATGAGCCTTTTTTTAAATTTCTTTAATGGGGAGTGAGTTAATTAGTGAACAAAACCTCGGTGGACCCACGTGATTTACTATATTCGCGGCTTAGTCTGGGAATTACCCCAAGGGTGAGCAATGAGATTGGGCGTGGATATAGGGTGGGCTCGACTACAAACGGGAACTGAAAAAAGGGAAATGAGCGCCACCGCATCTATATGGACAATAAATAAAACTAAAGTATCCTACAGGAAAACGCAGAAACCTATAGGATATAATGACTATCAGAAAGCATACAAATTAAAATAACCAATACCTCTGGAAACCTCTTGGACCTCTGCTTCAGCTTCTGCGATGTCGGACCTGCGAGAAAATGTCACACACAAAAAAATAAAATATAAGACACTGTTTGTGTCTTACGACAACAAAATATTTCGGTCTTTATAGATCGGCTGTCCTGAATTCAAAATCTCAACAACACCTTACCTGTGAAAATGTATTCTACTGAAAATTACTTACTCTGTTTCTATTACCTAATGCTGTATCAACTTTTTTCTAGTTTCCACATTCAAAATTTTGTTTATCTAATTTGGATATTATTAATTTCAATTAGTGAAATAAAAAGACGAAAGTTTTAAACCAAAGTATAATCTAAATGTAACTCTCTTTGTTGCAAAAATTGTATATAAAAAATCTGATAATCAATATAAAATAAGTTTCAAAAATCTCTGAATTTTTTCCTCTACATAGAGAGATCTTAACATTATTAAATTCTTTAGTACAGTCGGGTTCTTAAACATCCATAAAACAGATCTGTTCTGGCTTACTAAATTTCTCTAACGAATTTATTATACAAAAAGTTTATATGGCTCAAACATTATATGAAATTAAAGAAAGTTAGTTCGTCATATGTTAGAAGCAGCATTGATATTCTACTCATCATATGGCATATTGTAGTTAAACATCTTTCAATTAAAAGTGAACTTTATACTTATTTTTCTCAATTAACATGGGCATTTCTTACGTGCTTTGAATAACAACTTTAAATTAATTATTCTAAAAGTTCAAAAATTTCTCTTATGTCAAAAAAATTTAGTTCTGAACAAAAAGGTATTTGACCTATTAGGTTACTAGGATATAATTCTCTAACTGATTTTTATTTGGAATTTAAGCATAAACATATCTTGCAAAAAAATTTAACATTAACATTCGTTTAACAAAAGTTTCTTATAATTTGGAAAACGTTAAATCAAAGCTTTGACCGTAATTAATACATAAAATTAATTCGCTCAATAAATAGTTTTGTAAGTAACTGGATGGTTTTGTTTTAACTGCTTGATGGTGATGCTCCAAAACACTTTAGACCAACTAAAACAACATTATACTCCATTTTATTGAAGTTTTAAAAAGGTACGAAGTTGGCATTTGCTAGATACAGCATTCTTACATGAACAGCCCCACAGACAGCTTCAAAACGAGTGATTCCACAATACATAATTACGTTCTAATAACATTACATAGAATTCTGCTCGACATACAAACCACTTGAATTCTCAATTCTACCATTCTCAAACGTGCTTTCTTAAAATTTTTATTCTTTAGATGAGCATACTTAGATGTGCATTAACGGACTTCACACCAGCACGTGTTGTTACATTCTCTTCTTCCTTGTCCGGGGCGGCTTTACAAGAGCTCCTTTGCAAAGCTCCCCCCACGACAACCTTTACACCCTCTTCGATAGTAGGGCAATCCTAATGCCCCACTTGGAGCTTGGAAAACTCCGCATCTTAAAAACGAACCGTACTTGCTCGTTGTTGCTTGCAAGATGGCCGCGCTTTCGCTCGCCTTGCTGTCAACCAACCAACACCCTACCTGTAGCGTCACCTTACGCGCAGGCGTTGTGTCTGTCCAGCAATTGCACAAGTGGGCTTAAGAATACCTGTAGCTTATGCAACACAAGTTACGTTCAGGATTTTGCAGATATCAAAAGCGTAGGAGTCACTATTAAATGCTTTATATAGGTGAAGATAATGTAAAAAAGAAAAGAAGTGTTCTTCCTTATAGTAAATTAAACTATTTAACGATTTCACGCTAAATGACAATTTCGTATGCTGTAGAATAACAATGGCTAGAAATGTTTTTCTTTAAAGATTTTAATATAACAAAAGTTTTTGTTACAACAAAATATCGATATTACTTATTTGTAACCAAAATTTTTGTTGGATTCGTAGTACCTGTTGTATATTTGTACACTTCCAGTGGATCGCTAATAAATTACTTTATATCGCTGGATTAAATTTATTAAATTATCCGAATACACAATCGGTAGATATAACAACTGTACCAACCAAGTGACAAAATACAAGTGACCAACTAAATGAATCTTATGCCCTTATTATATTTGCAGTGTCTCACTTAGTGCTATTGGTAATACATGACAATACCCTCCTCACAAATTTAGTCTTTCCACGGACTTACTTGCCCTCAGAGGTTTACTATTTACATTTAAAAACAATCTTCTCGGACTATTAATTTTAACGGGTGTCTCGCCAGAGGTAGTGGGTGCTACAATTGCTTCCACCTCTGCTGCAACATTGCTAGGTACTAGTTGTTCATTTACTAAAGATACTGTTTCAGGTTCTACCACGATTAAGAAATCGGGAAATTTATTTTAGGAAATACATCGTCTCTACTTCCTTCAACCGCAACAGCCCCTGAGACTTCATCATTAAATCTAGTCTTATCAAGCATAATTTGGTCTAAATGCCGTTTCCAAATTACATTCTCGTTGGCTTATAGCCTTTTTAATTATATTAAGGGATTTTTCCTATTAGTTTTTTTTTTCTATGTGACCAGCTGAAGGCACAAGAAAGTTTTACGAGGATTTCCAGTAAGTGTATAGAGCCCACGGCAAGTTTCGGTGGAAAATGGCTCGTAGATGAGGAAACCTCAAAAGGCTAAGCGGCTAGTCGAACTATTTGCTCTGCGTACAACATGAGCTGTGGGTCGGGGTTGGACTGCGACCAAAAATGTAAAGAATATGGCGCCACCGAATTTTTCTATACGAAGAAGACTTTACTTAAGTCCCTTGTACAAGGCGAATGCGGAAACCTTTATACAATTACCGCTATACAATTTATTACTGCAACACAATCCCTAAAGTTTCTTACCTTATGGCTCAACTTTGACCTTTATAGATGCACTGCTACACCTGTGAACAGATTAAACAAAGACAGCACTGTTTGTGCATTTATACCCAAAATTTAAAAATTTAATTCGAATCAATCTTCATTCATTCCAATCAAAAAGAATAGTCTTGACCAAAATATAAATCTATTCCTTCAGTATTTAGCATGTTAATTATAAGACATCTTTTTTCTTTAATATAAGTTTGATTAATTTAAATTCTTGAAAAATATGTACATAAGTACTTGATATTATAAGTACTTCTCACCGTTAAAACATGGTCATTTCTATTAGAAATGTCTATCAAAATTTACTTAAAAATGAGCGAGCCTGAGTTTACTTTCTGAATAATTAACTATATGTAACAATTTCGGTTGGTTTGAGTAGCACTACTATAATCGCACAAAAATATTCCACTCAGCTATTAGTAAAATATGAAACGTATAAATTTAATTTCTAATGATTCGAGTAAATCATGTTTCAAATAATTAAATCAATTTTCATAAAATATAAAATTTAACTTTCCTTATCTCATAATGACATCGTCCGTAATTTCAATGTATTAATAAAAAGATTCAAAATGAAAATTTACAGGTTCCTGTTGTTTAATATGAAAAATATATAGTCTGTCATTCACCTAACTTGAAGTTCAGATCACGTGATTAAACAAAAAATTATTTGTCTGCTATATCCATGCTACAGCTGACATACGAAAGCAAATTTACATACCAGATGTTTATTCGATGGAAAAATACCTGCTAGGCGTCTTGCCTCAGCATTTAAATAAAGGAAATCTCCAATTCGATACAACCAAATTTGCTGCTTATTGAAGTTCCAAACCATATCACAGCGTCCATATTAACTAATTGATGCTCGCCAAATCCACATTCGTACAAAGGTTAAACTATACTAAATACTGATAAATTTCCTTTCTTGTCCAAATAAATAATTTATACTTCTTAAATTTTTCTAAATTTTCCTACGTTGCATGTTAATTAAAATTACGTTGCATGTTAAATAAAACTAATGCTAACTAAAATTTGCATGTTATTCAAAATTTTACGTTAAACAAAAGTTCTGTTAACTAAAAGTTGCATATTATTTCAAAGTTGCACTGAAAAATCTTTATTTAGTAAGATTACAAAAGCAGTACTACTTACTGTTAACCAAAGGCCCTTCAAACAAAAATAACGTCTCGTCGTCTGCAAGTTATTTTCCAGCGAGTGTGGACAACTAAAGTGCGCGTCCGAGACAACATTATCTCAAGAAAACAATTTAAATTTCACGTGCTTCCAACACGTGGATTCAACAAACGTCATCGTCCTTGCGTTCAAGGAACAATTGACCTCTTCTGACGACAGCTGTATTGGAAGTGATCATATCACGCGGGTTACCGCTTGACAACAAGCCCAACGCTACAATCGTCTAACAGAGGGAGCTCTAAGAATGACACTAATAGAAAAGTATCTTTTGTCACCGCATAATTTAAAATTATACACTTCCGAATTAAAAGTTATTATTGTATTCGACAATATTCAATATGTATTTTTTAGATTGTGTAGCATTATTATGCATTACGTTGGTTCTTATTAAGTAAATAGATTATATATCTGTAGACATAATGATGGAAAATAAAATCGTTACACAGCCTCTTACTGATAGAAAAAATTCGAGAAATATTTCAGAATAAGTGCGAAGAATTTTTTTTTTATTTATCATTTTTATTATTAGTATTTACAATTTCTATTAATTACTACATACCAAAACAAAAAATAACTCTCTGAATCAACAAAGATACTGCATGTATGTAAATGAGTGACCAGTAACTACGCGTACTACACGCCAAAAGAGGACAATTTCGGGAAGTCATAATCGGTAATATTACAATATCAGCTAATACATATTTGGTGTTATTTATCACTCACTTTACACACAGAGAATTTAAGAAACGAAACATAAAATACTGCCGTATTATAATTCATTAACAAAGATTTAACTATCATGACAAACATACTCTTACTCTACTAACCATAATTTACATACAAAAGGAAAGGATTCCTAATATTATCGGGATCCACAAAGAACATATTTCCAAAATAACGAACATATTTCCAAATCATGAATGTTTAACATTCTACCGCAGCATATGCTAAGAAAAATGTAGAAATATCTCTACCTATGAAGAGACAAACAAAACGTCACCACGTCTTACTCTTCAAAAAAGAATATGAATGTTCAAGTAAATTGTCGGTAGCCAAACTAATCTCGTCCGGTAAAGTATTTATTTCAATAATCTCCATTTTATCAGCTTCTAGAAAGTTTTTTATGACTGACTCGCGAGACTGTGGTTGTCCTCGAATAGGTACTACCCCCAATAGATCTGTCATCTTTTCTTGAAAAATCGATAATTTTTCCGATGACTGCACCACTCCCGGTTTTATTCCTATATTTTAAAATCTCGTGCATTTTGCATTTACCTCAGGAAATTTGATCGTGCCACGTCTGTAATAAGTAGTCATTAAATTAACATTTCAAAAGTTCACACACACACACACACACACACATACTTTACACCACGACTTGCAATCTTTTTTGCCTCCATTTAATTGGTTTAATTCTATCGCTCAATTCTTCCTACAAATTTTGAGCAGTTCTGAAAGTAAACTCTTGGAAAATTTACCTTTTCGAAGCTCTGGGTGTCGGAGTCATAAACTCTATCAATATGCATTTCTGTTCTTCAGTAATGTAACCACCTCATTTTATTTCCATTTTTGTAGGAACAGAAAATGTAAGGTCAATCGTGACGTTTGTGAGGTTTAAGTAGTGTAGGCGGTTTTGGTGGATGTAACTAGAACGTAGTGGTATTTACTTTTGTATGTTGTCTATACCATTTACTTGCCATGTTGCCACGATTGTGACATTCGTATGCGTATATTACTTACGATTATCGAAATTCTACGCTCTAGAATGCATGACACCGATACGAATAGCATTTGACTGTTCGTAATTGTTGCTGTTCGCATGGCTACGAGTGAGCTCGAGAATCGCAGCTCAGGACGTCGTCGTGCTTGCCAATTTTTCGATTTCTTATTTAGAAGTTTTGACATTGGCATATTTAAATGTGACGTTTTGAAATCACCCCCAACCAATTGGATTTTGTACAGATTCCTAAAACTTAAGGTGATTCTATTATGAACATGTCGCAAAATATACTTACATGGTCTTTATCTATGATTTCATCACAACTATGTTCTGTCTTTTTATCATCTTCAACGAAGAGTAATACATTATCACTATCTCCATCGTAATCATTAATTAAACCTTTTACGATTTTAGAACTTACAATATTTAATAGTAAATGCTTATTAGAGTCGACGGGTGGTAAATTTGCTTCACCTCTGCCAGTTTTCCGTAACTCTTATTTTTCTTTCGCAACATCTTGTCGCACTGACTTTTTAAAATTTTCATGGCCCGCCCAGAAATATATAGGAAACCAAAACTTTCAATAACATTAGTCCAGAAATGTTAAAAATACATGATGATACCTGCATTTTTTTAATTATTCTTTCCTTCTTGGTAGATTACCAAAAAAGCACGTGTTATTTCGCCCCATGCTTCGTCTTTTTCGTGGTTTGTTGCACCATTGGTTTTTTATGTTCTATTATCCCCTTATAACGTGATATAATATTCAATAAAATATTCTTTTCGTTGGCGCTATAATTTGATGAACGTGTTTTTTTCCTAAAACTTGCCGCTTCCATATTCTTAAACGTAATGTGCACAGATCAATAATAAAGATAATGTGCTTCCAATGCAAGGAGAATATTTTTCAACCTCACATACAACACATTAATTTATTTGACATTATCAAAATTACTATAGTCAATTATGTATCGTTAAATTTTCCCAGAGTATGCGTTGTTGTCGTATGTATTTTGATCCTTTATTAAGCCTAACTTAAAATAGGTGTGTGCAACGTATTATGTTATTAAGGAAATCTTATTTTTAAGTGACGCTTAACTAAGTAGTAGTTTGAAGAGTAATGTGTGCAACTGGCAGTTAAAGTAAATATTTGGTGTGGGAACCAAAAATCTTGCTTGTGTTTGTGTTATTCAACAATAAGTAAGCAATAATCAAAACAAAACTATTCTGTTAAAAGAAAAAGGGTCTCATATTGCAATTGTGAATAGGTTATTGTTAGCCCTTCAAATAGATATTGAATAGCTTAATGATCTTGCGTTCCGGGAAGGAACTGTCAATCATGGACAAGAATTTGAGTGAAATAAACCTTGATAATTCCCCGAATAAAATTAGTGAACTCATTGTAAATAATGAATCAAATGGTAATTTTAATGTTGAAATGATGAATTTGTTAAGACAAGCAAATCTTTAAATGTACACTAATATGAAACAAATTAACTCTGAGGTAAATAAACTTGAGATGCAATTGCATACAAATCAGGTGCGCCAAGAACAAACGGCAGAACAGTTGGAAGATAATCTTTGTAGTGAGCTAAACAACCGAATTGAACCGGTAGAATTTAAATGCAAAAATTTCGAAAATAAATTCGAGCAGATTGCAAGTAACTTAGATCAACAAAAACATTATATTGAATCTAATGTCGAATTTCTAAGCAATGCAGTTAGCAATTTAAATAGAAACGTTGAACACATCGCGACGGAAGTAAACAATTTATCTATTATAAAACACGAAGCTAATCGCGGACCTATGCCGGTCAGCTCTGTGCTCAATATTTCTGAGGAAAAACCAAAATTTGATGCTAGTAAACGGTCATTACACTATTAAATTCTTAAGAAAATTAGAAATTTATCTTGATAAATATCATACTACAGGCAAAGCACGGTTACATGCAACAGTAGATTGTTTACAAGAAGATGTTCGAATATGGGCAGAATGTAATTTAGAGGGATGGCAAAATTTTAACGATTTTAAAAAGCATTTTTTAGAGCATTTCTGGTATCAAGATGAGCACGAAAAAATGCGCAGCGATATCTATAGGTCGCGAAGTTACGATAAACTATCAGATAGTATGACCTCACATGTTTGGCAACAGGTAGATAGGGTTTGAATTCTTAGAACCAAAGATACTGGAAATTCTACTAGTAAACGCAATAACAAAGCATTTTACTTATGAAATAGAGACCACTTTAATTTCAGCACGTGTGGAAACAATTGATGAACTTCTGAATGTAATTAAACGGCTTGAAGAACATGGCGATTCCAGATATCAGAGTAATAATTATAGTAATAATCACGGCGAAACTAGAAATAATTTTAGACTTCACGCGGCTATTATAGTCTAAGATATAATCGTTAAAGTCCCGCGCGTAATTGATAAGAGCCACTACGACAGTTGGCAACATAATAAACACGTGCATGCTATTGCGCAACAAGGTATTACGTCATTATTGCGTCTCAAATTTCTATTACATACAAAAGAAAAAGATAAAATGTACTCACGTAAAATGTGGAGCCCTTCACGACATTGCAGCTATTCTGGCGGCAGGATCTCGGCGTTAGTTGGGCGTGCGTCGGCCTTCGCCCTCGTTGAAGTCAGATTTTTGCCTTCCCTCTTCTTGGGTTTGTGGCAATACGATAGGAATAAGGTAGGGAGCGATAAAGGGTACGATTTGAAAGAGAAGACAAGATAAAAAGACGACACAGATCAACCTCACTGTTCGACGTTTTGTTCACTAGTCCTGTCGTAACGGATAAACGCGCACTTCCTTCTACACTCCGCGTCTGTGCACTCTCTGGCGCCGACGCAACTGTCCGAAGTGACGAAAATGCACGCACAAGTCTATTTTTTAAATTATTGGCGCGATTTCAGTCAAATATTTAAAACTAAAATCAAAAATGTTTACATAGCCGATTTTCGGCATGAAACAATCGCGACAAAGTCATAAAAGAAAAAGTCTTAAAAAAAGAAAATGACTGTTAGCACGGTAAAAGCTTAAAATCTAAATCTTAACTTAAATTCTACAAAATGTTTATTGTAGGCGCCACCTGGTTTTTTTAACCGATAACACGTCTTACGATTTACCAGGAAACGGAATTTGTAGTCCCATTCTTTATGAACTACATTTATAAGTGCACACACGAGTCTTTAATGTGGCGCAGTTATAATCGACAGCACAAATTTGTCGGGGAGCACGAGACACTACTAAAACTAGAACAAATGCGACAAGTCGCCTAACATATATACTATAACTAAAGGTAACATTACATTTTTTTTAGTGCAGACGCACATAAGCATTGCATCTCAACTGTTTTTTCTTTGGCAAGCAATGCCCAAATTTCAAAATGTCCAAAAGAGCAAGTTACTCTGCACTTTAGCAAATTTTTATGTACTGGTACTCTGGCTTAATAAACAATACACATCAAAACTTGTTCATAACATGGTTGTAAATCAACAAATTTACCAACACTACCATCTTACTAATTTCTTATATTACTAACCTAACAAATTTCGTTCCTAACACCAGGTTAGCTTCTTCACTCAATATTCAAAAAATAATTCTTACGTCTGATCGTAAATACCAAACGTTAGGAAGATAAAAAAGATAAGACAAAGTCTCAAGTTATTATCGAAGATAATAGGTAAGATAACGATAATAAGCTTAAGTTATTATCAAAGATAATAGGTAAGATAAAAATATTAAACTCAAGTTATTATCTAAGATCATGGGAAAAATAACGATATTAAGGTAAAGTTATTATCAAAGATAATAGGTAAAATAACGATATTAAGATAAAACTAGATAGCAATAGATGGATCCGAAACGTCCCAGCACGCTAAGGCACGCTACGACTACATGCATTAAAAATATAGCGTAAAATTCCCTAGCTCACCAAGCTGTTTTGTCATCCATCCCAAAGATACAAGATAGAGTTGCTCCTTGAAGCCGTTATATAACGAAAATACTCGTACCCCCTAAAAAAGAGCGACCTGTGAAGCAGGCCCGTTTATAGAAACGATACGAGGGACCGGAAGATGCATTTGGGTGCATTCCTGCACCCGGCGTTAATCGATATCGATAAGATATCCACCCTTATATATGTGGATACATATATTTGCATGCACTCACACATTCACACACTCATACATACATGCACTGTTAGCGGCCATGTGCGCTGACAGCGGCACCGCATGACCTCACGAAAGATTCACAGAGACGTGGTCCGGGTGTCTGTGAAAACCCCCCGCGCAACCACACGGTGACTAACGGAAATGAAAAGACAATAGAGATATAGAAAAGGTAAAAAGAGGGAGGTAGGCATTTTGAAATGCATAAGAGACACTTCCAGGTAGAAGAAAATAGAGGAAGGGCTCGCATTGAGCAAAAGAGACAGAAAAGGTGGATAGAAAAGTACTACTCAACCAGCCAATGTGGTCAGTAACCCGGAGTGATGAAAAAATCACTCTTATGTGGTGTTCCGGGACAAGAACAGGTCTACCGAATGAAAGATAAGGCGGAAACGGAGACATTATAATGTGAATATGGGCCGCTTTATTTGCGGCCATTGCCCCGATGCTCCACCTAGACGGTACTACATCGTGTTTAGACACGATCAATTTACTAGCACTAGGATTGACATCGCCCGATAAATTTAATATAGATCAAGCTGGCTCCCATAAGTTTTGAGTTTAGATTCAAGAGAAATGCTCGAAGCTACAGAGCAATAGCAGAACATGAAATGAAACGTCATGAGAATGACGCGAGCGGCAGTTCTGCTTACCGTTGCGACCTTGCGGTCGACTTATAACTAACCTGATTAAGACATATAATTTAATTCCCTAGTCTTACACCATTTGATTTACAAAATATAATTAATTACTAATCGCCTGCTCTAAAATATTTCACTTAGTCTAATCTAAATAATTTATATCTAAATACTTTATACGATCGGGAATTTTCGTCTCTTCTTCTTCTGCCTCGGGTACCTATACTACTCGTTATTATTTTGTTTAATTTGTTTATCAGTTTATATGGTTATTGCTCCGACTTGTCTGATTTTTAGCAATTGAGTGGGATTCGTTCTATCTATTTTTATATTATTTATTATTATTATTATTATTATTGCCGTCCGCTGCAATAAAATTGCCAAGTTGGTCTCCGCGCCAGGTTTATCATTACCGAGTATCCGTCCCGCCGTTTTCCTAAACCCTATTATCTGCTTCAAGCTTAACCACCCTACCTGCAAATTCCTTAAGAACCACCCAGAACGCATTCTGGTCAGCCACTTCCTGGACCTCCTCCAGGTTCCTAGGCCACCTTAGGCCTTCAATTGCTAACTTTCTGTCAGCTAACCCCCTATTAGAAGCTTCGATGGGGCAATCGAAGAGCACGTGTATAGCACTCTCCGATCCCCCGCCGCACTCACAACCGTCGTCATCTCCGAGACCAAACCTCCTCAGGTATGCCTTTAGCGCCCCGTGACCCGTAAAGAGTTGCACCATTTTATGGTCGAAATTGATCCCGATTCTGTCCCTAGCCTTTATACTTGGAATGAACCTATGCGTCAATCTGCCTGTGGTGGCGTTATTCCACCTCTCCTCCCACTGACTAATCGATTTCTCCCGCAACTTCCTTTTAATTAACGACCTTGGTATAAATGAACACGATGAACGGATCTCCCCTGTGGCTGCCTCCTTAGTCAACTCTTCGGCCTTATCTGTCCCTTTACATTCCTGGTGTGACCTAACCCAGTCGAACTTCAAGTCTCGAAAGCCCAGCGCTATGCGCGCTATCCTCCAGACATCCCCCTGAAGGTCAGTCGAAGTAAGCATATTCGACAGGGCTACTAGAGCGGATTTGCTGTCGCTGATGATAGAGTACCCACTTGCGTCGGAGTGGTTGACGACATACTCTATAGCTTCCCTTAGAGCCACCATTTCGCATTGAAAGATAGTGCTCTAATCCGCGAGTTTGGTTTGGAAATGAAACACTTTCCTTTCCTCTTTGTAAACCGCGAACGCCGCGCCTGCCTGCCCGTCGTCCATCCTTGAACCGTCCGTATAGATTCTAACGCTTCTAGCGCTTTCGTCTCCTTCGACAAGCTCAATCTCCTTGATGTCCGCCGGCTGCCCTAATTCCGAAATAACTATCTTCCTCTCGACTTCCCTGTCACCTAGGCCAAAGCTTTCGATTATGTTCTGTCCACTCCTCGTATCAATGATTCTGCGATCTCTAATTTCCTTTATAGCGAATTTAATAGGAAGAACCCTACTAATAACCAGCACCGCCTCCGTAGAGGCGGTCCTGTATGCTCGCGCCGCCTTGACCGCCGTAATTCTTTGCACGCTTGCCAACTGTCTACCATCCCTGACCTTACAACTTTCTGCCCAGACCGATGCTGCGTAGAACATCACTGGCTCGATTGCTCCTATATAAACAGTCTTCAAACGCCTCTAAATCCCCAATGGATTTTTGCGGCCGCCATTATCCTATTGGATATTTCACTTCCCTTAGTCCTAATATACTGCACGTGCGCCGTCCAATTCAATTTATTGTCAATTTTGACCCCGAGGTAAGTGATGGTTTCCCTAAACGGAATCTTGTCGCGTCCTAGCTCTAACCTAGGATGGCGTTGCCCCGGCTTCGTGCCAAAATAACGAGCCTCTGAATTCGAAGTGTTAAATTTTAATTTAACCTCCTGCAACCATTCTAACAACTTCTCCAGCGCCTCGTTTGGTTTGGTACGCATTACCATAATTAACCTTGACCTAACAATTAGTAACGTGTCGTCCGCAAACCCTACAATCGTGCATCCCTTAGGCAACCTGACCCTAAAGATGCTTTCGTACAAAAGTTTCTAGAAGATTGTTCCCGAGCAAGACCCCTGCGGGCAACCTCTTTCCACAGTTCGCGATATAATTTCCCCCGGAAATTTCCACCTGCGCAAACCTTCCTGAAAAATAGCTTTTGACCAGGGACATCAAGTTCGCTGGACAATGCCTACGTTCCAACTCGCAAATGATGGCTGGCCACCAGGCGGCGTCAAACGCCCCCGAGATGTCCAGAGATACGACGACACAATGCTCCCTAGCCTCCCTAGCTTTCTTGATCTGCCCTACTATAAATTCTAACGCATCGATCGTCGACTTTCCTTCTGCAAAACCAAAGTGTCGTTTGCCGAAGCCCCCACTTTCCCTAACCGAATGCTCTATCCTTGTTGTCATAACCCTATCCAAGGCTTTGTGGATTACCGGGAGCAAGCTAATCGGGCGCTATCTGTCCGGATCTGACGCATCCACCTTTTTGGACTTAGGAATAAACTTTACATTCTGGGTTTTTCAACAGCCTGGAAAGACCCCCTTCTCCAAACAAAGCCTAAACAACCCGGCAAAGACGTGCGGGGCCGACAGGCACGCCTCCAGAGCTGCGTCGGAGGCGATTCCGTCTGACCCCGGCGCCCTCTTAGGGTTCATCCTCCTAAGAGACAGCAGGATAAGAAAAAGTAGAGTTATTGAACAAGCGTCCGAGAGAAGGTGGAGAGTTGTCCCTATTAAACACAAGTCGGTCTGAAGGACCACCTGCTATAATAATTAGACAAGTTAAGGTACATCATAAGTTAAAAAAATTACTAGACTTTTAATGAGAACTAGTACAATCATTTTCCTAACGAGTGCATCCACTGCGATAAGAAAATCAGACAAAAGTTGAAACAACAGCTTAAAAGTATCCCTACAGATACCTTCACCCAAAAAACCAACTGTTGCAAGGTAATTTTTTTAAAACGGTAACGCCATAAACACAAAGAATTCCTAAATATAAGCAGTTAAATACTTAGACACTGTTCCAATATACTAAAACAACTGAGGATTCGATAAGATATCCATAAAAAGCGATAGCACCTCATCACGAAGTTTATATGTTATGGTGACTTAGTAAAAGGAGAAACAAATAATGATATATAGGATAAAGTGGGCGACTGTAATAATTCAGAGCAAAAACGCATGGAATAGAAAGTTCTAGTTTTTTGCAACTGTGAATATGGACTATTTCTTACAATGGCATATTCCCCGTCTCATATATGAGCCCAAAGAAAAAAGCATCCACTCAAAACATCATCTAAAACCAATCATAAAAATTCATTACAACCAAAGTTACGACAATCACCACAAAATTAAACGATGTAAGATAAATACTGAAAACAAAATAATATGTTGTAGAAAAGGTGCGAGGATTAATTAAATGAAGCGACAGAGTTATACTGGGGAATCTAGATAATAAACGGATATATGACTAACAATAAGTTCAAGGAAAAGTCAACAAGTAGCAAAAAGATAGCTAGTTTAAGGTAAATAAGTTAAACGTGTAAAGGCTAGGTGCTGTATAAAAAAAGGAATGGGTAAATGAAGTTAACTAATTCATAGTACGGACAGAAACATTACGTAAATCGTTAAAAAAAAGAAACGTAAAAAATTTTGAATGTATGCAAAGCTTAAACGATTTTAAAAATAACTTTATGCCACCTAGTGTGGTTTGAATCGATATATGAAGAGATAACAGTAATTAAAAATCGATTTACTAATAGAATTGTTGAAGAACAGAAAGATATCTTATAACGCATATACTTACTAGGATGACGAGCCCTCCTATGAGCTTCACCTAGACTAATAAAGGAAAACTTCAACATCATTCTTAAAAAAATGATTCACAAATTGCTAGAACGACAAACTTACCCTGAGTTTCGTCTTGACATATGTAATGCTGAGCGACCAACTCGAACGGAAAATCTCGTCTAGAGCAAATAGATCTTAAAATGCTGCGTTGGAATATCGATATATCTAAAAAATATGCTATTAAAACAAAATCATACTCGCTACACAAAAGCAATATTCTACGATACATGTATAGAAAAAACAGTATTCCAAATTATTAAAATATTCTTTTGATATCAACAACCATCGTAAATGAGTTTAATTACAAAACGTTATTAACAACTTCATTATTGTAGTGTTTAAAGAAGCAGATATAGCAAAATCAAGTTTATTATAACGTTTTAGAAGGTAAAAGATATACTAAAAATTCAGTTAATTGCGTTAGCTGTATTTAGGAACCAAATTTTTTTTAAAAAGGGATTCGTAAGTTATAGTTGATTATTTAAATTACTAAGGAAACATTAGAATCATAGTAAAATAAGATAATATGAGTTGAGGGATTTAAACCAACAAATTCCATTCTTAGTAGCGGAATATTTAAATTTTGGGTGTATTGTAGAAGCAGGCTGGATGGCATTTAAGCGTGCTGAAATCGATTTTAGAAAAAATAAACTGAAATTTATGCACGAAAAAAACGCTTATTTAATTCCTTTTTTAAAAGACGATACAGCAAGATCAGCAGAGTTGCAAGTGCATAATGAATTAGACGTTAATGCACACAACGCGCTAGCGCCGGAAACAAATAAAACGGACAACCATGATGCGGGATTATTAAATGTGTTAACTGATTTAGAAAATACGACTCATGAAGGAAACTATGAAGAAAATTTAAAAGAATGTCAGACCAATTTTCGTTGTGAGCAGTGCTCAGCGGTTTTACCGTTTGGTGAAGCATTTTTGAAACACACGCTACGACATGTTAGTACATTGCAAACGACATCCACGAGCAAAGAATTTAAAAATAAGCTACAGAGTGAACATCGTCATGTTTTTTCGGACAAACCAGGATTTTGTAAAACTTTTGTTTGTAAATTCAATAGTAGTGATCAAACTCCATTTATGCAAAGATCATATCCAATACCGTATTTCAAACGCGCGGCCGTCGAAAAAGAAATTCATCGTATATTAGGGGGGGATTGAGCATTCCGATTCTCCCTTTTCAAATCCTATAGTTGTCATAACAAAGAAAAATGAAAATATTCGAATCTGCTTAGATGCACCACGTTTAAACCAAATAATTGTACCAGATTGTGAATCACCGCCAGTAATCAAGGAACTGCTACAAAAATTTCAGGGAGTACAGTATTTATCGTCTATCCGTAGATTTATTTGGTCCGTTACCGATGGGAAGAGGAGGCGTATCGTACATTTTTGTAATTTGTAACCTTTTCACTAAATATGTAAGATTATATCATATTCGGAGAGCTAGAGCGAAGACAATTTTAAATAGACTCACAAATAACTACATAACGACTACCGGGAAACCAAAAGCAATACTGTCAGATCACGGTACCCAATTTACAAGCACAATCTGGAAAAGCACTTTTGCGAATTTAGATATTAGTAGTAAATTTTCAGCGGTGTTTCACCCAGAATCAAATCCCGTCGAACGAGTTATGCGTGAAATTGGTAGGTTGGTTAGGGTTTACTATAATGAGAAGCACAGCAGCTGCCGCTGCACATAGAGAGGGTAGAAAATTGGCTGAATTTCGTTGAGCATGCGTCTGCCGGGTTCACACCCTTCAAATTATTCAAAAATAAAAGACCTACTCGCTTAATAGAAAGACTTGTACCGTTTCCTCAAAGAAAAGATTTAAATCTGGAAACTAAATTTAAAATGGCAAGAAAACGGATGTCCTCTTGTGCAGCAAAGCGCAAGCACAAGTATGATAAAAAAATAAAACCTGAAAAATTTAATCTGGGTGATTTAGTTTTAACAAAACTCATTATCAGTCATCGGCTGCTGACAAAACTATAAAAAAAATGTTTTTCCGATGGTGTGAAGGTGTATATGAAGTAGTAACTGAAGTAGGTAGTAATGCCTATGTTTTGAATTATCCTGATACAGGACACGCTAAATATCGTAAATTTAAAATGGTATATTTGTGAACAAAGACACTAGCAAAAAACCCACAATGGTTATATGGGTAATTTTAGACATCTAGCTTATTAGGTAACGTAGTTTATAAGACGTATTTTACCGAACCATCTCAAGTGAAAACATTTTGAGCGTGATTTAAGCTTACTCATTTACTCTCAAAATTTTGGGGGGCAACTGTAATGCCACCATATTACTATTTTTAGTTAATGGTAATAATTTCTCGTTTTATAAATTTTCCTAAGGATTTGGAATATGTATATCGAAAATAATCACCAATAAGCACCCTTGAAGTGCCGTGAAGGAATGATTGAGTGTGCAGTTGACAAGGTGCGGAACGTAGTGCAAAGGATTCATTCGGGTTCCAAAAGTAAGGGTGAGTAGTTGAAGCCGCTTTTTGAACCCCGTGACAAAGAAAGTCAACAGAGATTTGTCTACGGTAACTACGAATGAGTGTTGTCGCAATCCACTAGCTGTAGCAAAAGAAACATAACTGTGCGTAATCAAAGCTACCAACAGAAAATTAATCACACTTGTACCGTTGCAACCTGATGATGATGATCCGTGTATTTAGTTTGAGTAAGAGTACTTCAATCTATCTTTATTGTTTGAGATAACCCTACAAATAAACTCGGTTATCTACAATCTTTGTTTTTTGAAATAATATATTCGCTCTATTTATGAGTAGTAATAAAGTTCGAATAGTGTAAGTTTTTTACAAATGTGTTTAACAAAGTCGATTGTAGTCGGTTTAGTCGGTTTTCGTTATCTATTTGTGCATTACAGTGATTTTAGACGCGTTCCATTGACATGTGTTATTCAAATATTTGAATCCATTATCGTCTCGTTTCCAAATTTGACTTTCACGTTGATTCTGCTTTCCGTGCTAGCATAAACATTATACGTGGCTGATTCTGTTACTCCAAGAACAATGCACGCTCCCTTGGATAGGCAATATCTCCTATGCACTAGTAAGTTATTACGCGCTTATTAATACTAAAAGGGTTTTATTTTTAGCTTTTCTATCTTGGTAATGCTCTGTCACATAGGCTCAGTTTATATAAGCCCAATCTACCTTTTTTTGTAAGCCGCTGTTGCAGTTTTCGGTAGCAGCGTGGACAACCCTGGCCACCGTGATGAGGTTCCCGTTGTGAATGAGTTCAAGATGTTTGGTTGTTTCGTCCCGACGGATAGAGATGCAAGATAAGTACCAGAAAATCTGAAGATATGTTGCGATGTTTTCTTTTTAATTCATATCGAAAGAGCTGGTTTATCTATTTTTACAATGTGTCACAAATGAACCACGAATTACAACAAGCCCCATTGTTCCGACGGACGAAACACGTGTGTCAAACCCTTTAAAACTAGCTTCACTGGTGATTCTTTTTACTTTAAATAGCTTAATAGGGATTATTCTAAACGTACTTAATACGTTTAACTTGAAATGCTAGTGTAGCAGCAAGCATAAGCATTACTTTTTACTTGTTGCTCATTACTGATTAGTTTGGTTATTTATGTTAAACGTTGAAACGAGCAGTTCGTACGTTCATTCTGAAAAGTTTGTCTGTAAAATATCTCTTTTGGATTTTTTATAGAAATTTTGTGTATTAACTGTAAATAGAAAATCGATTAATGGCAATGTACTCTTCTTGTTTATGTAAACCATCCCACTCTCCACGTTTGTAGTAAGCCCGGTATTTTTACGTTTCTTTTGTCTTCTTTATACGTAATTGTGATGCGTGCGGATCCTTATTTCGCTTTTTTTTTGTCTCGTTCTCATCCCTGCGCTATAACCTTACACCTAATTTTTAAAATAAAAATCGATTTTACAACATCAACAAAAAATCTTAAAGCATACAAGGCAATAAAACATTTAAAGATTTGGCTTCACGGGTAAGATGCAAAAGTTAGGTATGCAAGAAAGCTGCCAGTTAAAGACCTGTCCAACAGCCAGTGATTTTTATCAGGAATTCTGTAACGCGTAATCAATACATAATTTAAAATAACTAAAAAATTTTTCCTTTTTTATTGTAATTAATAACATGTTTCCATACCTAAACTAGTATCGTTGTTACGTATTTTAACACTAAAATGAAGATAGTACAACACAAAAGTCAAAATGACATTTGGTATAAATGACACTGAAATAAATTTATATAGAAATTAATTATGTGCTAATTAAGGCGAATTCTACTTTAACTTCAAGTCCAACATCAATACCTATATCTTCAATTATTTCCATATACGATCATGTATTAATTTTATTTTTTACGTTAAATATCGTCACTTTCTTCACAAATTTCCCTCAACGTTTTATATAAAAAACTATGATGTGCAACAATTTTACCTACATAATACATAATATCTGGATGCCGGAATTCTTTTCTTTGATGGAATCCAATTATCTACAACTGCAAATATTTAGTGGACAATATGCTTATCTATTTAGAAAGTTGAAGACTTCACCAGGTGTTACTTGAGGACGAGTCGATTGACAACTGCCAAATGTTTTCAACAAAGTGCCATGTGGAACCTAAAGAAAACTATAATATAAGCAACAATCTAAAACAGTTAGTTAATCCAGATATGAGTTTTACTGTAAGTTCTTTTATTGTAGATGGTTATGCGTAAACATTATAACCTACCTTTTTACACCTATCTAAATAATCTATGTGAGTATTCACAACAGTGGTTTTGCCTTCTGCTTATCTTGATCTTAAATAAAACGTGCTTTTAAAAATTCTTTGTTACAGCTTATATCCGAACGCTGTGAACATACGGAATTTCTTGAAATTTTTTATGATTAAAGGGTTTATACGCAAATAGTTTAAAATTGAAACCGAACTATTTTATTGTCTTTACAAAAAGTTTTGTGTAAATGTTTATAAATACATTATATTAAAACTCTGTAATTTCCTGATTATTAATAGTTTTACAAAAATAATTGCTTATATCTTAAGAACTAAAATTTCAATATACAAATTTAGTACTTTTCTTGCTCTAACTTACGTCTTTTATTGCAAGGTGAGAGAAGAAAAGTAAGTAATCATATAAAGAGCTTGATACGTTCACCTTCCGACGATGTACGAAACCTTGAGCCTTTTATTTTATTACTCGTTCGCATGGATTCAGCTTCCAATACTCAAACACCATCCTGTATATTAGACATTTCTACAAAAAGTACGCTTTACTACAATGTCATTTATATGTATTTGCTACAAAATGAAAAGTTCTTCAATAATCTAAATAGTCGGTACCTTGTTTGAGGAATCCGTTGCTTGATACATATCACTATAGCGTTTAATTACTTCTTATAAGAGCCAATCCTAGAGACTCGTTGAAATAATGCATCGTACATATTTGATAAAGCTTATTTTGGGTTTCTAATTACACCTGTGTGTTAAATAACGCTGGGATTAGATTTAATTCTTGCGAAAAACAGTTTCAATTTGATTCTGAAGTTCGTGCCTTTGATATATTTTCTGGGTTGCTCGTTTTATTACTACAAGAGCGATGCACATTTGTTGTTGATAAGAAGTGGATATCGGGGTGCATCGGTAAATTCTTCCGCGCTTATCAGCAGTAATAAAATTCCCCTTTTATCTCTTTGACGGAGAACTAATGATTTTCCTACGTGAGGCCCGATCGCTTTTTATGAATGCCACAAAATCTTTGGCGTGCACTACTGCTCTGGAATGTAGACTGCCGTTACAATTACTATAGCAGCGCCGATGTTACCGATCACCGTGGCGTTGCTATATTGATTCACCTCCGATGGATTACAAGATATATATCCCGACCCATAGAGGTATGTGACTTGTTTCTTTTTTGTACATACCAAGTGATAAACCCAACTTGCAATGACGTACGAACGAAGCACATTTTTTTAAAATAAAGATCCACTTTCGAATTAGCTGTGTTAGTGTTCCTTGTTATTCTAAAATTTTCTTTTTTATTAACGATGTTTTTTCTAAATTTAGTCGTTTTTTTGTTAGTTAACGCACTTGCTTATATAACAGTTTTAGTATTATTTTTTTGACTAGATGTATTAACTGTTAGCGACGAAATGCGCACTTTGTAGAACCATTATTTATATTGTTCGTAGAGGAATTTTTTTTCCTTTTTTTCTACTTGTTCTAGATAGAAATTTTTATTGTTTCGGTAAATAGAAAAATCGATAGCACTATATTTTTCTTGTATATTCGAATCCCCCCCTCTACGCGTTTATAAGTTAGTCTAGTCTTTCTAATTTCCCTTTAGGTTTGTTTCGGCGTGCCATAACTTTATGAATTATGACGTAGCAAACTTTATCTGTAAAAAACTTCATCCCACTGAGATAAGTACTTTGCAAACTCCGCAGCCATTAAAGGCCGATGCTAGCTCCATTGGAGTATATTAATCTTCTACTCTGTGGTACACTTACCCTTTATACCTCATTGGAAAATGGGCGGTGCATCTTGACGCGCAACGAGTTAGATAGAAACTTCGACGCCCAACGTCGTTTTTTCCTTCTTTTTCTAAATGTTTTACGATACTTTTGCACCCAACGTCTATTTCTCTTCCTTTTATAAATTTTTCGACATACCTTAACGCCTATCAACGGCCATTGCGCTCAACCTGTTCTTTTCTTTTAGATTTTTCTTCAGTACTTTGCTGCCCAAGTTTTTTTCTAAATTTTTCTAGAGCACACCTTGACGTCCACACATTGATGCATAATCTGTTTATTGTTTTCAAATTTTTTTACGATATCACAATACGTTGCCGTTAACCAAATTATTTTATGCACAATTTTCTATTAGACATTATTCACGTTAGCGACCTCTTTTATTCTTTTTTTTTATACATGTTTTACATTAATTGGTTTGTTCTCAGAAATATTACCGTTAATTTTCTTATAAAGCACTACACAGCATCACATACAAAATTAATTTTTCTTACAATTTTAAAAAAAGGAATAATTTTTTTCTTTGTCATAACACAGTTGTCATGTTTTCTTTCCTAAATTTGTTTCTATATTAAACTAACGTCCAAATAACTATTTTCTCAACCCGATTGATATACTTTAGATTTGCTTGACAAAAAATACGTTACCTCCTTACAGAATAAGTTATTTATTATTTATAATATACGTTTTAAATTTTAATTACAATTAAACATATATTGTTATTTTTATTATATTTAAACATAGCACATACATATCGTTTTGATGAACTGCAAATTTTTTTCTTGTATTTTTTCTTAACAAAACAAAATTAAAATTTAGATATGGAAGAAACCTTCGTTGTAAGCCAGTGTTAAGAGAAGAGCTAGAACATGAATTTTATATTAGGTCAATAGTGTCAAATAAACCCATTGAAGAGAAAAGAAAAGCTTTAGCTCGTCAATTACGTAAGAAAATTCTTAATCTCCTCCTCATAAAGATTTGTTAGAGTTGTTACTTTCAATTCCACCCTTATAAATGTGTTCATTTAATTTAGGATTATTTTGATTATTCCCACGCTTCCGTTTCGATATCCTGTGTAGCTACCTGCCATGAGAAACGCCATTGATTGCGCTTGATAATTCAATAAATCGATTGCTTCCCGTAAGCACACACACTGTGTAGAACGCTATTAGCGCCTTTAGTTTAAGTTAAAGAAACGTCAATTTATCCTTATTGTTTGAGATAACACAGCAAATATACTTCATTATTTACAATCTTTGTTTTCTGAAAAGAATATATTTGCTTTATTTATAAGTAAAAACACAGCTTTGAATAGCGAACATATTCTGCAATTGTATTAGTATTTGCCGGTTTTCGTTATCTATTCATCCATAACAACGACTTTAGAAGTGTCGCTTTGACATGTATTACGCAAATATTGAGATCGGTTGTAGCAATTTTATTTTCTACCTAAATATGTCCGTATAACTAATCCCTTTATTTAATAATAAATAATATAATGCATTATAATGCTATTCAATCCATTTAATTAAATATTACCTGTTGCCCAATAAAGTACTAGCATTCAGTTCAAATTAAAAATTAATTTCCACGGTGACAAAATAAAAGCTTCTATTTAGTATCATTCCTAGAGCTCCATCTATTCGGAAATTACGAAGTAACGTTGTTAGCGGGCAGCAACTCGCTTCACCCGACACTTCTAACACAGCTGTGGTGAAAGCAGGTCGAATTGTTCTTAGAAACAATGTTTCTTTGCTGTTTTTCGTGTTGGAAGCACGTGCGAATTAGGTTTAATAAGAGAATGTCATCTCCGAGAGGCATTTTGATATTCCATTTAGCTGGAACAGCTCGTAGATGACGTGAAATTTTTTGGTTAAAGGGCCGTTGGGAACAGTAAGTAAATTTGTTTCTGTAACGATATTAATTAAAAATTTTCAGTGCAACTTAAATTATAATGTAACTTATATTATAATGCAACTTAAAGTATAATGAAATTTTTATATATGGTATTCAATTTAAATTACAAGCAACTTTAGTTCTATATAATATGAAATTTTATAAATGGTATTCAATCTAAATTACATAGGGCAATTTTATTTATATATAACATGGAATTTTATATATAAAGTATTCAGTTTAATCACAAACAACATTTGATAATTCTCGTGGTTTGAATTACACCTGGAGCATCTTTAAATTAACACGCAGATTGGTTTCTATGCTTGGTTCATGGTGTGGTCCAGGCGGAATGTAATTACTCAAAATGGAGGCCGAGTAATGTGATTTTCAGTATGCAGTACAATTATTCGTTTAAATTGGAGGATTCCGTATTTCAATGCTGACGTAAGCTCCCAAGCAGGTATTTTGAGGCAAATCGGAGTTCTGGTATGTACAAAAAATTGTTTTGTATGTTATTTGAACTATGGACGTAGTAACGAGATAAATTTTGGTTTAATCAAGTTGTGTAAACTTCTAAATAGGTCAAGGACAGACCACAATTATATTTTTCAATGTTAGCAATAGGAACCTGTAACTTTTACTTACCTCATTCTTTTATTAATTCAATGAAACATCAGAAGATGTCATTACGTGTTATAGAAAGTGAATTCTTATAATTATGAGCACTTAAAATTAAATTTCTATATTTGATATTTCATGAATACTTATTTGAAATTATCCATTGTGAAATTAAGGTAGATCTACCCTAATTAACTTTTTGTTATAAATAAGCAACTTTATGCTTTGTCAATTTGTTAAATAAAACCACATTTAATGGTATTGGTACTGATTTTATCCAGTGCCTTCTGTAAATAATTTTTCACAATTTAAATTAATCAAGATATAAAGAAAGAAAGATATTTTGTATAAAAGCACATTATTGAATACTAGAGGAATAGATTTTATTTTCGAACAAAAGACTATTCTTTTATTGAGGATGAATGAAAGATGATTCCAATTGAATTTAAATATTTTTGAGTATGAATGCACAAACAGTACTATTCTTTGTTTAATCTGTTCACAGGTGCTGCAGAGGATTACTAAGGTCAAGGTCGAGCCATAAGGTAAGAAACTTCAGAGATTATGTGGTCTTTAAAAATTTGTATAGCGGCTATAGGAGAAAAGTTTCCGCATTAGCCTTGTACAAGGGACTTGAGTCAGGTCTTCCCTGTATAGAAAAATACGGTGGCGCCTTATTCTTCATATTAGTGGTCGCAATTCCACCCCGACCCACAGTTCATGTTCCACCCAGAGCATATAGTTCGACTAGCCGCTTTGCCTTTGAGATTTCCTCAACTTTGAGCCATCTTCCATCCGAACTTGCCGTGGGCTCTTTTCAATTATAGGAAATTCTCGTTAAACAAAAATCGTAAAATATTAAAAGGCTATACGGTTATCATCTCGTTTCTTAATCTGATCCTGCTTTCCGTGTCAGCATGTACGCTATGCGTAATGAATTGTTACATCAAGAGCAATGCACGCCTCCTCGGATAGGCTATATCCCTGTGCGTGTGCATTGGTAAGTTCGTGCGCACTTATTAATACTAATAAGGCTTTTTCAGGTTTTCTGCGAAGGCCGTGCTTTTCTACGTAAACCAAATTATTTTTTTGTTACGTAGCCCCAAGTGCTGTTTTGCATGGGCCCGCCGTTGCGAGTATAGTTCCAGCATTAAGGGATCCTAACTACCGTAACGATATTTAGCTGATTCGCCGAGGATGATTTGGCTGCAAAATGAGTATCCCGGCAAGTAAAGGTATGTAACCTGTTCTTTTTCTTTTTTATATACCTAGGGATAAACCGAAATTGCATAGCGCCGACGGGAGAAACACGTGTATAAAACCTGTTTAGAGACTAGCTTCGTTTGTGTTACTTATTATTTTAAATTGCTTTTAAAATTGCTTTAAATGTACTATGTTCAACTTTAAATTGCTTTTTTTTTATTCATTACCGATTAGCTTTTTTTTCATGTTAGCTACGAAATGCGCATTTCGTGGAACAATTGTTAAAATTTGTCCGTAGAGTATAATTGCTTTATTTAAATAGTAACTTTCTATTTATTCTTTTGTTTGTGTAAATATAAATTTTTATTTTTTGGATTGTAAATAGAAAATCCAATGCGATGTACTTCTTGTCTATGTGAATCGTCCCACTCTCCGCGTTTGTAGTTAGCCCGGTATTTTTGCGTTTCTTAACCTTACAAATTTTACCGTTACAGAGTATACAAAAACTTTTGAAGAAAATTGTGAAGCAATAACATGTACCATAAATTCTATTACTATTTTATTAAATGATTTCGAATGGGACATTAATTATTCTGTTTCTATAAGAATAGTGTTGTTAGGCACATTTATGTAGCAGGATCAAGCGTTTATCTATTCCCGAAAATAATTTTGAACATGTTAAAACTTTTAAAAATGACATACGAACGAGGGTGTATTTTTGAAAAATGCTTGTCTAAAATTATTCAAGCGGATCATGTCGGAATTCAAACCCGGGAACTTGGGCATAGTCACACGCATACCAGCTACGCGACGGAACCGCTTTGTGTTGCATTACAGTTGCGCCGGGGGCGTCCACCCTACCGCGCACACACGTTACTGTCATGTTTTAATATATAAAAAGATACAACAAAACGACGGAGAGATAGAAAACACACAACAACACCTAAAAAAGCCTGGCATTTCCTCACTGAATACAATTAGTTTGGAAATAAAATAAAGGTAAAACAGCTCCTTCGCTTGACATTCGGCTGTGGCGTTGGCAATTATCAAAATCAAACCGTTCGGTGACTAATTGATAGCAGGACACCTGAATCTTGCTTGGATAACAATATCCGGAAGTGCTGTCAGTCTTGCAAATGCTTGACTCTGATTTTCAATTTTTCACTTTGAATTACACTCGTTACTTCGCTTGTTAAATTCACCAGTGGTCAGGTTCGCCAGACTATAGATATCTACCATCTGGACATTTTTACATCCGTCTTGCTCAGTCATCCAGCAGTTATCTGTCAACTTAAATTCTTTACGGGTTGTCACATTTCTTCCGTTGCAAGAATTTTTCTGTCTCGTTATACAACAAAATTTTGGGACTCACTTTCTGCTCCTCTTGTTTATTTGAAAATTCAATGTTTATTCCAAATCAGGGCTTTTACCTCTTTTTCATTCACAAACGACACCATAACATTGAAAAAAATAATTTACATACAACTAGGCCTGCAGCGCAAGAAAACAGTCTATCTTTCCACAGATTTCCCTGGTATGATCTAATTCAATAAAATTTAAAATGTCTAATTAATTTGCAGCGCCGTTCGTGCAATCATCCATGCGACAGCTTGGAAGGACGTTTAAAAATTCATGTATGTACTGTGATGAGTACCGATTTACTATCACTTATGAATAAATACACATCTTTGGTGTATGATCGAAGTTATAATCTATAGCCTCCCGAAGAGCTATTACTTTACATTGGAACTTAGGTTACCATTCTGCTAGCTCGTTTGGTATTAATAAATTTCTCATCATTCCTTGTATACGACAAAAGCAACCTTCATCTATCTGCGATCCATATATGTACATTTTATCTCCAGCCGCGTTTTCTCTTCGCTTTTGCAAATTTAATCCCGTTATGAATAGATGTCTAAGTTCAGAAATAACCATTTTCTGCTCGTAGCCCCTTCCCTTAGTTCAAAGTCTTGACTCATATTGCACCTTTTCTCAATTTGAATTAATCGCCGGTCGCGTATTTGCCTAATAGTAAACTCAATCGCTAATTTGTACTCATATCTAAAACTGCGTTCGTGGAATTGGTTCTGTACCTACGTGAGATTTGGGCGGCTGATATAGGCTGGAAATTGGCAAATTTGTCGGATTTCTATGATTTTATAGGCTTTTACCCAAACCGCCACCGTATAGAGTATTGCGGATTTTATACTCTTCAGTATACTGTTTTAATTCCTCCCCTTAGAATTCCAACCTTATGCTAACCACCGTCTTTATTTTGTTTGCAATTTCACTTCCTCTATTTCTTACATAATGTACGTGGGACTTCCTATTTAATTTATCGTTAAATTTTACGCCAAGGTATGTTATTGGCTGTATGTGAAATTCTCTTCCCCCTTGGTTCAAATCAAGGTGGTCCTGGCTTTCTTCCGAAGCGCTTAGCCTTCAACTTCAAGTTTTAAACTTTAATTTGGCTTCCGGTGGCAATTCATAAAGTTCTAGCAATGCTTCTTTATTTCCGCAAAAAGCCTCAACCAGAATATTAATAAAGTATAGTCCGCACGCAAAAAAATTTTTCTTAACCATGCTCCCGAGTCATTACGCTCGAACGAGTCCCACGATAGGCTTTTTGAGGTTAGTTTCTGTTAGAAATAGATATTATTATTAAAGAACACAAATCTCTTAACACGCATATCAGTACAGTCTTGTTATTTTTGTTGCTAAAACTATTGCAGACTGTTCTGATATGCGTGTTACGTGATTTGTATTTTGTGTTTTTGAATAATAATATCTATTTTTACCAGTAACCAACATAAAGACTCGTTCAAGCGTAAAGACTCGGGAGGATAGTTAAGAAAAATTTACTGCGTGCTGGACTGCAGTAATTTTTTTTAACCATCCTCCCGAGTCTTTACGCTCGAGCGAGTCTCGCGATAGGCTTTCTGAGGTTAGGTTACTGTTAGAGGTAGATATTATTAAAAAACACAAATCTCTTAACACGCATATCAGAACAGTCTTGTTTATTTGTTGCTAAAACTATTGCAGACTCTTCTGATATGCGTGTTACGTGATTTGTATTTTGTGTTTTTTAATAATAATATCTATTTCTAACAGTAACCTACATAAGGACTCGGGAAGATGATTAACAAAAAAATTACTGCAGTCTAGCACGCAGTAATTTTTTTTCTTAACCATCCTCCCGAGTCTTTACGCTCGAACGAGTCCTTACGTAGGTTACTGTTAGAAATAAATATTATTATTAAAAAACACAAAATACAAATCACGTAACACGCATATCAGAACAGTCTGCTATAGTTTTAGCAACAAAAAAACAAGACTGTTCTGATATGCGTGTTAAGAGATTTGTGTTTTTTAATAATAATATCTATCTCTAACAGTAATTTAACCTCAAAAAGCCTAACGCTGGACTCGTTTGAGCGTATAGACTCGGGAGGATGGTTAAGAAAAAAATGTTTGCAGTCCGCACATCCTTCTAACCCCAACAGTTCTGTAGACGTACTGTAAATATGCTCTGATACAAAAGTTTTCAAAATATAGAACTAGTGCTTAAACCCTGTGGGTTTAATTTTTTACTAAATTATTTTTCTCGGATTTTCTACTTGTACGGTTCTATCTGCAACTAGCTTTTAATTAGCTTCAGCAGTTTTTTTGAGCAATCTCTACACTGAAGCTCCTAAATTATGGCTGACTGCGCTACAAAGGCGCTTGAATGTTCAGCACTATTACAATGCAGTTTTCTATAGCTTGATTGGTTTATGTTGGTAACACCACTTTTGCGCACGATGGTCATTGCGCGATCTAAGGCTTTCGCAAAGATAGATAGTAGGCTGATTAAGAAGACTGATTCGCATGTAGCTACTTGAGGCTGGAGAACCTACTTTTATCTGTTTAACCACAAACTTCGCGTTTAGTGAATTCTGACCTCGTAGAAATTACACTACCCTAAGCCTACGTTAAATAAATCGGTAAAATATAAAGCGCTATTAAATTTGCTTTAAGCGCCACTTGCTTACTTCGTTGTGTCAGGTGCTTGTTTAGGATTTTTTCTCTTAAGAAACCGAATTAATTTATTTTTGCGGATTAAATTTTCTTTTTCTTTAAGTTCCCTGATGCTGTTATGATGTCATAGCACTTAATTGGCGTTCCGCATTCAAACCCTTATTATTTCCTTGTTCACATTTCTTCCGTTAGTATTTTAAACTTTCGCTTATATTCAAGTTTCAGCTGTTACTTTATATTTCGTTTTATTTTCTTAGTTATACCGGTGCCGTGTTTTAACTTTCCGGTTACTATTTTCTTGGCCGTTGGTTCACGCAGCCACAAACAACTGCTATTTTTTTAAAGAATTTGTACTTGGCATGACGCGTTTGTACGATTTATCCACCACGATATTTAGTTTCTCTGCTAGGATTCCACAACCGACTACGTACGTCTTGGCAGAACAGTAGCTCGTTGGTGAGTTCGCAAATGCGTTCACTAAATACCGATTTGAGACATTTCTAGTTTACCTTTTTATTCAAGAATCGGCTTCTGTTAATACTTTTTCCTCATTTCGTGCCTCCAAGTTCTACTGCCCAATTTTTTGCTGATTCACTTTCTCATTACAGAATTAAAAAATTGAATAGATTATATAATTAAATAAGTTATCCTTTTTTTTGTGTCCACATTTTCGCTTCTCGCGTTATCCACTTGTTATCGGGTAGAATAATCTCGTCTAAATGTTGCAACCAGTTGATAATATCCCCATCATATTATGATTTACCGCCGTTATATCTATATAAATTGACATTTTTAAACAAGAAGTAGCATTGCATAATTATTTAGTTTGTAAATAATAATCATACGTTTATCATATTCTGCATAATACCAGTTTCACTGTACTCAATCACGTTAATCTATGATTAAATTATATTATTATAATCACGCTAATGAATTAAAAAAGGAATTTCGACAGTTCTGTATGATAAACTCTGTGTTGTTTAACTTATGCAACATTAGCAGAAGTTTCTTATCATCCTGATTTCTAATTATTTTGTTTTCCTCATTATTTAAAAGCATGCTCTCACACTTTTAATTACAGTCATTCTGTTTTTCAACTAGTGAAGTTAATTTTAACATCTCTGAGGATGTCCCAAATTGAAGTCCCCGCGAATATTTCTGGTAGTCCTGTTGAGGGATTTCAGGATCAATACGCCGACGGAAAAGCGGCAGACGTTTGGGAGCTCTATATCGGAGACGAAAAAACACGGACACGAAACTATAAAAACTTCTTGGTTGGACTTCTACGTAAAAATAACTGCAAAAGAATTTTGGATGTAGCATGTGGTACAGGGTATGTACTAATTTTGTAACAGAATATGCCAACTAATGGCACGAGATGAAACGAATATAAAATTGTATCCATCTGCAGTGAGAGAAGATAATTATTTTAAAGGGAGAAATATGTCTAATATTTAAGTAATGTGTTGGCACATCTTCGTCTCGTTTTGTCTTTTTCTATATGTTTAATATTCTTAAATTTAGATGCAATAGAAGCAAGGTGTACGCGAGAAACCATATTTCTATAATATCTGTAAAATGTACACCAAAAATTAATACGTACTTTTGACCATATATTATTTAAGCTACTAAAAAATCGGGGTCTAACGCTTTCTAAATTTCAGATTCACAATATTAAAAAGTAAAATAATAATTTTTTGTAGCAGTATACAAAATAAATAAAATAAAATTTAAAATGACCACAATTTAAAATTCAAATTTAAAAAAATACAGCTTTGAACTGGAAAATAAAATACCAAATTTACTGAAAATTCAATAATAGCAGGCTCGGCATACACTTTAATAAAATTCCGGTTTAAAGTTAACAATTTTAGCATATCGCTTATAGTTTAATTTAATTTAAGTAAATTCTGGCTTAAGCATAACTTTATCAGAATTTAGTGTAGAGTTGAAATCTATTGCATTGACGGTTTCAACGTTAATATTAAACCAATCTGGACATTCGGACGGAAATTGACACAACTTATTGTTAAATTTCGAGTAATAGAATTAATCATCTTTTAATATCAAATGGGAAATAAAAAATTTCTACTGTTTAATCTCTGAACGAACTGATGTTTATAGCAGTGCCTTTACAATATATACAGATTTAACAAAATATTTAAACGTAAACATTGAGCCCATTTACGGCAACAAAAGGGAATATCTAAGTTTAATAATGAAGATCGAAAATTTCAAAAACTTTATAGCCACATCATATATTTTTCAAAACTTATAATTTAAACCTCTATTTTAGAATCATTTGCGGTTTACATCTGTAATTTTAGAATCATTATTTTCTAAACTTATAGACGAAGAGCTGGGAGTAAAATTACCTCCTCATAAGATAACGAAGGTCTGCTATTGTAAACGTGTAAGGTTGTCAGGTGCATAATATAAGCCGCCAGTCTGCCGCACCAAAACGGTCATCTTTACCCACCCCATTCTTTCAAAAATTGATAAAGTCGTCTAGAAATATCTAACTAATACCAGGGTCATGTGCATGAAAAAATGATCAGAGGACAGACATTAATTAAGAATAGGTGTTTCTGCCACCTAAAGTTGTCGCTCTTTAAAGGCATACAGGGTTGAAATGAACATAAAACCGTCACAAACTTCCTCATTCGATAACAACACATTTTTCGTACAAAATAATGTATTATCATTTAACCAATCGAAATAAAAAAGTTAAACATCGGCAGGCGGTCGCGTTTCAAGAGCAGACGAACTCAAAGACTACGAAAACGACCTTGGATACTATCTTATATGGAAGTTATTACTGCCTTGCTTACGCCCGGCTGGTATTTGTATAGAAATGATAGATACACATCAAAGCAAGCGCGGATACGGGAGGGTTCTCGGATTTGCGTGACCTCACCCCGTCATGAGCGTCGTTTACGTTAACTGTGTGAATAAATCAGTATATTAAACGCAAAAATCGGCATTTTTCAATATATTTGCGA
Source organism: Platerodrilus igneus (assembly GCA_036346225.1). Lineage (NCBI taxonomy): Eukaryota > Metazoa > Arthropoda > Insecta > Coleoptera > Lycidae > Platerodrilus > Platerodrilus igneus. The sequence continues at coordinate 553,347 of JARFIW010001148.1, forward strand.
CACACTCTCCAAACAAAATTGTGACCCTCCACCTCCGTTATTTTTTTCTGATTCTGAGAGATTGGTTTTGGGACTTTGGGCGCTTCTTTTTAAAAACATTTATTTCCCAAAAACACTTCTATCAAATTTATTTTTAATACAGTAATTACGAAATGGTTTAACAACTTGTACCTTATGTTCATTAACGTGACTTTTAATTTAACAAATTAATCAAAGTTAATCATTCAATAATTACCAATGACTAGCTTGAACTACCAACAATGTTAATGTTATGAAATTCAAGACTGACTGGCCATCAGGGGCTCCTCAGGGTATTTATGTCATCCCTGCTCTCACATCATCTTGTGGGAAAGTGCAGATCTCTCCGTCTGCTATTTCTTAATAACATACAATGTTTTGTTCTACGTGATGTTTTAAGTAAGACTGCTTTATTGCAGTTCCTTGTATTTGCACCTGTAGTATCAGGTTGCGTCTGAAATACAAAGTAGTTGCTTCCGTTCTCATGTCTGATATAAACTCTGATTAACCTCTAATATCGTTACCTTCAAATGGTCTTTATAATTGTCCATTAATTTCACTGCATGGTTGAGATCGTCGAGGTCTAGATGTTCTAGTTGCATAATTTTTTGATAATTTTGTTATCTTCGGTTTGAGGAATCTTGAACTGTAGTTGAGGTATATTCGCAAATTTCTTCGTCACTGCTGGTCTTGATATACTCGAATAATTTCGCTTTTTAATTTTAAATAGCAATCTTCCTTTGCTTCCAATTAAGGCTAAGTTGTTCTCGTTCTGATTGCAATTGGCGGTTGCTATCACTTCTTGATGAAATATAGCAATCCATTTGTTGTCCGTAACTTTCTGAATTTTCATGTTTGTAATTTGTACTGGTTTTGGCACACAATTCTCATAGTGATTAAGGAATCGTAATAATTCTACTTCACATGGGCTATCTGCTTGAATAACTTGTAGTTATCGATTGACATAAGTATTGGCCGGCTGCCACTTCTTTGCATTTTTCATTTGTGAATCCATACCTAAACTCATTTAAGGAAACGAATTTGGTCTTAGGGATAATAACTTGATATTGACTATTAACTTTCATAAAGAAAACAAATAATTGATAATAATTGTAATTGTTAACCTTTACGATGGGAATTTCTATTAGAAACGTAATTTCATGAATCTTTACATAACCTTTTACTATGGCTATTTTTTCAAATACAAGTATGTTAGATTCTGTCACTTTAAAAGGTAATTTACTATGAGTCATAAATGATCTAATTCCCAATAATTCGTTTAATAAATCAATTGGTTCGATAATACTAACATGTAAAGTATTTAATTTAGCAAATGTTACAGCGCTTTCTAATGTAGCTAAAATTTGTTGAATTACAGTAAGAGTTGATATCATTTGATTAAATATTGCATTCCTAATATTGTGGTTTGCATGTTACTTTCAAGTGTTAGTATTCTAGTTTTTCTGTTCTGCTTCTTTACTCATTTTCGTACAGTATCGTTAGTTTTGACTATGGTTGATTGAGTAAAGGAAATTTGGTCTCTAACAACAGTTTTTATGTCATTCTGGTTGTCAATCAATCCTTGTATTGCATTGTCGTATTGTTCAGCATCTCAGTTGTCAAAATTACCTGCGATAGCTTTTATAATATTACCTAATCCGTTAATAATTCCTCTTTTCTGTCTTGTGGTTTGGTCTGTTGGTATTAATTGATTGATTAATTGACTGTGTTCTTTAGAATATTTTCCATTATACTTTTGTAATTAAGCATTTGTATTGCATAATTTTTTCCGAATTTGACTGTGTCCATTGATTCTTTCAGTCTGTCATAATTGTCTCTAATTATATAAAATTTTCGTTTTAAGTCAGTTAAATCAAATTTCTGTGCGAAATTCCAATAGTCTACTGTGTTCCGCATCTTTGCCAATTTTACTGGTAGTTTACCGTGGTTGTTTTTTATATCTTCTACTAATATTTCCTTGTCGTCTGTTCCACATGGGTGGAGGTTGACGGCAAGGGTGATGGCTGTCCATCTGAAACTACAGGGTGTTTTAAATTCTTTAAATGTATGTATCTTATGGTTTTTCTAAAAAAATTTTATTTCAAACGGTCCTAAATTTTTGGAGGCCGTTTTTTGTCGTTCACCTTTAAAGTTTCGTTCATATACGATTTGTCCTATTGCGAAACTATTTATATTGGTGTTTTCATTGCGGGTTTTTGCAATACGTTCACTATTGCGGTCTAATTTATATTTTAACGTTATTATAAGTGATTTTCAGTTTTTCTTTGTGATCTTTGGCGCACTGTTGATATACTTCTTTATTATAGTGTATATCATAAAGTTTGCGAGAGTCTGAGTGTCCTAATGTTAATTCGAGGGGTGAATAGTTAGTTGAAAAATGATTTGTATTGTTATACGCAATTAGGGCATATGACATTAAATTGGTGATGGGTTGCTACGTGCAGTGACGTAGCCTAAAAAAACAGTATGACCAGACTAAGTCGGCCAGTGGGCGGGGTATTATAAATATTCACTCACTCATTCATACTCAAAACAAAACATACCAAAGAAAGAAACCTATAATTAAACACAATATGTACAAGGTATCGTAGTACCAAAAAGAAACAAACAATCAATCTTTATACCCTAAACTCAGCAAAAAATATACAAAAAAACCAAATAATTTTTTACACGGTGAGCTGCTGGTTTTAGGTTACTACCCTAGATTACTTTTCAACAAAAAAAAAGAAAGAGAAACGAAATTACCCCTCTAAAACCAACAGCTCTAAATCAGCATGGTAAATCTAAAACTAAGTCTATAAATATAATGTCAACAACAGGTTCAAATGTGCCAGCAAGTCTTTAAATTATTTTCGCATTAATTAGTCCTACAATTTTTTATTATTTAAAACAATTAGTAATACCTTAATATAATGGCAATAAATACCCAAAATAGTTCAATCATTTTCGTATAGACGAATTAAATTTGGAAATGCATGAGCTTAAACAGTAAAATCTAACCTGATATGGCATCAACGTAAGTAGTGAAGAAAACATTCACCCTCGGGGCAGAGGAGAGGTGTGCGTGATCCCGCCTTGGGGTAATCCTCCCATCACAACCCGGGGCGACCATTCATCGTGGCTTTAAGGGACCACCCGAACGAGATATATAAAAATTAATTTATTGACGTTGAAAAGTACAGTTTTCTAAAAATCTGTAATGAATAGTGGTATTCGCATCCGAAAAACTGATAAATATTTTTCCGGAACGTCAATCGACTTAGCACTAGAACAAACCAACAACGCGGATACTGCAAATAAATTAACAGGTAAAAATAATATGAAAATAATATATATAATATATAATATATATAGTATATAATATATAATATATAATATATAATATATACAGGGTGTCCCAAAAGTCATGGTCCAAATTGAAGGGTTTGATAGCTGAGATTAATACCTATTCAAATAACTATATATGTTGTTATCCAATTGTTGATGGTTTCAAAGTTATAACAACTTTGCGTTTTGTGACAAAATCGTGCAGAACTTGGAATATTAATTTGCAATAAAAGAAATACTGACCTTTTGAGGGTAGTTCGTTTTCTGTTGTATGAGTTAATGTTGCGTGTTTAATAAATGAGGACTTCCTCAAACATTTACTTATTATCGCAAGAGAAAATGGTACTTTTTCCATAATTTTGGTTCTATGAAAAATTATGCGTGATTTTCAAACTGAAATTACTCAAAAAAAGTATTACCATCGAAAAGTGCACACTTATTCAAAAAACTTCATTAATCTATGCACTTTGTTTAAAGGTATAACTGGTAGGTCCAACATTAAATGCATAGAAAATTTTTGGGTAATTTGTAGGTATAATCCCAAAAACAGCACTTTTATTAAGGAATTCGTAAGTAATACCAACTTATAATTTTTGTAAAATATGAACCCAAAATAATCAAACGTATTTAAAATTTGTTTACAACAAATGTTCGAATGTCCTGCCACCAGTTCTTATACATAAACGACACCGTCTTAAAAAATTTCGTTTTAAAAACCTGAAGGCGTAACCGTCTTCTCTCAGCCTTCCAACGGCTTCGCGTATTTTTCTACAAATTCCTGCTTTTTTGTGGTATGTGTGTTATACACATTTTTTTCATATAACTCCAAAAGAAGTAATCCAGGGAGTTGAGGTTGGGCAAACGCGGTGGCCAATAGTCAGTGACTCCTCGTCCTACCCAACGATTGGTATATGCAAGATTTAAGTGTTCCCTAACATTACAAGTATTGTGTGCTGGAGCGCCATCGTGTTGAAACCCACCAAGGCTCAATGCACAACGGTACCTTCACTTTCTTCGACACAAATTAAGCGATCTTCTAGAAGATATCCCTCTAGAAACTAGGCGTATAGTGTGGTTTCAACACGATGCGGCGGCTCCGTAGCGTAGTTGGTATGTGTGTGACTGCTATGCCCAAGGTCCAGAGTTAAAATCCCGACTCGGTCTGCTTGAAAAATGTTAGGCGGGCATTTTTCACAAAAATACACCCTCGTTCGGATGAGAGGTAAAATGGAGGTCCCGTGTGCAAGTGTTGTCATGCACGCTATAGATCCCTACCTTGCTTGGAACAGCGAGTTTTCGGCAAAATTCAAAACTTCTCTAGGTAAAATAAACTCGCTTTCTGGCCAATGTAGTACCTTCGGGTAGAGCATTGGAAAATCCAATGTAAGGTTTCAACACGATGGTGCTCCAGCACATAATGCTCGTAATGTTAGAGAACACTTAAATCATGCATATTCCAATCGTTGGGTAGGACGAAGAGGTACTATCTATTCGCCACCGCGTTCGCCCGACCCCAACCCCCTGGATTACATCTTGTGTGGGGTTATATGAAAGAAAATGTGTATGAAACACATACTACAATCGAGCAGGTCCTTTGTACAAAAATACGCGAAACCGTTGGAAGGCTGAGAAAAGACGGTCCGCCTTCAAGTTATTAAAACGAAATTTCTTAAGACGGTGTCGTTTATGTATAAGAACTAGTGACAGGACATTCGAACATTTGTTATAAACGAATTTTAAATACATTTGATTATTTTGAGTTCATATCTTGCGAAAATTATAAGTTAGCTTTTTCTTGAATTCTTTAATAAAAGTGCTGTTCTTGGGATTGTACCCACAAATTACCCAAAAATTTTCTATACATTTAATCTTAAACCTACCAGTTATACCTTTAAACAAAGTGCATAGATTAATGAAGTTTTTTGGATAGGTGTGCACTTTTCGATAGAAATACTTTTTTTGAGTAATTTTAGTTTGAAAAGCACGCACAATTTTTCATAGAACCAAATTTATGGAAAAATTATGATTTTCTTTTGTGATAATAAGTAAATGTTTGAGAAAGTCTTCATTTATTAAACACGCAACATTCACGCATACAACAGAAAAGGAACTACCTTCAAAAGGTCAGTATTTCTTTTATTGCAAATTAATATTCGAAGTTCTGCACGATTTTGACACAAAACGCAAAAGTTCTTATAACTTTGAAACCATCAACAATTGGATAACAACATATAAAGTTATTTGAATAGGTATTAATCTCAGCCATCAAACCCTTCAATTTGGACCATGACTTTTGGGACACCCTGTATAATATAATATACATCTAGTTTATATGAATTAGCTCTTTCACGAATTCCATATCCGCAAGAAGGCGATGGACAGCAAGTCATCCATTACGAACATCGCTAGTAACATATTTGTTAAAAACTCTACTACTTAATTCTAATGCAGATGTAACAATTGATCTACGAAAACACAAAATAACGACTGACACCATGTATATAAGAGAACTACTTAATCAGATCGGTAACACCTTAAATCCATCGTCATCGGAAATGCTGGAAAGGAATCAATCAATTCATCAACTTAGCCACCGGAAAAAGTGCAAGTGAAACCATCAAAAATTTCTTTTGGAATATTAACTCCAAAGGTGAAATGGTGAGAGATTAATTCATTGCAGAATGCAAAAATAATGCAGGTAGGTTTGAAAAACCAATTCCCAAGAAATAATTTATACATTTGCATCAGACAATTAGTTAAAAATAAAGAAAAATGATGAAAAAATAACAGAAATAATAGTAGCGCGCAATTTAATAAGAAGAACATTAGTTTTAGCTCTAGAATACAAAATTGACCTATTCAATGTATTGTCATTTCCGTTAGCGGCACTTCCTCTATCTTTAAGCGATATTGATGTATCAATGAATAAAACTGATAAGTCTAAATTATTTAAGCTGTTAGAAAAGCATGTACCCCTTTTCTTTTCCTCTGGATAAAATAGATTGCACTATTTTTGAAGGTTTCTTCTTTCTTCATCTTTTAGGAGACATTCCACTTATCTTTTGAATAGTAGCTTTGTATATTCTTAAAAAGTTGTGTCAATATACAAGTAGATGAATAGACATACTTTTTAAAAGAAGTGCATCACCGTCGATAAAAGATTCTGAAAGGGATCGCCATGCTGAATCAGCCAATAGGAATGTATCCTTCGTGATTTCTGGAAAAGAACCAAAAAGACCAAATGGCTTTGTACAGGCATTGCAAAATGATTCTTTTAAATCAGTCCTTGTTCACTTTTTATTAAACTACTGGTTCACATCAGACAATGCAGTAAGGGTTCTTGGGAATAAAGTCATACCAATAAACTGCAAAGAAATATTGTGTATATTTTATGAGAATTAGGGTCATGTTGTACGTGAAGTTGATCGGTTACTCTGTTTTTATCACCAGGAAGCTGATACTAGAATTAATTCTCATGCATTTAACCTATCTGCAAAAACAAATTTTGTCGTACGCGCCTCGGATACAGATATTTTAATAATAGTTATAAGAAATGTGCATCGAATGGTAAATAAAAATAACATTATGGTTAGAAACAGGTATAAAGTTTAAGAATACCTTCCTTTTCAGGTTAACAAAATTTATGAAAGTTTAGGTGAAACTGTGTCGAGACTTTTGTCAGCTTACAATGCCTGTACAGAAAGCAGCTATACTGCGTCACTTGCTAGAAAAGGAAAGGTAGAGCCTTTGAGCATTATTCAAATGAATCCAAAAATTACAGTAGCTTTTGCTTCATTATGTACGTCTGCATTAGTGACAATAGGGAATGAAAACGGTTCTGGGATAGATCCACCGATCCTCCCGATCCACCGATCCTCCTCGATTCATATCTAACCTAGGTTTTTACATGTAAATTCGCACTATACAGTCTTATTTTAAAGGGATTTCCTCCTTGTGGGGAGGAATTTCCTCCTTGCTCCCTCCTTGTGGACTTCCTTGTGGGGATTTTTTTTCCTTGTTTCATTTTTACCCCCATCATCCTTACCCTAAAAATCGGTAATCTAACCCCTAAAATTTAGGACCAACCCTTACAACCACCATATAAGTAAAATCTCCACTTTACTATGCTCTAGCTTACCTAGTTTCGGCTACTTTTCCAAGGTCGTGGTGACGTGATAGCTTTTATAAATAAAGAGCAATGTAATACTATTGTAAAATTTGTATTCTGTCATTGTACGTAACAAAATTTAAAAATATTTATTGCCAAGCATGAAGCCATTTACACTTAATTTAAATACAAAGTAATACACAGACAACAGTCCTTTTTTTATGTTTGTTTGGAGTGGTTTTAATTTTATCTAATTTTATTCGCAGCTTAAAATTTAAATCGACACCCAAGTCCTCTATCTCCTTTTCAAACCAATAGTTTGATACATAGAGACCGTCTAAGTTTTCGAATTGTGAAATGTACCAAAGTTTGTTTTTATATATAAAGTCTTTGATTCCACCGACAACCAGATCCATTCCTTCGTGTAATTCTTGCAGCTTGTGACAATCTTTTAATTGCGGCTCTCCCACTATATCGTGCATACATATCTTGTTAGCTTGATCGACTTCTTCTTGTCGGTATTGGAGAGAATCCTTACTCTCCCACTCACTGTTGCGTATGTCCACCACTTTTAGGAATATATGCTCGTTATAGGTTATAAGCCCCTCGGTTTTAAATGATACGAAAGGTTCTTTACTAGGCCAATATACAGCGATGAGCGAAACCCTTTGCATGTGGTGTACGCCAAGATTACAAAACCCGCATTTCTTAGTCGTCTATGTTATCTGCCATTTCGATAAATACGTTTTTAGAATAACCTTTTAAAAAGTATACGGATTTAGTACTATCCCTTTCTGCAAGAACGCCTACATAACTAAAAGAGTTTTTCTTGTCAACCACAAAATCATACAGCTTGTAGAACCCGGATGTATCTAAGTCAGTCCATCGGCACATAAAATAATTTTTTAATTCTTCCTCATTTTCTCTAGTAAGATGTTCCTTGTCTAACACATCTTTGTATTATTCGAGTATTGTCGCAGTGTTTTCCATGTAGTCCAACTTTCGCCTTTTTGCATCCATTTCCTCTAATTTCAACTGTCTTTTTCCTTCACTTACAGCGTATGGCGTACATAATGAGGCAATTTTCTTTAGCGTAAACGCAACCTCTGGGCGAATGTTAGGCGTATTTATCAATCCCAATTCCGAAATGACTATTTCTTTTGGAATTGTAGAATATAGTGTTGCGGATTGTGTAAAAATATGTACTACCTGCTTTAATGTAGCACTTGTGAAAGATTTTTATTTAATCTTGGTTGTCTTTCTCCTCTACTATCTCCAGATAGCGTCAAGTTGTCCCCCCCCCCCAAATATAATTGGCATATTTCTAAAACAGCTTTGGTGCTAGCTCTACAACTTTGGTGCTAGCTAGTGCTAGCTATAAACAAATGGGTGCTAGGGTTTGGAGCAAATCGGTCAACTGGGGGGCGGGGGCAACTTGACGGACTTTTACGCGATGGAATTAAACATGTTGTAGATTCTGTAGGCTTTCCGTTACAAAAATGGAACTCAACAACATTAATGTTTTAAAAAATATCTGGCTAATTCCGAAAAACTCGGAAAACTTAGTTATTCAAAACATGATTTTTGACAATTTAAAAAAGTTAGGGAGATTTTGGCCCCCTATAGCTGATTAGATAGTTTACAGCTCTCAATTAATGTTAAATGAGACCCGTGTCACACAGCGGACTATATTAAGTAATATTTCTAAAATTTTTGATACGTTAGGACTTCTCGGCCCTATCATTACTATTTGTAATTTAATAATGCAAGATCTTTGGAAAATAAAGACACTTTAGTACGAGGCTGTGCCGATGGAACTTTACAGTAGGAGGCTAGAGTTTTCGTCTCGGATTTCAGAAATATCTTCGATTTCGATAGGGAGGCAACTTGTTTTTGAAAGTGATTCACGTGTGTTCCCGATGCGAGTGTTTTAAAACTAATAATTTGTAATATACGCGACGAGGATTCCAAAAACTTTACCCATTATATATTTGCAAAATACTCCTATTTTAATATATTAATAAGAGTAGTGGCCACATGTAGAAGGTTTGTTTTTAATTGTAAAAACAAATTAAATAAAGGAATAACTGATTTATCAATCAACGAAATAAACGACACAGCAAATGCCATAATAAAACTAGATCGGAACAATAATTTTCATACAGAATTAAATCAATTGATAGGTTATAAACAAATAAACCGCGATTCTAAAATACAATTGTTCGATTTGTTCTTGGAATATGACCAAATCCTCCGCGTAGGTAGACGCCAACGAAATTCTAAATTAGAATTAAATAATTAACACTCAGTATTGATTGCAAGGGGATTGCTTTGAGATCTAATTATTAGTAAGCTTTACAAAGGCAACTGGCATAGTGGCGCACAAGGTACTCTGGCCGCAACGCGTGGAATTGTGGCGTTTATCTGGCAGAAATGCCGTGAGAAAAATTGGTCGAATATATGTTCTTTGTTTTAGGCTCAATCCAATAAAATTCCAGGCTAAATGGCAGCTTTCTCAATATGTCAATTACGGCCCTATCGTTCTTTTGCTAAGATGGCAACAGAACTTTTCGGTTTTTTTACATTAAGAAAGGTTTACGAAAATCCCGGAAAATTGTTAAGGTCTACGGGTGCCTATTTATATGCATGTTCATCAAAGCAGTAGATTGCGACCTCGTCGAAAATCTAACAACATAAGCGTTCATAGTTTCACTTAAAATATTTATTGCTCGGCGTGGTTTATCTGCAGAGATCTACTGTGACAATGGGACAGACTATGTAGGCGCGGCCAATGAATTGCGTGAAATAAGCAATCTTTTAAAAGACTCAGAATACTCTTTTTAAGGAATCTAGTTCTCGTAATATTCAATTCTATTTTAATATTCCAAAGGGTCCGCATTTAAGTGGAATGGCAGTGGAAAGGCACATTTTTAAAATGGCATTGAATGCTAATTTGACATTTGTGGAGTTATATACCTTAGAAACTGAAGTAGTGTGTATTTTTTAACTCTTATCCATTGATACTCGCTATCCCACAATAAAGATGATCTTAATTACCTAACCCCTGGTCACTTTTTGATTGGCGACAATTTAAGGTCTATACCACTACTGGATTTGTCCATGGAATCAACAATTAAGCATTCAAAATAATAATGTGTACGAAGCTCCATTTTGGGCCAGATGGAGCCGAGAATATACGCAAAAGCTACAAAAACGCCAAAAATTACGGGAATCTCGTGACCAATCGCTCAGTATTGGTCAATTAGTTATCATTGTAGAGGAAAATGTAACATAACGCGCTTGGAAAGTGGAGCGCAATGTATAAATTTATCCAGATATAGATGGCGCAGTTTGTGCAGCGCTTGTTCATACATGAAGTGGTTTACTTAAGCGAGCCGCAGCGAAGTTGTGTGTGTTGTGTTGTGAATTTTTTGTATTAGTATATTATTACTGTCGTAATCGTATAATTAAGTATTATTTTTACGCTTGCGTCCAGTCCACTATTTTAACTTGCCTCTATTTTAATTCATTGGAATTACTTAATTTAAGGGGGGGGGCGACATATGTTACGTCCCTTAAATATTATTTTTAATTTTTGCTTGTGTTATGTACTTGAATTCCTAAATGTATTATTTGACGCCACAGCATATGAAGCTGCTTATACCCTTATAGTTGTACATAAGGAAGAACAGTAGGATTGTACGAAAACTGGTAAAAGCAGTACACTTTCTTGCATGATGCTCTTGCATACGTTTAGTAAATGGTTTTAACGTACTCTTTTTTTATGCAAAACTTCGAATAAGTTCGCGATCGGTCAAGGATATAATTGAGTATCTTTAGACTACAGATGGAGCATTGGAAAATCAAATGTAGGTTTTGGTTTTTCTGGGGCCTCCGTGGATAGAGAGGTTTGCGTATGACTGCTGATCCTCTAGTTCCATTCCCAACACGGACCGCTTGAAAAATATTAAGCAACTATTTCTTCTCGTTCGGATGAGAGGTATAATGTAGGTCCCGTGTGTGAGTGTTGTCACTTACGTCAAAGATCACTACCTTGCTTGGAACATCAACAGTACGGCAAAATTCAGAATAAAATAAAATAAAATTCTAGGTAAAAAGAACTCGCTTCCTGACCAATGTAGTATCTTAGAGTGAAAAATTGGAGAATCAAGTGTAGGGGTTGGACTTGCATGCATCTTTTATGTAAAACTACTTCAGCGATATTTAAAAAAAACCTGAATTTTTCCGTCATCTCTGGTTCCGATGGCTTTAGGTAATGCTTTTACTTTCTTCTCTTTAACTCTTTAACAGTTACTCTTTCCTGGTCAGAGAGAGGTTCATTGCACATAATGCAGTTTTCCATATACAGGAATAATTTCAACATTTTAATGGGCTAGTTTTCAACTTAAAGAGTATAAAGACATGCAAAAACCTAAAACTTCTCTGTTCCACAACACAGATATATTAACGCATAAAATAGTTCTGGCCGCGATGATTTCTATCTAGCACCTAACCCAATCTTGTCGTAGCACGTCAACGGCGAGGATGAATTAAAATATGATTATATCAATTTGTTTTTGTATTTTCAAATCTAGTAATAAACTAATCAATTCATCTCTCAAACCATTTGCTGCCCTTAAATTTGTTTTCACGATTTTCTCATCTTTAGCAACTTAATCCAACTATTGCATATTTTTATATGGATAATTTGAATTAAAAAATAAACAATATTGTTAATAAATCTACTAAGTATCAGTGACCTGCTGATTATGTTAAGACGTATACAATAAAATATCAACACTTACTTTTCTGTTTTAATAATATTGTCTGCGGTATTCACAATGACGTAAATGTAAACACTAGAGGGCAAGTTCGTACCGCGATCCATTTACATTGCTAAAACTTAATGAGTCAGAAATACAAACTAATTATTACTTAACCTAAAGCATTTAACATTCAACACAACCAAACAAATAAGTAACTGGTGGCTGGATAAACACATATTTTTTTAAAATATAATTTTAGTACACACATGCAGTGTAAACTGTCTCAAGTTTCAACCAATGAACTTAAAGATTAGTATTCCTTATGCTTTTCAACGATTTGTTTTTTTGTAATATAGTATAGTAACATAGATTAAATAATTAAGATAGATACGTACAAATTTAACGTACAAATTTCGTTTCATAGAAAAGTGGTAGTGCCGGTCGTGAGAGCTTGCATTTATTTTCGGCATTAAATAAAAATAAAGGTTGACTGAAATTGAAAACATGAAACCGAAATCAAAACATATTAGACAATTTCCAGAAATAAAAATTTATAATATGGTATAACGCTATGATTCAAAATTGTTATTCTTGTATCTGATAGATTCTTATATTCCCTTCAATTTTCGTTTCGGGAAATTTTTCGATAAAATGAACCGTTTCCAATTTATTAAAGATTTTTCCCAAAAAGTACTAATATTCAAGATGGCGGACAATTTTTGTCGACGACTCAACGATCACACAAATGGGGACTTTTTGTTAAATAGGGTCAGTAACACTTTTGATAGTCGCAGCTTTATAAAAACTTTAACATTTTGAATATTGTAGATTTAATAACTACACCGAATTATAAGTTTCTTTTGATGAACCAAAATGGTAAAAGCAATTTGGAGAAACTTAAATTTGCAGCGAAATCAGTGCTTGCAGAATCTAATTGCATTTAATTTTAGTTTTCAGTGTTTTTGATTGAAACATAGCCATATGGCAAAGTTTGAGCGCAATGAACAAGGATATTTCTTTTGATAACTTTTAATATTTTAATTCTCTCTATGCTTGGTGAGTGTAAACACCACATAAGTTAAAATATATGAAACCGTTTTGTTTTTAATATCACAAGTATAAGAGTTACGTTTCGGGCCTTGGGAGCGGTGTTCTTAAAAACCACTTTCAAAAACCTCGTAACAATTTATTTGATTTATACAGAAGTCTTGTTTAAAATACTCTAAGTTGAAAAATAATTACTAATTGAACTATTATGAGTAGCCTAAGCAAACTGCAATGTTAAAGCTGAAATACTTTGACTGACTGACTGGTTTTTGGGCTCCCGGGGTATTTATGTTGTCCCTACCCCTCACATGTCTGTGGTAACTTACAGAGCTCATGTCTGCTTATTTCTTAATACTACTCGTAGTACATTGTAACAATCTTTCTAAGTAATCACGGTTCTTAACCGTTTGTGACCTGCCACCTGCAGTATCACTATATTCTGGAATGCAATGTATTGCATCCATTCTCATAACTGTTAATAACCTTTTTATATTTATCCTTGAATTACATTGTTGTACTTGACTTAATAATTTCTTAATGATTTCTAATAATTTCCTATTAGATTCTATTTTATAATACATATAAAGATTGGAAGATACATAACTTTTCCCGACGTAAATGAAAAATTACGGTTTTTTTTCTTAATCTTTAAAATTCAGCAATTTCATGGTTTACAATTCATTGTCCCTAAGGGTATATTTGTTTCTTTATTTACCGTTGTGTCCTTAAATCTAAAACTGTTTTCTTTATTCCTATATCTGAGATACATTTTGTAAAAAAATACATATATAATTAGAAAAATTAGTAAAATGATTAATACAATTGTCCAAACGCTTATATTGTCATAGTGTAACTTGGGCACTTTTAATTTACTTAAGTGTTCTTTATAGTTTTCCATTAGTTTCATGGCGTTGTTAAGGTCATCTATGTCTAGATGTTTTAGTTGCATGGGTTTCTGGATTATTTCTTCATCTTCGGTTTGTGTTATCTTGAATTGTAGTTCTGGCAAATTTGCGGGTTTCTTGGTTGCAATAGGATCTTGATAAACTCTGATTATTTCGTTTTTCAGTTTTAAATGACAATCTTCTTTAAGGGTGATTAATTTGCTTTCGGTTAGTGCTAGATTGTTTTCGTTTCGATTGCAGTGGATGATTGCCATTGCTTCTGTTGGAAAAATGGCAATCGATTTGTTTTCTGTAACTTTTTGAATCTTCATGTTGGTGATTTGTACGGGTTTGGCTTCACAGTTTTCATAATGATTTGAAAATTTTAATAATTGTACATCGCAAAGGCTGTCTTCTTGGATAGTTGTTGTTGTCAACGATTGTCATAAATATTGATTTGGTGTTACTTCGGTACATTTTTCATTTAAGGATAGGAATTTGGTTTTGGGTATGATAACTTGATACATGCTAGTAATTTTCATTGGAAAAGCAAATAAATGATAATAATTATAATTGTTACTTTTTACTATTGGAATTTCCATTAAAAATGTTTTGTCGTTATTCTTCACATAGCCTTTTGTAACGTATTTTTTTCTTGTTACGCTTCCTTCTTTAATATAAAATAAATCAGCAATAATATAAAATATATAATTTATAAATTTCCGTTCGGTAACAAATTAATACATAAAATTAATAATAGCATATAGATTCCTTTACCTTTATGGTCTAAGATTCGATACTAAGCTTTGTCGAGTTGTCAATTTCTCACTTCTTTATCAGCGTTCGAACGGGTAGGCTGCTCGGCAGGATGGTGAAGTCAAGATGGTCGTGTCTAAACACGTGGCTTCTAACACGGTAAGAAAAAATATGAATAATTGATTGATTCTTGGTGTCTGGAGGTCGAACCTAGCAGCTGTAGCGTGAGGATGTTTTTGTATAAGTTCCACCTAGAGCGGTTCAGTTGATCCCTGCAGGCCTAAGGAGATGGAAGCTCCCCTTACATCATTAATACAGTTGGTATAAATTAATTAAATAAATTATATTAATATTATTCCTCTTAGTGCAATATCATATAAGGCAATTTCATATATGTTTCATATAAGCGGAAGTTAGTTACGTTAAATAATGGTTATATTCATAAGAACTTTGGTAATTCCAGTAATAATTTTGTAAGTATTCACATGCTATCTGTTGGTGCGTCGCAGATAATCGATGGTTATGGAAAATTCCGATAGCTGAGGTCAAAGTCCTATTTCTTTCGTTCAGAGCAGTATTACAACACGTAAGTGTTCCTTAGGATTTAATCACTTTGAATATTAATTAAGCTGCAATAAGAAAATAGTACATTAAAAATTTTGTAACGTAAAAAGCTTTTAAGGAAAGAAAGAATTAAATAACAAATATATTGTTTGTCAGAATGTTTGCACATGCACACAAAGTTTACATTTAAAAAGTTGTGAATGACATTTTATGTCAGATATAAAGTACATAGATTCAGTTGTCCTATTTAGACCTCACATGTCGTCTTACGTTAATTTAAAGTATGTTTAAATATCTTGAGGTCATGAACATTCATTTTTAATCGACATGTGGAATTCGCGTAATAACTGTTAAGTAAAAGTAACTTAGGGTAACTACATACTATTTTATCAGCACTTAGGTAATTAAATTTCACTGTGAAGGTCGAAGAAGTACTTCTATGGCTTGAAAAAAAATATGTAATATGAATAATTAAGAAAACTCAAATCAGTACATTTAAATTTTGTAGAAAGATTCATACAGAGATCTTTATATTATCGAATACAATTCTTTACTAGTATATTTCTGTCCCATAAAAATTATTAATTGAAAATATTATAGAAATACGAATTGAAAATATTATAGTAACACGAATCCAGAAATTTATTCAAATAGAATCTATTTTGTTTTTGAATGACTTTTTATTATTTAAAAATTCAAGTAAAAATTACAAGTCATCCCTGATCAGAAGTTGTGTGTAATGAAAACAAACTCCCTGGGTGTATATTTTAAAAACCTAAATTCTATTATTTTATTTTTGGCAAATATTTTTGAGGACACAAATGGTGTCCATGTTGTACCTTTGTTTGTTCACAGGTCAAGCCGAGACATCTGTATGACATCTGGTGTTTGAGGTTTTGGTAAGTGTGTTTAAAAGAGTGAAATTCAGGTTTTATGGCTATGTTAGTGGTGTTGACATAAGGTTTCCGCATTCCCCTAATACAAGCACAGTTAAATTTTGGTGGCTGTTGTATTGAAAAATACGGTGGCGCTCATTAAATATATTTTTGGTCTTTTGACAACCCATGACCCAAGCTCATGATCTACCCAGAGCTAACACTCGACTAGCCGTTTATGTCTTAAGAGTTTTTCTTTTTCTCAAGCCATTTTCCATCCAACTTTACCTCGGGCTTGCATTAATAATAAAAAATTCTCGACCTTGTGATATCAGGTTAGGGTTTAGGAAATTTAAAGGTGTAATTTATTAGCTGATAGTCACGAGGATAAATAAACTTAATAAAAAACAAGTTTAAGAAATAAAATTTTTTATTACACTTTTACTATAGCTATTTTTTCAAATATAAGAATGTTCGATTCTACTTCATCAACGGGTAATTTACTATTAGATATAAATGATCCAATTCTTAATAATTCCTTTAATAGGTCACTTGGTTCAATGATACTAGAGTGTAATGTATTCAATTCTGCAAATGCTACTGCGTTTTCTAATCCGGCTAAAATTTGTTGAATTAAGGTAAGGGTTGATATTATTTGAGTGTATATTGTATTAAATCTAATTAAATCTCGCAATCTTAACATGGTGGTTTGCATGGTTGTTTCAAGGGTTTGTATTCTGTTGGCTATACTATCTTGGTTTCTTACTAGTTTTCTTAATGTTTCGTTAAATTTTATAGTAGTTGATTGGGTTAGAGATATTTGGTCGCTAATAATGGTTTTTATATCGTTTTGAATTTCAATTAACTGCTGTATTGCGTTGTGATAACGTTCTGCGTTTTGGTTATCCAAATTGCCTGTGATAGCTTTTATTATGTTGCCTAATCCGTTAATTAATCCTCTTTTTCGTCTTGAAGTTTGTTCTGTGAGTATTAATCTGTTAAATTTATCTTCTATGTTTTTTTAAATACTCTCTATTATGCTGTTATAATTCATCATTTCTATTGCGTATTCCTTTCCGAATTTGGCTGTGTCCATTGATTCTTTTAATCGGAAATAATTATCTTTGATTGTTTGAAATTTTTGTTTTAGTTCCGTTAAATTGAATTTCTGTGCGAATGTCCAGTAGTCTATTGTATTTTGCATACTTCCCAATTTTATTGGTAGTATACCGGAGTTGTTTTTAATATCTTCAATTAATATATTGTTGTCCGTTCTACCTGGGTGGAGGTTGACGGTAAGGGCGATGATTGTCCATCTAAAATTAAAGGGCGTCTTAAGTTTTTCAAGTGAATGTATTTTATTATCTTGCCGTTATCTACTACGGCTATATTTTTGTCCGATAATCTCTTAATTTTAAATGGGCCTAAATAGTTCTCTCTCTACAAAATCTAAATAATGTTTTTTATGGTTAGGGGGCTAATTAGTGTTTTTGAGGATCCGGAATCGATTAATAATTTAAGGTTTGCGTGGGGTATTTCGATATATGGTAGTACTAGGTGATTAATATTATTTAAATTTATTGGGTTTGGTCGTTTATAAATCGGTCTATCTGAAAATTTGAGCACGCATTTTCTTCGTCGTCCTCCTCTTAGTTCGTAATTGTCCGAATGGTTTGATTCATCGTTCGTACTTGGGTGAATGTAATTATTCTGGTCATTGTCGAATTTTTCTACTTTTTGGTGAAATAGTTCTTCTGAAATAAAATTTCGTTTTTGATTCTGACTTGGTCGGATGTGCGTCATTTTTGCAATTTGTCTGGTGTTACCAGATGAGATATCCATAGGTGTTGGTTAATAATAACTGTTAGGGTTGTTATTGTTATTTGTCATTGGTGTATTTCTAATAGGGTTCGCACTAAATGCTGGTCTTTGTTGGTTCATATTTTGATTAATTCTGGATGTGAAGACGAGTTTTGTAAAATTTGAGTTGAACGTTAGTCTGGGAAACTGTTTGAATTGATTATTAAAATTTGTGTTATTAAAATTTGGGTTGTTACCTTGCGATCGGTTCGTTTTGAATTAAATGGAGTGAATTTTGGTTGGTTGGTGGTTTGTCTCGCGGCTTGTATGGTTTTTATTGGTAAATAACTTTTATTCGCGTTGGGGTTATATAGTCTGTTTCGATAGTACATTACGTTTTCTTCTTCTTTTATCATATTCATGGTTTCTTCTAAATTTTGGGCATGTTGGAATCTTATTTTACCTGATAGTCGTTTTGGTAGTGCATTTATGTAGGTGTCCAGTGCCATTTTGTCATACATTTTTGTCTTTAAAAGTCGGATATTTTGGTGGTGTTCTTCGATTTTTAATTTTGTTAAGATTAAACTTCTTACATTTTGGCATTGCATTCCGAATTGGTAGATGATTGATTATTTTCCATTCTAAGGTTTATTAGATTACGTATTAGGCATTTTACGTTACGTTGATCGCCAAAATATGCAATTAATATGCGGTTAAAGGTTGGCTAGCGCTAGCGCCCGTCCGGTCAGTTTACTTATTACCAGGCATAAAAGTAATATATTTCCTTCTTTGTCTCCGGGTTTGTAGAATGTTTTCAAAAATATTTCACACGCTGTAATGGAATTCGCTAGCAATGCTTGATCACCGTTAAAGGTGGGGATAGTTTTGAGATAAATCTTCGTATCTGAACTCATGATTGTTAAGGGTTGTTTTAATAATTAATAGTTACCTTCGATTTTAATTAATTTCAAATTTTTGTAAAAATTGAGATTTATTTCGCGGTTTGTATTATTACTTTTTTGTTTGGTTTTTTGATTTTTGGTTTGAAGTATGTTGGGTATTTATTATTTTTAGTTTGAGTTGTTTTAGATTATTTAAAGAATCGAGTTACTTGCATGTGTACTTAGTTATACGGTGCTGTAATTTAAATTGAGGGATTTATGCTCCGTAATGTCTGGTTGATTGCCGTAGACTTGAATTCGTTTATTTATACTTCACAAATGTTAAGTTGTCTCGGGTTTTAGTTGTCTGAAAGGTTTTTATATGTGGATTAATATTCTTGTAATAATTTGCGTTGTACGTTTTGTTGCGCCAGTTATGATTTTAATTTATTTCTGTCCTGCAATTAATTCGTTCCGCTTTAATTGTCTCTTCTCCGTGGGTGTTGTAATTGATAAGTGTATAAAATGTTTCTCTATAATTGTATTGTCTAGCTACCTTGAATGTTAAATATAAAGTTGCACGTTTTCAGTCAATTACGTTGTTATAATATTTGCATCAAAGTCCTCTTCTATAATTAATGCAATAAGTTGTTTTAATTACAAGGTTTTTAGTCTACTGGAGATGTAGTTCCAGTCTCTGTGAATAGTTTTAAATAATTTGCGTAATGCTTTTGTATAATTAGATATCCTCGTCCTGAAAATATGCAATTATACTTATGAGGTTGTGGATGGTTTTTCTGAAAGGTTTTGTTTTCATTCTGTGATAAATTAAATACGCGTTTCTACAATTATATACCTTGCTAATTGCTAAAGTATTTAATCATAAAATGTTACGTTTAAATGAATCTTTCAGTAGTTGCTTCGCTATAATTAGATATTCGTACTGAAATAACTTCGTATTCAATATGAGAGTTTTCGGTCGTAACTTATATGCTTTGTTTTCAATTTGTAATGGTTTAATGGTTTAGTTTAATAATAATAATTACAAGATGTTTCTATACTTTATAGAAGTGCGATGAAGGTTACGTTTGAAATAATCCCTTCTTTAATTAGTTGCGTTTTATACATTAGCTTTCGGTATTAAATCTTCTGTACATAAAATTTCAAATTAAGTACGTCCTATTTTTGGTATTTTAAAATTGTTTTTGTTTTATTTCAATAGTTCGACGTCAGTTACGTTTTGGTTTGTTTAATAATTGTAATAGCTGTACTAATAGTTGCGTAAAAATTCTCTTGCTTTAAAAATAATCTTTTGTATTTGGAAATAATTTCCCTTACTATATAAGTAAATTATTTTCATTAAATGGCATAAATTGCAATCAATAAAAATAAAAAATTTTGTACATACATAAAATAATAAAATAAAAAAAAATTCTATTACTAGCGAATATCAATAAATTTGTCAAAAATCAATTGGTTTTAAGGAAAACAAACTTACATTAGTTTCGTCTTCGCTTTCATGGACTGTCGATTTTGTACTTCGTCTA
Organism: Platerodrilus igneus; assembly: GCA_036346225.1. Lineage (NCBI taxonomy): Eukaryota > Metazoa > Arthropoda > Insecta > Coleoptera > Lycidae > Platerodrilus > Platerodrilus igneus. The sequence continues at coordinate 573,941 of JARFIW010001148.1, forward strand.
CGTTGGTTTGGTTTGAATTCGATTCATGCTTGTATCTCTTCCAAGGTTTGTTTACCTGGATTCGGTCGATGCTTGTACCTCTTCCAACTTCGTTTGAGTTCTTCCAGAATTAGGAATTGAAACTCTTGGTCACCAGTCTTCCGATTTTTGGATTCGCAGTGCCCTTCTGGATCCTCCTGCTGCGCCTGTTACGTTTTGGCCCTTGCGAGCGGTGTTTTTAAAAACTACTTCCAAAAACTTCGTAACAATTTATTTGATTTATACAGAAGTTAAAGTGGAATTTTGACAATCTTGTTTAAAGTACTCTAAGTCGAAAAATAATTGCTAATTAAACTATTATGAGTAGTCTAAGCAAATTGTAATGTTAAAGCTGAAATACTTTGACTGACTGACTGGTCTTAGGCCTCCCAAGGTATTTATGTTGTCCCTATCCCTCACAATTCTGTGGGAATTTGCAGAGCTCATGTCCGCTTATTTCTTAATATTATTCATTATACAATGTGCAATCTTACATTCTAGGTAATCACAGTTCTTAACCGTCTGTGACCTGCCACCTGCAGTATTACTACCGTCTGGAATAAAATGTATTGCATCCGTTCTCATAACTGTCAATAACCTTTATTTAATTATCCTTGAATTACAGTGTTGCACTTGACTTAATAATTTCTTAATGATTTTTAATAATCTCCTATTAGATTCTATTTTATAATACATATAAAGATTGGGGGATACATAACTAACGCAGTAAAAGAAATTTTCAATAATTTAATGCTTCAGTGCGATTTGTCTTGAGCTTGAATATGGTGCAAACTAAACTATGTAGCATATATTTTTTACTATTAACTGTAGCGGCTTTAAGGATTTATATCGTTCGGATTAAATTTTGAAACTACAAAGTGCTTGTATGAATATAGATTTTAGTAACGCAATGGTCTCAGTGAGACATCCAATTTAGCACAAATCGAATTGTATTTGTTAATAGATAAGCTTTGCTTTATTAAATTTACAATTGGGCGTTTTTAATGGTCTAACTAATAAGCTAATGCCCACTACCTTCTTATATTTAGTGGGATTAGTATTTCAAAGGGACTCATTTTACAGAAAACTATTTTTAAAACTCGCCTTAGTGATTACAGATTCTTGTAAATTGATTATGTAATTTAAATAATTCAAATCATTTTAACTTGTCATTGACATTAAGGATATTCCGCAATAAACATATATTCAACGTAAATGGTAATTTGCTTTGAAATTGTTTGTTTATTTCAAATTTTTATTAATATGTTAACAGGTCAAAGTTCTCGCGATAAATTTTCATTTACTTATGTTTGCCGTATTTTTTACACAACTATCTTCTACGTTTTCTTTTCTAAAATGGTACCACCTTTTTATATGAATCCATATCGTACTGAATTTATGGCTTATAAATGAGACATTTTTTATATACAACTTTGAAAAATGCCATATCAACCGATTGATTGGAAATAAGAAATTACTAGTAAATTCAGATCTACTCACACCACATGACGTTAACAATGAAATACTAGAAGCTTGGCATATCCTATTTGGCTAATTTTGCTTCAGAAATCTAAATTTCTTAAAATATTTATTGTAAAGTCAGTGATGTCATAACCAACCTAATTAAAAGATTGCCTGCAGTTATTCTGACATGCTTGTTTCTCGCTGTTACGCCATAAAATAATTGGGAATTATTTTTATTAAATTACGCTACGATCAAAATTTTTACACAAATTTGTGTATTTCAAAATATTCTCAAACCTTTTCTACTACAATAGTATTATATGTTGTACAATGCAAATTGATTTTAGTAGTGCAATATTAGTTCATCATCATCATCATCATCATTTTGTTTTCGACCTTACTTAGGGTCGGTTTGACGCAGCTCTAACTTTTTTTCCATTCTGTGCTAATCCAAAAAGTTCTACGTACCCTACACAATTTACATTTCTAATAATTTGACTAATATAGCTTGGTCTAGGTCTTCCTATACTCTTCTATCTTTTTTTATCTACCTGGCTCTAAATAGATATTAGCAACCTGATGGTTGTTAAAAAACTCCAACATGTTTACATGATTCCCATTTATAAGGAAATGAAATATTACCTGATTATCCCTTCCAAAAAAGGAAAAGTGTTAAGTTATATGTTATGGTAAGGCTTAAACAACGAATCGCTACCAACATGCCACACCGCTAACTATTTGTGAGTTATGTCATGGTGACATTTAGTTAACTGATTTTTTTTTTTTGTATTGGTCTCGAACTTACTTAAGGTCGGTTTGACGCATCTCTAAATTCTTTTCTATTCTGAGCTAGTCCAAAAAGGTCTGCATACCCTTCACAACCTAAATCTCTAATAATTTGACTAATATAGCTTTGTCTAGACTTTCCTACTTGGTTTTTATTCGGTAGTCTATAATCTACGACCTTACTAAATAGTCGCTCATGTCTTAACTGGTGCCCTATCATTCTATCTCTCCTGATCTTTAATTGTTTCCACATACAGGGTTTCTCACATATCCGTCTATAAACTTCCTCATTTGTTACTTTATCTGCCCAACTAATCTTAAACATTCTCCTATAACACCAATTTTCAAAAACTTCTACCTTTTTTTATCTACCTCTTTAATTGTCCAAGTCTCACTACCGTATAATAGAACGCTCCATACGTACGACTTTACGAATTTTTTTCTATTATCCAAAGTAATACTATTAGCTATTAGTAAGTCTTCCTGTTTTAAAAACATTTTTTAGCTTGAGCTATTCTAACTACTATATCCCTTCTGCTACGTCCGTCTTTTGTAATTATCCTACCTAAATAGCAAAATTCATCACTTCCTCTAGCTCGGCATTACCTATTTTTATTTTGGTTTAGAACTAGGCTGTAACTCACTTGTCATTATTTTTGTCTTTCCAGAGTTAATTCCCATACTATAGTTACTCTATAGTATCACATCTAAAATATTTTAAAACTCTCTTAACTCTTTTCTAGACTCTGCTATAATGGCTATATCATCTACAAAACGTAACATGTCTATTTTCTGTCTTTGTACACTAATACCTATCTCTTTTCTCTCTCTAGCTAAGTTTAAAGCTTTCTCAATATAAACATTAAAAATCAAGGGAGATAGTATGCAGCCCTGCCTAACACCATTTCTAATCTTAGCTTCCTTTTCTATTTCATCAAATCTAATTACTACGCTTTGGTTTTTATATAGACAGTAAATAATTTTTCTATCCCTATGAGAGATTCCTATTTTTTGCAAAATCCCGAACATAACGATCCAATTAACCCTATCAAATGCTTTTTCTAAATCTACAAACACGAAATGAGTCTTTTTATTTTTTTGTAACCTTTTTTCGATAATTACCCTAATCATTAGTATCGGTTCTCTAGTCGCTCTATCTTTACGAAAACCATATTGGTCTTTGCCTATATAATTCTCAGCGATATTAGTTAATAAGATGAAATTATTACTTAGGCTTATTACAAAATATAAATGATCATTTCAAATAGAGTTAATAATGTAAAGATGGAAAGTATGTGGTCTCAGTCAGTATTCGAATCGGTCACCTACCAATTTTGATTTAGACAAATTAAGTCACCAAGACTGGTATATTCAATTGGAAAGATCTAGAAATTAAATCACGTACACAATCATATAGTCGAGGCGCTAAGAGGATCGTCGTTTGCAAAATATGAGGGACCATTTTTGACATTGGAAATTAGTTTTCTAGTCCTGCAACAACTCTCGAAGAATCTGGTCCGTTTGGACTTTTCGGAATACTAATTTTATTAATGATGAACAGGAAACTTATAAATTTAAACAAACTTTTTGCATATTTGAAGATCCTTATTGGAGAGAATAAACAAAAACAACATACATATTGTATACGCACATATTACTCAGATTAAAAGTTTTTGCAAATACTGGTGTCACATTCGCACAATGTTATACACACAAATCCTCTTTTCTACAACTACAAGTATTAGTACGGCAAAGCGACTTACATTTGTATGGGCTGATCAAATCGGAAGGTACACAGTCTTTTATCGTTTGTTTTGAGTAGAAATGCGAATTTTTTAATTCATAACCCAAGTGTTCAAACTTTAGCGGTTCAAAAATTGATTTCTTTGCATTTCTTCATATATAAGCTTGATGTTCTCTGAATGTGCAACCGTAAAGTGTCAGATGTGCAAAATACTTTGGACAAATTAATTACAAAGCACAATGACTGTGTAATTGCTTTTCGTCGCAAATCATCTGCTGATGATGTTAATATGTAAGTGATGTAGGTGCAAGCTTTCTCTAGTTCATTGATTTTCTCGGGTAATATAATGTCACCACTACCAAGGCATGATAATGCTGATTGTACCCATTGTAAACGTGACAGATTGGGAGCCTTTATTTTAGAACCCATGCCGATTGTAGAGTCCACATCCTGTTAAAGCATGCATTGCCGGCAATATTTTGTTAACATTATTACCTTGCGATTTTGCAGCTAAGTGACAACCTAGGAGCCGAGCACACCCAGAAATGAATTCCTAGTAGCATTTGCTTGTAAAATAACATTAGAATTATTTATGTCTTTCATCATCATTAGGTCTTCAGTCCTAGAACTGGTTAGACGCGTACCATCATTGTTCCCTATTCTGAGCTAACCTACAGATTTCCCTGAAATATGCACAGTTTGCATCTATAACTGTCTGATCTAGGTCTACATCTACCTCTTTTTTCCTATCTCTGCTTGTAATATATCACATACTATTCCCCAAAAATGCCTTAGAACGTATTCCGCCCTACTATTTCTCTTTTTCCCCAGATATCCTTGTTCCCCTACTATTTCTGTAACTTATTTGTTATTATTTTTGTCTGTCCACGCTATCGTCCTCATACATCTGAAGCACAGCATTTCAAAAGGCTGCTACCGTTTTTCTGTCTGCGTTTCAGACTGCCCGTATTTCCTAGGCATACTGTGCTGTGCTACACACATATGCTTTCAACAATTTTCTTCTTATTCTATGTTTGTTGTCTTTCCTCATAGGCGCTGTTCTTTCTTGTTAGATGCAGTTTGATCACTTTCTATTGTTTTACAGTTACATGCCCTATTTCTCCGACCTTCAATGGTTGTGAAGGGAGGTAAGCAGCCTGTGGCTGCCAAGTTCCCCCTACACTTAACCATTTGGCGATTTAATATATTTTCCAATTTATCTTTTCGCACAGTCAACATTAGTTGCAGGTATTTCGCAACCAACAACTAGTTGTTTATACTAATCATCAGATTTATCTGCGCTTATTTTTCGTCATTAGGTTTGCCGTCTCAAAACTGGTTGGACACGCACCTGCACTTATTTATATTCTGAGCTAGCCTACATAGTTCCCTGAAATTCTCACACAGCATGTGTATTCAGCTCGTTCCTTTCTATTGTTTTCTAATTTTATACCCTATTTTACCGAGATTCAGTGAAGGAGGTTAAGCAACCTGTGGCTACCAAGATCCCCCAACACTTAGACATTTGCCGAAATAATGGTTTTCCAGTAAATCCTTTCACACACTTAACATTATTCGAGAATATTGCCCAACCAATTCTTGTAGTTACTTATAATAATCATCATGTTTAAGCACAGTTATCTTTTCGTCATTAGTTTATCCATCTTGGGATTGGTTGGATGCGTACCTCCATTGATTTCTATTCTGGGCTAGCCTACACATCTCCCTGAAACCTCTACTGCCTACATCTTTTACTATCTGTGTGCAGTAGTCTAATCTAGGTCTGCCTCTTCTTCTCTTTTTTCCTATCTCTGCTTCTAATATATTCCGCACTATTCCCTCATGCCGTAGTATGTGGCCTATCATCCTATCTCTCCTATTTTTTACCGTTTTCCACATATTTCTTTCGTCCCCTACCATTTTTAGTACCTCTTCGTTCTTAACTTTGTCTGTCCATGATATCTTCATCATACGCCTGTAGCACCACATTTCAAAGGCTTCTACCTTTTCTTGTCCGCTTCTCCTACTGTCCAGGCTTCACAGCCGTACAGTGCTGTGCTCCACACATATGTTTTAAGCAATCTTTTCCTTGTTTCTATGTTTGTGGTCTTTGAGCACAGTAGTTGCTTTTCTTGTTAAATGTAGCACGACCTTGTGCTAATCTTTGTTTTATATCTTTTGTGCTTTTCCCATCTTGCGTTATTTGGCTTCCTAGGTAGCAGAAATCCTTAACCTCTTGTAAGTTCGTGTTAGATACTTGTATTCTTGTTTTTGATTTATTTTCCCCACCTTTGCAAACTAGAACTTTAGTTTTAGTTTTGTTAATTTTCATACCGTATCTCTCCGTCAGAACCGTTTCCATTTCATTAAGAGCAGCTTCTAACTCTTCCTTGCTAGACGCTAATACCGCTATATCATCTGCAAATCTAAGCATATCAATTTTTGTCCCTGCATAGTAATTCCAAATGTCTTCCTGCATTTGACAGTATTCATTGCCTCTTCTATGTACAAGTTAAAGATCAATGGGGATAGGGCACATCCCTGTCTCACCCTTTCCTAATGTTTACTTCTCTACGTTCCTGCTCTAATTCTATTACTGCTGTTTGCTCTTTGTATAAGCTATGTACTATTCGTCTATCCCTATAACTCATTCCAATCTTTTGAGTATTTCAAACATTTTTTCCAATTTACATTGTCGAATGCTTTTTCCAGATCTACAAACCCTATATACATGCTTTCCCCTTTTCTATTGTTTTCTCCATTATCACTCTCAGAGCTAAAATAGCCTCCCGCGTTCCCCTGTTTCGCCTAAACCCAAATTGGTCTTCTCCTAGTATTTCTTCAGCTCGTTTTTCCATTCGTCTTTGCACAATTCTAGTTAATATTTTTGACACGTGTGCTGTCAAACTTATTGTACGAAAATTTTCACATCTATCCGCGCCTTTCTTTTTTGGTATAGTTACTATGATGCTACGTTTGAAATCTTTGGGTATCTCGCCTGTCTCATACATATAGCTTACAAGTTGGAAGAGACGTTCTGTTACTGCTTGTCCAGCGGCCTTTAGAGTTTCTGCTTGCACCTTATCTGTACCCGGCGCCTTACCATTTTTCAGACTCTTTAATGCTAATTCAAACTCGTCTCGAAGTATAGGATATCCCAAGTCATCATTTTCAATGTCTGATTCCTGTTCTAATGCAGTTAGTTCCTCTCCTGCATATAAATTCTCTATATATTCTTGCCATCTACTCACTTTCTCTACGTTTTCTATAATGACGTTTCCTTGTGCGTCCCTTATATTTTTACTATACGGTTTTATATCCCTAAAATTCATTCTAATTAATTTGTATGCTTCGTCTGCCTTTCCTATTTCCATCTTTGTTTGTACCTCTTTGCACTTTTCATCAATCCATTGTTCTTTAGCTTTCCTGCATTTTCGAATAATTTCCCATTTTATGGCTTTGTATCTTTGTTTTCCTGTTTCGTCTGATTTATTTTTGTATTTTCGTCTTTCTTCTATTAAATTCACGATATCCTTTGTTATCCATGGTTTCTTATTTTCTTTTTGTGTATACCCCAGAATATCTCTGGCCGCCATGTCTAGGCTGGATTTAATGTTATTCCATTCTGTTTCTACTTCCTTAGTTTCAGATATTTTCCCGATATCATTCAGCAATTCATTTGACTTTTTTTCGAATCTTACTTGAATATCTTTATCTTTTAGTTTCTCTAAGTCCAAGTGCCTTTTTCCGTTCCTTTTTTTCAGATTTTTAAATTTAAGCGCGGCCTTCATAATTACGATGTTGTGGTCAGTATCTATATCTGCTTCTGGGTAGCTTCTACAGTCTTTTACTTGATTCCTAAACCGTTGTCTAACAAGAATGTAATCTATTTGATATCTTCCTATATCTCCTGGCATCTTCCACGTATATCGTCTTCTAGCATGATGTTGAAATAATGTGTTTGTGATGATTAAATTGTTCTTGTCGCAAAATTCTACCAGCCTATTTCCCTGTCGTTTCTCGTACCTAAACCAAATAAACCTACTACCGCTCCTTCCCTACCCTCACCTACCACGGCATTAAAATCCCCCGTAATTATTAAATTTTCATGTCCTTTTACGTATCTTAATATGTCTTCGATATCTTTGTAGATGGCTTCTACCTCTTCGTCACTGTAGCTAGAGGTGGGCATGTATACTTGTATTATTACTGTGTTTACCGGTTTAGATTCTAATCTAACCATGAGTACTCTTTCGTTCTTTTGTAAGTAATTTTCTACACAGTATCCTATCTTTTCCGCATAACTATCCCCACACCCAAATTTCCTTCCTCTGCTCCTGTATGAATTACCCTGAAGTCTCCACTCCAAAAATCCCCCGCCTCTGGCCACCGAACTTCGCTGATCCCTACTATGTCTAGTGATAACCTATTCATTTCGATTTTTAGGTTCTCTAGCTTACCTACTTGCTTCATACTTCTAACATTCCACGCTCCGACTCGCAGAATGTTCCCTACTCTTATTTTTAACTTTCCGATCGCATCCTCCGAAGTAGTCCCCTCCCGGAGATCCGAATGGGGACTATTTTAACTCGGAATCTTTTACCCCAGAGAATGCCATCATGTTTGTATTAATTTAAGTACGCTGTGTACTTGGGAGATTAATGTGGTGGTTTCCCGTTGCCTTCCACATCGCGGTTGTGTGTCTTAGACTGCCATACCGACCCCTATGGTCTCTGCCAATCTAAGTACCGAAAGAGCCGCTGCCCTCTTTCGGGGACCTGTCTTAGTCTGGTTCCTCACTAACGACCCTACTACTTTGGTTGGACCTGTAGTTTGGCTCTTTAGCTCATTAGAACACGCAAGCCATTTCACCTGTTCTAGTAATTTAGAACTTCGGCAAGGTGCAGGTCCATTCGAAATGGATTTATGTCTTTAACAGAATAAAACTTATGACTAAATAATCTACTATAGGATTTTAAATGATTTGATTTCAAGTCAGTAATTTCGCTTTTTTTTTAATTACAGAATTTGTAGCATTGAGTTGGATCTTAGAAGCCACCAGCAATATACAGTGCATTTTAGGCACACAAATGACAATTTTCACAAAGAAATTTTAAAAGTTTTTGTTTATTTTCAATAGTACCAAAGAAACTTTTACTGTTCTTCAGAATTTTCGTGTCCGGGCCTAGTACAACTACGTTTTCTCCTATTGTATCCTTATAACGCAATTTAGTTTCTAAAAATTTAATAGATATACATAAACATATACATATACAACATGAATTTGCACAACTGACTGATGTGAAAAACTAAGTAGCTTTATTGAAAAATATTTTTCCAAAATCACCAAACGTACTTTGTAAATCTAAAGTGTGAACCAGCAGCATACCATCAATAAGATGTATTACAGGATTATTTGTATTCGATATACTGCCTAAGTTGAATTCACTTTTACGGTTATGCTGCCTTTCAATTTCGTTTATCAAAGAAGATTTTGCACATCAATAAAAACCTTCTCTGATAAAAAGATATTTAGGGTAATTTAGTAATTCAAATGTTGACAATCTGCGTAAATCAGATCGTCTCTGAGTAGCTAATAAAAACTTTTGGTGAATGTGAAGAACTTTCTTCGATTCATCTAATTTTGTTCCAGGTATAGAATTGGACGTTTTCTTTGTTTGTTTATAATGATAAAAAACTTGTTTTATTCAATCGAAAACTTTTTCGCTTTTTTCAATTAAACGTCCTTTTTCAAAATCCTCTATCAATACTTCAATTTTTGTCTAAATTTAGGATACAGTGGGATATGTTATAAACGGCAGTATCATATAAGGATTTTTTTATACTTTGGGGACGGGTCTCAATGATGTCCTACATATAATAGATATTTTGAATACACTTTATGTACAAATATTTCTGCGTAGCTTACCTGGATTAATCGTGCCTCACAAATTGAGTGTCATAAATTCTCGAAATTTATCTCGGCTGCTCTACTAAAAATGTAATTCAAACTCCACTGTTGGGACACCATAAATCCTGCGAATTTACCTGGGAAGCTGGAAATACAACTTTACCTAACTGCCACTGTGCTGCAATCTGAAAAATACTCTCCTACTATTCTATCCAAGAAACTCCACTACAAAAATTCATTACATCCTATTTACACAAAAAATCCTTCATCCAAAACTTTTCCTCGTTTAGGATACAATTTGTTTTCAAAATATTGTTCGAGAAAATTTTACTCATCGTACAAATACACTATATAAAGCGAGCGGGCTTAACCTTATACCTGACTTTAACCCGTGGCTTAATATGAGCTCACAGTAAAACCCTTTTAAACATTTGTGCAAAATTTTCCTACAGAAATTACCAGAAGTCCCCTTTACTTTGTGAATACACAACCTTTACACAATTAAGTAAAATAATCATCCCTATATAAACATAGTTCAATTAATTCATTATAAAGTTCAATAATAAATTCTTTAGTCCATGGAATTTATAAAATACACGCATAAAGCACAAAGGGTCAAAACATATCAAATAAACTGAAAAACAATGTTTTCATAAAATTCAGTTACCTGGAAAACATCACACCGCATGTATCTGCAATCTACTATCGACGATGTTGCCCTCGACTATGACTTTCTGTTATGGAATCGCTCCCAAGTTGAGTCACACTATCCTTGTCTGCACGTAGCTATCCAAATCTCTCCAATTAAAATCGGTAGCACATCCAAACCACCCAAACTCCTCTACTGGTCCATCCACCATCATTAAACCACTACTCGATGCATATACAATCTCCAATCCAGCTTAGGACTCCTTTCAAATCCCAACAACTAAAGTAAACTGAAGTCTGTACGTACATATATTCTATTAAGCCTATCTTTTGTTTTATAAACGTACTTCATAATTTCTAAACTGCAAGTACTACAGCACACCGACTTGTGTGTGTAGTTATAAATTAAAACTTTTTAAAAGCACTGACAATATACTAACAATAATGTTGACTACTATTTATATTTGCGTCGATGACAAGCGAAGAAAAAAGGAGAGCTTCGCCTCCTACAGCTGTTTATATAGACCAAAAATACCCCCATATCATTTCACTTTTTCACAATTTACCACCCCACATAACTAGCCTTCTTGGTAAATTTTTCAACCGTTGCAACATTTTCCAAAGCAAATTCTTAACCGAAACCAAAATTCTCAAAACACCCGAGTTAACCTTCAGTATTTCCTCGTATTTTCATAAGCAAACATCAACCGTCTTTAAACTTTCGAAATTTTGATACTCGAAAACACAAAACTACTGCGAAAACAACTTTCAACCGTCCAACGGATACTTTAATTCTTTGAATTTAACCTCAACTCACTTCAAATTCTAAGTTAATGCACGCCCCTCATGTGTGACCTGTTAACCTCATCGCTCTCCTTCTTACATCTCATACATCTTATACTTCCTCCATCACATATGCCCTCTATTAATTTTAAACTGTCGCGCGTCTAACTTCTACTTCTGAAGTCCAATTAACTTTCTTCGTTTCTTAAATGCACGCTAAATCAGTCCTTGAAACAATTCACCACTTTTAAATAATATATACCTTACATCTGTCTTACTCTTACTAATACCCTATTTAATACGCTTTCCTCGTTCATCCTTAATAACTTGACTATAGCTTCCCTACCTTATTTTTTATCCCCCTTTAAATTGTTGTCTTATACAAACATTCTCCATCTCACTCCTGCCTATAGCCTCGAATCTATCCTTGTTTCCTATTTCTTTTCCAAGTCAAACCAACACCTAACAATTCCATCTTACTCTTTTGTATGCTAACAACAGTCTGTCCTTGTTTTATATCAATCCCTGTTTGTTTTAACGTCCACTTCTATTCGTAGAAAATATTATTATAAGCTTGTTTACAACGCTCCCCATCCTTGAAATAAATCGTTAATTTGAACGTGCTATAATACTGGCCTTCGTAACCGTCGAGTTTGTTTTCAAAACACTTTCATATACTCAGAAAATATCTCTTTCCACCAACCTCATGTTTTTAAGCTAAATTATCCCCTAGAAATGTATTTACACACGCTAAATATTACTGAATTAATGTTTCAACTTCCTTCGAATTATATCCTCAAAATTATTGATTTTTACGCTATAGTAAAAAGGACAACGCTTTTTAACTATTATACGTTGATTCTATTACAATTTAAGCTGGATTCTTATACAGTACACTAATGCTATTACCCTTATGATAAATGCGTAAAATTAATTGTTTCCTTACGCTAAAGTATAAATATTATGAAGGTCCTCGCGAATATTAGCAAAGCTGAAACTAAAGGACAATTAATTCTAAAATTCTTACTCTAAATTAATTAATTGTTACACTAGATTTTTAAGACCCATTTTAACCTTTTAATACGTAATATTTATACACGGCAGCCTACCCTAAATTGTCCAATAAATTATCTAATTAATCCACACCTACAAATTACATAATATTTATATAATGCTGTTATTTTTATTATATTAGGCCCACTATTAGGCATGTCATAAAATGTTGTGATATTTCTGCCAACGATAGTTCCTACGATAGGCTTCATAAAATGCTGTGTTATTCGTCCCACGATTGTGCGTACCATAAAATTTTGTTGTAAATTTTGCCCCTAATAATCAAGCACTTATGATGTGGAATGTTAAGTTATGGTTTTTGCCCCAACTAACTTATTCAATTAAATAAAGCAATTCTGCAGTACACAATATAATGATTAAATATTTACAACCTTTTTAAAATCTTCCCCTTTTTCAGAATATTTGCAGATACTAGATTTATGAAATTTAAACCCAGCAGAACAATCTTTTTGCTTATATTTAAGGATCTTTAAAACGTTCCAAGATGCCTATTACCTTTGTCATAAATTAATCAATGAACCTACTATGTTTTGTTGACTTACAGATAAAATGATAAATTTTGAATTAAAACAGTTTTCAATAAATTGTATCAATATTTCTAACCTGGAATGGTTCTGTAGTTTCTTCCTAGCTATGTCCAAATTGAGAGTCGAATTTGAAGTCGACATCAAAACCAAAATACAATCCAAATCGGTATTTGAATCCAATTTTAAAAATCGGTATGGGAACAACTTCGATGTAGCAGTAACAAAATAATCCAGTTTAAAATACCATTATTAAAATCTAGTTTGTATATTAGTAATAGAACATTTTCCACATCAGTAATAGAAGTGAGTAATAAAAGTCAGTAATAAAACATTTTCCATATCAGTAATAAAAGTTCTGTTTTATTAATTTTAGAAATGAATTTTTAATTAAGTCGTTATTACTTACGTCTATAATAGATCGGATTATGCGTTGCACAATTTGTACACTTTTCAAAATGATTTTACTTTAATTTTCTTTTCACTGGTTACGTACCTCTATCTGCTTTAATTGATTCATTCACGTGTTGGGACGACACCTTTGCCTTTTATCTTTGTGTACTTCGGGATTTTCACCAATTATTTAGTTCAAATATTCGGATGGATGCCTGACTTGTTACGTAATACTTTCACATATCTTGGTGTTATTTGACAAATTCCAACAATTTCTTTTTATTAAGTTACCTATTTAATGTTTGTTATTTGTTGTAATCTAAACCGAAATAATCTGGTGTTTGTTTATTTCCTAGTTAATATTGGATTTTTGAACAAATGTGATTCTTCATGTAACGTACGATTTTCTAATAATGCATAATTTAGATTGCGTATACGATGATATTTTTAACGCACTTGTTAAATATTTATAAAGCCAATTCATACAGGTTTCTCCTCGATTTAATTTTGATGCATTTTGTTGCAATTTCAAATCTTATCTTAACTTGTAAACTACTTTTGGATATTTCTATGTTATTATGCATTTAATCTCATGTATTTTTTATATACAGTGTGCTCTCAATTAACAATATTTATAGTGACCTATTTACTCTTATAATATCTGGAATTAGGTCCTTTTGTTAACTGGGAGTTGCTTTTATTTGTTCTACGACCACTGTGACTTAAGCTACCCCTAAACTACCGTATAATTATAGCACTAAATATATATAAAATATATATATATATATATATATATATATATATATATATATAGTTTCTATTATATGTAGGACATCATTGAGACCCGATCTCAAAGTATGAAAAAATCCTAAAATGATACGGCCGCTTATAACATTTCCCACTGTATCCTAAATTTAAACAAAAATAAAATTTCGATAGAATATTTGAAAGAAGGCGTTTAAAAGATAAAGACGAAAGCGTTTTCGATCGAATAAAACATGTTTTTTATCATTACCATACAAAAAAAACGTCTAATCTAAGACAAAAATGAAGTTTTGATAGAGGTTTGTATACTTTCAGGTTCTTCTGGCTTATTTAGTTATATTATAGATGGCGCCATAGGCATTCACTAAGGAATGAATGTTTCTCAACCAATTTATTAACGGTGTTCCCAAAGTATACACATAGCATACTCATATTTGCAACTACCCGGTTTCTCGTGTATTTAAATGACAAGGAGCGACGTGAGAAATGGTCTCCACAGTATGCATTTTACGAATGATTCAGGTGTATTAGTTTAAACGATATTATACTTTTTAGAATTAGGTTAATAATATTTATTGCCACTACCTATTTTGCAAGTATACTTCCCCAGATATGCTTAATTATTTATGGAGAAATTGATATTAATTTTCCGACATGGTAACGAAATAACAATAGCTTGTTGAATTCCGATTGGTAGGACGTTGTTTCTAGAGATCAGGGTACAATGTTATAATAACATTGTTGTCTCATACATTCACTAATTCTTTATCGACGTGTATTTCCTGGGAGCTTTGAGATCGTTAAACCGATTCATATATTTATGAATATTGGTCGTGGGTAGGTACAAAAATACGATGAATGTGCAATGTTGGAGACAAATTGGTCGCAATAGAAACTTGAACTGTTCAGATAAATGCATACAGAATCTTCCTTTTGTATTTTGTAGACAATACAATACCAGTCAAAATTTCAAATATATTTCTAACGTGTGTCTTTGGGATTGTTATAAATACCTAACATATACACATTAATTAAAGTTATACGTCCTTTTTCATCTTAATTTTAGTGGCTTAAGTATCCAAATTAAATGTTTTTTATAGCTAAATTCTCAAACAAATCAATCAGTTACAAATTGACAATTTATTTTACTTTCTATTACCAAGGAAACTATCATTTACAACTACTATTTTATTAATAATTTAGAACCGTCTTTAACACTCCCACTAGGTATGACAGTACTGGTGCTAGTCTGTTACATGCCAAAATTTGGCAATGTACATTCTTAAAGTTAGCTTTAATTTGTAAATAAATTCCCGCGGTTTTTTTTAATTATAAATGTCAATTTCCATTGTCTTGAGTCGCGCCTGCGCAGAGTGAACGGCGGGGGTGCGCGTAGTGTGATTAAGCTACGAGACCTGAAGCCAAGAACATCTATCTGTGTGTGTGTGTTTTCTCTCTTTGTAGACATGTAGGTTCCTTTATCTTTACCTTCGTGTTCCTCATACCTGGTTGTTCCTTATCGTTCTCCTACGAACGAGCATAGAGTTTAGAAGGACGAATTGGAAATTTGGAGTTAACATGGCGTGATGTGACCCACAGACCGTGATGAACCCTGGGATGTGGCTGCAATGTGCAATTTAAGTGAGTAAATAGTTTTTATTTACATTGTGAATGATAATTTGATCATTGCATCACCTTTAAAAGCGTTCGGTATTTGATACAAAATGGCGCGTAATTTGCCGCGTAATTATACGTTATATTAAACAATTGCGCAATAGTATAGCCAACGCGT
Source organism: Platerodrilus igneus (assembly GCA_036346225.1). Taxonomy (NCBI): domain Eukaryota; kingdom Metazoa; phylum Arthropoda; class Insecta; order Coleoptera; family Lycidae; genus Platerodrilus; species Platerodrilus igneus. Next base: position 589,843 of record JARFIW010001148.1, read on the forward strand.
AAAGCACAACAAGTCTTACCATCTTCATCTTTGTATACATCGAGAACTGCCAACATAGAAACCGGTTTTCCATATATTCCGGCAATACATTGAACAGTAGCTCTGCGTACGCGGCCATCTTTGCTTTTAATTACATTTAGAATTCTCCCCTGTTGCCAATAATTTCTAGGAGCACTCCTGTCGACCATCACTACTAAATCACCCCTTTCTATCGGTTTAACAGCTTTGTGCCATTTTGACCTGTGCATAATTTCAGGAAGGTATTCTTGAAACTAACGTTTCCATGATTTATTTGCGTATTGTTGCGCCGTCATCCAATTTTTTCTTAATAGAGATTGATCATCATCAAAGACTCCTATTGGTTTTAACCCGAGCAAGAAGTGGTTGGGTGTCAAAGCTTCGGCACTCTCATTCTCGATAGCTACGTAGGTTAATGGTCGACTATTGACAATGCTCTCTAGCTCTTTCAGCATGCTTCTAAAGAGTTCATCTGATGACAATCTGGTGGGTACAATGTACGTTAAGGTACGTTTTACAGATCTTACCAGCCACTCCCAACTTTCTCCCATATGTGGACAAGAAGGGGATTAAAATTCCATTTTGTTAGAGCTGTAGTGAATTTTTCCCCGAACTTTTTTGTATTTATTTGTTGTATGTAGCTCAGGCGGCTCCGTGGCGTAGTGGTATGTGTGTGACTACTACGCCCAAGGTCCCGGGTTCGAATCCCGACACGGTCCGCTTGAAAATTGTTAGGCGAGCATTTTTCACAAAAATACACCCTCGTTCGGATGAGAGGTAAAATGGAGGTCCCGTGTGTGAGTGTTGTCACGCACGTTAAAGATCCCTACCTTGCTTGGAACAACAAGGGTTCGGCAAAATTCAAAATTTTCCAGGTAACAAAAACTCGCTTCCTGGCCAATGTAGTACCTTCGGGTGGAGCATTGGATAAAATCATATGTAATGTATGTAGCTCAGGCGGCTCCGTGGCGTAGTGGTATGTGTGTGACTACTACGCCCAAGGTCCCGGGTTCGAATCCCGACACGGTCCGCTTGAAAAATGTTAGGCGAGCATTTGTCACAAAAATACACCCTCGTTCGGATGAGAGGTAAAATGGAGGTCCTGTGTGTGAGTGTTGTCACGCACGTTAAAGATCCCTACCTTGCTTGGAACAGCAAGGGTTCGGCAAAATTCAAAATTTTCCAGGTAACAAAAACTCGCTTCCTGGCCAGTGTAGTACCTTCGGGTGGAGCATTGGAAAATCACATGTAATGTATGTAGCTCAATAGCAGTGTTGTCAGTTATTATTCTTTTATTATAGCAATGCCTCGGAATTGCAATTTGATCTACACACGGTAGAAGTTGAACCCATCTCTGCCATTTTTCAAACTGTAGAAGTATTTTTACATAAATTATGAAATTAGCTATCAAACCCCGTGGATCGAATAAAGACATCACTACATTCAGCACTTCTCTTTTAGTTGGTATTTCGCCCCCACATAGAATCTTCATAATAGACTTGTTGTATTTCAAAGGAAACATGAAGGAGTCATTCTTGGTACACCACCATATTCCTAATACCTTTTCCTTGACATTTTTGTCCAAGTTCATACTTTTACTTTCATCTGTATGGTTATCAAGTAGCATCCTACTTACTTTCGGAGAATTTGATAACTAGTTTCGAATCCGTCCTGTTCATGTACATATTCTTCGAGGGCTAAATTAACCGCTTCTTCTTCAGTGTCCACACAATTCAAAAAATCATCAACGTAGTGGTTATTTATAATACCAACTACCGCTCTTGGAAACTTGTCTTTGAATTCTTTAGTGTTTTTGTTTTTAACATATTGTGCAGCTGCAGGTGAACATGTCGCCCAAAGGTCATTACGTTCATTATTTATACGTCTGGTTTCCTAGTGGTGTCACCATCGCGTCCCAGAAAACGTTGTGCGTATCGATCCATGCGGCGTATTCGAATCTGATGGAACATTCCTTTAATGTCACCAGTTATGGCTACACGGCGTTCTTCTGAATCTCAATAATATGCCTGGTAATGACGTAAGTTGATCTGGACTTTTAAGAAGAACATCATTTAAAAACACTCCATCCACTTTTGCAACAGCATCCCAAACGATACGAACTTTTCCTGGCTTCTTTTCATTTATTACAGGAAATATGGGTAAGTACCAACAATTGTATACTGGTATCTGTTACTCCTTTCGGGTCAATCTCTGCGCATATCTCTTCTCTACATAATAAGCAATTTGTTTTTTCAGATTTTGCGCTAAGTCAGGCTTTCTGCGCAGGTTTCCTTCTAAGCAATCTTTTCGTTAGGTGGTACCTATTGGGCCGTTGTACCGTATCATACTTCCAAAGTAAGCCGGTTTTAAACCGATTTCCACAGCATTTTGTGTTGATGCGCAAAGTGTTACAGACACATTATTCCTCGACAGATAGACATTTTTTATAATCTTTATTTTAGGTTACTATGTCTCCCAATATCAAGTGCTGTTTCAGTATTTGATCTATTAGATTTTCTCGAGTAAGCGTGCAGTCACACGTGTGGACGTTGTAGAACCCATTTGGCACAGTTTGTACAAACACAGTGTCATCTTGAGAGCCGTAAACAAACCACCCCAACCTGATTTTAGCAGCAATAAGTTGATTTGTGTTACCATCCTTAAATGTTAAGGCAATCCCCAACTTCCAATTATCCAAACTGATCAATATTTTTGGTGTCGCATTTTTATAGGATTCAATAGGAATGTCTTTCAGATACTTATACTTGTCTGCGAGGTCTTTAGAACACATTGACTCTACTGGCAGGTCCAGACACTTCACAGTGTGTGCATTGGATATATGATACCTATCAGCATTTTCATTAATACCCGATATGCTGAATGAAATTTTGATCGACTCCATTTCCATTTTGTGGGTGTTTCCAGTCCATTTTAGATACAGCGGTTCTGGGATTCCTTTCAGTCCCAATTCCTTAACAGATTCTTCTTCTATTACTGTTACAGAAGACCCATCATCGAGAAACGTGTGTGTTTTTATTTTTAAATGTTTTCCAAAAACACAAATTGATATTATTCTAAATAACACTCTTTGGGATCCCCTTTGGTGCGTATTATTGCTAGACACTTCCACGACGTTTTGTTTTGGTAGACCAACGGAGCTGTTCGGTTCCTCCTTGTTATCGTTGTGTAACAAACGGTGATGACCGAAAGTACATCCATTTTTTCTACACACATTTTGTTTTTTACATTTGTAATGGCTATGTCGGAAAAGGCACCTTCGGCACAAATGCTTTTCTCTTACGACTGTCTATTTCGCAGGATGATTCATACTCAAGAACCTATCACAAGAGCTTATTGTGTGGTTTTCACTTAGGCAAACACAAGTATTTGAGTTATGTTTCCATTAGGTTCACTAAATTTGTTTGCTCTTGTTGTTTTCGAGGTATCATCAAAGTGAGCATTAATGACTCCTTTGCCCTTTGCATACTTCTTTTCTTGGTTTTGCTGATACTGATAGAGGCATCCATTGTTCAACTAATTTCATTTAATGCTTGAGCCATTTGGAAAATCCATGTTAAGAAAGTCTTTAGGTTCACTTTTGACATTGTTTGTCTATAAATGGCCCAATTTAGCTTTATATTTAGTGGTAGTTTGTCAGTTAACTCCTGAATTAAAGCTGGATTAAACTGGTGATGTGTTAATCATGAAGCTTATATTGTACTACATAAATTTTGTATCGTTAGGGCGAATCTCATGTGTCCGCTTTATCTGCTTTAGGAGCTGGTTCTGTTCGTATTTTCTGTAATAGCGTATTGATTATCAATTCAGGCCGGCCAAACAGGATTAAAGGACAGTAACTCTTTGGATAGTATATGGCGAGCTGCTAATGCATTTGAATTAATGGAAGGTGATTCTGAAACTCTTGTACTATTCAAGATAACCTTCTGATTATTTGTATAAGAAGGCTTTCCTTTGTCAGTTTGTTCATAGGTATGTATACCATCCAACTGATGCGAGGAGCATTTGAATGCTTGGTGGAGTAGTTCAGCTTGTGCATTGCAAGCTGTGTAAAAGGTTGGCTCGAATTTATATTAAAATAATTTCACGTATTCTGTGTGTCTCGGAGATTTCCAGTGCGCAATAGGAATCGAACATCTGTGGGTCTCTATAAAGATTGGTAGAAATACATTATTAGTTGGTGTAATCTACCGCACAGCTGCTTGCAGCTTGCCGGATTTCATTCAATACTTAGATAGTATGCTTTCGTTTATTGTACCTCAATTTGAACACATAGTTATGGGTGATATAAATGAAGACCAGTTAACTGATAGTACCGTCATTAATTGTGTTGGTTCTTACAACATAAGCCAATTGGTTACGGAGAGGACACGGATAACTAATAATTCCCAGACACTTCTGGACGTAATTTTTACCAACAAAAGTGATTTGATTCTCCATACAGGTGTTATCGATCATGAAATATCTGATCACCGAGCTGTTTTCTGTACTATCAACTTAACTTATGTTCATCCGCGACCAATGTTTGTTACTTACAGAAACTTTCGCAACTTTTCTTTTGATGAATTCAATACCGATCTTATAAATATACAGTGGGATTTTCTATATAAACTCCATTGAACAGAAAATACAATACCTTACCGAAAACTTATCTCATCTCTTTGACCTTCATGCCCTGCTGACTACATCAAAGGTTACGAAACCATTTTCTCCGTGGTTAACTAACAATATTCGTTGTATGATGAAGACTCGCGACATAGCACTTTCTAAATATAAACGCACCAGGTGCATCACTGATTACAACTACTACAAAAGTTTACGCAACGTAGTAACTGGTGCCATAAGAAGAGAGAAATTTGCTTGCTTAGCCCAACGGACAAAACACTGTAACAGTAAAATCTCTGGCAAGCAATGAATCTATTAAATGTTAAAGGAAAACCAATAATCGAAATACCTCAAGAACTAAAAAATCCTGACGAAGTGAACGATTACTTTTTGTCGGTCTTTACTCCAATAAATAACTGTGCAAAAATTACAAATTACTACAGAGCAAATAAGTTTAATCCAAATTCTCAGTTCTCATTTCAATTTTCGTCTATTGAGGAAATTAAAGAGATTGTTGTCAACCTTAAATCAAATGCTATTGGTCAAGATAATGTTTCTGCAAAGATGTTACAATACTGCCTACCAGTCATTGCACCACATCTGACACATATAGTCAATTGTTGTTTGGAAATTGGATATTTTCCAGAATCCTGGAAATACTCAGTTGTTAAGCCGCTCCCTAAAGTAAGTAACCCTAAGTCGTTTACCGACTTACGACCAATAAGTATTCTTCCCGCAATGTCAAAAGTTCTAGAAAAGGTCGTATTAAGACAGCTATACCAATACGTAATGATGAACAAAATTGTTCCTGATTATCAATCCGGCTTTAGAAGTGGCTTCAGTACCAACACAGCTTTACTCGCTATAACCGACAACATAATTCGTGCGCTTGATATGGGACTAGCTACTTCAATGGTTCAACTAGACTTCTCAAAGGCTTTTGACACTCTTGATCACGACTTATTATGCGCCATCTTAAAATATTATGGTCTTGATAACACCACCTGTAGTTTCTTCAACAGTTATTTAAAAAACCGATTTCAAAAAGTGGTAATTGAGAACTGCTCGTCCTGTTTTTCAGAAATTACATCTGGTGTACCTCAGGGCTCAGTCTTAGGCCCCATGCTATACTTAATTTACGTGCCGGACATGCACAAGGCTATAAAACATGTAAATATCCAATGCTTTGCTGATGATACTCAACTATGTTTTTCATATGATCCAGAATTTGTTCATAATGCTTCGAATCGTATCAAAAATGACCTTCAGGGTCTTGTCACATATTCCTCTGATCACAACTTAAAATATTGGAAAGTGCAACGTCATCGATTTTGCTCCGAACTTTAGAAAGGAATCACCAATCAACATGGAAATTATAATTCAAAAGCAGCCATTAAAGAATTTGAAGTGCTCAAAAAGTCTAGGCATAATTTTGGATTGCAAACTCCGTTTTGAGGAGCATGTCTCGCTACTGATTAAAAAATCTTACCTTGTTCTTAGACAACTGTATAAAAATAGGCATATTTTCAACTTTGCACTAAAAAGGATACTTTGTGAAACATTAGTTTTACCTATTTTAAACTATGGCCTTATTATATATTATCCATGTTTGCTCCAGGTCACAAAAAATCGTCTACAAAGAGTGCAGAACAATTGTTGTAGATTTATCTACGGACTTCGCAAATTTGACAGAGTGTCTGCAAAGATAAATGAGCTTGGTTGGTTGAAAATAGATAACTTGTTTAAATATTACATAAGTGCTTTAGTCTTTCGAACTTTGTCTACTTCTTCGCCAGCTTATCTTAAAGAAAAGTTAGTACTCAGAGGTGACATGCATGAACGAAGTATTCGACATGTCCATACGTTAACGATGCCTAAATTTCGTCATGCTGTGTTTGAAAGAAGTTTTTCGTATAATGCTGTGAATATATATAATGATATACCGGCGGATCTAAAAGCACATACGCTAAAATATTTTAAAAACACTATAAAGCCAAACTAGTGCAAGAACAAATTAAACGTACACAACTTGGTCACTAGCTTTACCATACAGTTAACTATTTCTTGAATAGTCATAATGTAATTGTTGTAGACTAACTACAAGTCACTTGTTGTGTTTACTTATCCACAATTTCTTTATTGCAAATAATTATTTAAAATTTGTAAAAATTGTAATTAGTTGAGGTTAAGTTTGAGTAGCGTTAGCTAGACTTCGCCTCATGTACTTCTTAACATTGTGTTGTAAATTACGATGCAAATAAAGGCACTATAATAATAATAATAATAATAATTTATGATCATAAGTTTTTACGAAAGTTCACCGGCATGTTAAGTAAATTCTGTTATGTTAGGTGAATTAGGCACGCGATCTAAAGATTGGTGGCAATTGGGTAACGGGTATACACTATTAAACAATGGGACGGTTGTTGGAAATTGTGCATACGGAATGGTATTGATTGGAGGGTAGCAAATAGGTGATTTATATGCATAGGAAGATTGTAGGTTTATCAAATTATTAGGACTAGTAAACACGGTTTGTTTATTCTTATTTCTATATTCTAATAGACTAGGTAAGGATACAGATGGACGTTCTTCTAGTGCAGTTTCCATAGCTATGAATATTGATTGAGTGACAACAACCATGTTGGAGTTCCTATTGCTTATCCAATCCAATACTCTTTCTGATGTTATTCCTTTTAACTCTTCTTCGGTATTACTTTCTTCAAAATTCTTCCAGTCCTCCATTTGCTCTATCAGTTCATATTTCTTGCTTAAATATTCGTCATTAAGTTTCTCCTTCATTTTACGCTCTTCTTCGAGTTTTCTTAATACAATTTGTTACGGGCATTTTCGTACCTTAACATTTTACGCTCCCTTTCTGTTAGCGTACTTAAAAATACATCGTTTCTTTGGGATCGCTGTTTGTATAAAGGAAATACTTCAGAATATTTTAGAATTGTATGCAATTTAACTCGCGTGTATTAATTTTAAAAAATAGATAAATTGAAGATTAATTCTCATTAATAAATAAATTCCAACTTATCGAAAACGATAAACAGCCTGTAATTAATTGTTAGATACGATTGTGACATTCACGTTTTAGATGTTCTTTATGTTATTAGCGAGGTAGATAATATTCGATAAGCGGTTGTAAGAGAACGAGTTGAATAAACAGAGGAGGAGTCGTGTTTTGTTCTTTGTTCCGATATATACTGAGTACGTTGAAAATACTGTTGCTTCTTTGCTTTGACAATAGTGAGAATTGATGCGGAATTTGATTTTCGTATTGTTCTTGTACTAGCACGGCACGATTTTTTAGTTGTTTTCTTGTGAAATAAAAATTGTATATTAACTACAAAAGTGTTTTACGGAACCTTTTGACGGACGTACTTGATACACGTGCTTTACCCATTATGGTTCTTTTTAGTTGTTTTGTCTTTTGATATTAAAACTGTGTGTGTGCGATCTAGTTTCGCGGTCCTTTTCTTTTCAAAGTAGCGCATACTTTGAATTATTTAAATACAGTGCTACTGTAGTTTCTGAATTTTCTAACAACAAAGAACCTAAAATAGATCATTGCTTGAGCAAATTTCGTTATTTGCGAAACATAACAGATTACCGGCTTACAAAGGTATTGGTTGAAGTTTCTCACTGCTTTTGGGGATGTTTATGAAACTAATATCCATTTGGTCCCAGTTGAAATTAAACTAGTGCTACAGAATATTTCAAAATTATTGTCTTAGGAAATAGAATTACCAAGAAACTTATCAAGGCTACATAGTTCCGACGCGTGATAATGTCTGCTGCTAACCCCAGTGAAATACGTAGGTGTGATTAGTGTAACGTGTGCTAAGTTCCATCAACACCCTCACAGTCAAAGGTGAAGTGCTTCGTTAGTGCAGGACATCGTTGAATCCCACCCTTCCGTTGCAAGGAAGCGTTGCTGAAGGACTTTTGTAAGTTGAACTATTTCCTACTGGTTATTACTGTAAATATCTATCCGTTGCTTTACCATATCTTTGTCGTTCTGATACCTTTTACAATAGACTTGCATGCTATTTTAAAACATAGAAAAAAAAAGAAAGAAAGAAAAATCAATATTACTGAATTACTCATATCAATTGTGTCTTACCTATTTATTTACTGAGTTACTCATATCAATTGTGTCTTACCTATTTATTTACTGAATTACTCATATCAATTGTGTCCTACCTATTTATTTACTGAATTACTCATATCAATTGTGTCTTACCTATTTATTTACTGAATTACTCATATCAATTGTGTCTTACCTATTTATTTTTTTTAACATTTTGTCTGATTTATGTTTAATTGGTGTGTGAGGAAACGTTTCTGCTACTCCCCAATATTACCTCACTTTGTACTAACCATTTTTCTGTATTGCTTTTACCGTTGTTGTATTATATAGTTTATCTAAACAGTCTCTTTTATTTATATGCTACAAAGTACTGAATAACTTAGACGTTTCATTGCTGCTATGCTTATTCTTTTTTTTCAGGTTTGCTTAACTAATTTTTTTTATTGCAGGTATTATCACTAACTCCTTACGGCCGCGTACATGGTAGGTTGGTCTGCTTTCTACAACCCCCCCTACTCTCCGATTGAGCCCGGTCATTTTTTTCTCTGATTTTCTTTTTGTCACGCACGGCTACGAGCCAACGTAGCATAAATTTGGCGCCCGAACAGGAACTGCCACGAATTACGTAACATCTATTTTTGGCGCCCAACGTGCTGCCACGAAAAAAAAACGTAACAAAGTTCTAATCGTTTAGATTAGGAAACTCTGGAGTGATTTGTTTGTGACTTCCTAGATGAACCAGATATGGCGGATCTAAGCGTTTTCGTACAAAAAGCTTTTTACAAGGAGCCTTTTCACAATGATCGCAATTCCAGCTTTGGTTTTGGATTTCTTCAGTAACATTGACGCAACTATAATGGAACCATTTAGCACACGAATCACATTGCACCATGAAATCGGTATCTGCGTCATTGCATTTTTGGCAATTACTGCTCTGTTCCTTTGCAACACGTAGGTCTGATAAAATTTGTAGTTTTTTGCTGGTCATTTTGGTCAGAATATGTAAAGCTCAACAAGTTTTAATTGAGAATTAATAAAAGTATTTATAGTATTTCAGTTGAACTATTCGGATAAATGGATACAGAATCTTGCTTTTGTATTTTGTAGACAATACAACATCAGTCAAAATTACAAATATATTTCTAACATGTGTCTTTGGGATTGCTATAAATACCTAACAAATACATATTAATTAATGTTATATATCCTTTTTCATCTTACTTTTAGTGGCTACAGTATCCAAATTAAATGTTTTTTATAGCTAAATTCTCAAACAAATCAATCAGTTACAAATTGACAATTTACTTTACTTTCTACTGCCAAGAAAACTATCACCTGCAACTACTATTTTATTAATAATTTAGAGCCGTCTTTACAGTGGCAGCTCGTGGTAATTTTATTTGAGGCACTGCTTATGGCATGAATATAATACAAGATAACATAAGCAACACTCACCTTCAATGGTTTGGTGTATTCAGCCTAGTCACTCACACAGACCCATTAATTTTTGTATACTTGTTTATAGGTTTATGTACAAAAAGTCACACACTGTACTCTAATTGTCATGTAATAATAATTTTACTGTTTGTATACGAAATCAAGCCTTCTGTCTTTCTGAGCAATAAAATGGTCTATAACTTTTTCGTCAAAATTGTTGATGTTATGTATTAAGTTTTTGTTGACTGACATCATTGCTAAGGCATTAAGACGTTCTTCGGTCATTGTGTTCCTTAGATAAGTTTTAATCCTATTAAGAGTTGAAAAAGCTCTTTCAGATTTGGCAGTGGACATTGGGGTTGTGACTATAATTTTTAATAATTTTTTTTGTTTCGCCCAAATGTTTCGTTTAACCTATTTTGGATCAACCAGGAAAGCAGGTTTAATTAGGCCGCCTAAAATATTTTTAAAATCCGTTCTTGGGTACATCACTTCCAATTCAGTACTCAATTTGTCTGACTGTAACATCGGATAACACTTAACAATCGATTGGAAATGCGATGTTGAAAATTTTTTTGAGTAAGTATCAAAAGTAGTTACGTCTACTAAAAAAATGCGACTTCTAAATGAGTTCGGTATAAGAGCCTGTCCTTCATCTGAACAGCTATTGTATCGCACACTTCTTTAGCAATCAAATTCCCTTTTTCCACGTTACTAATTTTTCTCGTTTAGTATCATTACAGATTATATTTTTTTCTATCTCATTAGTTGAATTTCTAGCAGATGCTATTATCCTTTCAAAGTCTTCCATTTTTCTCTTTAGGGTAACACTGTCTGTATCTCTAGCGTGAAACTGATTAAATAATATGTCAACATGTGGAAAAATTTTATGAAATAAATTGAGAAAAAACACAAAATCATTATCTTCCAGAATTCTACGAAAACCATATGCTTCCCTGCAGGTAATAGTTTTATTGAACTTTTCTCCTAATTCCTACAAGCATTCGATTAGTTTTTCTCTATTCTCATATACGACGTTTACAATACGAATATTATAATTCCAACGTGTGGCAGCAACAGTGGGCAATTTTCGCTTCACTATTTCTTTTAGCACATCACACCTGTGAGTAGAATGAGAAAAAAGCAGGAATTGCGGATAAATTAGAAAAAAAGTTTTAATTTTAGCATTTTGACTAGTTGCTTTCTGCATAATTAAATTTAATTGATGGGCATAACAGTGAACAAAATTGGCATTTTTATGTTTAAATGTTTTATGTTTAAATATTTCCACTGTAGAAATATCTAACTATAATTACCATTTGGCATTGATTTGAAATATCAGTTGTCTCATCGCACTGAATTGCCAAAAATTCATTACCTTTAATTTGATCTTGAATTTCTTGACCTCACACTGCAAGCATGCTTTCTAAAATCTCGTTTTGCATAGTTTTAGATGTACCTTTAAATACACTCGCTTTGTGTAAATGTTCTTTTAAAATTACATCCAATTCCGAAGTAAAATCAATTAATTCTAACAAAATTCCACGGTTTTCGGAATCTTCTTTTTCATTGTGTCTTCTCGATGCCAATTCCAACTTTCTACAAAATTTAATACAATTGATATTTTTTTAAATGTATCTATTTTTAGTCACCTGCTCATTATGCTTCATAATGTTCTGCCTATATACGGAATCTAACTAAACCGCAATGTTCACGGAACCTAGCATAGCCAAGTCCGTGCAAGACTTTATATGGTACTTGCTAATTTCATGCTTTTTATTTTATCGTTTATATGCTTCAGATCTCTAAAGCCTTTTTCTGACCATGTTTTGTCCATTCCGTCACAATAAAATAAATGGCAAGGAATACAAAATAAAGGATTCGAATGAGAGCATCCGGAAATCCACTGACATTTTTTATAAATTTCATTTGAAAAATGCCTTGTGAAACTACGATTTCCAACCTTATCTACCTGTTTTAGATTTAAATCCGGTGTCGGACGGCCTAGATTCTTAATTTTCACCTTTTCTGCTAATGGAAGAGTTTTAAATTTAATTTTGCCTATATTACGAATATTATTTTTAGTCATCTTGAATAATTCAAAATAATAATCAAAATTATACACTACGACTATACTCACAAAACAAGACACGGTCTTTACTTTCAACGAAAACAAGTGAAATAATCTCTACGCTCGCGCAAATTAATACCGGACAACAACAAACACGCCTTAAAATACCAACAAATACTGCTGCTAAGGGCTCTAATGATGAAAGCCCTGTTAAAGCTATCTGAAGCTGTTATTATTTGCGTTCGACAGAATTTGTCGTCGTTCGATTTCCTATAAGATTTACATTGAAGCCGGGCTCAATAGAATGGAGCCCTCCCTTACACCGATGTACTAAAGAGAAACAAGGAGTGCTGTTAACGTAAAGAGGGCACTGTCAAAATGTCTAGGACAGGTATTTATTTATTATTGCTTAAATGTTGGATGTAAAATGAATATAGTGAGAAACGTAATTGTTTTAAATAATTTTAAAATATTAAAATCAGTGATACATTTGATCATTTGAACCACAAATCTTAAAAGAATTATATGCATTTTGGTGTTAATTTTCATTAAAACGGTTAAATGTGGTTGCTTATGAAAGGACGACGGCGGGATATGTTTAATATTTATATCTGTTTCCGGCATTATACATCATTGTAAACGTAGCATTTATAATTTATTTACTGAGACCACTTAAAAATGCCGGGCTGAAAGCATTTATGCATTCGATCTCTAGTTTTGAGTAATCATTTTACGATGAATGAATTTATGCCAAAAAGTTTATTTACGGTACCTATTCCTTAAAATAACCTGGGGGTGTTCTAGTCTTTGAGCCCCCATGGAGTAGCCGCGACTGCGTCTTTAACATGCCATATGTTTATTTATTGACAAATTACTAGATTAATTATTATTGATTTCAAAAATATTACAAACTCCGGTGCTACATTATTAAGTTTTTTATACAAACTCTTTCATTTCTGTTGCCTGAGGTTGATGGGAACGTAATGTTCGCGATATATAAGGATTAAATATTGAACAACAATGTATACCATATTTACTGAATATGCTTACACTTTCATAATGCAATATCTAAATGTTATTTACGAAATGTTGGCTGCTCATAATTTAAACTGTTGATAACCTTATGAATACTCACAGATGAATCATTTTTCCGAATATTTACATAATTTTTATAGGCATGGGGAAATTGGTGCAAGGATACAGTTTATGCATTACTGATGATTTATATTACGATAGAAATACTTTGAATGACGCTAATATGCATTGGTATTAGTCCTGTTCACTGCGAAATTACAAAAAACGTAAAAATTCAGGTAATCGGGTTGAAGGTCAACAATCACTTTTGATGATTTTTAACTTTTACTTTTTTTATTCCGAATGAGGCAAGAAATTATGTGAGTACAGCTTGCAACTTAATAATAAATATGAAAATCTGAAATTAGGAAGTTTGTTAAAAAACATTATTTTGAATTTTTCTATATAATTTTGTAATGAGTGATACTTCCGGTTTGACAGAAATAGTTCTAACTTTTGAAATACAAATGGCACAATGTTTTTTCACTACCGGGAGTACAAATCAACTTGTCTGCTGTCAAAGTCATGACAGAAGTTCGCCATCTTCTCCCAAGGGAAATAATAAGGAAATAACTCCCTAGAAGGTTTTCATTATTTTGAAAGTTTAAAAGAAAGTTACAAACACAAACTCATTCTTTATTCATATTTACAACTAACGAAACTGATCCTCAGTTATTAAAAGAACTGTTGAAACTGCAGTATGATCAGTCATATGCTTCTTAGATTTGTACTATAGTTGAAGATCCGGTTTCCTTGGGTTTTTTTTTGTAGTCAATAAAGATAGATATGTCAAAGTATAAAGAAGTTATATAGTTTGTAATATTCTATTAAATATTTTAATAGCATAATCTATTTCTTAAAAGTGTTGTATTATAATAAAAGGTCTAGACAAGCGTGTTCTTATTGTTGGCTTAATATCCACTTTTAATCTTATCAGGTTATGGGCCCAGATATGCCAAACAATAAGTACTAGCAGCTGAAATTCTTATACACGTGCGTAAGTTTTATGTTAGTACTCCAAAATGTCTAATCAAGAAGGAAGTACAGTAGAGAAGCTCAAAGGAAGCGAAAACTACCACACGTGGAAATTTGCCATGGAGAATATGTTAGAATTTCACGGACTTGAAAAATGCATAACAAATCCTTGTACAGAAACTGATGAGTCTAAAATCAAAAAGGCAAAAGCTCGAATAGTGTTATCAGTTAGTGAACCGCTGTATGTGCATATTCAAACGTTAAATACGGCATTGGAAATATGGCAGGCACTAAAAAATCTGTTTGATAATCATGGATTAACTCGTCAGATAAGTTTGTTACGTAAATTAATCACAGTACGGTTAAAAAGTTGTGAATTAATGTCAGACTACGTAAATGAAATAATTGGAACAGCGAACAAGTTAAAAGGTGTCGGTTTCAATATAACTGAAGAATGGATTGGTGCTATTTTATTAGCAGGTCTTACGGACGAATTCAAACCTTTAATAATGGGAATCGAAAGCAGTGGTATCAAAATTACTGGCGATTCAGTTAAAGCAAAATTATTAGAAGGTGATTATTCTGGATCTGAACAAAAGGCTTTTTTTAGTAATAAAAAGTTTGGTAAAAACGCATCAAAGAAAAGGGCTATAATATGCTATAATTGCGGAAAGAAATACCATAAAGCTTCTGAATGTTTTGCTAAGCAAAAAAATGACAACAGCTTTAGTAAAGGTGAGAAACCCCAAGCAAAAGCAGCATTTAGAGCAACATTTCTATCACGAGATGATAAACCTAAAATATCTGAGTGGTATATAGACATTGGTGCAACACATCATATGACACCCAAATCAGAAGTTTTATGCAATATGCGTGGTTCAGGTATTGAAAAAATAACAGCTGCAAATAACGGCAAAATCAATGTCACTAGTGTGAGTGATACAACATTGTTGTTGGATAATCATGAAATTGCAGTACAAGATGTCATATTAGTTCCCGAACTTACTGCAAATTTATTATCTGTTACTCAAACAGTAAACCATAATAATACAGTTACGTTTAATAAAGATGGTTGCAGTATCTACAATAAAAACAATGAACTTGTAGTAAAAGCCGAACTCTGTTCAGGTGTATATAAGTTGCAAAGTTTTGAAGCTAGTAGTTTGGTCGCCAGCTCATCGGAGAATGAGATGATTACTTGGCATAGACGTTTAGGCCATCTAAATTTTAAAGATTTGCAAAGACTCAAAAATGTTTGCGATGGTATTAAGTTTACTAATAAATCAGTTGATTCTAAAATGTGTGAAGTTTGTATAGAAGGCAAACATGCACGGCACCATTCAAAAATTCGGCATCACGTTCAAAAGTTTTGCTTGAATTGATTCATACCGATTTATGTGGTCCCATGGAAAATCTATCAATCGGCGGTGCAAAATATTTTTTAACGTTTATAGACGATTATTCAAAGAAGATATTTGTTTATTTTTTAAAATCAAAGTTTGAAGTATTGGATTATTTTAAGGACTTCAAACATATGGCAGAGCTAAAACAGGGTTAAAAATCAAAACAGTTTGTTCTGATAATGGTTCAGAATATTGTTGTCATGCATTGAAGAATTACTGCAAGCAGAAAGGCATAATTCATCAAACTACAAATATCTGCACTCCTCAACAAAATGGAATTGCAGAACGGGCAAACCGTACAATTGTAGAAAAGACCAGATGCATGTTACTTGATGCAAAACTGGAAAAGTCGTATTGGGCAGAAGCTGCAAATACAGCTGTGCACAAAATTAATCGATCAATAAACTCAACCTTGGTGGAAAACACTCCAGAAAGAATATGGAAAGGGTTTAAGGTTGATTTAAGTCATTTAAAAATATTTGGATCTCCTGTAATGATGCATGTCCCAAAGCAAAAGCGAAAGAAATGGGACCCAAAATCACAAAAACTCATTTTCGTTGGTTACAGTGAAACAACAAAAGCTTATCGCTGTATAAACCCCATTACTACTACGCCCAAAGTCACGGGTTCGAATCCCGACACGGTCCGCTTGAAAAATGTTAGGCGAGCATTTTTCACAAAAATACACCCTCGTTCGGATGAGAGGTAAAATGGAGGTCCCGTGTGTGTATCTTGTCACGCACGTTAAAGATCCCTACCTTGCTTGGAACAGCAAGGGTTCGGCAAAATTCTAAATTTTCCAGGTAAAAAAAACTCGCTTCCTGGCCAATGTAGTACCTTCGGGTGGAGCATTGGAAAAAAATCACATGTACTGTATAAACCCTACTACAAAAGGGATAGAAATAAGTAGGGACGTAATTTTTTTGGAACCGCAATTGAAAATGGACCAAAATCCTATAATTTCTGACATACAGGATAACGTTTCAGTGGGAGATTATACAGATGACTTAACGCAAGTAATAGCAAGTGACGAAAATTCTATGGATGAATCAATTGAAGAAGATCAGAATGATATTCTCGATGAAAATATTGTAATACCTATTGAAGCTACTAGAAGAACAGAATGTACTCATTAGCCTCTTAGGCTAAAGGATTACGTGTATACTTCCACAGCAGAAGCAGAGGGTAGCGATCCAAATTCGTTAAATAAAGCTCTTTCTAGAATCGACGCTAAGAAATGTGATTTGGCTATAAAGGCAGAACTGAAGTAATTGGATGAAAATAATACCTGGAAATTGGTCGAATTACCGCCTAATCGCAAAGCAATAAAATGTAGATGGGTATTTAAAACTAAAAACAATGGTAACGCCTAGTGGCAAAAGATGTTCACAGAAATATGGAATTGACTACACAGAAACGTACTCACTGGTGGTTTGATACACGTCTATTCGATATTTAATTGCTTTAGCTGCAAAATATGAGTTAAGCATTGACCAAATGGATGCAGTTACAGCATTTTTACAAGATGATCTCCTTGAGGAAATTTATATGGAACAACCGGAGGGATATGGCGATGGAAGCCGCAAAGTGTGAAAATTAAATAAAGCAATATACGGATTTAAGCAAAGCAGTCGAGAATGGAATCTCAAATTAGAAAAAATGTTAAAGTTATTTGGCCTTAAAAATCATCTGTTGATCCATGCGTCTTCTACAAGCAAGATCGCCAACTAATCGTTGCAATGTATGTCGACGATATCTTGATTTTTTGGAAAAATACAAAGGAGCGCGACGAACTAAAAAGTAAGCTCAACAAACATTTTCATATGAAAGACTTAGGTAAAGCCAAAAGTTGCATTGGCCTGAATATTACTTATGATGGTAATAATGGAATTCAACTGAATCAAACAAGATATATAAATGAGATCCTGGAAAATTTGGAATGTCAAATTGTAAGCCAGCGACTACACCATGTGATCCTAATCAAAAATTGTCAATTGAAATGTGCAAAAGCCGTGACTTGGTAGGACAAGTTCCGTACCAGGAAGCTGTTGACAGTTTGTTATTTTTGGTGCAAGGAACGAGACCTGACATTGCATTTGCAGTTAGTGATGTTAGTCGTTTCAATAGTAAACATGGTGAAGCACATTGGAAGGTTGTTAAAGAATTTTTAGGTACTTAAAAGGTACTGCAGACTTAAAACTTTGCTATTCAGCATCTGAAAATTTAACTGGTTACTCAGACGCAGACTGGGCATCAGACGTGGACAAACGTAGATCATGCTCAGGATATATTTTCAAATTGGCTGATGGTGCTATATCTTGGTGTTCTAAAAAGCAACCTACTGTAGCACTCTCAACTATAGAGTCAGAATATATGTCTTTGGCTTCGGCTACTCAGGAAGCTATTTGGCTCAAACATTTTGGAGAAGACTTAGACTCTAGCATTAAAGGAAGATCTATTGCGATTCATTGTGATAACCAAAGCGCAATCAAATTAGCTGAATCAGACGGATATCGAGCCAGATCCAAACACATCGATATACGATACCACTTTATTCGTGATCGAGTTGAGGATGGAACGATTACCGTACCGTATGTAATGACTGAAAGCATGGTTGCAGATAGCTTAACGAAAGCTGTTACAGTCAAGAAACAAGAATTTGGTGTGCAAGGAATGGGACTTTCGCGTGTTAATAAAAATTAAATCTTCGACAAGTGCATGTTTTAATATTTTATTAAGTGGGAGTGTAGAAACTGCAGTATGATCAGTCATATGCTTCTTAGATTTGTACTATAGTTGAAGTTCCGGTTTCCTTGGTTTTTTTAGTGGTTTATAAAGATAGATATGTCAACGTATCAAGAAGTTATATAGTTTGTAATATTCTATTAAATATTCTAATAGCATAATCTATTTCTTACAAGTGTTGTATTATAATAAAAGATCAAGACAGGCGTGTTCTTATTGTTGGCTTAATATCCACTTTTAATCTCACCAAGGACACGTAATATTTGAAGGAATATCACTTGTTATAACCTTGCTATTTTATTATTATTTTATTATTGCATGTATTTGAGACACTTTTTAGCACTTCATTTGCAATGTTTGTTTTATTTTGAACAGAATCTTGAATATAGCCCGCGGTCACAGCCGTAGAGTTCCTCCTCCATACCTCTTTATTGCTGTAATATCATCCCCAGGGTCTGCAAGTAATGTAGCTGAAGTTCTACGCAAGCAGTGGCCTATATATGTTGACAGTTTGGTAAATTGAAATAGGTAGCAATAATGCTTGACATTTTACCAAATGTATTCTTCCCCTTTGTAAACTAAGACAACGCGACGGTGGTTAACATCAGAAGGGCGAAGTCCAACATATTTGCGATATAAACCCATAGAATCTACTATTTCTTTTTGATATGTAACTACAAATGGTCTTGCGTTTTGGGTTTTAGTGGTTGATACTGTAATGATTAAATATGATCTTCCTGTTTCAATGTGATCGATTGTGATAACTTGATAATTCCTCTATATTCAAATAAAAATTTGGATGATATTTCATATGACAGCGATTCAGGAACATCAAATGAATCAATTAAAAATGGCAATTCAGAAATTACATGGAATCCTATTGTTAGAAGATATACACTAAGAGGGGTACCCAAAGGACAACCACTGTGCAAATTTTATTAACCAAACTAAATGGAGCATATGCACACAGGATTTACAAGAGGCAGGTTCTTCTTCATATTCAAATAATAATCAAAATAGGAAAATACAAACACCAAAGCAAATACCTCAATCAAGTATTAATGGCAAAATAATCAACAGCAGAAACGCAGATTGCAATGCTATTAATGCAAATAGAGGTATAGAAAATTTGCCAAAAGATGCCAAAAGTGCTTTGACTATTACTTATATAGCAACCACCAAGGCAGGTAAACCCAGACAACGCATGAAATCGACCGACGCTCTAATCAGAGACCTTATGCGTTGTTACTTCATTGCCACAGAAAATGAAACCAACTTTGCAGGATATAGGAATTCTTTACATACAAAATTTACTGAATTACATCCCGAACTTTTAAATATTAGCCAACAACGATTATCAGACCAAAGACGAGTAATTACAAAATCCAATAGTATTCCTTTACAAACAATAAACGACATCAGACAAGACGCTTTGACAGAGATTAACTTAAAAGAGAAAGATATCAATAACGATACAACTACGATTTCAGACATTAGTAAAAATACTCTTAAAACTTTAAAGGACACAATATGTATGTATATATATATATATATATATATATATATATATATATATCTATATATATCTATATATATATATATATATATATATATATAAAACTCCTTACACAAAAGTGTGACCGAGGAAAACACTACACAACCAAAATGCGAGAACTCATCGTCGAACAAGTTAACAAAACGAAAAGTAAATGTAGAACAAAACCCTGCTAATCATAATACTGAAGAAAATAAAGTAACTGAAACGTTCTCAGAAATTTTTTGGACTAAATCCAAACTGCAAACCAAAACTCCCAAAATTAAATTTTGAATCAAAACACACAAAGCATTTAATATGCATACTAAATACAATAATCAACAATCACGTAAAACACACAACAAACGTAGAAGAAATAAGTCATGTCATATACAGTGCAACAGCAACAGTTATTACCCTTTAGGGACAACAAATGCAAATGTCGGATAAAGAAACTACAAACAACTGTAAAACAAAACCTATATGGCAACGTAAAATGGAAAAACAAATATATAAAATTAGAAAAAAAAATCGCACATGTAACTGAATACGAAAATGGAAATACCTCAAAAAAAGATCATGAACACCATACACGAATTATTAAACAATTTTGCAAATAATAATATTTCAACTACATCCATAATATTAGATATATTGGACAGATTAAAACAACAACTAACAGCAATTGCTACTAGATTAAGAAGATACAAAAAAAAACCATTCCAGAAAAAAAGACAACCACTTATTTAATAGGAGCCAAAAACTATTTTTCCAACTTATAAATAAAGATCCTTTAATTGTGGAAAATGCACCTCCGATAAATGACATAGAAACTTACTGGTTGCAGTTATTAAATAACACTAAAAAACATAATCACAACGCACAATGGATCATAGCGGAAAAACAAGAAAACTTGAAAATATGAAATATGAAACAAATAGTAATCACCGAGAAAGATATTACAGAAGCTTTGTCAAAAACCAACAACTGGAAATCGCCAGGTAAAGACAAAATTCAAAATTACTGGCTATAGGTCTTTATTAGTACTCATAAACCTATAGCTGAAGCATTCAACCGTATTTTAACACATCCCAGAAATACCCCTTCATACTTATTGGAGGGTATCACGTATTTATTACCAAAAAATAACAATACACTAAATCCAAGTAATTATAGACCAATTACATGTTTATCCACTACCTATAAATTATTAACACCCATTATCACTAAATACGTTACCAAACATGTGGTAGAAAACAAAATCTTAGCTGAGGAACAAAAGGGATGCCAAATAAATGGATTTGGTTTTAAAGAACAAATAATAATAGATTCTGTTACTACAGTAGATGCTAAAAAAAAATAGAAATTTATCATCATATCATCATATTGTTTTCGACCTTACTTAAGGTCGGTTTGACGCAGCTCTAACTTCTTTTCTAATCTGTGCTAATCTAAAAAGTTCTACATACCCTTCACAACCTAAATTTCTAATAATTTGAATAATATAGTTTGGTCTAGGTCTTCCTATATCCTTTTATCTTTTTCCTATCCACCTGACTTTACATAGACATTAGCAACATGAAGGTTGTTAAAGAACTCTAACATGTTTACATGTTTACCATTTATAAGGAAATGAAATATAACCTTCAAAAAGGAAAAGTGTCAAAATATATGTTATGGTAAGGCTTAAGCAACGAAACGCTACCCACATGCCAGACCGCTACCTAATAGTGAGTTATGTCATGGTGACGTTTATTAAATTATATGTTATGGTAAGGCTTAAGCAACGAATCGCAGCTCTAAATTGTTTTCTATTCTGAGCTAGTCTAAAAAGGTCTACATACCCTTCACAACCTAAATCTCTAATAATTTGACTAATATAGCTATGTCTAGGCCTTCCTACTCTATTTTTATTTGGTAGTCTATAATCTAAGACTTTACTAAATAGCCCCTCATGTCTTAACTGGTGCCCTATCATTCTATCTCTCCTGACCTTCAATTGTTTCCACATACAGGGATCCTCACCTATCCTTCTATAAACTTCCTCGTTTGTTACTCTATCTGTCCAACTAATCTTTAACATTCTCCTATAACACCAAGTTTCAAAAGCTTCTATCTTTTTCTTATCTACTTCTTTAATTGTCCAAGCCTCACTACCGTATAGTAGAACGCTCCATACGTATGACTTTAAGAAACTTTTTCTATTATCTAAACTAATACTATTAGCTATTAGTAAGTCTTTCTTTTTTAAAAACATTTTTCTAGCTTGAGCTATTCTAGCTACTATATCCCTTCTGCTACGTCCATCCTTTGTAATTATACTACCTAAATAGCAAAATTCATCTACCTCCTCTAACTCGGTATTACCTATTTTTAATTTTGGTTTAGAACTAGGCTGTAACTCACTTGTCATTATCTTTGTCTTTACTGAGTTAATTCTCATACTATAGTTACTCCGTAGTATCTCATCTAAAATATTTAAAAACTCTCCTAACTCTTTTCTAGACTCTGCTATAATGGCTATATCATCTGCAAAACGTAACATGTCTATTTTCTGTCCCTGTACACTAATACCTATCTCTTTTCTCTCTCTGGCTAAGTTTAAAGCTTCCTCAATATAAACATTAAAAATCAAGGGAGACAGTATACAACCCTGTCTAACACCATTTCTAATCTTAGCTTCCTTTTCTATTTCATCAAATCTAATTACTACGCTTTAGTTTTTATATAGACTGTAAATAATTTTTCTATCCCTATGAGAGATTCCTATTTTTTTCAAAACCCTGAACATAACAATCCAATTAACCCTATCAAATGCTTTTTCTAAATCTACAAACGCGAAATGAGTCTTTTTATTTTTTTGTAACTTTTTTTCGATAATTACCCTAATCATTAGTATCGGTTCTCTAGTCCCTCTGTCTTTACGAAAGCCATATTGGTCTTCGCCTAAATAATTCTCAGTCAAAGCTTCTACTCTATTTTTAATTATTATTGCTAGTATTTTGGAAGCATGAGAAGTTAAACTAACTGTTCTAAAATTCTCAGACCTATCAGCTCCTGACTTTTTTGGGATTGGGATAATAATATTTTTTTCGAAATCTATTGGAACCTCACCTGTGTCATATATTACATTTATTAGTTCATATAATCTGTCTAAAGTGTTCTGACTTGCATATTTTATTAATTCTGCGGGAATATCGTCTATCCCTGGCGCTTTATTTAATTTAAGATTCCGAACAGCTCTATCAAATTCCTCTCTTAATATTGAGAACCCTATTTCTACATCCTCTTCTTGGTCGTTCTCTAACTCATCCATATCGTCTCCCTTATATAAATCTTCTAAATATCTTTTCCATCTATCAGCTACCTCAACTTTATTTATTAGAAGCTCATTATTCTCGTCTCTAATACCATTATATTTTTTCCTATCTTCCCCAAAAAACTTTTTAACTGCTCTGTAAGCCCTGTCTGTCTTACCTACTCTCAAATCATCTTGTATTCCCTCCATCCATTTATTTCTAGCTTTTCTACACTCATGTACTATCTTATTTCTAACTGTATTATATTTTTGCTTATTTTCACTATCCACTTCTCTGAAAGGTTTAAGCTTTCTTCTATTCTCTATTAAATCTAATATCTCCTTTGTTACCCAGGGTTTTCTCGCTTCTATTTTTTTCTTACCTATAGTCTGTGTTGCTGTATCATGTACAGTCAGTTTTATTTCTTTCCATCTATTTTCTACGCTCCCTCCTACAGCTATCTCTTTGCTCTTATTATCTAATACTTGTTTATATTCCTCTTTACCCTACTATCATTAAGCTTACCTAGATCCCATCCCTCTCTTTTAACCTTTCTCAATTTTTTAAATTTTAGTTTACACTTCATTTTAACTAAGTTATGATCGCTATCTATGTCAGCCCCTAGATAACTACGACAGTTTTTAACTTGGTTTCTAAATCTTTGTTTAACTAAAATATAATCTATTTGGTACCTAGCCCTATCACCTGGTGCTTTCCAGGTATATCTTCTCCTAACATGTTGTTCGAATAGGGTGTTTACAGTTACTAATCTATGTTCCTGGCAAAACTCAACTAATCTTTCTCCTCTCTCATTTCGTCTGCCATACCCAAATTTTCCTACCATTTTTCCCTCACTACCTTCTCCCACTGACGCATTAAAATCGCCCATAACTATTAAATTCTCATCTCCTTTTACTTTTCTCACTATACTATTTATATCCTCGTATACCTTTTCTACTTCCTCTTCCTCGTACTGAGTTGTTGGCATGTAAACCTGTACTAAAACAGTGTCTGTGGGTTTTGTACTCAATCTAACCATAATTATTCTATCACTAAATTGTAAGTACTCTTTAACTTTATACCCTAATCTTTTACCTAACACTATTCCTACGCCTGCCTGTCCATTAGTTGAAGAAGTTGTAATTATTCTATAATTATCTTTCCAAAAGTCATTACTATCTGGCCATCTCACCTCACTAATACCTAAAATGTCCAGCTTTTCCTTTCTCATTTCGACTAATAAATTCGTTAACTTATCTACTCTGAGTAATGACCTTACATTCCAAGTCCCTATCACTAAATCGAACTGTTGCTTTATATTCTTACGATGACGAGCCCCAAGTACCCCCTCCCGGAGATCCGAATGAGGGAGTACAAAAAGTGTATGATAGTTTACCTCCTAGAAATTACAGAAAAATTCAGCCTAGATATTGGAATGAAATTTGCAGTAAATAAGTGCAAAACTCAAAAAATTGAAAAAGGAAAACATAGCCTACATGAAGGATACAATCTAATTACTGCAAATGAACACATAAATGCACTAAAATTAAACGAGGAGTACAAATATCTGGGAATTATACAGAGAACCAAAACTGACCATACAAAAACGAAAGGAATATTAAAGCTGAAATATAAGGAACGCTTAGAAGAAATCATGAAAACTTATCTAAATGCCAGAAACGTATCCAAAGCAGTTAACACCTATGCAATACCTATCTTAACCTATTCGTTTGGCTATATGTATTGACACCCTAGCTTTAACAAATTTGTCTTCAACGTCTAAAGAAGCAGGATCAGCAGCCGAAAACGCAGCAAAGAAAAATTTATCAAAATACACTAAAATCATAGAAGACGATTATCTTTTCATTCCTTTCGCAGTAGAAACTCTGGGACCTTGGTGCGAAGACGCAATCAAGCCGGTTCTTGATTTAGGACGTTTGATAACATCTGTAACCGGCGAAAAGAGATCTATTTCTTATATGATGCAGAGGATCAGTATTACTATTCAAAATGGAAACGCGGCATGTGTTATAGAAACTCTTCCTCAATCACTTTCTATGAATGAAAGTTTTTATTTATTATAATTATTAAATTTAACCTCATGTGTAGTTTGAATATTTACCTACCGCGTGAGGGTATCCAATTAACAATAGATAATAAATGGGAAGGACCTTTAACACTATAGTACCCTCACGTTTCGGGACATTGCCTCGCAGCTGCTGCAGTCGGTGAGAAGGGGAGGTTCATTAAACAACAACACACTAAGACAAAATTCCAATTGTTTTATTAAATGGGCTACTAACTAACTTAACCTAATTACATATGCATACAAAATTATACAGTAATTAACATTATTTACAATAGGGCGCCACCATGGGAATTAAACGGCCCATGGACCGATCGCGGTAATAGCTCTCGTCGCACTTTGTTCGTGGCGATGAACCAAGATTGCAGGACAGAAAATACTTCACTTCACAGGGGCAAATCTTTTAAAGTCTCCGGCTAGCACAAACACAACTTAACTAAACAACTCTAAAGTCCTTATTTTATGAATATTAACAACAGTTCTGGGTGCAAACACCCCAATACATATAATTAATTAACGCTACCGTAGTCTACTTAACTTGCAATACTGAAACGACCTTCCTTTAATCACGGGGTCATCAATAACAGGAAAAACACGACCTTCACACGGGTCAAATAATACAGTAACGGAATTCGTGGCTTAGTTATTACAAGCCTCGGACAACGTCGAAACACAATAAAATAGGAAACCCTTCTAAAGATGCGGTCTTTAAACAATAACCTAACGGGATTAAATTACTTGAACGGAGCTTTAACCCGAAGTTGTATGTTATGGAAGTCGACAGATACTGTATTTAAACAAATAAATGACTTATGATGCATAACACAGCCTTGAGTTCATGGTAATACCATATATAATAATTACTTACTCAGAGAAATAAACTAACTTTGAACATAACGGCACGCACTTGAATTCAGAGAAATAAAACACTTCACTCAATCTTGCAAGTCCGCGAGCTTTAGACTCTAACGCGTCTGGAAATAAACAACCCCGATTACCACCGGCTGGCATCCTTATATACATTTAAGTTAATTGAAAAATAACCCCTTTCTTGGCTCTCATACTCGACTTAGGATACGCCGATCGTAAATCTTTAAGATTAATTAAACTGCCAATTGCACTAAGATAGCCACACAAGTAGATCTCGGAACTAATTTTAGTTGAGTACTCCGCTAATTGAAAAATTGCTTCCGACCACCCTGACATAAATAGGATCCTAAAACATGATTGACATCTAATCATAGATAGCAACTAATCTGACATGTTTAGTGCCTTTGAAGTAAAGTGCCTTTAGAAAAATTGATTAACTCTTGGATTAGATCTTCCTGGAAACTTCGCTAGGACGCTACTTGGGTAGTCTTGCAGCCGTTACAATTGCAGACATATTTATGCTACAAGACCTTCATTCTAATAATTAGAATGCTAAAATTAAACTAGAAAATAACTATTTTTAGAAATCATAGAACTAATTAGAGCGTATTAAAACAGTATGTTACACATGTTTTAATATTTGAATTGTGAAATGTTCTCCAATAAATATCACTCAAAAATTTTATAGTATTTTTATAATTACGTACCTTAATCATTAAATACTGGTAGTCATCCACTTCTACCAAAAACTTTTCAATTTGATTTCTCGATAAAACTTTAGATTTTTGCCGTCCGACTTCCTTTTAAAGGAGCAATTAATTTTGGATACTTGCTTACATCCAGGTTGCGTATGCTAGTAGATATGACCTTATTTATCATCGAATATTGTGCCCATAACGTAGAAAATTTTTAACTTTTTGATTTCCCATCAAAATATGCCAACATGACATTTTCTGTATCTGATTGCGCTTTCCATTCAGCACACCATTCTTTAAAGCAGTTGTTAGCTGCATCGTATAACTTTCTTGATGTATCTGGTAAGAAATTTAGAACCACCGCATCGACAATCTTTTGAGGTTCTTCCATTTTCTCGCATTGCATTTTCAATAATAAAGACCAGACGCGAACGCAACGTCAAAGTCGAAATAAATTTTTAAAAATTTTAACGCTTGTTTGAGCATTTTGTTGTCTAGGTGAAACTATCATAGGCTACTTATATATTAAATTTATTACTTTGTCAAAGGTGAAGGACGTACTTTTTATAGTACAATATTATTTAATTTTTGTGGTATTTTTACACCCGGTCGTGAAAAAAATAGTATATGTTGGAAAAAGCTTAAATATGCAATGTTCTGTTGATTAGTTGTAGTAGAATTTATTGTTATCGCAGGTTTGTCGTTTTGTCAAGTATATATAGTTTTGTTAAGTTTGCTATGAAAAAGAAAGCAGAACTGTCAAAGTAAAAATACGGTAACAGGTTACAAAAAGTTGTATTCCTATTCTCAAAACAGTAAAATAAATACTTTCGAGTCCAGACAAGGGTGTTTTGCTGTGGATGGGTAGTTTATATTCGCGAAATACCACATTTTGGCTACCGTGACAGAACTCGAAAGATTGTTTATAGATATATTGAATTTTGCCACGTTAAGCCGTAGACTTTGCATCACGTGACCAAATTCAAATTAAATCACACTTGGGAAAATGGAACTCAACAAGAAGAAAAAAGTACGCAAAGTTCTTCGGGGAGCGTTTACGAAATACGCTACCGAACTGAAATTCCTCCTATTACAACCTGGTTTGATTTCGAGCAGATACAGGTGTGTCAGGAACAGTTACAAGAAAAATATGATTAACTAAAAATTGTAAGTTCGGAGATTTATGATTTGCTTGTAAATGCAGACACCGGCGAAGATGATTTACTATTGGACAAAGAGGGGTCTGATGCATATGCTAAACGATATAAAGCGCTTAACATTCGTTGTAATAAGCTTTGCCAGAACGAGCATGAGAGAGCGGTGGCTCGGAGCGATCAGACAGGCATGCCACTAACTGCAGGTAGGGGTGCGTTTAAGCTGACGGTCATCCAATTCAAGAGGTTCGATGGTGACGTGCGAGGCTGGCTTTCATTTTGGGCGCAGTTCAAGAAGGTGAACATAGAAGGGCGATATGAAGTAAGGTTGCCGTGGCTGAAGGGGCATCCGCCGCTTTCTTACAACTACTATATTACTAAAAATCGGTTGAATGACGTTTTGAAGTTAACCGCTGATAAGCTACTCGAGAAGTATGATAACATATTCAAAGCGTGGGTGCTGGATGAAATTATAGAACAAATAACGGTGAACTTTTCCGATGACATTGGACATTACTTACCTCACAGACCAGTAGTAAAAGAAAGTTCTAGTACTACAAATATTCGTCCTGTTT
Organism: Platerodrilus igneus; assembly: GCA_036346225.1. NCBI lineage: Eukaryota > Metazoa > Arthropoda > Insecta > Coleoptera > Lycidae > Platerodrilus > Platerodrilus igneus. The sequence continues at coordinate 618,501 of JARFIW010001148.1, forward strand.
TTGACGCCAACGCGAAATCGAGAGGCAACCCCGCACTCAACCAAAGCTTAGAAAAGGGATCGAATTTAATAGAGGAGATACCAAACCTTTTATTACGATTTCGTGCAAATAGAATTGGTGTGGTAGCTGATATTCGCAAAGCTTTCCTACAGATTTCTTTAAATGAATCGGACAGATACTGTCGTAGATTTTTATGGGTTGACCCTGAAGGTAACGAAACTGTATATCGACACAAACGCGTAGTATTTGAAGTAAGTAGTAGTCCGTTTCTGTTGGGAGCCACTATTGAATTCCATCTGACGAGAATGCGGAAGAATTGTGAAGCAACCGCTCCTCCATATACTACTGAAACAATTTTAAGATTAGCAAAAGGTTTTTACGTAGACAATTGCGTCACGAGTTTAAATAACGAAGAGACTGCGAAACAGTTCATACAGGAAGCCACTCTACTTATGTCAGAGGGTAAATTTTTAGAGGGTGAGAGAGAACGCAATTTTCAGGAAATGATAAAATTAACGTTCACGTTCTTGGTCCAACGTGGAACATACGTCGAGACACTTAGTCGGTAAAAGAGTGCATAAAAAATGTTGCTAAAGTTAAATATTCAGTTGTTACCAAAAGACTTATGCTCTCCACGGCGCAACCAATTTTTGGTCCTATTGGTTTTACTATTCCTATCACGTTACTCCCAAAACTGTTATTGCGACAAACATGGGATGATCATCTCGGTTGGGATGAGCCAGTAGGCAAGGACATAAAAGAGTTCATTAGATGGACAAATGACCTAGGACACCTGCAGGTGCTCGAAGTACCCAGGTAAATAAAATTTAGTAATTCAGTAGCTAAACAGCCTTCGTTGCATGTTTGTTGTAACGCCAGCGGCAAGGCATACGCATGTGCAATCTTCCTAAGAGTTGAGTATGATTGTCACGTATTTGTGTATTTGCTGACATCAAAATCCAGAGTAGCGCCCATAAAAAAAGTGACAATACCTCGTTTCGAGCTGTTGAGTGCCTCGATAGGAGCCAGGTTGTATACGAATGTTAAAAACAATATTGAAATAAATCTGCCTTGTTATTTCTGGAGCGACTCATCTACTGTGTTGTCATAGATTCGCCGAAAGGAAGTGTGGGGCAAGAAAACTAAGTTGCATAAATACGTACTTTGACCCCAATTTTCGCTTGGACAAAAAATTTTTTTAATTCTTAATTCATAATTTTATTTCATATGGGTTCTTCGCGACTATTTTTTCAGAAAAGAATTTTATATTCCGTACGTGAAACGAGTTTTCAAATGTTTGTTTACGTGAATGCTTTTAGGATAAGTATTATAAATCCAACTGGAGAGCTACAAAATCTTTTTTGAAAACTTGTTCCTTTTAACGTGGCTGGTAGATAATTAAAGAACGATGTATCTTTAGTAAACATTTTAATATTTTCAGCCCGAATTATTACCCGTGTTTTCCGTATTGCAACCTATATTCTTCGAATTTGAAACCACATTTTGAGCTAATGCTTACTTGCCCTTAACGCAAAATTCTCGTTTTGTCGTTACAACCATTTTGTCATTTGGTCATCATGATCGACAGATAACCACAGCCTTGCGCATTTATAGTATGTAAATTTTTGCTTGCATTATATAAATATTAAGATGACTGAATCAATTTTGCTCATTTAATGCTGTTATCTATTGCAATAAGGATATGAGTGTAAGTTTTGTTTGGTATTGTTTTTATATTGATGGATAACTGAGTTATTTAGTTTTGAAAGTATTTACAGACTTCATACTTATCCATCAACTGTAATATTTGATTAGTTATTGGTGGTGGTTTGTTGATTGTACCTAAATGCACTATTGTAAATATGTATTTTGTGTCTTATGATTTAGTAGATTCTAGTTGACACAAGTTCGTCATCGCCAACATAGTAATTAATTAAGTGAGATTCTAATTCTATTTATATTGATAGTCATATAAAATATTTCTATCTATATGTATATGTGATATTTTTATTTCTGTGTTACTGGATATTAAAATGTATAAAAATACTCTAATGTGCCCCTTAATTGTTCCGTTTATTTGTAATATTAATTGAGTATTGTATGTTTCTGTACTGGACAAGACACATTTCTAAAAATTCTTGAAAATTGTCATTTACGTAACTAGTTAAGAACGTTATACTTTACCTGTTTAGTAAGAGAAAAGTCGAAACCAATAGCTAAAAGCCACGCAAAAGCAGTAAAAGCATTTTATGTTGCGTTGTGTTTCATTTATTCCCCTTTCTTCAACCTTTAATTATTGTTAAAATATTAAACCTATGGTAATTCATCACAGTACATCACGCTTGATACTAGTCATATAAATAAACAGCTTTGGAATAGTCGGTGAAATGCCTTTTTGAACTTTTCTCAAAAGTGACCAATTTAACGCAATATTATTGTTTTAGAATCGATTCAATAATGCTTTTGGAAGAAGGTTTTGATGTAACTTCCGTTGATGCTTCTGACAAAATGTTAAAATATGCCTTAAAGCAAAGATGGAAAAGAAGAAAGGAGGCTGCTTTTGATAATTGGAGTAATTACATTAAATACTGTAAGAAATATATAAATTGGTTTAAATTATTTCAGTTATAGAAGAAGCAAATTGGCTAACCTTGTATGAAGATATTGAAGAACTGGTAGGAGATGGTTTTGATGCTGTTATATGCATTGGAAATTCATTTTCTCAAATGATAAGTAGCTATAGCGACCAACCCGAACCAAGGTAATGCCCTGATATATATATATATATATATATATATATATATATATATATATTTTGAAATGATCATTTGGGCTTTACTTAAAAAAGTCTAAGTAATTATTTCATCTTATTAATTTCAATACGTTAGTATTTATCAACTTACCTTGTGTAAAAAACTATTTATAATATTTATATATTAATACTTGGCTTATAGCCGTGATTTTGAGTGTTGCTTCCTGTCTATATCTGACATAAGTCAAAACTTGACAATTTCAGATATGATTGACAAAAATGCTAAACGTAATTGAAAGTTAGGTTTATATATGGTACTGTACACGATTTGGATTTGTAAATTTCCCAATTATAGCCATCGGCCTCGGTAGCGTAATTGGTTAACGCACAGTTCCGGCAAAACTGAGATGCAGGTTCAAATCCTGTCCAAGGCCTTATATTTTCCTTCTTTCAATTACTAGCTCGATTTGAAATGATCATTTGGGCTTTACTTAAAAAAGTCTAAGTAATTATTTCATCTTATTAATTTCAATACGTTAGTATTTATCAACTTACCTTGTGTAAAAAACTATTTATAATATTTATATATATATATATATATGTATATATATATATATATGTATATATATATATATATATATATATAGATTCTTTTTTAGCGAACGTAAATATATGGATAAGTTGATATTTTAATTTCTTGGGATATTTTCGTTCGGATTTCTTTTATTAAATATTCATTTGCTGGTTTCTGACGTTTCGATTTATTTAAAATCTTTTTCAAAGAGCTAAAAGTATAAAGATAATAACAGTATTCAAATTATAAAATATATATATATGAATTAGTAATACCTTTATTCTAATTTTCTAAAAATTCTGTGAGCTGTAGATCGACTGAATTATTTAGGAAAACTCCTTTTTATAAACCTGAGCGTTCGAATTTATTTTAATCCTTTTTCAATGATACTACAATTACAAAATTGATAAATCAACATTATAACGTATTTTATACTCACTAAAGTGATGTTATAATAAATTGGCAATTAACATAAAAAGTTCGTTTAGGTATAAATCTTTCTAAAATGTATACAACAACGCCAAAGTAGAACAAGATATAAAATTATTGTGTATATAAAATATATAAAATATTGATAAAAATAAAAAGTTTGATAGAAATTGTTACTAAAGGGCAATTTTAAAAAATGTTTATTATAGCTACTCCGAGGATACAACTGCGTGTAGCATTGTTAGTGTGTGTGTGTGTGTGTGTGCGTGTGCGCGTGTCAACGTGCGTGTATGTGAATGTGTGTGTTTTTAAGTGTGTGTCTTTTTGCATTAAAAGAAATTCATCTTATAGATCCATTGATAGATGTTTTCTTAAATAATCCAGCCCACTTAAAGCCCACAATATTTTTAGAACTTTCGAATAAAGGAGGTCGTTATTAGTAATTCATTTTATCAAGAAAATTATTTTTTTCCAACAAATTACAATTACATACGAAACAAAAGGTTCCCTCTGTTAAAAAAATGGGCAAAAATAAACAGTAAATTGGCATCAATTAACAAAAGAAAGATATTTCTCTTACAATGCAGAAAGAAGGGTATTTTACAAAGACATCTATACAACCTTTTAGAAGGCAAGGTGTTAGCACCAATAATAAAACCTTTCAGTGGCCTCCTAAAAATTAAAATCCTAAATTTGAAAATTAACATAACTCGTCATTTAACTACAAAAGCAAAAATGAAGTCAATTACGATGAAAAAGAAATGCCTCATTGTTATTCTTAATTATATATACTTTGAATATGAAAAACAACAACTATCAGCTTACAACAAGCTATTTTTATAGTTAAGACTAATAACTTAAAAAAATTGACAACCTTTCAAAATTACACAAACTTTAATTTAACAACAATGACAAATGGTTTATTAGTGTCAGTAATATTGACATTCCAGATGACATTGAGAAAATTTTATCTTTAAGTCCAAAATTTAGTATTCCTCCTGCTTTCAACAAACACTCGATAAATAACTTATTGGCAGACTTAGTATACAAGAAGATGAAAAAACCTATGCAGGGCCTATATTACAAACATAAATAATAATTGTATAAATCAAAATTCTAATACAAAATCCAATTTTTTATTGGAATATATTAAAAGAAAAATTTTGAAAGACACCAAGGATCTTCTCATCCTTAAAGCCGGTAAAAAAAATATAGCTGTGGCAATGTCAGTTAATGACTACGAGTATAATAACCCTTCTACTTACAAAAAGATTGATTCAGATCCTACATCAAGATTTCAAAAACAAACCATAAAATTAATTAAAAACCTAAAAGATAATACATTCATTACAGAAAGCGAATCAAAAGTAGTAAACATTATAGCAGTACTGCACCAAAATTATAAGGGATTCTAATAATTCATATAAATAATACACCATTAAGACCAATCGTAGCCTCCATCAACAGCCCAACCGAAAAATTATCAAAATTTATAGCAGAATTTTAAAAAATCAACAACTAATAATAACTATAATGTATCAGATTCTTTCAATTTTACCAAATTCATAAATAATGTTCATCTCCTAAACAATTACGATTTAATAAGCTTAGATGTCGTTTCACTATTTACCAATATTTCAAAACAATTAGTACTCGACAATATCAAAACATTTGAAATATTATAAAAAACATATGTAATATTTCAAAACAGTTATTTTTAGATATAATAGAATTCGTATTTGATAGTAGTTACTTCAGCTTCAAAAATGAATATTATATTCAAACTTTTGGTTGCTCTTTGGGATCCAATTTAAGTCCAATAATTTCACAAATTGTAATGGATACTCTTTTAGATGAAGTAGTTAAGATACTTCTCTTTTCAACTAACCTTCATGAAGAAATTTATTGATGGCATAAATACATCTGTTCCAGCAAATAAAGTTACGGATACACTTAATACTTTTAACAGTTACCACGAAAAAATTCAGTTTACCGTAGAAGTAGAGAATAAAAACGTAGTACCATTCTTAGATACGCTAGTTAATAGAAATAAAAATAATGTTATTTTATTAGATTGGTATCAAAAACCAACCAACTCTGGAAGGTACTTAAATTACTTCTGATATCACTCTTACAAAATAAAAATAAATTTTATTCTAACACAAAAAACAGAATTAAAACAATAGGTCACCATACGTTTCATAAAAAATAATTAAACCACAATGCAAAAATTATGGATAATAATACAGATAACAACACAAATAATAATAATAAACAAAAAGACAGTATAGTTACATTTAAATCTGTTCCATACATTGAACACCTTATACCAAAACTAACCTATTTATTAAATTTAACATGAAAATAGCTTCTAAAAATACTTTAACCTGAAATTACCTTTTCTCTAAAATTAAAGATAAAACTCTTATTTTGAATAAAAAAAAATATATCGGATCAATTGTCTAGATGTAATGAATGTAATATAGGACAAAACAAGCAACCCTCAAACAGCGAATAACCCAGTATAAAAGCGATATACGCATAAAACCAAATGCTTGTGTCCTATATATACATGTAAATACTAAAAAACATAAAATAAATTTTAACAAACTAATTATATTACAGATGGAAGACAAAAATCAAAACGAGAGTTTCTAAAAATGTACTACATCTGCCAACAAAAAAATATTACGAACAAAAAAACAGATACTAATGACTTAAGTTGAATCTACAAATATCTTCTAAATTTTAAAAATAATAACAACCATTCAAGAACAAATTTAACAATAGACCTAAAAGATGAATTTTTCTTAACGCAAAAAAACACATTTAAAAACCTACACATTCACATACACGCACGTCAACACGCGCGCGCGCACACATACACACTCACAATGCTACACGCAGGTGCATACACGAAATAGTTATAATAAACATTTTTTAATGTTGCCTGTAAATAACAATGTTTATTAAGCTTTTGACTTTTATCTCTCACACACACGCACGCACGCACACGCGCTCCCACGTACGCACGAACAAGCGCACGCACGCATGCACACGCGCGCTCACGCACGAACGAATAGACGCACGCACGCAACCACCCCCACACGCACGCACCCCCACACACACACACAAACGCACGCAAGCACGCACTCATGCACGCACTCACTCACCCACCCATACATACGCGCGCGCGCACTCACACACGCACGCTCGCACGCTCGCACCAATACCCCCACCCCTCACACATACACGCACGCACGCACCCACACACATCCACACACACTCACACACACACACACACAGCAGTCGTTACAAATAGGTTTGAAATATGTGACACATTAAAATCACATTTTGAAACGCATTACGCCAAGAAGGAGGCAATTATAGATACAACCGTTTACAATATATCAAAGTTTACCAATCCTAGTCGCAGAAGATAGGAAAATATTAGTATTACCCTTCACCACAGAAGAATTTTCGAAGGCTGTGCATATGTTAAACAAAAACAAAGCCCCAGAAATGGATGGTTTGACAGCAGAATTTTATATAAAATTTTGGGATGAATTGCATTCTTTCTTTCAGCTAGTGTTCAACCAAGCGCTATCAACAAATGCACTACCCGACTCTACTAGCAAAGGCATTATTACTCTTATTCCTAAAAAAGACGTGTGCCTTACAGAACTGAAAAGTTGGCGACCGATTACACTCTTGAACGTAGACTACAAAATATTAGCTAAATGTATGTCTAATAGGATTACAAGCGTAATTCACAAACTTGTTTCCCCGGAGCAATGTTTTTCTATTCCAAATAAAACCATGTACAATATAACTACATTTACATAGGGACATCTTTCAGTATGCCAATGATTGCAGACTGTCTCTAGCAATACTGAATTTAGATCAAGAAACAGCATTTGACCTAGTAGATCAATATTTATTTGAAGTATTTACAACATTCGGGTTTGGTAAAGTATTTACAGGAAACGTGAAAACACTGTATCCAAATGCACAGACTCATATCAGGGTAGGTTCACTAGTTACTAGCGGTATTCAGCTTTGTAGAGGAGTACGCCACCTTTGTTCTCATTATCCATTGAGCCTTTCCTCAACCTATGTCGTAACTCATTATCTGGTTTTCCAATGCCTACAGAAGCGTAACGAAAATTGGTGGTGAGTGCGTATGGGGCGGCTCCGTGGCGTAGTGGTATGTGTATGACTACTACGTTAAAGTCTCGGGTTCGAATCCCGACACGGTCCGCTTGAAAAATGTTAGGCGAGCATTTTTCACAAAAATACACCCTCGTTCGGATAAGAGGTAAAATGGAGGTCCCGTGTGTGAGCGTTGTTATGCACGTTAAAAATCTCTACCTTGCTTGGAACAGCAAGGGGTCGGCAAAATTCTAAATTTTCTAGGTACAAAAACTCGCTTCCTGACCAATGTAGTACCTTCGGGTGGAACATTGGAAAATCACATGTAAGGTGAGTGCGATGTCTGGACGGCGTCGTGGCGTAGTTGGTATGCGTGTGACTACTACGCCCAAGGTCCCGGGCTCGAATTCCAACACAGTCCGCTTGAAGAATGTTAGGCGAGCGTTTTTCACAAAAATACGCCCTCGTTCGGATGAGAGGTAAAATGGAGGTTCCGTGTGTGTGTTGTCACGCACGTTAAAGATCCCTACCTTGCTTGGAATAGCAAGGATTCGGCAAAATTCCAAATTTTCCAGGTAAAAAAAACTCGTTTCCTGACCAATGTAGTACCTTCGGGTGGAGCATTGGAAAAAAATCACATGTAGGGTGAGTGCGTATGCAGATTATGTATCAGTTTTTATATCAACCGATAATGATTTTAATAAACTTTATAGTGTGTGCACCGAATTCTATAAGCAGTCAGGATTGGTGATTAATAAAACCAAATCAGATGCAGATAGGACGAACCCTTAGGCTTTTCATAGTTTTCAAACAGGTATAGAGTGTTCGGTATCTTGCTAACTGTGACCATTGTAAATGATGCAGAAAGGGCATTTGAGACGATTTTAGGTGAAGTGGACACGTTAATAAGAATGTGGCAAAGCAAAGCAGTTGGAGTTCCTTTCATCGGATGCAAGACCATCAAAAATCAATGTGTTGCTTCTAAAATCTGGCACTACTTTCACATTTTGCCATTCACATCCGCCCAACTAACAGTGCTTCAAAAGAAATTAATCGATTTTATTTGGCCAAAAAACATTGACCACATCTAAAAATTTGCATGTTTCGATAGCACAGGGAGGTCTGGGATTGGTTCATCTAGAACAAAGCAAAAGTCTTTTCATCTGCAACTTGGATACAAGTTAATTACGAATACGTCAAATAAAAACTGGGTTGTTTTAATCAAATATTTCTTAAGTCAGAGTAATTCATATCAAGTATCCTGGCAATGGCTGTTCAGTACAAGTCTGCGTGTCCGCCGTATTTGTAGTAACGTTTTCATTAACGGCATTTTTGAAACATGAACTGGTGTCAACGCCACAATCGTTAACTTTCCAATAAATCTGAATGACCTCCATACAATTCCAACAGGTGCGTTCAGATTAATTAAAGATCCTAACATACCACCGCTATTTAATACAAGATGGAAAGACCATGGGTTTAAAACGCTAGGTAGCTTTAAACAAATTGGCTGTCAAATACCCAAATGGCAAACTTTTTAGCAAATAATACACCAACAGTACGTTGCTGTTGTAATATCAACGAATCAAAGCATTTTTCAGGTTGAATTTCAAACATTTGTGTGAAACTAGAGTCTACAATGTCATTTCTTTGCCACCCGTAATACATTTTGGTCATATATCAATACCCATAAAAAAAGGACTAGGAAAATGATACAAACGTACTTAACAGCTAACCACTTTAATAACATAGATCCGCTTGACGGCCACTGGTCAGACGAAAAAGTGCAATAGGCAACCTTTTTTACTTCGCCGTCCTTAGGACACGATGGAATTATATCTTGGCGATTTGCTAGGAATAGATTAGCAGACTCTACATATTTACAAGAAACGGAGGTATTTCAATCGAGAACATGTCCATGGTGCAACCTTGAAGGAAATGTTTGGCATATTATAATGGAATGCACAAAAACTACAGCACTTTGGAATTTTGTAATGACACTTATAAAGGTACTACTCAAACGGGAGAAAGTCCTTGTAAATGAACTATATTGTGGCTTTTAAATAAAAACAAGTGGTGGTATCGTAGTAAACTACCTAACAACTTTAGCGAAGAGTACAATATACTGGGCGACTATGGATTTTATAAAAGAAAACAAACAAGTTTGCCTTGTGCAAAAATATATTAATCGGATTAAATCCACAATAGTGAAAGAGTACGTATGGCACAGAGAGTTAACAAATTTGAAGAAAGGTGGTGTGTCAATAAAATTTTATGTTGGGTGGACAATCATGAGCTGTCTTTCACAAAAGCTTTCATTGGTTAGAGGAAGCTGGAGCAGTGAAATTGTGACTATGTACATATATCTTTTAAATTGTTGATTATACGATAGAACATATATTTTTAAACAATGTTGCTTTTCTTTGTATTATAAAAACATTATCGTTTTAATAAATAATAATAATAACACATGCACACGCTCACGCACACGTACACGCATATGTGCACGCACCCGCACACGCACACGCACATGTACACGCACACGCGCACACACACACACATACACACACACGTTTAATGCTGCACGCAGGTGCGTACACGGAATAGTAATAATATAAATTTTTTATGGTCGTCTTTTAATAAGAATTTCTATCAAACTTTTGACTTTTATCTATTAACAATATTTTATATACATAATAAGTTTATATCTTGTTGTACTTTGACGTTGTAATATACATTATACCGAAAAACAGTTTGTATGTTAATTGCCAATTTACTACAACCTCACTTTAGTGAATATAAAATATATTATAATGTTTATTTTAGATTTTGTAATTGTAGCACCTTTGAAAAAGGATTAAAATAAATCTGAAAGCTCAGGTTTATAAAAAGGAGTTTTCTTAAATAATCTAACCGTCCTAAAAACCCATAATATTTTTAGAAAACATTAGTAATTTCATAAAGCAAACTGATTTGTAATATTAATAGTTAGTTAGATGAAATATATTTCCTATCTTGCAATTACTAGCTTGATTTGAAACGATTATTTAGGCATTACATAAAAGTCTATGCTCTTGTTTCAACTTGTTATCTAATCTTATATATATATATATATATATATATATATATTATATATATATATGTATATATAGCTAAAACAAATGTTGGTGAACTATTATATATATATATATACACATATATATATATATATATATATTGCTATGATAATAGGGCAGTTTAAGGGTAGATTAAGTTAGTGGGGTCGTAGAATAAATATAAACAACTTCAACTTAAGAAAAGCAAATAATTCCAGAAATTATAAGAGTAAATCGGTCACTCTACATAATGTTAATTAAGAGGACACTGTATATAAAATATACGGAATTAAATGCATGAGAACATAAAGATGTCTAAGTATAGTTTACAAGTAAAGATAAGATTTTAAAACGCAATAAATGGCATCAAAATTAAATCACCGGGAAGCATAGATAAATTGGCATTGCAAATATTTAACAATTGCGTCGAAAATATCAACGTAAACGCATCCCAAATAATTCACTATTAGAAAATCGTTACGTAACTAGAATAAAACACATTTTTTCAGAAAACCAATATTCTGTGGAAACAAATAAACACCAGGCGGTTCAATTATATGATAAATTAACAAACATCCACATACGTGAGTTAATGATAGCCAAAAGTTGGAAATCCTCGAATAATACTACAATATGCTGGATGCGGACATGACCAACAGAGCATTCATCGAAGATTTAAACTAAGTAATTTGTAAAAATTCCGAGTTCTGCTAGATAAGGCAAAAATATCAGCCTAGATTCTAAGCACGCCAATAAAAACAATTGGATGAAGGGCTTATATATGCGATAGTAACGGAATGGCATGAAGTAAAATCAAAACAAATCAGATTTAAAATTGCGAGAATTTGTGCAACGAAATATAACCCGATCTATAGATAGACGTAAGTTAAACAACTTAATTAAATTCATTTCTAATATTAACAAAACAGGGCTTTAATTGAGACGGCTTTAATTTGGAATCTTTAATTTGGGACTTCCAACTTTGGACATATTCTAATTTTGGAGATATTTTAAAAATGGAGATATTCTAATTTTGGAGATATTTTAAGAATGGACATATTCTAATTTGGACATATTCCGATTTGGGACGATTTCATTTTGGATGTACTATAATTTGGTACGATTTTAATTGGAAGCGATTTATGGGAGGCGATTTTTATATGGGGCCGGCATATCAATAAGCGATGCGGACACAGCAAGAGGATGCAGATCATAGACTAGGATGGAACTCCAGAACCCATTCTAGGTTAACAATCTTAATACACTTTATTATTGAAAAACTGTTGTATATTTGTAAGAGTCATCAAAAAGGTCACTAAAAAAATATGAAAATGGAATAGTTATCTTGGAACGTTTGAAGGTCCCTGAATATAATTAAAAGAGATTTTTGCTGGCTTTCAGAAAAGCATAAATCTGGTATATGTAGTTATTTTGTACAAAAAGAGAAATTTTGAGTGTTGTACATATTATCAATTATTATATTGTGTGTTGTAGAATTGCTTTATTTGATTCAATAAGATTTATTCAGTAAGATAGTCGGGGTAAAAATCCTAATTTAACATTTCATAACATTGGGGCTTAACATAATAAAAGGAATATCACCGCAATTTTATGACAAGCCCAATCGTGGGGAGAATATCACAGCAATTTTATGACGCCCATCGTAGTGGCTCGATAATCCTAAAATAGGGCATATCATAGCAAATAAATATGGTACGCCCAATTAGGGGGCGAAGATCACAGCAATATATATATATATATATATATATATATATAATATATATATATATATATATATATATATATATATATATATATATATATAATATATATATATATATATATATATATATAATATATATATATATATATATATATATATATATATATAAAACATATATATAACTGTTAATATATATTAATAAACATGCATTTGCATTCCAAATGTGGATTATTCTTCTTTGCTATTAGTTAAATATATAATCTATATAATGACTATTAGGTATATGCCTAGTGTATTATTTATAAAACTAATTGTTTTTACAAGTGATTATTTTGTAATTCCTAGTATTTTTAACTGTATTTTCTAGGCAGGCCATTAAAAATTTTAAAAAATGTCTTAAAATTGGAGGAGTGCTTTTGGTGGATCATAGGAATTACGATTCTATAATGAATTCAGGCTACACTCCAACTAGCTGCATCTATTACAATGTACTTGTACTTTATGTTTTACTTCGTATAACAATTTTAATTTTAGAGTAAACATCTAACAGATATTAAAACCTCTGTGTTATACGTAAATGGTAAACCGGCTAAGATAACTATGGATTATTTGATCGAAAAAGAAAAAGAGAAATCAAAAGAAAAGACTCTAAGGTAATTATTATTACAAAAACAGCACGCGATTTGTATTTTCAACATAATTATACGTCAATCTTTAATCGTTGATTAACATTTTTTAAAGTAAGTAATTACTGTTCTTTTTGTATGTAAAATGTTTTTTTACTATATCACTGCTAATTTCTTATTTTTATTTTTCAGCGAATTTACAATGTCTTCGTTTCCCTATCCATTAGACTCTTTTAAAGAAATGTTATTCTCTGCATTTGGAAATGACGCACCTTACACACTGTATGGAGATTTCAAGGATCTTGCTGAAAATGATGTTCCTAATATTTATATTCATTATATTGAAAAACCTCATACATAAAATCCTAATCCTAATATATGTATGTACAGGGTGTTCGAATTTTGGAATGGACCTCTGCAAACTTTTTTTATAATTTTGTCGGTTAAAGTAACAAAGTGTAAGAATTTTTTTATTAATATGATGAAAATAGAAAAACAATAAAACGTCACGTACCGAATTATTTGAAGAAATAACATTTTTTTAAACAAAACACTGTTTTTATTAGAGTTGATCCGAAATGAAGTCTGAATAAAAAAATTTCGACATTATTGACTGAAACCTGAAACAATCAAAGCATGGCTCTATTTTCGATATAGGTAAGTTTGCGCTGTAGTTCCAAACGGGGACGTTGTTATGAATATTTGAGTATATTACTTTAGAAAACGATTGCATGCATTTCGAAAATATACTTCTTGAATTTATAGCACAAACGTTTTACAATTTTGTTTATGATAAGTATAATGTGAAGGGTCGCTACACTTGCAGCCATGTCCTCAATGCTCTACCCGAAGCTACTATATTGGGTTTAAACGCGAATAATTACGTGCCTCATACAAAATCTGACTTCAAAATTAATTAATGGTTAAGTATAATTTGAACTAAAACTAACATTAGTGTTGAAAGAATGTTACCTATAGCGTTAACTTTGACGTGTGTCTGATGAACAACACACTAGCAAAAAGTAAAACGGGAGGGATTCATAATACCAGATAGCAGCCCCTAGTTCTGTTTACCGGTGCAACCTAAAGAGTAGACGTAAAACTATCCAAATGTAGTTAAATTAGTATTTACTAATGGACTCGAATTTCTAAGCATACGAAAAGCATAACTCACTTTACCACAAATTATATTTTATTGAAACCTATAATAAAACCTATAAATACGCATTTCGACCACATGTGATCATCATTAGTAGAAAACGGCTAATTTACAATAAAACTAAAATTTTGTGCTGATGATGACCACTTAGTGATTGAAATACGTATTTATAGATTTTATTAGAGGTTCCTATAAAATATACTTTGTTGTATAGGGATTTGATACGTTCATTTCCGGCAGTAAAACCTGTATCCGGTATTTGGTTATTTCATTTACATAAATTCCCTTTCTATCCTTAAATTCTTTAACAACCCCGTATATAGTGTACCTGTTCAGTATAAGCCCGCTTAATATAATTTTAACTCAAACCCGCTCTGCTTTTAAATACGAAAAGTTATTCGATAAATTAAATAGTTTATATCCTGTTTAGGTAACCTTCAATTTGTTAAACCTTCCGATAGCGTATAATTGTTTCTTATGTGTTTTCCATCTAAACATTCGTCTACATAGTGTATTGAACTATCCGCTATAAACCGGGTTTTCCAGTTTTACCGCGCTTCGATAAGCTAGGATTTTCAGTTCGAATTCGTGTTGTTTGAACCAATTCTTGAGTTTGATTCTGCAGGTTGTGCGTCGAAGTGTTTTCTACATTTTATTCGTCACTGTATCTCAAAAACCTATGCACGTCATTCTGTTCAACAGCTAGGAGATGTCCTGCGTGTATTCGCTTTTTTTCGCTGGGGCCAAATGGGTTCTTGAACAACTACTTTTGTCCGTAGACTGCTGCTGCAATTATGGTAGCAGCGTAAATGTATGCTGACGGCCATGGCGTTTCTATGCTGACTCAACCCCGACGGTTTGCCAGCTAAGTATCAGACCACCTACAGGTATGCAACTTTTTTCTTTTGTGTGCGTCAATGGCATATTCCGTATCAACGGTTGGTGTAGCTACGTGACAAAAGACGACACATTGTAAAACTATTGTTTGTTGGGATTCGATATTATCCCTCTACAGGTGCGATGTACTATTTTTATACATGATTGTCAAAAGAACTCACACGTTTATTTGCTTTACGGACTAGTTTATTTTACAAAAAATATTAGGTGAAATTTTAAAAACACTTGACAAACGCTTTCACTGTTTTTATTTGCTACAGGTTAATTTTATTTTGTGTAAATACGAGATGCGCACTTCGTATTAAGATTCCTAAATTGTCCGTATAATATAATTGTTGGCTGTAAAATAGTAACGTTTAAATTATTTTCCTTTTGCTTGTTTGTACAGAATCCTTTATTTATTTTTATGTGTTAATAGATAATCGTGGCCGATGTACTTTTTTTTGTTTTCTTGGTACGTAGGCAAATCCCCCCACTCTCCGCGTCTGGTAGTTTGCCTCGTATTTACTTTTCTTCCGGCTGCGTCTAGGTACGTAGCAGAGTTATACTTTTCGATTCAGCATTAGCCCACAGAGTTACTTTTGATATTTAGAGCTGACTTCCCGGTCTTCGGAACTTAACAGGTATCGCAAATGTTAAGAATTGCGCTTTTCTTACCCGGAAAAGCCTTCTTCGATTACTACGTTGTTGGTAGTTGGTATATGTTAATTACTATTTTGCTGCCGTGCCTACGCAGTTCTACGCGCAGCTTCCAAGACCTTGAATATAACAAGCCATGTTTTATATTCTTTATTATCTTTTTAACTAAAAATTACTATTTTCTATTTTTCTTGACAATGACAAATACCCCAATTTATTTCAACAACAACTCTATTCGTTTCCAAGCTCACTACAAAAATCGACTAACTTTTCTCGTGTCGTGTCCACATGCTGAATATTATACATAAGTTTTAGCATAGTAATCTTACTTTTACAATTAGTATTGTTAAGACAGATATTCGATTTCTAAAGGATTGTAAACATTTTAAAGTGTTTCCAAATTTGATCAACATTAAAGTTGGTAGTAATTGAAAAATGAGTAAAGCAGTAATCAAGTTTGCACTACTTAAATGGTTGAATTTAGATATCAGATATTTGTATAGGAAACTTAGTGCTTTGGAATTGGAAATGTATAGATTGCACTTAGCCTTTACGTGGAATCTGTCCGAGTCTGAGTTTCATTAAAAGTGTAATTTCCAGAAAATTTTTCTTAATCTTCTTTGGGAATGAAACCACTCATAGTTTTTTAAAATCTATTTTATTTACGTTTCGATCCATGACCTAGGATCGTTGTCAAAATAATAAAAACTTCAAGTTTGACGTTTATGACATAAATTGAAGGTTACTTTGATTTATTGATGTTTGAAATATTTGGTTTGAGTACACTAAGCAAAAATTTTTAAAGTTTAAAAGAATGATTGCCTTCAATTTGTGTTGCGACCTGTGATCGACTTTCCTATGGTAGCCAATACGCTTAACGTGAAATCAGCTGATTAATTTTTATTGGTGAATTTTATATAAATTCAATAATTTGGGAAACATTTTTAACATGTTTCTATTTATACAATTGAGAGATTTCTGATTTTATGTCTTATTTGACCGAGATTCAGTGAAGGGGTTAAGCAACCTGTGGCTAAAAAAACCCCTTCACTGAATCTCGGTAAAATAAACTAAAATCAGAAATCTCAGTTAAATAGAAACATGTTAAAATGTTTCCCAAATATGAATTTATATAAATTCACCAATAAAATTAATCAGCTGATTTCACGTTAACGTATGACCATGGAAAGTCGATCACGGTCGCAACACAAATTGAAGGCAATCATTCTTTAAACTTTAAAATTTTGCAATGTCTCAAACCAAATATTTCAAACATCAATAAATCAAAGTAACCTTCAATTTATGTCATAAACGTCAAACGAAGTTTTATTATTTTGACAACGATCTGGTCATGGATCGAAACGTAAATAAATAGATTTTAAAAAACTATGAGTGGTTTCATTCCCAAAGAAGATTAAGAAGAATTCTAAACAAACCACAACAAACATACAGGGAGTATTCCAGAAAATTGTCTTTGAAGTTAATAATCATAAATTGCAAAGTGAAATTGAAATTCATAAGGCAAAGCTAAATAGGGTTGTAGATAAATCACACAAACTCGTAAAAGCTATGGAAATTGCACCTACTACTACAGTGGTTAATGAATCTTCCAAAGTTTTTAATAATGAAGGGGTTGTTTTCCTTGATCATCGTCTTAAATTTGGTTTAGAGCATGTAAAAGCATCTACTGGTGATATTATAGCTCGATTGTGCGATTAGAACAATACACTAAAAATTTTTATAAAAGTGCTTGCAAAATTCAGGTTTTGGCACATTTGAATTTCAGAGCACACTAAGTTTCAAAATAAGCAAGGCAAGACCATCTTATTATTAAAGAGACCATAACGAAAGATTGTAATTATTTAATGACTAGATAAACAAAATTATGTTGATATTGAAGTGATCCGTAGTGTTTGTAAGTTGATAATTATTGCAAATATTATAGTGTACATTTCAATATTTGAAGGTATTTGTTAAAATAGCTCAGTAACCACTTTCAGATTTCTGAACGCATTCCGTGACGTCAGAATTTACATTATAATGGACGCATATGTACAGACGATCGAGCTATTCGACAAGGTTAAAAGACTTTGTTTTTAGATTTCAAGATGGATGGGTGAAACATTTCACTTGGCGGTTTTTATTAAAGGTAATGTTTTTAAGTTTATAATATTATGGTTATTTAAGATAATCTGATTACATCTTGTAATCAGAGCGTTGTTTTGAATGTGATGTTGGTATTTATTGTAAAACTGTCAGTTATTCAATCATTGAAAGAAATATTTATATGTTACCTGTTGCTTTTGGCTTAGAATTTGATGCCGGTTGTTTTTTGTATAAATGAGTGTGGTTTGGTTTAACAACTGAAAACCAATATTTATGTATCTGAATTGTTTATTTAGTATCTAAATCAGGGTAAAACTAATATTTTTTTATTTGAAATAATGTTTATTTAGTATTTAATACAGAGTTGTAACTCCAATGGCATTGCACCTGTTACCGAATCAATAGTAAATGTACCCTTAATGTGATTTTACGAGCAATTAGTACTAACATTCTTTGGATATATACTGAATCAAATTATTAGGCAAGTTTGAATATGAACAGCACTATATTTATATGTTATATTTGTTTTGGTTTTAAGTTGGTAATCGAAATATACCCAAAGTTGTGTATATTTTTGTAATGCCACGATGTGTTTAATTTTTAAAAGGTACGTTTTAACCCATGCAATCGTAATGAATAATTTTTAACATTTGCTTCCAAGATTTAATATATTTAACTAACATGCATTTATATAAAGATTTAACGCCTAAATCTGGGCTTGTATTTATGCTGTAAAATTTTTGATAAGTATTTGCTGCCATCATATTTTATATTTGTTTGATATTTGTGATACATTTGACATTTTTATATGTGTAATTGTTTTGTTTCAGCATATTAATGACATTTACAACTGCACTGCTTACGTCTGAGTTTAACTTAATGATATGTTTGTTGTTTTGTTTATCCTATTATCTAGCCGATGTTCCTATATCATTAACTAGTATCTAACGTTAGTGATAATTGTTGTGATGTAATTAAATTGACCCTCTGGTATGATCGATCATCTCATACCCTTTGCGTTTGCATTTATGATTATGTTGGAGATAGTCTATTCAATAATAAGCGCCTTTTAACTATGCGCAATCATCCCATAGGTTCATTTCAGCGATTCATGTCGTCTTGTCAATGTACTTGTAGTTGTACTCTTGCAAATAATAGGAAGTCGGCTAGCCTTTGTAAAATATTTTGTAACACAGGCTGAAAATTGTTAACGTGTGTATGTGGGCGCGAGTGTTTGAGCCTTGTTGAATATTACTAACATTTTATGTCCGTGCGGGGAAGAACATTGGCAGTCAAGGTGCAGGTTATCTTCCTGGTGTCCCCCCTCTTCAACTTTAGCTGGGTAGTATTGGCCTAGCCGATCTCAGTACCTACCAGAAAAGACTAGCTGGTTTACACTAACGTTTCTTTAGTTGTCATGTGTGGTATGTCTGGGTAACAGTTGACATCCCGTCAATTTCAGTGTTGGTGATCTGGGTACTTGTACGTTTCCTGTCCTTGTCGAGATGTGCCAAATACAGTTGAAAGTGCGAGGGCAGTTTGGGGTTTTCTCCGCCGTGCTCTTTCCCCAATCGCCCACGTTGAGTTCGGCACCGTTCGCTTTAAATGTCATTTTTCTGTGCTTTCATGCGAATAGCCTATTTATTGGTTATTCTTAAGATTAAAAGTAAAGTTAGGTAAATTCTGTAGTTTTATTTCAAACCTTCCCGCCTTAACGCCATCTTCCCAGTGTGAATTTAGGTTACATTATAACAACACAATGTAGGAGTCGTCAAACCACTGCCACTAGATGTTAGATCATGGAGCCCGGTGTACCGTTTATAGAAGGCGTTTGGATCAGCCTTCAGGTCGGTTACACTACAATATAGTTGAAACCTTGCTCTATCTAATGGTCCTTACAGACCAATCGTCAAGAATCGCATACGTGAAAACATTCTTGGTAATATGATTAGATCAACAACATCGGTTATGAATAAATGTACTAAACTTGTCAAGCCTTCTTTGAAATTCAAATTAATAGTTTCAAATCCGGAAATTCCAAAACTGTATTGCTGACAAGATTCATAAACAACATAAATCGATGAGACCCATTGTGTCAGGTATTAACTCATCGACTTATCGCTTATCCAAATGGTTATCGCTCGTGCTGAAAGTTGTTAAATTTAATAATTTGTCAGTAGTCCATAGAATTTATAAAATAAAGTTAGAAGTGTTTCGTTAGAAAGACACGAAATCTTAATTTCATTTGATATCTGTTAATTATTTCCAAGTATTCTATTCCACAAATTTTGTCATATTTAAAAAAAAGTTTTAATTAACAATAATTGTGATAACAAAATTTCAGATAAATTTGTAAAATGAACTTCTCATTGTATGTCCCAAAACCCCTTTCGGTTTAACCAAAAGATTTATGAGCAACAGGAAGGGAAAACAATGAGAAATAGTCTTCCACCGTTTATTGCAAATTTATTGATGTCTTATGAAACAAAATTTAAAGAAAACGCCTACTACTTCCCAAGAGTTAGGACATGATATGTTGATGATATCTTTGCCCATTTTTGATATCAAACCTTCATGATTTTCTAAAAGAACTTAATTCACAGTTTAAGAGAACTAAATTCACATATGAGCTTAACAATAATGAACAATTGCCTTCTTTAGCTACTTTAATGATAAGGAAGGACGATAAACTAGAATTTGATACCTATAGGAAAGAAACCACTGTTAACCTGTTTATAATGTCTACATCAAATCGTAGCATTCAACACAAACTTGCTTCTTTAACTTTTTAGTAAACAGAATGCTTATTTTTCTGATAAATAAAGAACCACATAATTAAAAAACATTCCCTTATTAAATTGATAGCGGTGCACAGTGGATTCGAATCTATAGTGATTGACAATATAGTTATAAAATGTAAGAACATGATCAACATTCGCATATTCACAACTTTACTACCTATTAATTGTTTAGAAAAATTAAATTTTGTTAAATTATCTTTCCACAGTTCCATAAAGTCCTTTGTAAAATTTTCAAACTAATTAATTACAAAATTGCTTTTAAAAATTCAAACAAAGATAAAGATTTTTTAGGGAATCCGAAAGACAAAGTTATTAAGTTATGAAGGGCTGATATTTACGAAATAAGTTGTTCTGGCTGCTCTCAATAAAATATCGGGCAAACTAAGAATGGTATCAAGACTCAATTTAATGAACATATTTTAAATTTTAAACGGGATCATTATGAGAAATCACAAGTTGTTCGACATATTTATGAAACTATCGACCCATTAGATTGGAAAACGTTCGATTGCTTAAGTCGGTGTTTACACATTCGGAATTAAACGCTTATGAGAGTATTAACATAGTTAAAGTTTTAGCGTCGTGAATGAATGCAGACAGTGTATAATTAGGACACTCACAGCTGCTTTCTTTGTTTGTAAATCAAGCTTCATCTGATTATGCATAGAAACGCAGTACTTACATTTAAGTGTGAATAACGGTTAAAGCCTGACCACATTTTTTACAATAAAGTAGGACGTCGTAGAGATAATTGTCAGTTTGCTATTGTATTTGCAAAGTTTCACATCAGCCTAATTGGTGAAAACTAGGTTTAATTTAGTTTAACAATTGTAATTTAGCTGCTTTTTAGTGATGTTGACCATTTGGTTGGCATAATACGTACTTAAATCTTGTTATTCATTATTTTCGTTTTTCTTTATTTTACTTTATTTTTTTACTTATTTATCAACATGAACCCACTCCCGCTTCAATGTAGTTAGCCGACGCACTCTCGTATTGTTACGGTGTTTCTGCCCTTTCAATAAAAATCACAATTTAATTCTTTTGACGCTTATTTCACCCGCAACACATAGTTTAGAGGCATTAAACACATAGCGCACAACTTCGCGTCTCATTTTCAAAGCGGTCTTCATCCGTATCCGTACAAGATACAAATTACTCAGCAGATGAAGTCATTGGATCATGTACAGTTAGTTGAATGATTGAAAAACTTGAACATTTTTCGTCGAAAATCATCTTTAGCGATAAAGCCCATTTACATTGATGGATATGTCAACAAGCAAAATTGTCACATTTGGAGCTTGGAAAATCCACATGCTATTCATGAACATACACTTTATCCTAAAAAAAGTCATTATTTGGTGAGGTTTATGGACTGGTGGAATTATAGGGCCGTTATTCTTCGAAGATAATCGTGAGTCAACCATTACGGTGATTTCT
The DNA here is from genome assembly GCA_036346225.1 of Platerodrilus igneus. Classification (NCBI taxonomy): domain Eukaryota; kingdom Metazoa; phylum Arthropoda; class Insecta; order Coleoptera; family Lycidae; genus Platerodrilus; species Platerodrilus igneus. The sequence continues at coordinate 640,894 of JARFIW010001148.1, forward strand.
GAACGATATCGTGACATGATAACGGACTTTTATGGCTGAAATTAAATTAATTAAATGTGCGTAAGCTTTAGTTTCAGCAAGATGGTAATACAAGCCACACAATACACTAAAACATCGATTTCTTGCGCATTACGTTCCATGATACAATAATCTCACTAAACGATGATGTGAATTGGCTACCAAGATTTTGCGACTTGGCACCATTGAGCCATTCCTTTTTTGGGGGCTATTTGAAAGGAAAAGTGTATGTCAATCATACAAGAACATTCCAAGACTTAAAGAACAACATTCGACAATATTCGAAGCGGTTGTTCCACTATTCTTGGGAAGGGTCATAGAAAATTTCGGCATTTGAATGCAGACCTGCAGTCCAAGTCGTGATGGTCACTTGAATGATTTTGTTTTTCATACATACATGTATTAGATTCAACTTTCAGTTTGAATCAATATCTGTAATATTTGCTAACGATCCGTGTGTTTTCTTTCATTAACAAAAAAAGTAACAAATGTCCCACCCATTACTATGGTTTAATTTTCTTGACTAATGATTGTCTTTCGAGTGTAGGGAAATTAAATTTGATAGAGTCTGCGGTATACCTACTTATCTAAGAATCTTTATCAAAGGGTAGTCACCACATTCACTCGTGTGCTCCGTTAGACAGAAAAGTGTCTTATAGCTGCTTAGTAAATGGAAAATTACTTTTGGACAAGCTGGTTCTCATACCAATTAGCTAAAAAAAGTGTTGCTCAATATGATACCCGTGAAGTTATTCAACTTGTTAATTAATTTTTTCCTGTTATACAATGAAAGTACAGTATTACCATAAGTTTGTTACGGTATTCCGTGCAAAGAAGAAAGAAAAGTAAAGTAAGCAAAGAAAATCGCCCGCATCGAATATCGCAACAAAAAGGAATCCAAAAAATTGTTACGTGCCAAATTGGCACTAAACATTGTCTTAACTTAATTTTTATGTGCGGAAGTTTTCGCGCCTTAAAATTTAAAATACTTGGCGTGTATTTTCCTCACGCCAGAGGGCGTTTGCGCGAGATCGCGCGGGAACTTCGCGCCGACGCGTGAAAGAAAAAAGTGGGGAGTTTCCGAAAGACGCTTAGGAAACCGGGCCGTTTGCCTTTGAACATCGAGAAGGGCAGTCGTGTCTGGTATCGTATCTTCATTTTTATTATGTAGATTTCCCATGCTTATCTTTGTTTGTCTTTACCTAATTAACCTATTCCTTATCGTTCCGCTACATATAGGAATCTGATACGACCCTGGAGCAGTCCCACGACCCTAGAACGAGCCGGATGTCCATGCTCCGCTAACAGCTAACCGGAGCAGTCACCATCTTTAACTATCTTAAAGGGGGCCCCAGCCATTTGGAAGGCGTACCCTCCGTTAATTGCCTTAAAAGGGGCCATCAGCAGTCCTGATAGACGTCAGCAGACACCAACTTTAACTCAACCCCGCAGGACGTCGGATTTCTTATGTAAGTACTTTAATTGCTTAATTTGTTCGCTAATTTAATTTATATTTTTCCGCAAATGGCGTATTTAATTTGTTAATGGTGACGTCATTGGCAGATGGGCGCGCCAAAATCTGTACAAAGATTACCCGTGGTGTCTAGTAAACCGCGCTTGCGGTGTTGTATTTACGACTTTTTAAATTGTAAAAATTTGGCGCCCTCAACGTGTGAAAATGGCGATAAGAATTTTTCTTTTGTTTTTATGACTATACAATGTATTTCCTAATGTTATTTATAGCATTTTTTACTAAAAAAAAACAATTATCTAATATCTGTTGATCTTAAAACCCTATATTTGTGTTTTGGAACACACCACATTCCATAGATATCAAAAATAATTGTTATGGCAATTAGAGGTATACCGCCATTTTGAAATTAAAATTTAGCTGTTGTTATAAAATATCTTTTAATATCATGTTCCTTTAATTTTAAATATGCTATGCCTTTGTTGACTCCAGTTATATTGTTGAGTGTATAGTTATTTTTTTAAATACAAATATAAGTTTCTTAGGAAAGATTTTTACCCTAACCTCGTTTCTGCATTATACTGGTAAGTGTATTATTTAAATATGAATAAACAAACAATCAATAAGTAAACAAGTAATGCATGTCTTAAACACTGTGTATTACGAAAATCATCTACTTTATATCAGATTAAAACATAACCCTTGCTTGTTTTAAAAAAAAGCCGTACATAAATTATCTTGTGTGTTTACACTTTAAAAAAAAAGTGCCTTAGTCATTTACCTGTTTGATTATGATATTCGAACTTACTTTTAAAGAAACCTTATGTTTAAAAACGTTTAATGTAGTAAATTGCCCCTTTAAAATATCTTTTGAAAATGCTAGATTAACGGGATCTTGTTGCATTGGTTTTGTTTGTTAAATAACACATTATCTACCTTTTTTATAATTTGGAGTGTCTTTTTGTAACCTAACCGTGATATTTTTTTTTCTTCTTAAATATTATCTTGCTTTGATATAGTTTTAAAAGTTGTTCCCTTAAATGTTTTAAACAATGTATATCTGCTCCTTTTAATACTAAAATAAAGGAATTTCCGTTAACGTTTTATTATTTAAACTCATTTACGATAGTTGTTGATAACTCCCGCAATATCAAAAGAATATTCTAATAATTTGGAATACTACTTCTTGGTATAAGTATCGTGGAATGTTTCTTTCGTGCAGCGAGTATGATTTTGTCTTGATTACATATTTTTTTAAATATCGATATTTCAACGTACTTTAACATCCATTAAACGGAATTTACTGTCGGACTTGGTCGTATAGCGGTCTATAAGTCTAGAACGAGACCCATAAAAGGGCCGGTCGCTAAGCATCATAAGTCTAGACGAGAATTTGGTTGGTAAGTTTGTCGTTTTAGAATTTGTAATCATTTTTTTAATAATGATGTTGAAATTTTTTTTTATTGGTTTGGGAGGAACTCAAATGAGAGCTTTCCATCCCAGTAAATATATGCTTTAAAAAATATCTTTTTGTTTTTCAACAATTTTATTAGTGAATCGAGTCTTGATTACTCTTATCTCTTCACATATCGATTTAAACCTCATTAAATGGCTTAAAATTATCTTTAAAATTGTTCAACCCTACGTACATCTAAAAGCTTTTCACGTTTTACTTCTTTGACAATGTATCTAATGTTTTTAGCCCTCACCATCAACTTAACTTTAATTACTTATTCCCTTTTTGTGTACAGTATATACCTCTTACACGGTTAACTTTACTTACCTTAAATTAGCTATCTTTTTCTTTTTGGTTGACTTTTCCTTGACCGTACCGTTACTTATATATCATTTTATCCTCTATACCCCCCAATATAACTATGTCGTTTCATTTAATTAATCTTCGAACTTTTCCTACAGCATATTATTTGGTTTTTAGTGTTTATCTTACGTCATTTAATTTTGTGTGGTAATTGTCGTAACTTTGGTTGTAATAACTCATTGAATTTTTATGATTGGTTTTAGCTGATGTTAGAGTGGATGTTTTTCTTCTTTGGGCTCACATAGGAGCCGCGGCCTATGTCATTGTAAGAAATAGTTCATATTCGCAGTTGCAAAAAACTAGGATTGCCTATTCCATGTGTTTTTCCTCTGAATTATTACAGACGCCCACATTATACTATATCATTATTTGTTTCTTTTTCTACTAAATCGCCATAACTTATAAACTTTTTTTTTTCATTGTTTTTATTGAACTTTGTGGTGAGGTGCTATCGCTTCTTATTGATATCGTACTAGTTCTCTTAAGAGTCTAGTGAATTTTTGACGTGTGTTATACCTTATCTTGTCGGATTAATAACTCTACTTTTTTATATCTCGCTGTCTCCGTTTATGCCTTATTCTTCTTTCGGTGGACCTGTTCTTGTTCCGGAACACCCGTCTGCCACATAAGAGTGATGTTCCCTCACTCCGGGCTACTGGCCACATTGGCTGGTTGAGTAGTGCTTTGTTATCCACCTTTTTCTGTCTCTTTTGCTCAATGCGAGCCCTTCTTCTACTTTTTTCTACCTGGAAGTACCCCTTTTGCATTCCAAATAACCACCTCCTTCTTTCTGCCGTTCCTATTTCTCTGCCTTTTCATTTCCGTTAGTCACCGTGTGGTTGCGCGGGAGGTTTTTACAGACACCTAGACCCCGTCTCTGGGAATCTTTGGAGAGGTCATGCGGTGCCGCTGTCAGCGCATGGGCACTGACAGTGAAGGTATGTATGAGTGTGTGAATGTGTGAGTGCATGTGTATATCGTTATATACCGTGTGGGTATCTGGTGATTGTATCACCGATATCAATTAACGCCGGATGAAGGGATGCACCCAAATGTCTTTGCCGGTCCCTCGTACTGTTTATTGTAAACGGGCCTGCTTCACAGGTTGCTCTTTTTAGAGGGTACGAGAAATTCCTATTTAACGGCTCCACGGAGCCACTCTATCGTTATCTTATCTATTATCTTTGGTAATGATTAAGTTAATATCATTATCTTATTTATTATCTTAGATAATAACCTTAGTTTAGTATCGTTATCTTACCGATTACCGTTAGTAATAACTTTGAGTTAATTTCACGTTATCTTACCTATTATCTTTAGTAATAACTTTTGTTTAATTTTGCGTTACCTTACCTACTATCTCTAATAATAACTTTAGCTTAATATCGCGTTATCTTACCTGGAATCTCAAACAATAACTAAAGCTTAATACCGTTATCTTATCTATTACCTTTGATGATAACAATTTAAGCTTAATATCGTTATCTTATCTATTATCTTTAACAACAATTTGAGATCTTGTCTTATCTCTTTATCTTGCTAACGTTTGGTATTTATGACCAGACGTGGGAATTATTTCTCTTGAAATTTAAGTGAAAAAGCTAACCTGATGTAGAAATGTAATTTGTTAGGTTAGCCACATAAGGATTTAGTAGGGTGGTACTTTTGGTAAATTTGTTGATTCACAACCATGTCATGGACAAGTTTTGATGTGTATCGTTAGTAAACCAAAGTACCAGTAACAAAAATTTGCTGGAGTGTAGACTAACGCACTCTGTTGAACATTTTAAATTTGGGCACTCTTTGCCAACAAAGAACAGTTTTGATGCAACGCTCATGTGTGTTTGCACGTAAGAACTTTAATGTTAGCTTTAGTTTAGATAGGTTAGGCGACTTGTCGCATTTGTTTTAATTTAAGTAGTGTTTCATGCTCCCCGACAAATTTGTGCTGTCGATTATTAGTGTAGTCAAAGACAATGGGGCTACATTTTCCGTTTCATGGTAATTCGGTAGACGTGTTATCGGTCGAAAAAACCAGGTGGCGCCATATATAAACATTTTGTAGGTTTGAAGTTAGGTTTATGTAGGGTAGTTAGGACTTAGATTTTAAGCTGTTACTGTGCTAACAGACTTTTTGTTTTTTTTAAGTTTTTTCTTTTGTGGCTTTGTCGCGATTGGTACATGCCAAATTGGCACTAAACATTGTCTTAGCTTAATTTTTATGTGCGGAAGTTTTCGCGCCTTAAAATTTAAAAGACTTGGCGTGTATTTTCGTCACGCCAGAGGGCGTTTGCGCGAGATCGCGCGGAAACTTCGCGCCGACGCGAGTTATGTATCCCCCAATTACCTATACATATTGATGTATTGAATCTAATATGAATTGTTAGAAATTATTAAGTAAAAGTATAAGTTCAATGCAACATTGTAACACAAGGATAACCCAGAGAGGTTATCGACAGTTCATGAGAACGGAATGCAGCATTGCATCCGTGAGGACAGTGATACTGCAGGTGGCAGGTCACAGGCGGTCAACATACCGCAATTACTTAGAATTAAGTTGTTACATTGTATTAAAGTGTACAATTAAAGAGAAATGCAGACATGAGATCTGCAAGTTCTCACAGCCGTGTGAGGGCAGGTTATTATAAAGGCCCGGGAGCTCAATGTCCGGCAGTCAGTCTTCGAACTCCATACTTCGTTGTTCAAGCTACTCAACCGAGTCAGTCTCCAAACTCCATACTTCGTTGTTTGAGCTACTCACCTGTACAATAATTAATTTTAGTATTATGTACAAGTTATCCAAATTTTAACTAATAAAATATTGTTAAAGTTTCAAAGCTTTTTAAAAAACCAGCTCCAAAGGCCCGAACTTTAACTGGCGCAGTCGTAACGGATGTCAAAAGGGCACTGAAAATCCAAAAATCGGAAGATTGGTGACCAAGAATTTTTATTCGAAATTTTGGCAGAACCCAAACCAAGTTGGAGGAAGAACAAGCATCGTCTAAATCCAGCAACAAACCAAGTTGGACAAGGAACAAGAATCGTCTAAGGCCAACAAAACAAACCAAGGTGGACAAGATACAGAATCGATCGAACCCACCAAAGAAACAGATGAAACTAACGTAAGTTCATTTCCATAAAAAAATTTTCTTTTAACCAAATTATAATTGATATATGCTAGTATTATTTTATTGATCATTGTTTTATGTATGAATATTTTTGAAAATAGTTCAAAGTGAATTATTTTCAAAACGAGACTGTATAACATTTTATGAAACTTGAATGTTAAAAAGCAAATGAGACTTGATTATTTACAAAGAGATATTTTTTCGTAAAAAAAAAGCAAATAAGAATTGAATTTAAAAAGAGATTTTCTTTTTAAAAGTAAATGAGAATTAATATTAAGAGATCCTTACCATAATAAATAGAACGAACTCAAAATAATCCAAAAATAAACGGGCGCACATTCACTAAACACCAAAACAAGAAACATCAATTACCGCGATTCAACGCACGTTTATAAACCGGCAAAATAAAAACACAGAACGCAATTCAATTTCAAAGCTAATTCGAACAAGCAGTACAGAACGTTTAATTAAACCATTGACCTCTATAATACTGAATAAATCACAAGAACATTCTGCATTAACTAAAAATACGGTAACTTAAAACCACCAAAGAAAACAAAGCTCGCATTTTTTATACACTTAGAACATCAGAGAAGTGCAATAACTTTCAACTTTCAGTATAGCTTAACAACGCAATATCATTATTAAAATCGCTTTCAGAATCCTTGCACAATACTAAAGAAATAACTTTCAACTTTCAGTATAATTTCAATTTGCATCATACGTAATAAATACATCACGGAATTATAGAAGCGCATGAAAATTACACCACAACACTCTATAAATAAGTTGCAACAATCACGGAATAAAATCTAAACGTTTTTTAACTAAGTAACCAGCATTATAAAGTGCATTATTTCAATACGAAAATAGAATAACGCAAAACGCTCATAATTGTAAACCTGAAAACGCACATAACAAAGAGTTCAATTACCAACAAGCATTATAATACCAAGAGATCTAAAAATAAAACAGACATAACACTTTACATTAGCGAGTACGGAAAGTCAATTATCTAATTCCATAAACTAACACCTGTAAGTGCAATTACCTCAACAAAGTATTCAATTTCAACCATGAAGTACAGGAGTAATCAACCTTAAGTTATAAGTAGAACACAAGACAGACGAACTGTACGTTTACGCAACTCAGTAAAACCCACGGAAAGAGTATTAATTAACAGAATTTAACCAAAACAAAGCTAAACGAGAATAAATCTATCCATTTAAGACCTTATTATTTAGACCTTATTTATACGGAAGAAAATTTTACATATACACCGATCATAGACCACTAGTATGGTTATGCAAACTGAAAGAACCAAATTCAAAATTACAAAGATGGAGAATCAGACTCGAAGAGTATGATTACGAAATTATATATAAAAAGGGAATTTATAACAACAACGCAGACGCTTTAAGCCGAATCCAACTCAATACATTAGAAACGGAATCCATTATAGGAAACGTGGACGATACAGAAATAAGGGAAGATCCAGACGAGATCGACACTATACATTCGACACAAAACGAAGAACCAAAAAACGCGATTAAAATTTTAAATGAAGCAATCGATATGAAACCCAACCAATTTATAATAACCGAAGTTTTAAATAACCCCAATCCAGTAAAATATACAAAAGTAGATAACAAAAAGATATATCAAATTCAAATAACAAAAGATGATAACGAGGAACAAATAATTAAAATTTTAAAGGAATACACCCCCGAGAAAAAACGTTTTTATTTTTATTTCAATACCGAACATTTATACCAAAGATTTTCAGAATTGTACATTAAACTATTCAATAACTCTGGACCTGAACTCATCAGATGTACTAGAAAACTAATAACACTAGACGACCCTGACGAAATAAACGATGTTGTTCAAAATTGGGTTAGAACTCCATTCTTAATTTAATGTTATTTATTTTAAAAGAGTCAAGGTTTTGTTTTGCGATAAACCAAGCGGTGTTATCTAGCACTGGTTTTGTACACTCGTTTCGAAGCACTCGGCCCGTGCGGTCATGTATTAAAAACAATATACATTTTTTTGGTGAATGTGTGCTACTGCGCTTCTACATAATCCGTCAGCGGAGATTTGTTCTGGTTTGAATGCTGTTAACCACTTCCGTAGAAGCCAACAGTATGAACATTAAGGTAAGTGCATGATCATTGTTTGATTTACCGCTAAGAGTATTTTATCGCAACACTACCCCCCAAGTTACAGTCCACTTGCTCTAAAGAAATAATCTGGGGTTTCACGCTTGGTGTAAATGTTCCCATTGTTTCTCCAACATAAACAGATGTAATTAGAAATCAACACGAAGGAAAAACCAACCATCGTGGAATTAACGAAACAATAAAACAACTCATAAGACGTTATTATTTTAAAGACATGAAGGACTTGACCACAGATTTTATTAACCAATGCGAACTATGTGACAGAGCAAAATACGATAGGAAACCCCCAAAGATACCCTTAATGTTAACCAAAACACCCGACAAACCATTTCAAAAACTTCATGCCGATACTCTAGTAGTAGAAGCGCAAAACTATCTAACAATTATAGACGCATTTACAAAAATAGGCCAAGCAATACCAATCACATCCAAAAATAGCATTGACGTAACGCAAGGATTTTTACAATATTTCACATTTTACGGAACACCCGAATCAATCACTTTAGACAATGGTAGCGAATTTAAAAACGAGACAATACAAAACACTTTAGAACTCCACAAAATAAAAATTCATTTCATAACGGAAAACCACCCTGAATCAAACGGACTAATCGAACGATTACATTTAACCCTGTTAGAACAAATTAGATTATTAAGAATAAATTATAAAAAGGAACATATAACCAATTTAATGTCATACGCACTAATCGCCTATAATAACACAATTCACTCATCAACAAATTTTACACCCTTAGAATTAACCTTAGGACATTCAGATTCACGAAATCCCTATGACATACACTACAATAAAGAAGTATATCAACAATATGCGAAAGATCACAAACAAAAACTAAAAATAACTTACGACAAGGTAAAAGATAAATTAGAAAACGATAAGGAACGTATCACCACAACCCGAAACAAAAATACCGACTCAAATAAATTTTCAATAGGACAAACCGTATATGAGAAAAACTTTCAAAGCAAGCGACATAAAACAGCACCCAGAAATTTAGGACCATTTAAAATTAAGAAAATATCAGATAAAAACATAGCAGTAGTAGACAACGGTAAAATAACGAAATACATTCATTTAAAAAACCTAAGACACCCTGTAATTTCAGATAGACAATCATCACCCTTACCGTCAACCTCCGCCCAGGTAGAACGGACAACCCAATAACAATAAATAAAGAACAACCCCGGTATACTACCAATAAACTAGGCAGTGTACAAAATACAACATTTACTCAAATAATATCCACCCTTACTTTAATGCAACCAATTTTAGCAACTTTAAGAAAAACGAAATTATATTTTTAATAGAAATCCCGATAGTAGAAAGTAACAATTATCAATACTATCATTTATTTGCTTTTCCAACAAAGGTTACTAGCACATACCAAGTAATCATACCCAAAACCAAATTCCTATCCCTAAATGAACTGAGATATGGTTATACAAACGAAAAATGTACTGAAGTAACACCAAACCAATATTTATGTCAATCGATGACGACAACAACCATTCAAGAAGACAGCCCTTGTGAAGTACAACTATTAAAATTCTCAAACCATTACGAAAACTGTGAAACCAAACAAGTGCAAATAACTAATATGAAAATTCAAAAAGTTACAGATAACAAATGGATAGCAATCTTCCCAACAGAAGTAATAGCAACCATCCACTGCAACCAGGATGAAAATAACCAAGCATTAATCGGAAGCAAACTAATTACCCTCCAAGAAGATTGTTATGTGAAATTGAAAGATGATGTTATCAGAGTTTATCAAGATCCCATAGCAACAAAGAAACTTGCAAACCTACCGGAACTACAATTCAAGTACAACAAGAAGACGAAGAAATAAACAAGAAACCTATGAAACTAGAGCATCTAGACTTAGACGATCTCAACCACGCCGTGAAATTAGTGGAAAGTTATAAAGAACAATTAAGTGAAATCAAAACGCCAAAGTTACATTATAATAATATAAGTGTTTGGACAATTGTATTAACCATTTTAATAATTTTTGTAATCATGTATGTATTATACAAAATGTACCTTAGATATAAGAATGAAGGAAACAGTTCTAGATTTAAGGAAACAAAGAGAAAAAGGAAACAATAAGCATACCATTAGAAACAATGAATTTTAAATAAATTTAAATAATGTATTTTATGTATTTAAAAATTAAGAAAAACCTTAATTTTTCATTTACGGTGGGAGGAGTTATGTATCCCCCAATTACCTATACATATTGATGTATTGAATCTAATATGAATTGTTAGAAATTATTAAGTAAAAGTATAAGTTCAATGCAACATTGTAACACAAGGATAACCCAGAGAGGTTATCGACAGTTCATGAGAACGGAATGCAGCATTGCATCCGTGAGGACAGTGATACTGCAGGTGGCAGGTCACAGGCGGTCAACATACCGCAATTACTTAGAATTAAGTTGTTACATTGTATTAAAGTGTACAATTAAAGAGAAATGCAGACATGAGATCTGCAAGTTCTCACAGCCGTGTGAGGGGCAGGTTATTATAAAAGGCCCGGGAGCTCAATGCCCGGCAGTCAGTCTTCGAACTCCATACTTCGTTGTTCAAGCTACTCAACCGAGTCAGTCTCCAAACTCCATACTTCGTTGTTTGAGCTACTCACCTGTACAATAATTAATTTTAGTATCATGTACAAGTTATCCAAATTTTAACTAATAAAAATATTGTTAAAGTTTCAAAGCTTTTTAAAAAACCAGCTCCAAAGGCCCGAACTTTAACTCGCGTAAAAGAAAAAAGTGAGGAGTTGCCAAAAGACGCTTAGGAAACGGGGCCGTTTGCCTTTGAACATCGAGAAGGGCGGTCGTGTCTGGTATCCTATCTTCATTTTTATTATGTAGATTTCCCTTGCTTATCTTTGTTTGTCTTTACCTAATTAACCTATTCTTTATCGTTCTGCTACAAATAGGAATCTGATACGACCCTGGAGCAGTCCCACGACCCTAGAACGAGCCGGATGTCCATGCTCCGCTAACAGCTAACCGGAGCAGTCACCATCTTTAACTATCTAAAAGGGGGCTCTAGCCATTTGGAAGGCGTACTCTCCGTTAATTGCCTTAAAAGGGGCCATCAGCAGTCCTGATAGACGTCAGCAGACACCAACTGTAACTCAACCCCGCAGAACGCGGATTTCTTATGTAAGTACTTTAATTGCTTAATTTGTTCGCTAATTTAATTTATATTTTTCTGCAAATGTTAATGGTGACGTCATTGACAGATGGGCGCGCCAAAATCTGTACAAAGATTAGCGTTACCAACTGCCCGTGGTGTCTAGTAAACCGCGCTTGCGGTGTTGTATTTACGACTTTTAAATTGTAAGAATTTGAATTTTAAATTGTAAGAAAATATGCCGTGCTAGCTAAAACATCGTAGAGTGGAATGGATTAGACAGATAGAAAAAGGAAATCCCATTAAAGGAATTTTATTTACAAAACCTCTGCGTAATTAAAACATTAGACAAAAAGAACATTTTCAAAACCTCTAGTTAAAAAACATGGTACAAAAGGAACATTAACTCGCGTAAGGGATAACATATACCCAAAACAGATTCCGAAGGATTTACACAGCTTCATTTTTAACGCAAGTTCTAATTTTTACAGAAAACTAAATTAAACAAAGAACATATAGAATAATTTTTTACACTCAAATTTAATATTTATACAAAACAGAAATCAAACAAAAACATGTACAGTGGTCTGCCCCCAGTCCTGTGATTATTCAATAGTATATCTTTATAGATAAAAAATATTCATTCAAAAAGCAATTTAAATAACTAAATACTTACTAGTGTCCACCTTTCCTAAGGCTAACTATAAAAAAAATGTATGTAATAGTGGACACAGCAATTAAGGAAAGACCTTTACAAGCGGAAATACATTTTCGCTGCTGCGGTGCAGAATTATGTATTAATATCCCACCTAAACAGTTGAATAACTTTAAAAAAAATTCTAAACAAATTTATAGCACAGTCCATACTGAACTATTATCTAATAAATATTCAACCGATTACAGCTGTCAGATTAGCATATTCCGACGATTTGAGCGAAGTAAGTTCAATGTCCACACAGGAGCATCTTTAGTTGTACGATGAGTAACATATACAACGTAGTAATGAAAATCCAAATCCAATGTTCCATGAGGGAAGTTAACAAAATGATGAAGAAAAGAAACATCAAGTCTTAAAGCTGGACATGACGTCGTAGTCGACATCTGTCGAAACATATAACATCTCATACTTGTATCTCCTTATCCACAAGGCTACAGCTATAAACACGTTAAATCTCAAAACAATACATACTGCTAAAATGTAGTAGTGAGGCCAAGTGGTGCACATGGCATTAGTAGTAACCAAATTTAATTACTTTAAACAAAATGTGTTGGTCCCACTTCTAGGTATTAGAATTGCCATCTTATTAAAACAAATTGCATATTCCTAATTTTAAACAAACGAAAACTAAAACTATTTTTTAAAAGGAATCAGTGAGATATATCCATTGTATAGCCAACGTATACATAGAAGATTACCTGAATGAATGTAAGCTGATAATTCCATTCTAACAAGCCAAACTAAAAATTGATACTGGAAAACCCGAGTTAATCCTATGTAGTGGAACAGGTTGTAAGCGTTCTAAAACAACACGAAAGTACATCCACCTAAGGGCTTATGCACGATGTGTATGAAAATTTGACTATCTTTTGTATAAAATTATAGAACTGTTATATTAAATACAGTCTACAGATAAGCTGAACAGAAACAATCTTGCATAAAACAAGAAAATTCAAAAGGTTATTCCAAAAGTTAAAAAATAGGGGGAAGTTTTAGTTTTTGCATAAAATTTTGATATATTTGTAGATAATGACAATTGGGTTTGGTAGTTAATATTATATCTATTACTATGTATACAGATCATGTACGCTAGCTACACATGAAGAAAACGGCTAATGAGAAAACCAGATTACAGCTGGGGTATATTTTCGTAAGGCTAGCACCAAAAAAAAGGAGGTTATACCAGACTTTTCCCTCCCTTCTACACATCTATTAAATTTGGATATTTATATTAATTTTTGTCGTGCATTTAATACCACACAAAAAATTTTAAAATACTATATATATATATATATATATATATATATATATATATATATTGCTGTGAAACCACCAAAATACGAGAACTCCGCTTTTCGAATCGAGCCTCTACGAATTGGATGTCAAGAATGCTGTGAATCCTACAAAAAGCTATTCATTACCTTAACTGTGTTGGTCCATTGACTTTCTTCTGTTCATCGCCTCGGCTGCTCCTCTAGTTAATAAACCTCCTCATTCATAAAAAAAAACAAACACATTCCTACCACAAACATCAACGTTAACTCTATTTACATCAATATTCACAATACTTTAAAATTTCAAAATTAAAACTCAGCATAAATTTCAGTTTTAAAAAGAATTTCAAGATTAATTTTATTATCATTTTATGTGCATCCAGAATTAAAGTCCTTGTAGGATGCCTAATAATTAATATAACAATATATGCAGACCTGAGTCTGAGTACAAAGGGAGCATCTACCACCCCTTTACGTTAATTAACCAGGTTCGTCTAATTGAGCTCAAAGACATACCCAAAATTTCATCATAATCCAGAACATCAATACTAAATACCCCTTTCTACTTAAACAAGCAAATTTCACCTTAAAATTAAAATTTTATTGTTAGTACAATTTCACTAATGTCCATTTAAAGTAAACCAATTATAAAGTTATTCAACACACACCAAATTATCAAAGTTCAAACAAAATAGTATAATTTACCTGAAGTTTACTGCACTCGTAGCTTCAATGTACATCGTCCCTTTTGTTAATCACACCATTCCAACTGGATTATATTTACAGCTTCTGATTCTCAACGCTTTTAAAATTTTCTCCATCACCATTTATTTAAAGTTGTTTCAGGGCTTTTCCGGAACTCATCTGTGTATATCTGACCCTTGTTTCGTGGATCCAGACACGTTTTTGAACCATTTCATTATTAACACCCCCGAAAAATAACAAAGAAATTCATACTTCTTTCACCAATATACGCCAAAACTGCCTACTTTTGTGTATACATTTGTCGTTGTAAATTTTGCTAATTGGTACAGTGATACGAAATTTTATTACCTTGTATCTAAGTGCACTGAAGTACATTCATGTTAGCACGTAAAGAACAAACTGTTTTACATCACCAAAATATAAGAGCAAACTTTAAATTATTCTATCACACTAAAAAAACACTGTTTAACGCGTTGAATCAAGTCGCAGATGTAAGAGAGCTTGTTTATATTCCCTGGGTATATATAGAGGTTAGCCTGTCTGTCGGTCGAGTCCTCAAAACGGCAATTCTAAAGAATTTCGCATGCTAGGTTCCCAGTCCGTAGCCCGCGCGTCGGTTTTTACGAATTTTGTACTCACCCCAGTTAAATCTCAGAAATTTCAACACGGCACGCAAAGTCTGGAAATAACTAATTGACTTTTATAACGAAATGTTATTTTTACCTCTCAAATTTTGCTTTTTACTTTCAACCAATTGCAATCCCATAACGTTGCTCTACTCACGCCTCTTACTATATGTGTCTCGGTCTTGCGCATATTATCTGTCTCTATCTAACCTGTTCTTAGTGGTGCAAATTGATATTCTTTATTATCGATTATTTTAGTCCATGTGGAGTGTGAAATAACCCACCTTTAGCATTTCTCGTAACTATTATGCGACGGTTTCTACAAGATTCTCTGAAACCATTTGTTATCTACAAAATTTTCGCCGTACGTGATATTTAAACTACGCAGGTGTTCAAACATAATATTAATTCTCAGAGCTTTATTTTCTGGTATTATCATCTTGGATTTTCACAGACTTTTATGCTTATTATTAATAATGGTTTAATTAACTCCAATTAAAATTGACTTCTATCCTTTCATTTTTAGCGAATACAAGTTAAATATTAATTATTATGTGTACACTCTGTTTAATACCGGTTACTTAAAATAGGGTTAATTAATATAAATTTTGCACGTAATTTCCATTTGTTTCTTTCCTCGGAATAATTAAATTACACGCAGAGCTTTTTAATACTGTATGCCAAATAAAATAATCCATATATCAGATCCCGTAATTTTAAAATGTATGTTTGCCGTACTTTACATACGTTAAAGTATTTGAAAAGTTAGTTGAAATGTAAGTGCCAAGATGTAAATTATAATGACTTGATGACGTGATAAAATACACAGTGCTCAAGGTTTTATACTGAGTTATAATTTAATAGGCCATTGAACGTACATTTGCCAACCGAAAACCGGATGCGTCTATGGATGTACACTATTAACCACGCAGATCCAGGTTCATATGTGAATTATTTTGGCTTTTATTTTACTAGAATCAACTTTTGGACAAACATGTAATCTCAAAATTATAAGTAATAGCAGTGTCAAATATGATTGAAGGGTTGTGAAATATTTAGGACTAATGATAAAATATTATGTATAAAATAGGAAAGTGCAAAAGGCAAAATTTAAGGTATTTGTGACACGAACTCAGTGATAAAATGTTATTGGATGGTTTTTTTTTATATAATATGTAATAGAGTAGGCAGAAAATGTTGTAATTATCACCTAGGATAGTAAACAAAGGGAGTCGATTTCGAATTATTTTTGTGTAAAGACGTGTTTTATGAAACTGCGCTAAATTGTTCATATTTTTGGAAGATTAAATAAATGTTTGAATTGTAAGAGTTTGATTTATAACAGAAGAGTAAAGAGAAGCATCAGTGTATAAAGAATTAATAGCGGCGACGAATAAAAGTGAATATTGGAATTAGTGCGACAGCGAACCGGCGGAAAATAAGAGTGGATTGGAACGAGATTATATAGGTAGAAAGCATCGAGGGAGAAACATAAGAGTGAAAAATATAAGGATTGATTTGGATATGGATTTATGTGTAGCGGGGCATTGAGTGGTAAATAGGAATAAAGATAGATTTGGATTGAGTGGTAAATAGGAACGAAGATAGATTTGGATTGAGTGGTTAATAGGAACGAGGATAGATTTGGATTGAATGGTTAATAGGAACGAGGATAGATTTGGATTGAATGGTTAATAGGAACGAGGATAGATTTGGATTGATTTAGAACGAGAGGAGCAAAATTAGAAGGCAGCGTAAAAGTAGCAAGTGGAAGTGTACAAGTCAAAGAGGAAATTACTAAGGAAGAATTAGCGCAGGGGAAGTAAATAAAAAAGGGTATTCTAAATTCGGGTTATATTTATTTTAGATTTGGGCGCAACAAAATTAAAGAAAAGATACCTGGAGGCTAGACGACAGTTCAAAGTGATAGTGAAACCTTGTGAAGGCGCATACGGCAAAAAGGATTTTGAGCCAGCATTAAGAGAGGCCGTTAACGACGTATAGTCCAGGTGAGTACGGTGTATTATAACGTCAAAGTCATAAATTTTGTGGTATTAATTAATTTGGCACAAGGCTACGTGGATCATATAAAATTTGGCATATACAAAAGTAAATTCTAAAAAAGGTACTAAAACAAAAGATTGTGCAGTTTGGTTGGGCATTGCACATCTACTTACCACTGAACCCACGGTAAGTAGGTGGATACCCTGGGAAGAAAGAGTTCATATAGTCGAGGCATATTAACAACAATTTTGATTTAATTAACCAACCAAACGTTGCTAAAATACGTGGCGTGAAATGAGTATTTGCACATCATATAAAATCATTAAATTAATAAGAAAAGGCGCGCAAAAAAGAGTGAGGGGCAGCATAAGAATATATATATATATATATATATATATATATATATATATATGTATATATATAAAAAGACAAGTTATTTGCAGTCCGCAATAAGAAAATTGTATATGAAGTAAGATGTATCTGTAAACAAACTCTTATGAAAATAATAAAAGCCATTGACAAATACAAATCGGGCTGGTAGTTATATAGCCATTAACAAAACATTAGCTTTATTACTTCATAGGGAAGGAAACATTCACTGACCATGGTTTCGGCTTGTTAGCCTCGTCAGAGTGGAATAGTTCCCAAGAACCCTATGAAGTAATCGAAGCTATTATAATGATATAATTTCGAAACAATCACTGTACTATGGCAAAAGTAAATAAAACCGCCATCAGGTGATAAAACACCAACACTACTAAAGTGTGGAAGTACAGAATTGAACCGAAACTACTTAATAAATTTTATAAATGACTATAAAAGTACGTCTGGCCTTTGAGATTTGCGGAATGTTACTGCAAAATTTATTTGCATACGTAACAAACCTTCTCGTGGCGACACACGGGTTCATGCCCCAAGGGCAATTCAAATAAACAAAGACAAGTTATTTGCAGTCCGCAATAAGAAAATTGTATATGAAGTAAGATGTATCTGTAAACAAACTCTTATGAAAATAATAAAAGCCATTGACAAATACAAATCGGGCTGGTAGTTATATAGCCATTAACAAAACATTAGCTTTATTACTTCGTAGGGGAGGAAACATCCACTGACCATGGTTTCGGCTTGTTAGCCTCGTCAGAGTGGAATAGTTCCCAAGAACCCTATGAAGTAATCGAAGCTATTATTATATTCTTATATATTATATTATATTCTTGGGATAGTTCCCTATATTTAATTTTTCTACTCAATATAAGCATAAGCGTATTCAATTAGCCCATAAAATAAGACTCCCATGTATAATAACATTTTTTAAGGACACACGCCATTTAAAAAACGAAACCGAATCTTAAAGAATACTTCAGTATTCTTTTATTAAGCCGTCAGTAAATAATTATTCTATTCTCCCGAAAAATACCTTTCAATAACAAGTTTTCTTTGCATTTTCCGCAGAACGTTTTAAAAATATCAATTTTACGCAATTATAAAGCAAACTGTATTTTTCGTGTGAAGATATTCTTTAAAAACACACGTAAAACTGAAAAACGCCCACTTTAAGAGTAGTAAAAACCGTCGATGTCTATCATTAATAATCGAAATATGTTAATTTACATCTATCAGCTTTACGGGCATTACCTAAATTTATTTTCGAATTATTTACTTTAAAATATCATTTAAAACAAATTGAAATGATAATTTAGACTTTTATGCAAAGCCCAAATGATCATTTCAAATTGAACTAGTAATTGAAAGATGAAAAATATCAAGTCCCGGACAGGACTTAAACCTGTTTCTTAGGCTTTCCGGGCCCATGCGTTTTCCAATAACGTCACCGAGAGAGATGACGACAATTGAAAAATTATACAAATCTAAATGAGGATACGCGTCTAACCAGTTCCAGGACTGAAGGCCTAATGATGATGATGAATACTTAGATTTTGTAAAGGAACATCCTTCATAATATTCCGTAGTACGATAGGTTTGGTATAATAGTATTTTCTAATACGTAAGTTATATCCGCGAAAACACGTTTTAAATGCATATTGTGTAGAAACCTATAGTTTCACTAAGTAAATATTCGTACTAAATACCATTTAAAATCACAGTACGTAACATAAACATCAGAAAAGAGATATGGAAAAAGGTAGAAGCCTTTGAAATGTGCTGCTACAGACGTATGATGAAGATATCATGATCAAAGTTAAGAACAAAAGGGTACTAGAAATGGTAAGGGAAGAAAGAAATATATGAAAAACAGTAAACAAGTAGGGGAGATAGGATGATAGGCCACATACTAAGGCATGAGTGAATAGTACGGAATATATTAGAAGCAGAGATAGGAAAAAAGAGAGGTAGAAGTAGACCTAGGTTAGACTACTGCACACAGATAGTGAAAGATGTAGGATGTGGAAATTTCAGGGAAATGTGTAAATTAGCTCAAAATAGAAATCAACGGAGGTATCCGTCCAACGAGTTCCAAGATGGAAAATTTAAGGACAAAAAAAGTTACTGTACTTAAACCTGATGATTATAATAAGCAACTACAGGCATTGGTTTTGCAATATTCTCAGTTAAAGTTAATTCTGCGAAAGCATTTACTGGAAAATTATTAATTCGGCAAATGTTAGTGTTGGGGGATCTTGGTAGCCACAAGCTGCTTAACCCTTTCACATACCACTGAATTTCGGTAAAAATAGGTCATATAATTAGAAAACAACAGAAGGGGAACCGAACTGTATCTAGATTGTAGGAATTTCAGGAAACTGTATAGGCTAGCTCAGAATAGAAATAAGTGGAGATATGCGTCTAATCAGTTTCAAGACAAAAAACCTAATGACGAAAGAAATAATTGCACTTAAATCTGATGATTATTATAAACAACTACAGGTGTTGGTTTTAAAATATTATCAACTAATATTGATTGTGCGAAATTATATATTGGAAAACTATTAATTCGACAAATGTTCGAATATTGGGAGATCTAGGTAACTTCAGGCCGCTTAACCCACTTCACATGCCACTGAATATCGGAGAAATAAGGTATATATTTGTAAAAAAAATAGAATGGGAACCGAACTGCATCTAACAAAAATGAGCAGCGGCTATGTTCAAAGACGACAAACATAGAAACAAGGAGAAAATTGTTGAATGCATATGTGGAAAACAACAAAAAAGAGGAGAAATAGAATGACAGAATGCGTTGTAAGGCATTTTTGGGGAATAGTTCGGGATATATTATAAGCATAGATAGGAAAAAAAGAGATAGACGTAGGCCAGATAGTATAAGATACAGACTGTGTAAATTTCAGGGAAGTGAGTAGGTTAGCTCGGAATAGGAGACAATGAGAGTACGCGTCTCGCCAGTTCCAGGATTGAAAACCTAATGATGATGACGTATATTTATGTTCTACTATCTACCTTAAAATATCATCTCCCCGACACGGTTTCTGGATTCGGGCCTGGTTAATGTACATAAGAACGACTGCATATTAAGATTTTAATTGATCGTTGAGTGTAAATTGTTTATCCCTTAATAAGGCACATATACATATATCAGTTACATTTTTGATGATTTTTCTACATCAGTGTCGGTTCCGCTATCGAAGTAAGCGTGGAACATACTTAATATATGCTTCGAATCTCAATATACATGTTTTATAAAACCAAAATGTTTTCTAGGAAGTTTATAATATTTAAAATTTTCGTACCATCCGTTTTTTTTATTTATTGGTATTTTTATTTTTGCACTATACTCTAATTTAAGTTATTCTAAAGTTCATCTGAAGTTGCATGATTCAACTTTAAATGTAACTTGTAATTCGTATTCCGAACGCATCTGAAAATGTCATATTAAGTGTTAAAATAGTTTTTAAGGTTATGACCATTGGAAAATAAAAGCAGTTTTAAGTTTATAATAAATTGTGTTGTTTTGATCGCGTAAATTGTTATTCTGTAACTGGAAATGAAATAATGCTATGGAAAATAAGCTTAGGTAACACGTAATTTTATTAACTCTTATATACAGTTCTTTTACTTTTTTTTATAAAGGGGTCAAAAGCATCGATTAAACAAACAGCGTTTTCAAGACAAATCTAAAGTAGTTCAGAAATCAGACAAACTTTCAAAAAATGCAACACCTAAATTTATTCATAAACTGGAAAGCAACTGGAGCCGTTATGATGAACAAAACGAAGACTGCGAATCCCAACAAAAAGAAATAAATGAATCGACAAATTTTTCTTTACTATCCAAAGTGCCTATATCAGGAGGAGGACATTTTCAATTTAAGAGTGATAAAAATTTGGAATCTGAATATGATTTCGAGAGTTTAAGAGGCAATAAATTATTTTCTCTAGATTTAAATGTACTTGTTAGTAGTTTGAACACTATTCCTTTTCATGAGCGCTGTGACGTGGATCCAACTTATTTAACGGTTTTTAAATTTTAATATTATATCAGATATCTAAAAAGTGTGTTTATAGGAACATCAATTAAATCAATTTAATATAGAAGCTCAACAGTGCCAAATACAATATGAAAGCATGCTCAAAGTGATATCCATTGCCAAGGGCTTAGACGAACAATGTATAGTTGCTACTAATAATATTGAACAAAGTGTTTCAGAAAAAAGTGATAGTGATATTCTAAAGATTTCGGATACAGCAGGTTAGTTTTACATTTAATACAGAGTGTAGGATACTACTGTGCTACTTTTCAGATAAACAGTTGTTTGAGTCTGGAACTAAAGTTACACATAGTCAAGCACACAGTGAAATGTCACAACAAAAAGACTTAGAAGAATGGTTGGATGATGTTTTAGATAGTTAAAATTTTGCAATGTTATTTGTTAAAATAAATTTATTTCAATATTTTATATAAAGCTGTGACTACCATAACTATTCCAACTAAGGCAGCAGTGGTAAAACAATTTTTATTTATGGCTAATAATTGACAATTACAATACATAAACTAGAAATGCGTATCATGAGTAAATTTTAACTAGAGCGCCATAGCTTGTTGCAACAAGTACACCTTTACTAAAGATCATTATGCTAATATGATAAACTTTGTATCAGACAAAAGCACACCAGACCGGAACTAGTTGGTTAAATAAAACAACAACTAGGACAACACGAGATCCAGACCACTATGTGGAAAAACAGGCACCTAGAACACTCGCACGACAAATGATACAGATAAGACAGCAGAAACCACTAAGTTAACGCTGACTACTACTGACTACTAGACGTGCCCTAAGAAGGCAGGATCAACCAGTATAAAAAACTTTGTACTGATTTTAATTTTTTTTTGTGGTTAGGGGGCACCAATAATCTAAATGTTTCTTGACAATCAAATTCTAATAAGAATGTGTCTTTGAATCTCTTGAGTTTTGTTGATAATTTTTTTAGTTTATTGTAGAAATTTTTTAAAAGCAAATAGCGATATAATTATAATATAATCTGACAAAAGAAATTTAACGGTAGCAATGTCAAAATTAGAATATAATTCAAAACTTATCAACATGTTAAACGACAACTCAACATATATACTACAAAAAAGTGACCAAACTTCCAGTATTCGAAAAAATTAGAAACTAAAAAATACATATCAAATCAACAAGCAACTGATTTAAACAATTATAGTAGTACTGCACCAAAATTATATACTTTACCAAAAATTCATAAACTAGATACTCCATTACGTACAATAGTTGCTTCAAATAACAATCCTACTGAAAAACTTTCAAAATGCACATCTGACATTTCAAAAATATCGATAGAAGTTAATATATTATAATATAACCCCCCCCCCTTTTTCAGGATTGATAATTATAATATATGAGCAAATTAGCAATGCACCAAATTGCCCTATAATTTCCTTTCTTTAATTGATTTCTCTATTAAGTCTTTAAATCTGCGCCTCAACCAATGAAACTCTTATCTCAGGTTAATTTTGTGAATAATCTATATCTGCATACAGCGTGAGTTCTGAACCATATACAGATGTATGTGACACTGCCAGTCAAATGACCTCTAGTTAATTCTACTAAAGCAATTTCTAAATGTGACAGTGTAAACAATTACTTGAAAAATACGCACAGTAAACAGTTTATATTAGTTAATAATTTAAGATTTCAATCGAATATAATGGATTAAGTGTTTAAATTATAACACAGATAATAATAATATTACCTGAACTTCCAATGAAATGTCTTGCTGCTGAACAATGAAGCTCCACTGCCTACAGCGACGATTCGAACTTGATGTGGGTTCGTAATACCTGTGGATAAGTACGTTTTAAAAATTTGTATTACTGAATTTACGCCTTTTATTGTAGGGTTTAAGGTACACCAAATAATCTGTAGAGACACTTATACTTATCGTCGTTGGTCTTATCAGGAAACTTAGCTCCGTGGAATCGACACCAAAGGTTCAACATTCTCAGCGTTCTGATAGCACCACTTCGGAACTCCTCTGTCTACACAAAAACACTCCCAGAAAGCCAATCGTCAATAATAAGACAATGACAAGGACTCTTGCATTTATCACTTTTTAATATCAACGGTTCTTTTATACTTTGTACATCACAGATACATTTTACATAAGTTGAATTTTATGTTGGAGATTACAATAATAAAAGGTATACAATTCGTAACTGTTACAAAAAGATTATACTTTTCGTTCTATAGTTTTCAAAAATTCTTTTATCAGTCCTTTTTAAATAAGTTTTTTCTCTTAATTTTTAATTCAACAACTCCCTTTTTAATTAATTTTACAACTGTCCCTCTAAAATTTTTAACAACCACAACCTTTTTAATTAATTTAACAACTGTCACTTATCTCTATGGAGATGCCCCTTAAAACATTAAACCAGCCTACTCTTTTACAATTCTTTTCCAACTAACATTCTATGATCCAATTTTTTATTTATAGATCTTATTGCTCTTGTTAAATTCTAATTTGGAGTAAACTAATACACAAATGTCATTGGCCAAAAAATTATAAATTGATATTTTAATCCTAACAACAAGTGAAATTCAAATGATATAATAAGACTTACAACTATATACTGAAAAGTAAATAAAACTTCTACATCTTATAACTTACTTAAATCTAATAAAAACATACTAATTGACTTTTTATAGGCTTTACGTACATATTCAAATGAAAGTGAAAGCTTAACATCTTATACCTAACTCAAATCAATGAAAACGTACTAAGTGACTTAAAATCTTAGCTATACATACATATTCACGTGGCAGTGAAGTTTCCTTTTAAATATTTAACAAAATTTTATGATATACAAACAACAGCAGTTCACTTCACAAACTTTTCAAAATTACTTTATGAAATCACCATCACCCAAGTTGAAATCTTAAAACTTCCTTTTCTCTCAAATTATCATTTTAAATATCTTTAACAAGCAACTGCCCTCACCATCTCCTTCATCAATCATTTTACGAACTAGAAGTCTATATCTGAGTGGTACTTCAGTGCGTCAAGGTTCAAATTTCATACATATCACATAAGCCCCACCTGATTTCATAAAATAAATATAAAACCTTTATTCTTTCAAACTCAAATGACTGTAACCCTTTTATATTTATTTTATTAAATCACTATTACTTTTATGTATTCAACTCATGATTTTAATTCCAATGTTTAATGCAATTTTATCTTACAAATGATAACCCTAGTTTTAAGTTTTGTAGTTATGTGTAGAAACATTTAGTACGTAAGATTAATACTTGTAATTTACTAACCCCTCGTTGTATGTTCTGTGTGTGTGTATGTGTTTATTGCGTGAATGGATACAAATGTTCTAAATGAAATCGTCCGCGGCATTCACCCTTTTCATTTTCAAGCTCGTAAGTGTTCCCCTGTGCAAAAATTTTTCCTATTTTATATGGCCCCTCATATGGGAATGATAGTTTACCACAAATATTCTTATCCCAATTAGAAACTCTCAACCGTTTGACTAACACTAAATCTCCCAGTACAAAATTTGTCCTTTTCTTAATTTGTCAATGACGTTTGTCAAGTTCCCTTCGTTGCATGATCTCTGCACGTCTTTTCGTACGATCCAACAACTCGATGATGTCCTCCAATTCCGTCTGATCCCTCCATGGCCTTGCTGGTATGATTCCCTTCATCAATGTAATCGGACAAACCTTTGTAACTGAACTAGGAACATAATTCAAATAGTTTTCTATTTGTGGCAACCACTTCACCCATCCGTTGTGTTGCCCTTGTACCGAAATCCTCAAATATTTTATAACCTCCTTTATATATCGTTCACAAGGATTTGCTTGTGGGTGCCTAATACTGCAAAATCCAACTTTTATGCCAGGTTCCCTTAATTTGATTTTGATTCTTTGGTTATTACAATATGTCGCATTGTCCATTAAAATTTTCTTTAGCTGCCCCACCTGACTAATGTATCTTCGAATGCTGTTTAATATGTGGTTAGAATTACATTTTCTTGCCGGATACACCCTAACGTACTTCGAAAATATATCTACTAGCACCAAAATATGCTTGTAACCATTTTGCCCTGGTATAAGATTACTCAAATAATCAAGTGCCACGATATCCAGTGGTTGTTCTGCTTTTATATTCAACGGAATATTCTGTAGTACACGGTTCTTTTCTTTACCTATTAAACATATTTTACACCGATTTATGCATGATTTTATCACTGAAATGTCATTTTTACAGTAAAATGCTTCACGAAATATTAAGAAAGTTTTTCTTATGCCAATGTGCCCATACGTGATATGAATTTCCCTCACCAACTCGGTTGTTATCTCCTTAGTTAGCACCACCAACTCTTCATCTCCTATTCTTTTAACTAATAACTCGTCAATTAAACAAAAACCCCTATATTTTTCTAAATTTTCCTTCTGTAGATGATTCACAATTCGTTTAATCTCTTCGTCTTGTTGCATAATTCGAAATCTTTCGTTCGTCCAACTACCTTCATCTCCAAATACTTGTAATGCTATTAAAACCCCCTCTGTTTTCACGATATCTTGTACATTATCCTTCCTACTAAAGAAATCCGCCGTTACATTCTCCTTTCCAGGTTTATGTCGTATCTCAAAATTATACTCCTGTAGGACTAACTCCCACCTATACAAACAACTATTTAAAAAGTCCTTCTTCAAGAATGTCACCGCTGAATTATCTGACTCTATCAGAAACTGATTCCCTAACAAATAAAACCTTAATTTTTTTACTGCATACACAATAGCTAACATCTCCTTCTCGGCAGTTGAATACCTTGTCGCACATTCCTTCAGTACTCTGGAAATGAAGCATATTGGCACTTCTACCTCTTTTTGTATTTGGACTAATTCCGCGCCTATCGCACGATTGGATGCATCTGTTCGTAAAATAAACCTATCTACAAAATTTGGATATTTTAACGATAATTCCTGGTAAAACACCCTTTTTAAATCATGAAAGGCATTCTCTCGCTGCTCCGTCCACCTCCATTTCTCATTCTTTCTAAGTAATTCCACCAATGGTAGGCACAATTCTGAATAATGTGGTATAAAACGTTTATAGTAGTTGAGAACTCCTAAAAACCCTCGCAAGCCCCTTAAGTTTCTTGGCTGTTCTAAATTTTTAAGTTCGTCCAACCTTTTTTTACAAATCTTAACGCCTTCGTCACAAATTACAAATCCTAAATAACCAACTTCACGTTTAAAAAATTCACATTTCTCTACATTCAACTGTAAACCTCCTTCATCTATCCTACGTATGATTTTTGTTACATGTTCCAGGTGTTCCTCATTACTCCTGGAGAATATCAGTATATCATCGACATAGTGTGTGCAAAATTCCTCGAACTCATTTAATAACTTCTGCATGGCTCTGACCAATGCAGCTGAACTTGAAGCGAGACCAAATGGAACTACCCTATATTGAAATATTTCGCCCTCGATGCTAAAACCAGTATACTTTCGGCTATCTTCATGCAAAGGAATCAACCAAAATGAGTTTTTCAAATCTAATTTGCTAAAAACCTTTCTCTCGCTAATTTTGTATAATAAATTATCCATTGATTGCGGCTGTTCATATTGTGCTTTCGTAATTAAATTTAATTTTCTGGCATCTAAACAAATTCTTATATCTAACTTATCACTAGGTTTGGGTACAACAACGATAGGATTAATAAAAGAGGTCCTTGCTGGCTCTATTATTCCATTTTTCAACATGTCTTTGATTTTTGCCTTAACTCTTTCCCTCATACTATACGGAATTGGATATACCTTCATGTAAAACCCATTTTCTTCTGTTATTTCTAACTTGTGTACATACTTAGTTGCAACCCTTGGTTCCCCATTAAATAAACCTACATGCTCATTAAATATCTCATATAATCTACTCTTTATTCCCTCGTCTATAATCCCAATCTGTCCTTCGTCAAATACCTTCTCAAATAAATTACCTAACATTATCTCATCCTGTCCTTCTAAAATACTTTCCCTAATCATCCCTGTGCCATAAACTTCACTATTTATATCCATCCCTTTATTCGAACTCACATTACGTACCACCCAATTTTTCTTAATATTTAAAATCTGTACACTCTATCCTTGCCATCTATTTTCATCCCAAATCTTTCTATAGCATCTATCCCTATTATAAAGTCTAAATATAATCCCGTTGCCACTAAAAACTCAGCTTCTCCTAGCTTTTCTCCCGCTATTGAAATTGGTACACAAATCATTTCATCGATTACCGATATCTTCTTTTTCATCGCAGACCACAAACTTATCCGTTTTATCTTGCAGATCCTCCCTTTTAATAACTCAGCGTGCTTGACTACTATCTCTTTTTTTACTAGTGACAGCTCAGACCCACTATCAATTAATGCTACATATAAACAATTATTTAACTTCAAATTAACAAAAGGTAAACTCCTTTTTTTCTCACCCCTGTCTTCTAACAATGAATGCACAAAACTTAAACTACTAGTCGTACCCAAATCCACTAAACTTAAGCCTATATCTAATTCTAAATTGACACACTTATTTACAAAATCGGCGTTTTTTTTTAAACCCGATGGCTCCTCGTGTACCTGTGCTACCTCTATCAAGTTTTCTTGTCCCCTGTTCCTGTCTGTCGTCAAATGTCTTATCCCTACATTACGATTATCCCCTGGACTTTTATCTCGCTCCCTATTATAATTCAATCGTTCATTCTCGCTGTGTCTACTACCATAGTCCTGATGTTCACGTTGGAAATCATTTCTCCTGTTGAACTGTCTCCCATCTCCCCAGTCATTTCTATTCCAGTTATTAGTTCCCCTAAAATTATCGTCCCTATGTACCCGTTGACCCCAATTGTTCGTCCTCCCTTGATCTCCCTGATATTGGTTTCTGTTCCAGTTATTAAATCAGTAATTGTCCTCCTGGTCCTGGTTTCTGTTCCCATTGTATTGATGTGTCATTTGTCTATCTCTGTGTCTTTGTTCATGTCCCTGATTGTCATACCTATTCCATATTTTGAAATTTTCATGCTGATTCCGGTTTCTCCCTGTATTCCTTCCTTCCCAATATTTATTATTATTTGTTTCGAATTCCTTGCCATATCATAGTTTCGCATTATTTCTAGGAACTCTTTTAATGTTTTTATATTTTGTGTGGCCACGGCCCTAGCCACTTCAGCTTCCATGTGCCTCGACAAAAACTGTATAAGCTCTTCTTCCCTAAATTTAGGAGTCAAATGTTGCGCCTGATTATAATTATCGATAATATATTCCTCTCTCGACCCCATGCTAGTTAAATATTGTCCTGTTATTAATTTTGTTCTAATTTCGGTTTGTTTTGCATTACCCCAATATTGTTCCTTAAAAAGAGTCTTAAATTGTTCGTACGTGTTATAATTTTTTCTAATTATGCTGTGCCATTTTTCGGCGTTACCCTTTAAACTAGCTCCTATCATTTGCATCCGCACCCTCTCTGGTTCACCTTCCATTATCTCGTCCAACTTATCTAGGTATAGCATTGGCTGTTCCAAACGTCTTCCCTCAAATTTTGGTAAAATCTCTCGTCCGTTTTTAAAGTAACCCTGGTCAATTGTCACTAATCGTCCCCCTTATAATCCTGTCACTTGTTCCCTAATCACCCTAACACTACCTTCAAGTACACCTAATTTTTCATCAACCCTGTCCTTAAATCCTATTACATCAGCCCTTAATTCCCCTGAATCTTTAATTTCATCCTGAATAATTTCCATAACTTCCCTTTTTGAATTTTGAAGACTTTCTGTCTGTCTCAGATCTACTCCTACCATTGCACCCCTTAGCTCCGACAAACCTGTTACTAAATTTTCCTCGACTACTTTTACCCTGTCTTCTACTTCCGTCCTTATCTCATCTCTAAGCGAACCCAAACTGCTCTGTATCAACGCATTTATCCCTCCAAATTTCATCTCCATCATTTCAAATCTTTCCCTCACTTCCGCTCGTGAATTATCATTTTTTTCTTCCATTTTCACAAATCTTGTCTCCATTTTCTCAAATCTTTCCCTCACTTCCGCTCGTGAATTTCTAACCTCGTTTCTAACCTCGTTCTTCAGCTCAATTTTAAATTCCTCCTGTGAGTTCTGAAATTCTCTTAAAAACTGCATAATGCCTAGCATGTCCCCCTCGTTCGCTGTCTCTCTGACACCTCCAACCTGTTTTTCAACGTCCGGCTGAATTACAACCACCTTCGGCTCCACATATTCTCTACTTTCATCTCTTGCATCTCCTGCCGCTACAGTCTCCATCACCGGTTGCCCTCTCACAAAAGTCTCGACACCATAAACCTTCCCTGACCTGGTGATTCTTTCTTCGTCGAACATGTTCTAATAATATTGCTTTTTCAAAAATAACTCTTACTTGCCCCTCCAAAATACCAATGTTCAAAACCTGCAAATGAGCTAGTTCTCTCTCTAGAGCACCACGCTTGCGACACTACTTATCGAGCTCCACGTTGGGCGCCACTTATAATATAACCCCCCCCTTTTCAGGATGGATAATTATAATATATGAGCAAATTAGCAATGCACAAAATTGCCCTATAATTTCCTTTCTTTAATTGATTTATTAACTTCTCTATTGGGTCTTTAAATCTGCGCCTCAACCAATGAAACTCTTATCTCAGGTTAATTTTGTGAATAATCTATATCTGCATACAGCGTGAGTTCTGAACCATATACAGATGTATGTGACACTGCCAGTCAAATTACCTCTAGTGAATTCTACTAAAGCAATTTCTAAATGTGACAGTGTAAACAATTACTTGAAAAATACGCACAGTAAACAGTTTATATTAGTTAATAATTTAAGATTTCAATCGAATATAATGGATTAAGTGTTTAAATTATAACACAGATAATAATAATATTACCTGAACTTCCAATGAAATGTCTTGCTGCTGAACAATGAAGCTCCACTGCCTACAGCGACGATTCGAACTTGATGTGGGTTCGTAATAACTGTGGATAAGTACATTTTAAAAATTTGTATTACTGAATTTACGCCTTTTATTGTAGGGTTTAAGGTACACCAAATAATCTGTAGAGACACTTATACTTATCGTCGTTGGTCTTATCAGGAAACTTAACTCCGTGTAATCGACACCAAAGGTTCAACAATCTCAGCGTTCTGATAGCACCACTTCGGAACTCCTCTGTCTACACAAAAACACTCCCAGAAAGCCAATCGTCAATAATAGGACAATGACAAGGACTCTTGCATTTATCACTTTTTAATATCAACGGTTCTTTTATACTTTGTACATCACAGATACATTTTACATAAGTTGAATTTTATGTTGGAGATTACAATAATAAAAGGTATACAATTCGTAACTGTTACAAAAAGATTATACTTTTCGTTCTATAGTTTTCAAAAATTCTTTTTTCAGTCCTTTTTAAATAAGTTTTTTCTCTTAATTTTTAATTCAACAACTCCCTTTTTAATTAATTTTACAACTGTCCCTCTAAAATTTTTAACAACCACAACCTTTTTAATTAATTTAACAACTGTCACTTATCTCTATGAAGATGCCCCTTGAAATATTAAACCAGCCTACTCTTTTACAATTCTTTTCCAACTAACATTCTATGATCCAATTTTTTATTTATAGATCTTATTGCTCTTGTTAAATTCTAATTTGGAGTAAACTAATACACAAATGTCATTGGCCGAAAAATTATAAATTGATATTTTAATCCTAACAACAAGTGAAATTCAAATGATATAATAAGACTTACAACTATATACTGAAAAGTAAATAAAACTTCTACATCTTATAACTTACTTATATCTAATAAAAACATACCAATTGACTTTTTATAGGCTTTACGTACATATTCAAATGAAAGTGAAAGTTTAACATCTTATACCTAACTCAAATCGAATGAAAACGTACTAAGTGACTTAAAATCTTAGCTATACATACATATTCACGTGGCAGTGAAGTTTCCTTTTAAATATTTAACAAAATTTTATGATATACAAACAACAGCAGTTCACTTCATTGGCACAAACTTTTCAAAATTACTTTATGAAATCACCATCGCCCAAGTTGAAACCTTAAAACTTCCTTTTCTCTCAAATTATCATTTTAAATATCTTTAACAAGTAACTGCCCTCACCATCTCCTTCATCAATCATTTTACGAACTAGAAGTCTATATCTGAGTGGTACTTCAGTGCCTCAAGGTTCAAATCTCATACATATCACATAATATCACAATATATCAAGTAAAAGATACGTTTGATTTTGTTGAATTTATAAATCGTGTTGGATTGCCGGATAATTATATACTAATTAGTTTAGATGCGTTTTTTTTTTTTGTTTACAAGTATCCCAAAGCAATTAGCTATCGATAATATCGAAAACACTTGGCCCAAAATTGAACAAAATTGTAGTATTTCTCAAAACACGTGCCTTAATATAATTACAGTAATAGTTATTTTTCTTACAATTACAAAATTACAGTCAAATAAAAGGTTGTCCAATGGGATCCAATTAAAGTCCAATTATGGCTGAAATATTTATGCATGCATTACTATATTATGTTATATCTACACTTTGTTTTAACCTACCTACCTTTCATAAAAAGTATGTAGATGACATTGTAACAGCTATATCATACAATAAAACACGATATTAACAAACTAATAATTACAACCCAGACATACAGTTTACAATAGAAGTAAAAAACAACTGTGTTCCATTTTTAGACACTCTGTTACTAAGAAAAAATAATAAAATTATTACTGATTGGTACATGAAGCCAACAAGCTCTAACCGATATCTAAATTATAATTCATATCATTCTTTCGATATAAGAGAACTTTATTTTAGGAATGAAAAACAAAATAAAAAAAATTTCACATTCTTCTCTATATAATAAAAACTTATTAAGACTGAGCAGTATCCAAAAAATAATTATTATCCTAAGACTTTAATTAATAAATTATTATATAATCAAAGATCTGAAAATAATTTAATTGTAGATATACAAAATAAAAAATACATAAACGGTGATATAAACCAAATTCACGCTTCTTTGCCTTGTTTAAAAAATTTAACACCAAAATTAACAAAAATATTTAGAAACCATAACATCAAAATTGCAAAAAAGAATTTGACTAATGTTGGTAATCTATTTTCAAAAATTAAAGACAAAAATTCTCAGGTATTACAAAGAAATGTTATTTATAAAATAAATTGTATAGATTGTGATCTTTCATACATTAGTCAAACTTCTCAAAATTTGAAACAAAGAATTACATAACATAAAAGTGATAATTCATACTAAACTTAAAGCATGTACATGATGGATATAAATTGGATTTCAACAACCCAAATATAATTCAAATAGAAAACAATACTTTCAAAAGAACTTTTATGGAAATATGTTATATTTATCATCATCATCATTAGGTCTTCAGTCCTAGAACTGGTTGGACGCATACCCTCATTGTTTCCTAGTCTGAACCAAGCTACACATTTTTCTGAAATTTGCACAATCTGCATCTGTCACTATCTGTGTGCGAAAGTCTCATCGCGGTCTACCTCCACCTGTCTTTTCCTATCTCTGCTTGTAATATATCTCGTACTACTTCCCAGAGGTACCTTAGAACGTATCCTGTTCTTTTATTTCTCCCATTTTTCGTTTTTCACGGATATCTTTATTCCTCTACTATTTCTACAACCTATTTGTTATTAACTTTGTCTGTCCATGCTACCATCCTCATACATTTGAAGCACAACATTCCAGACGTACTGTGCTGTGCTCCACACTTATGCTTTGAACAGTTTTCTTCTTGTTTCTATGTTCGTTGTCTTTGAACATAGCTGCTGTTCTTTCTTGTTTGCTACAGTTTGGTCACCTTCTATTGTTTTACAATTATGTATCCTATTTCTCCGATATTAAGTGGTATGTGAAGGGGGATAAGCAGCCTTTGGCTGCCAAGTTCCCCCAGCACTTGAACCTTTGTCGAATTAATAGTTTTCCAATTTATCCTTTCGCACAATCAACGTTAGTTGTAAATATTTCACAACCAACGCCTGTAGTTGTTTATAATAATAATCAGCTTTAAGAGCACTTATTTTTTCGTCATTCGGTTTTACGTCTTGAAACTGGTTGGACTGGTACCGCAGCTTATTTATGTTCTGAGCTAGACTACACAGTTTCCTGCAATTCTCACAACAGCCTATATACAGCTCGATTCCCTTCAATTGTTTTCTAATTTTATGTTCTATTTCACCGAGATTTAGTGGTATGTGGGGAAGGGGGGGTTGACTACTAAGCCCAAGGTCCTAGGTTCGAATCCCGACACGGTCCGCTTGAAAAATGTTAGGCGAGCATTTTTCACAAAAATACAGCCTT
This sequence comes from Platerodrilus igneus, assembly GCA_036346225.1. Classification (NCBI taxonomy): domain Eukaryota; kingdom Metazoa; phylum Arthropoda; class Insecta; order Coleoptera; family Lycidae; genus Platerodrilus; species Platerodrilus igneus. Next base: position 674,911 of record JARFIW010001148.1, read on the forward strand.
GTTCGTATGAGAGGTAAAATGGAGGTCCTGCGTGTGAGTGTTGTCACAGACTTTGAAGATCCCTACCTTGCTTGGAACAGCAAGGGTTCGGCAAAATTACAAATTTTCCAGTTAAAAAAAACTCACTTTCTGGTCAATGTAATACCTTCGGGTGGAGCATTGGAAAAATCGCATGTAAGGTATGTGAAGGGGGTTAAGCAGCCTGTGGCTGCCAAGGATACCCCAACACTTAGACATTTAATTGCAAACTATAAATGTATATATCAAATGAACTTGGCCATCAATGTATAAAAATTAAAGCCTTCTCAGAGCATTATCACATATTTTATACTTTAAATGCAACGAAAATAGTCATTTGTCAATGTCTGTTCTGGACACAGTTTAACTAAACAAATCTGTGTAATGCTCGATATACTTTTGTTTCCTCTTGTTCTTCAATTTGAAATATGGAAAACATTATTATCTTTACAACCAAATTAGAATTGACTAAATTTCGCTTTGCAGTTAACTCGTAAATCGTGTTCAAAGGATTGGAAATCTTTCCTGTAGACAATGTGCTGCTTGGCGTAATACAGTGTAATAAAATTTAAATAATGGAACCTAGTAACTAAATTTTGTAAGATTTGTGTCAATTCAGAGCTGAAGTAAACGAAACTAAGTGAAAATGGAAAATTCAACAGACCGTGTATTATGTCCTATAAAATTTTACGATTGCCTCTCACCTATATATCTTAATTTTAAAATTAATGCAACGGTCTGTTGTTTTTAGTTTACCATAAAGATAGCACAATATACTGCATATATTGAATGATCGTTTAAACATCATCATCATTAGGGCTATAGTTCTGAAACTGGTTAGACGCGTACCCTCATTGTTTCCTATTCTGAGCTACCCTACATGTTTCCTTGAAATTCCTAGAGTCTAAATACAGATCGGTTCTCCTTCTGTTGTTTTCTAAATATATACCCTATTTCACTTATCTTTAGTGGGTGAAGGGGGTTTGGCTACCAAGATCCCCAACATAGACATTTGTTGAATTAACTGTTTTCCAATAAATCTTTTCACACAATCAGCATTACTTGAGAATTTTGCAAAGCCAACACTTGTAGTTGCTTATGATAATTATCCTGATTAAGTACAATGGACAGTACTTGCAATGAGGTATTTCAAGTACGTAGCTTGATGTAATCTTTGGAGCATCCTCCAGGGCTAAAAGTGTCATATCCTACTAAAAATCTACATTTTTTATAGTTACAAAGCTGATTTAAGAATAGGGAATAATTATGGACAGTTATAAGTAATTTCAATATCACACCCACAGACTCTACTACATTCGATTAAGTTTAGATATTTCAATGCAGTAAGCCCAGTGGTTTCCACTACAAGGGTTCGATACATTTTTTAATTTGAAATTAATGAAACTCCATAAACTGTATGTGAGCATACTAGTATGTGGATGCGTATTTCTCATTTAGTGCAATATTCTGGTACTCGCTAGGGTTTTTCCTTTATTAGTCATCTTTTGGTCTTCAATCCTGGAACTGGTTAAACGCATACCTCCATTGTTTCCTATTCTGAGTTAACCTATATGTTTTCCTAAAATCCCCACAACCCACGTCTTTCACTATCTGCGTGCAATAGTCTGATCTAGGTCTACCTCTACTACTTCTCTTTTTTTCCTATCTCTGCTTGTAATGCATCTCACTCTATTCCCCAATTGCCTTAGAACGTGTCCTGTCCTTCTATTTCTCATATTTTTGTTTTCCATTGATCTTTCTTCTAAAACCTTTTTGTTATTCACTTTGTCTGTTCATGCTATCATCATCATACATCTGAAGCACCACATTCCAATAGGCCTCTACCTTTTTCCTGTCTGCTTCTCCTATCCATTCCTATTTCATAGCGACATCGTACTGTGCTCCACACATATATCTTCAATAATTCTTTCTTTGTTTTTATGCTTGTTGTTTTTGAACACAGCCAATGCTCTTTCTTGTTAGATACAATCCGATACCCCTTCTATTGTTTTCTAAATATTTACCTTATTTCACTGATATTCAGTTGTATGTGTAGCAACCTGAGGCTACCAAGATGCCCCATCACAACTATTCACGGAATTAATAGTTTTTCAATGAACCCTCTCGCATAATCAACATTAGTTGAGAACATTGCCAAACCAACACCTGTAGTTGCTTATAATAATCATCAGGTTCAACTACAATTATTTTTTTGTCATTAGGGTTTCCGTCTTGGAGTTGGTTGGACATGTCCCTCCATCCATTTCTATTCTGAGCTAGTCTATGCATTTCCCTGAAATTCCCACAGCCACTATCTGTATGCAATAGTCTAACCTAGGTCTACCTCTACCTCTCCTTTTTCCTATCTCTGCTTCTAATATATTCCGCACTATTCTTTCATGCATTAGTTTGTTGTCTATTGTCCTATCTCTCCTGTTTTTTACTGTTTTCCACACATTTCTTTCTTCCTGTACTATTTCTAGAACCTTTTTGGATGCCCATGATATCTTCATCATACGTCTGTAACGTCACATTTCAGAGGCTTCATCTTTTTCCTGACCGCTTCCTCTACATCCATGTTTCACAGGCGTACAGTACTGTGCTCCACACATGCGTTCTGTAATCTTTTCGTTGTTTCTGTGTTTGTTGTCTTTGAACATAGTAGTTGCTTTTTCTTGTTGATCATTTAAACACTAACTAGATCTAAAAAAGAAATTGAAGACAATATTCTGTGCTTAAAGTTATGAACATTTCGTCTATAATCATCATTAGGTCTTTAGTCCTAGAATTGGTTGGACGCGTACTCTCATTGTTTCCTAGTCTGAACCAACCTACATATTTCACTGAAATTTGCTCAGTCTGCATCTATCCCTATCTGTGTGCGAAAGTCTGATCTCGTCTACTCCTACCTATTTTTCCTATCTCTGCTTGAGATATATTTTTTACTATTCCCCAGAAATGTTTTAGAACGTATCCTGTCCTTCTATTTCTCCTATGTTTTTTTATTCCACAGATATTCCTCTACTATTTCTACAACCAATTTGTTATTAACTTTGTCTGTCCATGTTATCGTCCTAATACATTTGAAGCACAACATTCCAGAAGGCTTCTATCTCTTTCTGTCTGCTTTTCCCACCGCCCGTATTTCATAGATGTACTGTGCTGTGCTCGACACTATGCTTTGAACAGTTTTCGTCTTGTATCTATGTTCATTGTCTTTGAACATAGCTGCTGCTCTTTCTTGTTTGATGCAGTTCGGTCACCCTCTATTGTTTTATATTTTATACTCTATTTCCCTGATATTCAGTGGTGTGTGAAGGGGGATAAGCAGCCTTTGGCTGCCAAGCTCCCCCAGCACTTGAACCTTTGTTGAATTATAAGTTATTCTAATTTATCCTTTTGCACAATCAACATTAGTTGAAAATATTTCACAACGAACACCTATTGTTGTTATAATAATCATCAGATTTAGGAGCACTTATTTTTTCGTCATTGGGTTTTACTTCTTGAAACTGGTTGGACTTATGTTCTAAGCTAGCTTACCCAGTTCCCTGCAATTCTCACAATAGCCTATATACAGCTCGATTCCCTTCTTTTGTTTTCTAATTATTTGCCCTATTTTACCGAGATATAGTGGTATGTGAAGGGGTGGGGGGGGGAGGCGTAGCCGTGGATCAATGTAGTAAGCGTAAGACTACGGATCCCAAGGTCCCGGGTTCAAATCCCGACACGGCCGACTGCTTGAAAAATGGCAGGTGAGCATTTTTCACAAATATTACGCCCTCGTTCGGATGAGAGGTTAAATGGAGGTCCCATGTGTGAGTGTTGTCACGCACGTTAAAGATCCCTACCTTGCCTGGAACGGCAAGGGTTCGGCAAAATTCTAAATTTCCAGGCAACAAAAGCTCGCCTCCTGGCCAATGTAGTACCTTTGGGTGGAGAATTGGAAATGTAAATGAACGGTATGTGAAGGATTCGAACCCGACGCGGTCTGCTTGAAAAATGTTAGGCGAGCATTTTTCACAAAAATACACCCTCGTTTGGATGAGAGGTAAAATGGAGGTCCCGTGTGTGAGTGTTGTCACGCTCGTTAAAGATCCCTATCTTGCTTGGAACAGCAAGGGTTCGGCAAAATTCCAAATTTTCCAGGTATAAAAAAACTCGATTCCTGGCCAATGTAGTACTTTCGGATGGAGCATTGGAAAATCACATGTAAGGTATGTGAAGGGGGTTAAGCAGCCTGTGGCTGCCAAGGATCCTCCAACACTTAGACATTTGCCGTATTAATAGTTTTCCAGTAAATCCTTTCGCACAATTAACATTAGTTGAGAGTATTGCAAAACCAATATCTGTATTTGTTTATAGTAATCACCATGTTTAAATACAGTTATTATTTTTGTCATTAGTTTTTCCATCTTGCGACTGGTTGGAAGCATACCTCCATTGATTTCTATTTTGAGCTAGCCTACATATTTCCCTGAAATTCCCACAGCCTACATTTTTTACTATTGGTGTGCAATAGTCTAATCTAGATCTATTGCTAACTCTCTCTTTTTTCCCCTTTCTCTACTTTGAATTATCTCACACTATTCTCTTGTACCTTAGAATGTGTTTTATAATTCTATCTCCTATTTTTTACATATTTATTTCTTTCTCTACCATTTCTAGTACCTTTTTGTTCTTTACTTTATTTATGATATCTTCATCATACGTTGTGGCACCACATTTCAAATGTTTTCGTGTCTATTTCTTCTACTTCCCACATTTTGCAGCTGCACTACATTGTGCGCCACACATATGCTTTCAGCAATTTTTTTTCGTTTCAGTGTTGGTTGTCTTTGCAGTATTGCTTTTTCTTGTTAAATGCAGCATGGCCTTGTGCTAGTCTTTGTTTTATATCATTTACATTTTTCCCATCTTGCGTTATTTTATTTCTTAGGTAGCAGAAATCCTTAACCTCTTATAAATTCGAATTCCAATTTGTGGTCTACTTTTTGATGTATTTTCCTTTTGTTTACATATTAGTTTTTTAATTTTATTTTTATTGACTTTTATACTTTATGTTTGTTAGTGCTGTTTCTATTTCATTAAGAACTACTTCTATCTCTTCTTTGCTAAATGCCAATACCACTGTCTTCAAATCTAAGCATATCAATCGTTTGTCTTTGCATAATAATTTCAAATATCTTTCTGTCTCTGACAGTATTCATTGCCTATTTGATATACAATTTAAAAATTAATGGAGTTAGCGCTGATTCAGTGATTTTTATTGTAGGGTTGAGGTTTGCCGTTTATGTCAATTAATGCCTTTCAATTAAACTACGATTACTTACGTTTACTAACTATTTTTACACAAAGACAGCGATGCTAAATTACACGTTGACGCCATCATGACTTTCTTGACTGTTTGATTGTTCTATATCTCAATTGTGTTATATTGCATTACTCAAGTCTTAATCTATATTACTCTCAATTTTATGGTGTTCCCCCTCTTTCAACTTTAGCTGGGTAGTATTGATTATGTGACCTCAGTACCTGTCAGAAAAGACTAGCTGACCTACACTAACGTTTCTTCAGTTGTCATGTGTGGTATGCCTGGGTAACAGTTGATATCCCGTCGATAAGGTTAAAAAACTTCGTGTTTAGATTTGAAAATGGCAGGTCGAAAAAGCCTCCCTTGGCGGTTATAAGGGTAATGTTCTATAAGTTGATAATGTGGTTGCTATTTAAGGTAATTTGATTACATCTTGTAATCAGAGCGTTGTTTAGCGTGTGATGTTGGTACTTATTGTAAAACTGTTATTTATTTAATCATTGAAGGAAATATTTATGTGTTACCTGTTGCTTTTGTATTAGAATCGGAGGCCGGTTGTTTCACTTATGATGTTTAATATAGATGAATTATTTACGGTTTTATTGAACATTTTATGTATAAATGAGTGTGGTTTGGTTTAACAACTAAAAACTAATATTTATTTATCTGAATTGTTTATTTAGTATCTATTCAGAGTAAAACTAATATTTGTTTATTTACAATAATGTTTATTTAGTATTTAATACAGAGTTGTAACTCCAATTGCATTACCCTGTTACCAAATCAATAGTAAATGTACCTTTACTGCGATTTTACGAGCAATTTGTATCAACGTCATCTCTTGAATATATTAAATCAAATTATTAGGCAAGTTTGAATATGAGCAGCACTATATTTCTATGTTATATTTGTTTTAGTTTTAATGTTAGTAATCGAAATATACCCAAAGTTGTGAATATTTTTGTTTGTAATTTGTAATGCAACGATGTGTTTAATTTTTAAAAAGTACGTTTTAACCGATGCAATCATAATGAATAATTTTTAACGTTTGCTTACTAGGTTTAATATATTTAAGTAACACGCATTTATATAAACATTTAGCGCCTGAATCTGGGTTTGTATTTGTGTTATAGAATTTTGGGGTATGTATTTGCTGCCAACATATTTAATAATGTTTGATATATTTATGTTTCATTTGACATTTTTATCATGTGTGATTGTTCTATTTCAGCATATTAATCACATTTACAACTGCACTGCTTACATCATGGTTTAACTTAATGATATGATAATAGGATTATCTAGCCGATGTTCCTATATAATTAACTAGTTTGTGATAATTGTTGTGATGTAATTAAATTGAACCTCTGGTGTGATCGACCATCTCGTGCTTTCGCGTTTGCGGTTATGACTATGTTGGAAGATAGTCTATTCACTAATTAGCGCCTTTTAACCATGCGCAATCATACCATAAGTTCATTCCAACGATTTATGTCATCTTGTCAGGGTACTTGTAGTGGTACCCTTTTGCAAATAATAGGAAGTCGGCTAGCCTTTGTGAAATATTTTGTAGTATGGACTGGAAACTGTTAATGTATGTATGTGGGCGCGTGTGTTCGAGCCTTGTTGAATACTACTAACATTTTATAAGGCTATATCTCAACAGTGTGTTTGGTGCTATGGTATCATACGCCGCGAGCGCGTGTGGACATCGTCTTAACACAATCAAACCTAGACAAAGAATTAATAGTGCACAACGAAATGTTTTACTGCGACTGACGGGGGCTTATGGGACTACCGCACAGGATGCACTTCATGTACTGGTGGGAACTATGCCCTTGGACCTAGTAGTGAAACAGCGAGCTGCAATGTACAATCTTACACACAATGACAACCAACAACTACAACGCATCTTAAACACAAACCAACTGCCCATGACAAAGACTGAAATAAAGAACTACATACTTGCAGAATGGCAGACAAGATGGGATCAAAGCACAACCGGTAGAAGGGTATACGCAATGATCCCAAATATTAAAGACCGCCTAAAAGCCAAATACCTGGTGCCCAGTCGGGGATTTATTCATTACCTAACTGGCCACGGACCCTATCCAACATACAGAGAACGTATGAACTTAGTTGACAACAACATATGCACGTGCAGAGAAATAGGAACACCGGAACATACAGTATTCGAGTGTAATGACTTATAACCGTACCTCTACGCACATAGACAAGCATTATTAAACAAGACCCTACACCAGATGATTTAGAACGAAATCCTTTTTCTACACTTAAATGCACTCACACAAAAAACCATAGCAATCATCCACCAACATTATCTTGACGGATAAAAGACACACATAAAACTACCAGGACAGAGACATAAAAGTACCACCTTTCCTCGAACTGAGGCTCTGCCCCGGAGACCGATTTCCTGGAATTCTAAGATAGCTCTGCTCTTGACGACCAGAAGCAACAAGCTCAAACCATCAACTCTACTTTTAAACGATCCAACCCCCTAATATGTAGAATTTGCATGCTTCTACATATTAGCAACCTTGTCTCTAACAAATAACAACCAACAGTAGCAGTATAAGTTAACTTTATGGAATAGTATAAGTTAATTTTAAGTAGTAGAATAGGGAATTTCTTTTCTTTTTAACTAACGCTAAATTTTAAGAACTTACACATACCTGAGGCAAACAATACAGTAAACAAATCCTTTCCTCTGAAAGAACCTACTTTTTATTTATGTAATAGTTATAAGTTCAAACATATACAAAATTATACTAATTCAATCCAACCTTTTAGTAACCTGGGCAAGCATAAACACAAATTAACATTTCAAACACACTTCACACACACATAAACACACAAAACACCTCTTATGCACTGTGCAAACAAAACACCATTCACACACTTACATTGCCTTTTCAACATCTGGATTTCCGGCTTCCGATGGTCCAGACTGATAAGGCAACATCCGTCGAGCGTTCCTCTTTGACGATTGGGATATCCGGCTTCCGATGGTTCTGGTCCTAAACGGGGAACGTAACACTGATACCAACATCACACAACTATCTCTCTCTTTCTCACACACACACACCTAAACACACGCTCCATTGCCTTTTCAACATCTGGATTTCCGGCTGCCGATGGTTTGGACTGACAAGGCAATGTCCGTCGTGAGTTCTTCCTTGACGACTGCGGCTGCCGATGGTCCTGATCCTAGAGGGGGAACGTAACGCGGACCAACATCACACACAACACACATACACACAGCCATCCCCCCCCCACACACAAAACACATGATGGTTACTTTCTGTGGGGAAGCCAGGTCTGCTTAAATTTCAGGTAGCAGACTACTGAAACGTTGGAACAAATAAATAAAAAAAATAAAAATACTAACATTTTATGTTCGTGCGGGGAGGAACATAGGTAGTCAAGCTGCAGGTCATCTTCCTGCCCCCTCTTCAACATTAGCTGGATAGTATTAGTCTAGCCGACCTCAGTACCTACCAGAAAAAACTGGCTTGTTTACACTAACGTTTCTTCAGTTGTCATGTGTGTTATGTCTGGGTAACAGTTGACACCCCATCAATTTCAGTGTTGGTGATCTGGGTACTTGTACGCTACCCGTACTTGTCGAGATGTGCCAAATGCAGTTAGAAGTGTGAGAGCAGTTTGGGATTTTCTCTGCCGTGCTCTTCCCCAATCGCCCAGGTTGAGTACGGCACTGTTTGCTTTAGATGTCATTGTCTATGCTTTCATGCGAATGACCTATTTAGTGGTTAAAGTTTTGATTAAAAGTCAAGTTAGATAAACGCTGTAGTTTTATTTCAAACCTTAACGCCATCTTCCCAGTGTGAATTTGGGTTACATTATAACAACACAACGTAGGTGTTGTCGAGTCACTGCCACTAGTTGTTAGATCATGGAGCCTGGTGTACCGTTTATAGAAGGCGTTTGGATCAGCCTTCAGGTCCGTTACACTACAAATTCAATGTTTTTAAACTGCTTAGTTACATTAATAAAATTTAAATGCTTCAGAACATGCAAGGTTGGCATTTCTCACGTCTGGTACACTGTTGTACACCCCCCCCCCATGTGCGTCAGAGAACTTTAACCTCTCTAGAGGGGAAAGACAATTTCGTGGAAGCAAATGTATCAAAACAAAGGACTCGACTACTAATTTTCCTCGAGTGTAGATGTGCGAGAGGCGCCTCGACTTATCGATAAGTGATTTTTCTCTTCCGCACCTAACTTATCGTTCATCGCATATCGTATCGGCACTTCGTCACCGCGTGCTTCAGACAAGTAAACACTGGGACAATAGGACGCCACCACGAAATCCCTGCAGCACCGCGAATAAGTATTAGTTATAATAACTTAATGACGCATTAGGTCGCCCCGAGTAAATTTGAGGTTATATGTGTGTTAAATACTATTTTACCAAGCTCTAAATGCGATGGTTTTAAGGTATTAGATCATTATGCCTATGCAAGACGCAAGATTTTATGCCCGCTTGCGCTTTTAGAAAATTTTTAATCAGCTGGTGCAATTTAAATTGCATTGCATTTAATAGAGTGGATTATCCACCCCGTCACGCTCCCCTACCTTTTTCCATAGGGTACGAGATACAACTAGGGCTCTGTTTGTTGCAGCTATAAATAAAATTCAGAACTTCCAACATCACAGAAAATACCGACAAACTATATCTAGCTACGAGTAACAATCCAAGTGATTTAATCGCACACAATTCAATCTGTTTTTATTCTAATCCTAACGTTTTACGAGAATTACGATTTTTGTCCATTAGTCACCGCGTGTATTTCCTGAACATAATCTCCGTGATAATACACAGTACCTGAACTCACTCCCTATCATTAGCTTGATTTATTAAAAACCATTAATCGTTTTGTATAAAAGTCGATTATATTAAAATATGGTAAATTATGTTGCTTTTATGCGTGGAATAGAAAAAAACGGCAGCTCATTAAAGACGGTCCGTAATTAGAATCGTTAAATGATTAAAATTATGTAATATTTAGTTTGTAATTGTTAATTAGCTAAGTATTAAACCTTATTTAGATTTTAATTAAAACTTGTATTAAAAGGTTTACTTCAACATTAATTTTGTTGCGTTTACTTTTTTATTCCTAAATATTTTTTACGATGTTCTCAAATATTTCGACACCTTCGCATCGATATTTTGTATAACTACCTCTTATGGGAGACGCCCCTGATCACGCATTATAATGTAACAAACCGATTTGTTTCTATAAAACTTATTCTAATACAATTGAAATAAAGTGCTTGTTCAACATCCAGTAGAATGTTATTAGCGTCGTTCCGTCACCATCTAACTTTATTGTGGTGACAGTGTGTAACAGTTAATAGTGCGGGTAGTATAGCAGCTCCTAACGCTGCCTTAGTTTGTTGTACTTTAACTTGTACGCGTGCGCGATCATGAACTGGTTTTGTACCCGCGAAATAGTTCGCGGTCAATGCAACTCGAACACTGGAGAGCGGACTACTTGCAAATCTCGTTCGCGTTCCCGTGCCCACCTGCGTTGCCTTGTGAAGAGAAACTCTACTATAGCAGTGTGTTCACAGCAGCTACAGCTACAGCTTGTCGATCCTGGGCTTATTTGCCCATCTTCCTAATGCAGCATTAATTTAATTATTATGGCTGCCTTGTAGATATCTTTATTTTCTTTTTGTTTGGGCGTTATTGCCCGTTTGGTGGTTACTTTTTATTTGTGTGTTGCTAGTTGGTAAAGGTGGAAGGTGGAATTGTAGGGCGGTTAATGGCTGGCTACTGATGCTTGGTGAACGATGGTTTCTGACTGTTGGTGTTTGCTTGAGCCTCTTAATAATTATTTGGTGATGCTTTTGTTTGTGATTGTATTTGTGAATGTGAGAATGGTACAAACTGTGAGAAGTATGTTATAAAATGATTGTGAGATTATGAGAGATGATTATTGATTGGTGATTGATTGATGGTTTTTTTTTTTTTTTTTTTATAAGGACTTGCTAGCCGGCGTCTAGTATGTGTCGTGGGTGTGGCTTTCTTTTTGGTTTGTTTAAGTTGTGTGGGTGAGGGGTTGCAATGTCGCGTAGGTGTGCTTGGTCTGTGGTGTCTATTGTGTTATAGGTGTTTGTTGCAAGTTGTGTAAAGTAGGTCTCTAGTGTTGGTATTTGTAGGTCGTGTCTTAGTGTCTCGTTGCGTACGTACCAAGGTGCGCCTGTGATAGTTCTCATGGTCACGTTTTGTAGTGCTTCCAGTTTGCGTTTGTTTCTTTGGTTGGTGTAGGTGTACCAGGCCTCAGTCGCGTAGCTAAGAATAGGTCTGAGGTATGTTTTGTATGTCTTTAATCTTATGTCTAGTGGTAGTCCGTTTTTGTGAGTAAGTATGCCATGAAGGTAACCTTTTGCGCGTCTCGTTTTGTTAAGCGTTTCTGTTACTTGTTTGTTGAATGTGAGTTCTCTGTCAATGTGTATGCCTAAGTACTTTATAGTGGAGTTCCAAGTCAGTTGTTGTCCTCTAATTCGTGGTGGTTGCTGTGTGGTTGTCCTTCGTTTGGAGAAGCAAATTGTGTCTGTTTTCTGTACGTTAAGTTTGATCCTCCATTGATCAAACCAGCTTAGTAGTGCGTCGAGCTGTTTTTGTATTTTGTTCGTGGCGTGTTGGGTGTTGCGTCCTTTTGTCATAATTAGTGTGTCATCGGCGTAGATTGCGTAGAACGAGTCAGGTTGTTTTGGTATGTCGTGCATGTAGGCGTTGAATAGTGTCGGGGAGAGGCAGCCTCCTTGTGGGACACCTGCGTTAATGTTTGTCAGTGGTGAAAGTGCGTTCTCAACTTTGACCTGTATGGTCCTGTTCGATAGGTAGCTGTGTAGGAGTTGTATGTATGATGTCGGTACTTTGTGTGTGGTGGCTAGTTTGAAAAGTAGTCCGTTTGTCCATACCTTGTCGAAAGCGTTTTTTATGTCTAGTGCAACTGCTACTGTGGTCAGTCCTTTGTTGTAGTTAGTAGCAATGTGGTTGATTACTCGGATCGCTTGTAGTGTAGTGGAGTGTTGTTCCTTAAATCCGTACTGTTCATGTCTGTCTTGTAGTAGTGGTTTAAGTCTCGTCAGTAGGATTCTTTCGAAGATTTTTGAGATGGAGTTTAGTAGTGATATAGGTCTGTAGTTGTTAGCGTCTCTTGTGTTTTTGTCCTGTTTCGGTATCATCACTACTATTGCGGATTTCCAGTCTGTAGGGAAGTGTCTGTAGTTGATAATACTGTTGAAAATTTTTGTTATTAGTGCGAGCGTCTTTTTTGTGATGTGTTTCCATGCAATGTTAGGTATTTCGTCCTTTCCAGGTGCCTTTGTGTTGCTTTGTTTGTTGATAGTTTGTCTTACTTCTTGTGGTGTGACGTGTTGTATGTCGTTGTCTGTTGGTAATTGTAGTATGTGGTTTAGTGCTGTGTTTATGAAGTTGGTGAAGTTTTTGTCTTCAGTGGGGTTATCAGTGTGCAGTTCTTTCAGTACGTTCGCAAATTGTGTCGCTCTGTCCTCAGCTGTGTAAAGCATACCGTGTTGTCCTTGTAGTGGAGTGGGTTTCGGGTTCTTTTTTGATAGAAGTTTTCGGTTTAGTCTGTATAGGTTACCGTCGGTCTGTAGCGTGTCGTGTATGTGTTTTGTCCATGATCCGTTGTAGTGTTCTTTCAGCATAATTTTAATTGCTTCTTGTTTGGTGTTTAAAGTGCGTTTTATGTGTGGGTCACGTGTGTTGTGCCATCGTCGTACTAGTTTTTCTTTGTCTTTGATCGCTTGTTTAATGTAATCTGGTAAGTTCGGTCTTGAGTTTTTAAGGGTGATAGTTTGTTTACTGTATTGCAGGGCTTGTTTCATTGTGCTCGTTAGGTTTTGAACGTGATTGTCTATGTCTTGTGCGTTGTTTATGTCCGGGTTGCCGTCCGTGATCATTCTTTGTAGTGCTTCATTAAATTTCCTCCAGTTGTGTCTGTGTCTGGGTCGTACGTGTGTTGTTTGGGATTGTGTTTGTATCGTGGTGATTATTGGTAGGTGGTCCGAGCTTAAGTCGTGTATTACTTCAGTTTGTATTGGGTAAGGTATGTATTGTAGTAGGGATATGTCTAAAACATCTGCTTGGTAATGTCTCGTTGGGGGGATTCTTGTCGGTTCGTTAGGTGCGATTACGTCAAAGTCTTTGTTCAGTGAGTGCAAGTGGAGTATACGTCCGCTCTTGTTGTCCGTTCGTGCTCCCCATGCTTGGTGTTTGGCGTTTAGATCCCCACTGATTATTGTCGGAGTGTCGTTTTGTAGTAATTTGTCTATGTCTACCGTGCTTAGGTGAGGTATGTGGGGGCTTCTGTAAACTGATATGATGTTTAGGTAGTGTCCGTTTGTTTTAATTCGTGCGCCTACAGCGTCTAGGGTTGTGGGCTTTAGGTGTAATTGTTCGTGTAGAAGTCTTTTGTGTATTAGGATGGCTACCCCTCCAGTTGGTGGATGTCCAGGTGGTGTGTCGCGGTCTTTCCTGTAAGTGCTGTAGTTTGCCAGACTTATTGGTTTTGTAGTGTTTATCCTGGTTTCTGAAATAAGTGCTATGTCTACGTCATGTTCCTGTAAAAAGTGTTTGAGTTCTGTGAATCTGTTTTGTATACCGTTTGCGTTCCAGGATAGAAGTACTAAATTCCGTGTGTTAGTCGTGTTATCCATTAAAAGTCTGTATAATGTCCCATAGTGCTGTCAGTATTGATGCGACCTCAAAAGTCTCTGTCATGTAATTGCCTATCAGTGTTTGTGCCCAGTGGATAATTTTATTCAGTACTTTACTGAGTTTGGAGGTGGTGTCGTGTGTTGTTATGTCAACGTTGGACGTTGTAGGTGTCGGTGTGCCTGTGTTGTGTGGTGTGCTTGTCGTGGCTACGGCGTCTTGGTTTGGAGTCGTAGTTTGTGTGTTTTCAATTTTCGTTTCTGTTTCGTTCGTTGTAGTAATTGTTTTGGTCTTGCGTCGTCGACGTCGTGCTTTGTCTTTATGTTTTTGTTTCTCACTTTCTGTGTCAGAGTTCGAGTGTTCGTCGCTGTCGGAAGTATTGTCAATTATCATTTTACTGGTTGTTGAGACTGAGGTGGCTGGTGGGAGTCTGTGTCGTCCGTCTTTTGATATGGTGAACCCTTCCTCGTCGGTTTCAGGTAGTTTAAGTCTGGTCATGACTGTCGATTGTGTTGGTGGTGCTGTAGTCGGTTTTCGTTTTTGTAGTTCGTGCTTGTAAGCCGGGCAGTTTCTATAGTTGGCGGGGTGTGCACGCTGCAGTTAACGCAAACTGGTGCTGTGTCTCTGTTTTTCGTGCAGTTGGCTGCTAAGTGGGGTCCTGTGCATTTTACGCACCTTGGTTTGTAGCCGCAGTTTAGGCTCGAGTGCCCGAATCGTTGGCAGGAAAAGCATTGTCCTATTTCGACTCGGGACTCGAACGCTACAATTTTCAGTTTGCTACAGTAAATCAGGTTGGTGTGATTGTAAATGTTATGTGACGTGGGTGTATTTTCCAGTGCGACCATTACTGTGTTAGTGTATGTTTTCTGTTTATTTTGTAGTTTTGTTACGTATTTCACGTTAAATCCTAAATGTGTTAGTTCGGTCTGTACGTCGTCAGTCGTAATGTAAGCCGCAAGTCCTTTGATAACTACTTTAAGTTCACGCTCTGATTTTAATGTATAAGTATAGAATTCTATTGCATTTACCTTTAAATAATTTTGAATGAATCGGTACTCGTTTGCATCTTTGGGCAGGATTCTTGCACCTAGCCCCGAGGCTCTGATGTCAACGTTTCTTTGGAGAGCTTTTTGCATTTCCTCGCGTGCGTTAGAAAGTTTGGAAACGCTTCGATTAGAATGGGCGGAACTCTTGCGGTGATAGGTTTATTCTCACCTGCATCAGTAGCTTTTCTTGGTAATGTCGAAGGTGTTGCGGATGTTGACGGTGTTGCTATGCTAGCTGCTGCGCTAGCATAGCTCGTTGAAGGTGTTACTGTTAGTGTGTTGTTGGTGCGCTTTTTCTTTATGTCCTTTTCAGACGAAGAAAGATCGTCGTGGCTTCGGCGGATTTTAATTTGGTCTGTGTCCATGTCCATGATCTTGATTGTTGCGCGTGAGGTCTGCTGAGGTTGTTGAAAATTTTGTGCGTCGGGGTCTTCCATCCCGGCTGGATACTTGTTCGTAACCAATAAGCAAGTTATTAGATTACCACACGAACGAAAACTCGAAATTGTTTTACGGAAAAAGGAATTTACTCTATTCACGTACGTTCACTTCAGTGTATAGATGAATACTTGCCCTGTGTTCACAGCAGCATATTATCCAAGTATTTATACTTTTGTTGCTTGTACGTAATGTACCTATGTTATTGGGTAATTTCCACTCCAACAAACTTTGTTTTCTTGTACCCATGCCCTTTAGCGCATTCAAGCGTATTTAGCGAAAGTCAAAGTATCTTAATCTATCTTTCTTGTTTGATATAACTCAGGAAATGTATTCGGTTATTAACAATTTTTGTTTTTTGAAAAGATATGTTTGCTTTATTTAAAAGTAGTAATATAAGTTTGAATAGAAGGGCTTTCCTACATGTGTGATTAACAAGGGGTTACATTTACCGATTTTCTCTATCTATTTATGAATTAAAAAAACTTGAGACGTGTTCTTTGATATGTGGTACCCTAATAGTTCACTCGATTATCATATCGTTTTCTAAACTGGGTTCACTTTGATCCTACTTTTCGCCCTAGCACATGCTTTCTGCGTATCTAGGTCTATTACTCCAAGAGCGATGCACGTCTTCCATGATAGGCTTATACCCTAGGTGCATCGGTAAATTTCCTACGTGTTTATTAATACTAGAAGGAATCTCTTTTTAGCTCCTTTACGTAGACCAAAATGCTCTTTACGTAGGTCCGCTGTTGCAATGATGGTTGCAGCCCTAAAAATATGGGTACTGTTGTGACGCTGAATCCGAGTGCAAGAATCAAGATGTTTAGTTGTTTTACCTTCGTGGATACAAATTCAAATTAAATATGGTGGCACATGGAGGTATGATGCGATCTTTTTTTTATCTTGTTTGTTTACTCCTGGATGTTATGTTTGTGCGTAACCAATACACTCAGATGAACTCAAGCAACCTTGCCCCGACAGACGGAACCAGTATCCAACCTGTTTCAAAGTTAGCTTTGCGAGTGTTTCATATTAAGTCTTAAAATACTACTGGAAATATTTCTGAATTCCAAACTTTAATTTAACATACTTGCTATTTAGATAATTTAAGCATTAGTTTGTTTACTGATTAGTTTTCTTTATATGTTAAACTACAGAATGCGCACTTCGTACGTAAATTCATATAAGATTTGTCGGTAGGATATAATTTTTTTGCTTATTTTAAATAGAATATTTTTTCCTTGTGTTGTTTATCAATAAAAATTCCTTAGCGATGTATCTTTCTTTGTCTTTGTAAATCACCCGCGCTCCGCTTCTGTAGTTAGCCCGGTATTTCTACGTTTCCTTTATCTTTTTATACGTGATCGTAATTCGTGCGGGTTCTTACTTCTCTTTCCTTTCTGTTTCTGCCTGATCCGTGCGTTCTTACTGTTACAGTTTGGAAGTTTTGTTCATATTGTATTGTGTTAATGTTAAATGGTGAGGCTGAAGAAAAACATTTCTGTGTTTGACATAGACGTGAACAGCATTTCGTGAAAATCGATTCCTTATTGTTAATCTTTATTGAATTATTATATTGCTTATTTTATAAAAATTGTTTAAACTGATTCCTTATATGTATATTTTGTTTATTTGAAGCACTGCGTCTATGGACCTCACTATCTAGGACATTAATCTTAGCCAGAAATCTGTGCACATTTTAGCGCTGTATTCGAAGTTCGGGACTTGCCGCTAGTGAAATTGAGGGCGATTTTTATATTCAGTCTTATGGAGCATCCGTTATTTTTCTCATAAATAATTATAAATTCGGATTTTATTTAAAATTCCAGTCATTGGAAGTTGAAATATACACAAATTCTTAACAATGACCCATTTAGTACTCCCGTATTCCTATAAGAATTTCAAATTATTAAAGAATTAAAATAGTATGCTGGGCAATGTAACCATAACCATACATAAATAATATTTATTCAAAGCACTTTTAAAGCATTTTGTGATACAAATACAAGCCGCTATAAAACAATAGGAGATGTTGTTCATCCGGAGAAAGAATATTTTATCTCTGGTAACTCTAGTTTTCAGGAGATCAATTTAAAGTTATTGTTAATTTATGTAGTTAAGTCTTATACTATAAAAATGAGAAATTTTAAGACTTTTAGAATCTTTAATGGTCCAGAAGGATGAAGTACATGTATCATTGAGCACACAAATATCTGACCAGCCTTTTGGAGATAAAATAGTGATTTTATTAGAACAAAAAAGTAATATATTTAAAACATCAGTATATCTAATTTTTTTTTATACACACTTTTACTTAGAAATAAATATGTATTATTATAACAAGAATCGTATTAGAAACATATATGCTCAGGTGGATACTTAAATTACAATTCTTACCATCCAATGCACATAAAAATAAATTTCATTATACATTAATATATACACAAATATGAAAGAACCCTGTCACTTCGAGAAATAGCTTGTCTCCACTTTTTTATTGTTTCCATATCCTACAAAGATATGTATTTAGAAACTTAATAGTATTATTAAACACCAAAAATACCTTGGGAGCAGAATAAATACTTGTCCTTATGTGTTTGAATGATTTATATCCGGTTGTGCATTCAGGGACAAAACAACACTTCATATTTTATATCTATAGATAAGTTATAGACCGCAAGTTTTATACACAATTGACTATCACAGCCTATAAAGTTCCAAATATGACGATCTTAGTCTAATTAGACCTCACAATTTTATAAAAATGCGAGTTTAATTCTAATACGCTATAAGACACAATAGAAAATTGACCCTCTTTTTCCCTAGGGGCAACATTATTAACTATAGATTATTTATCGTATTGCAAGGATAGGAAGATTAACGTCCTAAGTAGAGGGGTTTATAACTGCGTCATTAGGAGAAAAGATTCATATGTTACAATTTTTTTATTTGAATTCTTTTATATATGATCTAATATTTTGTTGAGAATTTTTCTTTTACAATGTGTGTTATTCTGTGTAAAAACATATTTGACAGTAAGGTTGGCAAGCTGCCATTATCAATAACAAGTGCCTTTAGGTGTTTTGTACTTTTCCTCAGCAAAATTTGTTATTTTCTTACATTATTCGCTTTGCGTGATTAAATGGGTTAACTTATAGTATTTGACTTATTGAAACAACCCACAGGATGTAGCGTTGGACTCTAATGCACTCACAATCAAAGGTTTGTTTAATTACTTACTATTTACCTTAAATAATTTCTTTTTTATAAGGATGTTACAGTAAGTAAAACCCTATCGTGGTTATTACGACACGGTGCTGAAAAAGAACGTTTACCGATTAATAGTGAAGGTTTTGTGCCTGTAGAAAATTTATTACACTGCAGGCGTTTAAAAGCATTATCTGTTGGCATTTGTGATATACAACGGATAGTTTACAGTAACGACAAACAACGTTTTGCCCTCCGTGTGACTGATACTGGTATTTTGGAAATTAGGGCAAATCAGGGCCATTCAATCGATGTAAGTATTCTGATTTTGATATTTCTTCTGGGTTATATAAAGTTATTTTCAACCAAACGTTAGGGTGATATTCAGTACTGTATGTATATTTTTGATATTAATTTGAGATCCGGCGTACAACGCGTGACCTGTTAGAAATAACTAAAAATTTGCGGGTTTTTCAGTAAATTTGGTTTAATTAAATTCCAAAATCTGGGACTACTTACTGAAATGGCACACGACAATAGATCGCGGATGAGTATATAATGTACTATACTAATATACTAATATACTATTAGAACAATAACCTTACCTTATGTAATCTTTAGCAGTTAGAAGTGCTTTCAACATATTAACACTATTTGAGTAAGAACAATAACATATTCGGGTTCGGTTTACATTACGTGATCTCTCAAAAATAATTAAAAATTATTAGAAACCATACAAAAACACGTACATTTTCAAATGCTAATGAAAAATTTGCGGGTTTTTCAGTAAATTTGGTTTAATTAAATTCCAAAACCTAGAACTACATTTTACTGAAATGTCGCGCGACCGTAGAGCACGGATGAATATACAAAGTGCTTTTGATACTATTAGAACAATAACCTCGCCTTGTATAATTTTTGATAGTTGGAAGAGCTTTTGACACTATTTGAGACAGAACAATAACTTGTTCCTTGCAGTATGAAATTGTTATTTAAATATCAATGCGCGCCACAACAACGAAGGCTCTCAAGTATTGATTACTAAACACACACACAGAACATCTATAACCATTAAACACAGATTGTAATATTTCGAACAGGTCATTGGCGTAGCATAATTTGTAAAAAAATAATGGCTGCATTCAGTTCAATCTTTCGTTCCGCCATTGTCGCTCTTATTTCGCTATTGATAATACGATAGAAGTTTTGCGGGTTATTGAGTGGAAACTGACAACGCTTAAAAGTTGAAAACTAATGCAGCAGACAATAAAATGAAATGTTAATTAAAAACAGAGTTTTTGCAGATTTTATACATGTATGGTTTCTTCTTTAAAATAAATCCGTACTTTTTGTCGAACAATAGTGTTACTATTGTAATGTCAACAACCATACGAATATAACAAACTTCACAGTAATTAAATGTCAAACGTACGAACTGGCACTACTTCCTAATTGTGTTAATTGTACTGTTATAATGATGTATCTTTTGCAATTGCTTGTTTAAATGTTTTCATTTAATACTCACTTATTGTATTAACTATTCCAAACTTTTACAAAACAAATCAATTGCCAAACGTTACCTTCCTGCGTGCGTTAGCAAGTTCTCATCGACATTGATATATCTGAGTATTTTCGACACGACAAAGCCATCATCATAGGGGACTTGCAATGAGAGGGTTTTATGCAGCATAATCGTAGATGTATTGCTAGGATATGCTGTGGTCTCATGCAGTTAGTGTTGAACTTATCTTTGATTATTTTGCCTTGTAGTAAAATGTGACCTATAATGAAATTACAACAGTATTTTTATACATGTACCAAATCGATCATTTTATCTTAATAGTAAAACGTTACGACTACTAAACTAAGTAGAAGCCTCAACACTACTTTCACCTTGGCACTATTTATGCCTCAACAGTATTTCCGCTCTTGCAACAGTTCGATTATTTTATCTTAGTAGTAAAACATTTCAACTAGTAACATAAGTTGAAACCTCAACACTGCTTTCGCCTCAGCACTATTTATACCTCAACACCATTCCAGCTCATACACCCGTTCGATTAATTAGTCTTGGTAGTTAAACATTTCAACTACTAACCTAAGTTGAAACCTCAACACTATTTTCGTCGCAGCACTATTTATGCCTCAACACTATTTCTGTTATGCATCCGTCCGATTATTTTATTTTAGTAGTAAAACATTTCGACCACTAACCTAAGTTGAAACCTCAACACTATTTTCGCCGCAGCACTAATTATTCCTACACATTATGTCCACTAATGCACCCGTTTGGTTATTTGTCTTAATAGTAAAACATTTCGACTACTAACTTAAGTTGAAACCTCAACACTATTTTTGCCTGTGAAGTATAATGGTCTCAACACTTTTTCCGCTTATGCATCCGTTCGATTATTATGTCTTAGTAGTAAAACATTTCGACCACTAACCTAAGTTGAAACCTCAACACTATTTTTGTCTCAGCATTATTTATGCCTCAAGACTAAATTCGCCCATGCAGCCGTTCGATTATTTGTCTTAGTAGCAAAACATTTCGGCTACTAACCTAAATTTAAACCTTAACACTATTTTCGCATCAGCAGTATTTAGGTCTCATCACTTTTCCGCTCATGCACCATTCATTCCATTATTTTGTTTTAGTAGTAAAACATTTCGACTACTAACCTAGGTTGAAACCTCAACACTATTTTTGCCTCGGCACTATTTATTTCTACATACTATGTCCGCTCATGCATCCGTTAGCTTATTTGTCTTAGTAGTAAAACATTTCAACTACTAACCTAAGTTGAAACCACAGCACTGTTTTCGCCTCAGCACTATTTACGTCTCAAGTATATGTTCGTTCATGTAGCCGTTCGATCATTTTGTCTTAGTAGTAAAACATTTAAACTACTAACCTAAGTTAAAACCTCAACACTGTTTTTGCCTCAGCACTATTTATACCTTTACACT
The DNA here is from genome assembly GCA_036346225.1 of Platerodrilus igneus. Taxonomy (NCBI): domain Eukaryota; kingdom Metazoa; phylum Arthropoda; class Insecta; order Coleoptera; family Lycidae; genus Platerodrilus; species Platerodrilus igneus. The sequence continues at coordinate 696,647 of JARFIW010001148.1, forward strand.
ATTTCCGCTCATGTACACGTTCGAGTATTTTGTCTTAGTAGTAAAACATTTTGACTACTAACCTAAGTTGAAACCTCAACACTATTTTTGCCTAAGCAGTACATAGGTCTCAACACTTTTTCCGTTCATGCAAGTGTTTGATTATTCTGCCTTAGTAGTAAAACATTTCGACTACTAACCTAAGGTGAAACCTTAACACTATTTTCGTCTGAGCAGTATATAGGTCTCAGCATTTTCCCGCACATGCATCCGTTCGATTATTTTGTCTTGGTAGTAAATCATTTCGACTACTAACCTAAGTTGAACCCAAAACACTATTTTCGCATCAGCACTACTTATGCCTCAAGACTATGTTCGCTTATGCACCCGTTCGATTATTTGTCTTAGTAGTAAGACATTTCAACAACTAACCTAAGTTGAAACATCAACACTATTTTCTGCTCAGCAATATTTATTCCTACACACTATGTTCGCTTATGCACCCATTCGGTTATTTGTCTTAGTAGTAAAACATTTCGACTACTGACGTAAGTTTAAGCCTCAACAGTATTTAGGTATCAACACTTATTCCGCTCATGCACCCGTACGATTATTTTGTCTTAGTAGTAAAACATTTCAACTACTAACCTAAGTTGAAACCTCAATAGTGTTTTCACCTCAACACTACTTATACCTTAACACTATTTCTGCTCATGCACCCATTCGATTATTTGTCTTAGTAGTAAAACATTTCGACAACTAACCTAAGTTGAAACATCAACACTATTTTCTGCTCAGCAATATTTATTCCTACACACTATGTCCGCTTATGCACCCATTCGGTTATTTGTCTTAATAGTAAAACATTTCGACTACTGACCTAAGTTTGAGCCTCAACAGTATTTAGGTCTCAACACTTATTCTGCTCATGCACCCGTTCGATTATTTTGTCTTAGTAGTAGAACATTTCGACTACTAACCTAAGTTGAAACCACAACACTATTTTCGCATCAGCACTACTTAAGCTTCAAGACTATGTTTGCTTATGCACCCGTTCGATTATTTGTCTTGGTAGTAGAACATTTCGAATACTAACCTAAGTTGTACCTTAACACTATTTTTGCCTCAGCACTATTTTTGCCTATACAGTATGTTCGTTCATGCACCGTTCGGTTATTTGCCTAAGTAGTAAAACATTTCGACTACTAACCTCAGTTGGAACCTCAATAGTGTTTTCACCTCAGCACTATTTATACTTTAACACTATTTCCGCTCATGCACCCGTTCGATTATTTGTCTTAGTAGTAAAACATTTTCACAGCTAACCTAAGTTGAAACATCAACACTATTTTCGGCTCAGCACTGTTTATTCCTACACACTATGTCTGCTTATGCACCCATTCGGTTATTTGTCTTAGTGGTAAAACATTTCGACTACTAATTTAAGTTTGAGCCTCAAGACTATTTTCGCGTCAACAGTATTTAGTTCTTAACACTCTTTCCGCTCATGCACCTGTTCGATTATTTTGTTTTAATAGCATTTAATAGCATTCTAGGATCATTGTTGTACTCTATATTAACTTTAGATATACCGGCAGTTGTAAAAAACTGTAATATTCATATGTATGCAGATGAGGTGCAGCTTTATCGTGGTTATAAAATTAGTGAATCCAGAAAGCAATAATGGATATCAACACTGATCTAGACTATGCCTTAGTAATGAACTAACCATAAACCATAATAAAACAGTTTGTTTATGTATTGGCAAAGACAAATTGCAGCAGCAGCTCAACATTAATAACCTTACACTTAAGATTAATCAAAAATGTATATATAGACATCAAATCACTTGCTAAGGATCTAGGAGTGATTATCGATAATGATTTAAGTTTCGAGAAACACGTAACGAACATCATTAAATTCTCATCCATAACACTAAAATTGCTATATCAATTTAAATTTACTCAGACTGAAGATACTAAACTTAAGATCGTCAAGGCACTTATATATCTTAAAATCGAATACTGCAGTGCTGTATATTATCATCATTTAACTGAATATAATAAATTGAAAATGCTTGCATTCGATTTGTATGTTGTGTTGGTTATGGTGAGCATATAACACCTTATTTCAACAGAACATCCGAGTTAAATGTAACAAATAGACTTAAATATTTGTTTATGTGCTTTCTTTACAAACTTGTAAAATCATGAACACCAAATTATTTGTATAAAAATTTACAAACTCGCTCAAAAATGCATAATGTAAATATTAGATACAACACCTATATCATACCTCAACATTCAACACATAAATTCAAAGCTGTTTTTCCATACATAGTTCCAAACATCAATTGCGACTATCCTTAAAGAGCCATTGATCACATGCACCCCCTACAAATAATAAACTAAACTTAAATTATTATGATAAATCAAAATATCCAAACCATCCCAAAATATTGTGTACTTGCAGAATCTAAAGTGGTTTTATACGCGCTATGACACTAGGCGTGAGCAGAAGTACGGTTTCCTATCAGGAGGTTCATAGCGTTATGTGTAAAGTATCTTCGATCATGCGGCTCTAGAGTTAGGATTGTTAATACAGTTGTATATGGGCGCTTTGAGCAATGCTCAAGTTGATGCATCATTGCAAATTTTAGTGTAAGGAAAGCATTCTCTTGTTATTGTATCTATAAAATTTAACACTCTTATTTAGAAGATTAATTTGCGGGGTAATGAAACGGGTTTATACGTTACATATATTTTTAATTATACTATTGATTGATTGATTTATTGAATATTGAATAAAATATACAAAATTGCAAGTACAACATAAACATAAAATATATAATTTATAATATATGTAATTACATCTAAATAACTACATTTACTTGTATCTTATTCAAATTCAAAGGGCATGATTCATCAAAGATGATTTTCAATCATACCCTTTACACATGAGTAGGTCAAAAAGTTATCACCTAAGTTCTGTTTTTTGAGAGGCAAGTAGGCTATTCCTAAAAGAGGAATTCAAAAGCGTTTTTGAGTCAGTTTGGTATAAGGCTAGATATTTGTTATACATTTTAGATACACAATAAGCAAAACAACCTTTAAATTTAGCAGATTTGTGTTTAGGTATACTTAGACTATTTTGGTTGCGCATATCCCGGAAATGAACTGTAAAACGTTTGTTGAGTAAGTTGAATAAATAACTGGGTAACTGATACTTAAGTATATTAAATATAAATGTAGCAAAAAGTAGCTCAGACCTGTAATTGAATTTCAGAATATTTAATTTGACGTAATAAGGGGTTACATGTTCATATGAACGTATATTAAATGAAAACCTTAAACATGTATTCTCGATTAGTTGGATTCTCTTTTTCAAACGCATAGTTAAATAATTATAATATACTGTCGAACAGTAGTCAATATGACTTAATACTAAACTATTCACCAATTTCCACTTAATGTCTGAATGTAGTTCATATTTAAACTTGTACAATGATTTAAGCTTAAAAAAGCTGCTGCTTGTTATCTTGTTAATGTGATTTTCAAAAGTTAATTGTGAGTCAAATATAATACCTAAGTTCTTCACATTATCACATATTTTAATCACTGTATTATTTATTTTTAAATCATTGGTAATGTAAGTTTTGGATTTGAAACAGTTTAACCGTGTGCCAATACATTGTTACATTTTTATTCCATCTGTTACACTTTTATTCGAAAGTTTATAGATAGGTAATACAGTTAACAAAGTATTACACTTAGATGGTGGTACATTTAAATGACGATAGATGGTTCTTAAAAGCCTGTAATACAGTTACCAAAGTTCATAAGATACATCGCGCAACGCAATGAATAAAGCGAGTGACGCCTCTAGCGGAGGAAAGCGCGAACCTTTTACAGATTTGGCGCAATCATCTACCATGACGTCACCAATACAAAAGGTATATTGCGCAATAATTATCAATATAAAATTAAACAAAGAAGGATAAAGCGAATCATTTTAACAAACAAATTACTTACATAAGATAAAACAAGATAAAAGGAAATCTACATAATAAGATAAGACACAATACCCGGCACGACTATCTCACTTAAAGATCAAAAGAGAACAGCCCCGATTTCAGGGCGTCACCCCAACTCCTTGTCTAGTATTGGTCTAACCCTCTAAGGATATGCACTCTTGCGCCAACTCACTACTATTACGTGCCGGAAGCACCGCCTAGTCTATTTAAAATTCCCGCGTCTCGCGTATTTGAAAATTATGGCGGGAAACTTCCGTACATTAAAAACTAAACTACTAACAATGTTAAAGTGCAATGGCACGTAACAACATAAAGCCACACTCTTGTTAGGATTAAGTATTAAACCATTTGCCACACACCATTTATGCACTGCATCTAGATTGTGATTCAATTTGAGTATAGTTTCATTAGTATTAAGCGGTGAACATGACATATAAAGCTGTGTGTCATCAGCATACATTTGAATATTGCATTCTTTAGTTTTATACATGTGGATAAATCTGCTGTGAAGATAACAAAAAGCAATGGACCTAAGATGCTCCCTTGCGGTACTCCATGCTTATTTGTAAGAAATCTTGACTGTTTGTAGTTGATCATCACAGATTGTGATCGATCAGTGAGATAATTTGTAAACCATTGTATAGCCATATCTTCACAACCATAAAATGAGAGTTTTGCTAGAAGGAGATCATGGTTAATCACATCAAAGGCTTTACTAAAGTCCAGTAGACATAAGTATGTTACTTCTGATTTGTCCATATTTGCTGCAATATCATTAGTGATCTTGGAGAGGCAGGTTGCTGTGCTATGCTTTGTTCTAAAACCAGACTGTACCGTAGGCAATATATTGTACTTCTGTACATATGCGAGTAATTGCTGATGTACCACTGTTTCAATGATCTTGGACATGGTGGGTAGTATATTTATCGGACGCAGGTCATTGAAGTTTTTTGCCAATGGCACTTTAGCTAAAGGGGTGATTTTTGATTTTTTCCATAGGTTTGGATATACCCCATTGCAGATTGAATGATTTATAATGGATGTAATGGCATCTAAGCAGAAAGGTAGTATCAATTTAATCATCACTATGTTAATATTGTATATTCCAAAAGAATCTGATTTGACAGAGTTAATAATCTTACTAATATCTTTGGTACTAACTGGATGGAGAGAAAGAACTGGCTTACCATGGTATCTGGCATTCCTTTAATCATCAAGTTTTGTGATCGTAATACTTGGATAATCAATTGATGTAATGAAAAACTTGTTTATGCTATCAGGGTCTTGAATTTCAGTAGCAATCTCATTTCTGGGCCTAGAATGTATGTTGTGATATGCGAATATTTTCCAGAGTTTTTTAGTATTATGTTTATGTAACTGAAGTTGGAATTTAAAGTATGCTACTTTTTCATACCCAATGGCTTTGGTCACATAATTTCTTAGCTCTTTATAAAAGAGATAGTGGGCATTCTTCTTTGTCTTGAGATATTTTTTGTACGCGTAATTTCTCTTTTTTATCATAAGTTTTATTGTATCTGTAATGTAGGGTGGTCGGAATCTTTTAAGGCAAGTATGGATAATCGGTGCATGAGTATTAAAGAGCTGTAAGATATGTTTATTTAAAAAATTAACTTTGTCATCTATATGTGACATATTCTCAATCATATCCCAATGAGTATTTTTTGCATCTGTCACAAACTGTTTCATATTGAAGTGCTTAAAGCTTCTGAATTTTAAGACTTTCGGTTTGGCTTTAAATATTTCTAGGTTTAGGCTAGCTATCACCATTCTATGATCAGTGAGATTACCTAGATCTACAGTTTTACACATGTATAAGCCAATATTTCTCGAACTGCAAAGTATGTCTATAGTACTCATTGAGAGCTCTGTGACTCTGGTTGGTTCACTTATGTGTTGAACAAGTTCATATATATCAAAGATAGCTTGTAGACGTTTTGTCTTTGAATCATTTGGTTTCATAAAATCGACATTGGCATCTCCTACTAAAATTATACCTTGGGTGTCTATGCACTCGCTAGATAATAAAGCTTCCAGTTCATCCAAACAGTTTATGCTACTTGCCGGAGCTCTGTATACTACTCCAATTGCTATTTTCAGTTTATTAATTTTTATCTTTATCCACAGTTGTTCTAAATATGTATTATCGATTTGAATATTGGTGACCGTGTATTTAATAGTACTTTTTATATAGAAGCAGAGACCGCCTCCTCTAGTGCTTCGATCTGTTCTAACAAGACTATAGCCAGGAATCATAATGAGGTGTGATGGAAATTCAGGAATAATCCATGTTTCTGATAATGCAACTATATCCAGATCAAGTTCATTCAGGATATTTACTAATTGATCAAAGCAGTTATTAAGGGACCTGATGTTAACATCTCCTATTTGTATGGGTCGCTTACTTATGGGATTAATTCATTGCTATGCCTTACCTCCATAGTTCATTCGTGTTTGATGTATCTTAAGTTGTCTAATGTAACACTGACAGTCTTTGGCCTTAGAGGTGTGGTTCACGTCTAGACCCATAGAAAAAGTGGAATTAGCATTTATACAGTTTATACATTTAGTATCCACGGATTTACATTCCTTATGGTTGTGATTACCAGCGCACTTAACACATACCTGCAATTTATTGCAATTTTTACCGAGATGTTGAAATCCCTGGCATTTAAAACACTGAAGAATATCGACATGATTATAAACATTGGCTCTGGACCAACCTACAGTAAGTTTATCTCTGTTTATAAGAGTACAGTGAGTTTTGGCATCAACTTCCAATATAATTGTTGAAAAGCTGTACTTTCTGTTTTTTATAATCTTATTAATTTTCATTACAAAATCATTATTATCTGCATCTAATTTATTTTGTTTAATTAATTTTGGTATAATTTCATCCAAGTTCTCAATGTCATCGTTGTTTATGATACCTAGCCTTAGTTTTGGGTTCTTGAGTTTGGGAATTTCCACATTGTAATTATCCTGCATTGTTTCAATAATCTTAGTGTGTAAAATATCACGATCTTGATGATTTTCACAACCAATGACTACTGCTCCTTTCGATACTTGTTTCAACTTACAAACATTGACACCAATCGCAACAGGGTCTACAGCAGTTTTTATGTCATTCTTAGTTTTCTGTCCAACCTGTTCATGCCTAGGTTTAATTACTATTACAGGTTCCGCTTACTATTTACAATTTCTGCGTAACTCACGAGTGTTAGGCTCAGTGACTAAGTTGTATGATTTATTTAGTAAGACATCTATAGATGTGCTTAAGGATTCTATTTTAGGGATAATCAAAGGTAACTTCCTCATGAATTCAATACAGATGTTACACAAGAACCATAGTCCTCTTTTTTGGAGTACTATACATTTAAGCTCAGAAGGAGATACATCTGCACAGGATTTGTGAACTGTTCTGAAACATGCATCACACTTTATGCATACATCCTGACTTTGCAGAGTATCATTGCATTTTGAACAAATATCAAGAGCATCACTAATGTCAATCATTTTATTAATCAATTAGTTCATTGTCCCTTTTAACAGAACTGCACTGGTATTTGTTTATGTTGTTGAATGCACACCTAGAACACTTGCTGATAAGTAATAGATAAGTGTAGCAAATAAACCAGATTTATAAGTATAGTGAATTACTGTTTTTATCAATTTACTACTATATGCTGTGATTGATTGCTATTATATTATATTCTACTTGAAGTCTGAGTTTTTGTCTTCACTTTGATACAAATGTTATTAATTAATTCAAACTATAACACTATAATTTATTTACTTTTAAAAAGCACATTTATACCCACAAACTTGACACAAGTCAAACTTGACTAAACCCTAAATCCGATCCGATCGAATTTGAACTCGATCTGAACGCGATCTGAAAGCTAGAAAATGAGAGACGAGGAAATTATTATAGTGCTTCAGTTCTACTTGCAAACAATGCAGATGTTATTAACATCAAGTCGACTATTTCTGTATAAGTGGAATAGAAAGAAAGCAGCACAACGAAATAAAGCTCTTAAGATGTAAGTTCTGATGTGCAGGAAAGGTGTAAAAGTTAACATATGTTTAATAGGTTTCAACAAATACATTCCGCATCGTCACAAGTCTCATTATCCATATTCAAAATAAAACGGCATCGTTTACAAAATCTAGAAGTTTTGATTGGTGGGAGAACATTGTACTTAAAACTTTTAATGATGCCTGCTGGTTGGAAAACTTTCGAGTGTCAAAACACTTTTCACTACATCTGCAATGAACTTTGCTCAACATTGAAACCAAAAGCGAATTCATTAACTAGCTCAAGAAAAGTTGTTAATTGCGAAAAAAAGGTTGCTGTCGCAATGTATTTTCTGGCTAGTTGCTGTGAATACAGAGTGTCGGGCAATGTCTTTGGTATTCACAAATCAACAGTTCATAACATTGTACATGAGTTTGTACATGCTGCGAATGTAATATTTAAGAAATTTATTACAATACCTTCTGAGATTGATGCTCTTGAAATATCACAAGGTTTTGCAAGAATTAGCCATATAACGAATATTGTAGGAGTTATTGATGGAAGTAATATTCCAATACTACCTCCAATACTAGGATGGATATCGTGATTCTATCAACTGTAAAGGTTGGTCATCTATAGAACTGCAAGCTGTCGTAGATCACATATCTTTTTTTGGATATATCAGTAAAAAACCCAGGCTCAACGCATTATGCTGTTAGCAAATTCAACTCTATAAAAACATTACAAGTTGATGCCCAAGGTAGTATTCATCATGTCTGTAGCAGCGTTATTACAGCTGTTTTATATTTTAAGGTAATGAACAATTGGATGGACATGGTATTCCTTATATGTTGGTCGGTGATCCGGCTTATCCATTGTTACCATGGCTTCTTAAAGGGTATATAAATCGTGGACTAACAGCAGAACAAGATTTATTCAATGCCCACATGAATTCAGATAGAGTTTGTGTTGAAAATGCTTTTGACAGGTTAAAATCTCGCTGGAGGACATTATTGAAATGCCAAGATGTTTCACACATTTTTGCACCACATGTTGTAGCAGCATGTTGTATTCTGCATAACATTGTAGAAACACGAAAAGAAAAGTGTTACCAATTGGTAGAAAGCTGTTGAAGAAACAGAAATAATGTTTCCACAGCCAGCAACACAGAACACCCGGTGTCTTGATTATAGCGGTCACCAAATTAGGGAACTGGTTTGTCAACACCTTTTAAATAATTATCCGCTACAAACTTCGCGTATAGCAAATTAAATGTTATTAGTACTGTTTAATAACTGGCCAATAATTATGTTTTTTCTTTTACTGTATAATAATAATATTGATAATTTTAAGAATTAAACTTTTAATGTGTTTACAGTTTCATATTGTTTTATTTTCGCAAAGATGCGAGCAATAACATTACGGTATATCAGAAGTCTTTTTATTAAACAAATTCACCTACAATTACAAAACTGATTAAACTATATTCTATTGTAAATAAATTTAGTTGATGCTTTTGTTGCTTGTCGACGATGCTCGCCTTTCGTGTAGAAGCTGCTGATCCGTATCGACGTTGACATCATCAATAAATTTTTTGAAACTATCTCGAATATCCATTTGGATAGTTATAAACTTGTCCAACGTTTGTTGATATCGAGGACGACCTGAATTGGTTTTACACAAGCTTTTCGCCAATTGCGGCTCCTGTAGTGTATCGGGAATGTCTACGGTAGAATTTGAACAAGTTGCTACTGGTTCAACGCTGTCGGTGGAGATATTTTCTACCATTAATATTCCACTTTCATCCACAACGTACGAAACCAATGCAGAAACTGTAATAAACACTACATCACAGACAACTCAACATGTTCATAAACAAACCTTCCACATCGTCATCTGCATTTTCTTCTGTAACAGATTTGTAGCCCACCAGCTGACTAGCTGGTCTATCGCCAAGCAGATTGTCCATTTTGGTAAAAAATTCTCCTTCCGATCGGGCGTTTCCACTTCTGTCATTGGAACGTCTATCTCTATAATAATCTCCTAAAAATATTCTATTATGGGCGAATAACTGCAAGCGCATGCATTGAAACTCATGGTTTTAGATACATAGACTTAAAATACATAATTGTAGCAATACACCAGACTTACCTCTTTAATTTTTTTAATTTTAATTGCATGGTAGCCCCATCTCTTATAAATCCAGCTTCAGCCATAGATTTCTCTAAAGTTTTAAATATCTCATTGGTCCTTTCTAACAACTCCAACACTTTTTTTTATTAACCCCAGGAAATATAAGGTTTCATCCCTTTTCCAAATATTACGTTTGTTTACACAGGACAACATATTCACAAACTACTAAAAAACATAACCTAAATACGATCGTACCTAAACCACATTCAAGGAACGGCAACTAGAATGAAGTTAGTAGCTACTGTAACTCGATCCACTCCGACCATTTAGGCAGTCAATTTCGATCCGTAAATTCAACTCAATTTTTGTTAAAGTGGGTCGAGTTCAATGCTTTGATCTGATCGAAAAAGTGTTTATATCGATCATTTCAATCCGCTAACTTCGATCCAGTTGGCTTCGACCGGATCAAAAGCATCGAGATAAACGTAGTAATTTATTCATTGAAGATATAAATCAAAACTGTGAGAATAAACTTTATCAAAAATTCATTTTCAGAGTTACAAGATGAATACCAAAAAAAGGATACTCAACAATTAGAAATATTTTAGAATATAAGTGTATGCTTTGAACAATTTATTTTCTATTTTTTGTATTTAAGCTTCGTAATCGTACAGGGACTGTCATCGGCATCATTTGCATGTATGCTGATAACTAATTCTGCAACATCTTCTCTATTAATTAGTACTTCGTTATCCCACCACCTCTGAATTTCTTTTTCCATGTTACGAATAGTGTCGGACCATTCCCTAGGGGTTATATTTGAAAGTGCTTCTTTCCATGTAGCCAATGACATTTCAACTGAAATGCCACCACTTCCGACGTGATCCCTATAATAATTGTTTGCTATGTCCCAAACGTATTCAATTGGGTTAAAAATGCAGTGGAAGTCTTAACACTGTGTGGCCATAACGCTTGGCCAGTTGATCAGCTGCATATATTGGCTGCGGCTTATTACTACAATTCCAACAATTAACAAAATGCATACAATAGGTATCTATTGTCATTTATCGTTTTACTAAATCAAATAACTCTGCTTTTTAGAGAGCAGTACCAAAAGAAATGTTTTCATTTAACCACTTCTAGATATCAACTGTTTTTGAAACACTAGTTGGTGTTTTATTTATTTGGGTGCTGTGATAGCTAGCGTTATCCATAACAATGGGCGAGGGATTGCTTAAATTAATTAACAGTTGATGTTCGAACCATTTTAGAAAATTAGTTTGATTCATTTCGCCATGATCACAGTCTTGCCTTTTTAGAACCAAAGACGAGGTTTGCATTAAGAATAAATCCGCCTTCACATCCAGCGTGAAGAACAATATACCTTCAAAACAATATTTACAATAATGTTCGTTCGATATACCAATACCTTACATCACCAACTTTAAGCTTTTTTACACTTTTAACGCTAGTGTCCTGCTATGACTTTCCGATGGTAGCATTTTTAAAAATCCATGTCTCATCTAGGAACACAAATTGTCGCAGATTCTCTATTTTAGTTTTCATATATTCTCGCAGAAACGTCACTCTTTTAAAAACTATGTGCGGTAATTCAGTTAAATCACGACGAGGATCATCTTTTTTTATATTCGAAGCCAATTGCTTTCAAAACTTTTCATAAAGATGTTCGGCCACTTTTGAAAGCGTCTCTTTCACGGAGCTTCTGCAGAAGAGATGTCAAGGTAATGTGTTTCTCTGTAATTGAAACAATTTACTGTTCTGCAATGCTTTTGTAAAACTAATACTAACTGTTTTTATACATATCGTAAATGACATTTATAATGCAATCTTGGTCAAAACCATCGATTTCAACAGCTGGTTTGGAGCATTGTCTGACTTTCTTGGAACCTGTAAGTGGTTCGCCCTTATTGCACTTAGCTGCAATGCCGTTTACTGTATTCACACTGATGTTCAATGCCGCTGTGACTCACTAAAATATAAACATTTGATTTAAAAAATATAAGTTGTAACCTTACTTAAACCTAACAATGACACGATGCACTTTCATAATAGTTGTAATTTTCTACTTGATATGAAAAAATTATATGTAAAACACAAAATTTAGTTACTTATGTCTCTTGCAGCTGTTAAAGGGAAAAATGAGCCACCATTATCCCGTTCTTTCTCAAAGTTCTGAATTAGAAAAGTAACCATTTTTTGTGCATGCGTATCCAAATGTTTAGGCATTCTACATGTTAAATACTTGAAACTTGCAATGTATGCAGTGTTTTAGTTCTGAAAAGAACTGTTTTATTTAGCAAATATAAAGCACAAACGATTTACTACAAAACTAAACAATGACAATAAAATGGGAAATGTCAAAGTAATAGAAGTAAAAAATGTTGCAACACCGAACAGAACTGCTAACTGCTGCACACTAAATCCTAATATCATTAAACCTACGTTCATAGTTACCTTCACATTTTACAATCTCTAGCACTTTATTACTGTTTATGACGTCATCCCATATTTAACGTGAATAGGGTATAAGTATGAACAGTATGAAGGTAGTAAAATGAGTATCCTCCTCATCAATAGTTCAAGCACACATTAAATTTGAAAATACATTACACTTGACTATTGATAAGATGTAAGTAAACAACTTTAGCAAGAGAATATTGTCAAAGATTATAAAAGAGCAATTCGAAAATGATCAATTATATCATGAACGAAAAATGTGAGTTTGCAGCCAATGTTTTAAAGATGAAAGTATTATAACCAAAGAAATGAACAAAGTACCTATTAAAAGTTTGATGTATAGCAATAGAAATTCTATTTGGTTTTGTATTTATTTATTATACAGAAAGTTAAAGGTATGTATTAATACACAATAAACTAAATGCTAATAATTAATTAATTTACAAACATTAATGTGTCTATCGCGTAAAAAATTTCTTTCATTAAATTCTCTAAGGTTCTATAAATTTGTGTTGATTAGTTGCCACAGCAATCTGAATCTCAGTTGCTGTCGTTGCTATCTTCATTTACATCAATGACCAAGGGTGCTACATCCCTTATATCAAACTGAATTTTGCGATATCGTCATTCTTTAATGATTGTTTCTGTGTGTTGTACAGAATCTTGTTTCTACTTAAAAACCATATTATATGGAACTGTATTCAATGATCTTTCGCTACCCTTAAAGAGCCCAGCGTATGTTACCTTTTGTCACAAATTTTTACAGAAATATGCTTGCCTAACATTTGTAGCTTTGCCTATAGGACATAAAAAAAGAGGAGACTGAGTGCGTCACTTATGACTTTGTCCCCGTAACACTATACGATGCTAGCTAACAAAAACACCGTGTCCCAACTGAATCGGGCTTCTGCTAGGTCACTCGCACCAGTATTGAAAACTTCAGAGAACATGAGATACTTACAACAATATCTTCAGTGTTGGTTCAACCTGTTTTGCTTAGCAATAATGAATAATTGGTTATAATTTTGATTATTGAAGTGTCAATCAGTCTACCAAATAAAACGATTGCTGTCGGTTAACTAAGCTATATTAAATCACCATCAAATTTTAAAAAATTTACAAAAATTTACGATTCCCTAAAGGGAAAATATTTACAATTGCTAATCACAAAATATTTACGTAAAAGATTGATTGAACCCAAGCAGTAACAATTAAATGTTACAAAATAATAAACCGTGACAGTAAAGAGCTCTGTACCAAAACACAGTATACAATGTACTAAACAATGTACTAATAAATTTAATTCCAGCGGTGCTTGGGTTTGACTTGAAATACTGCTATCATGCAAGAATTCTTAACAAATGTTAAATCTAAGCAGAATCTACTTATTATAAAATCTTTAATTAATTGTTTTGATTTAGGGTTAGAATAGGTAATTATGTTTACTAATGAAGAAACTAAGGTATGAGTATTAAATGTTGATTATTTAAAATGACTACTGAAAGATTAGTTTACTAACCATTTTTTTTTTGTTAAACTACAATTATGAATAACCTCGAAGACTAAAAAAATGAACTTGACACTATCGTAACGTCATTGAACTCGATCAACGTTATCAATAAATACCTGCAGTTTACGTCTCAATGAAAACAACCATCTGGCGGCCACACATGCACGTTACTGGACTAGTAAGATTCGAGTTTTTTGATAGAGGCAGTACTATTGCAACTTCCATAAAATTGGTAAATCTCTCGTGCTTACGGATTTGTTAATAATGGCTTTCACAACACTGATGCGGTAGGGTATCACTATTACTAACAGTCTGATGTTTATGTAATCACATCCATATGCTTTTGATTTAATAGTTAGTAGTTGCTCAATGATATCAACATCATCTATTGGTTTTAGTTGAAAACTTATATCAACATTCGTATTGTGGTTTTTGAAGTAATTAAGAGTGATTTCTTCAATAGGCTTTGTGTCTATTATGTTAATAAAGTGGATTTATGATGTTGAGGTTGTTTAATTTTGTTGGTAGTTTAAAGTCAATTGTGCTTGTGCCAGATCTATGTATTCCCCACTTTTGTAGATTTTTCCATAGTAGGGAACTGTTGTTTCTTGTGTCATTTAGTTTGTAGTTCATGAGTGCCTCTTTTTTGCGTTTTATAGCTGCACTTACATACCGCTTAAGTTCTAAATAGTAGTTTTTGTGTGATTGTAATTTGGTGGACAGATACCTTTTGTGTGATCTTTTTTTTTCTTCGATCATTAATTTAATATTATAGGTAATATAGGGTTTACTTTTATGTTTTTTCTGTTTTACTATAGTAATAGGAGTCGTTTGTCAAATGGATTAAGAATTGTTGATTTAGTGCTTCAACTTGAATTTTTGTTTTGGAAGACCATTTAATATTGGTTGTATCTGCAATAAACGCATCTTTGTCAAAATGTTCATAGTTTCTGAAGTATATTGTTTTTTTAGGATATTGATTGATTGCATCTAAGGTACACCGAACTAGCATATGATCACTAAGGTTACCCATATCTTCTGTGCCTTTGTTATAAATAGCTATGCTTTTGTCGACACATATTAGTCATTCCGAATATTGAGTAATTCTTGTTGGATCTGTAATTAGCTATACTAAGTTGTACCTTTCTATCAATGAGTAAAAGTACTTTGTTTCTGTCGTATCTGATTGTAGTAAGTTTATGTTAATATCCCCCCATAAGGATAATGAAATCGTCTTGTACAATAAATTTATTCATCATGTTCATAAGCTCATTTAATGAGGAATAGGATGTTTGAAGGAGTTTATAAACAACAGATTGCAACAAATTTATTTTTGAGAGGAATTCTTATCCACAGTTGTTCAAATCTATTCTGTGAAATTATACTAGTATGATGTAGTTTAAATTTGTTTTGATTTTTTACATAGATAAGCGACCACCTCCTCTTGAACCTCTATCTAGTCCTGCAGTATTTTGAAATGGAAGAATTATATTTTTTGTTGAAATGTGTGTAGTAAGCTAGATTTCAGACACTCCAATCACATAATCTAAATTTGGATAGCTTATTCGTTTTTAATGATTTTTGAAGTCAAGTTTGTTATTTTTTATATTACTGCTTTTTATGGATTTAATCCTCAGTGCCAAGCGAGATAAAAAACGACTTATTTGTGTACCCACAGGCCAAAGAGCAGAGTTTTTTCAATCATTAGCCTTTTCTGGTGCTACTGATATCTTGAATGAACTGTATTCATTTGAATGCTTAGAATTCAATTTTCACATTTACAATCTAAGAATTTGTGTTCACGCTAGGTTGGTATATCATCCGCTGTGGTATTATATAATTTACATAGAAATCAGAAAATCGAGTAGATGCTTTGAGTTCAGTATTAGTAGGAGTTCCAATAATCATTTGATTAAAAGGTTTACGATTTCTTTTTCTGTTCATTATAATGAAGTTATCTGATTCACATTTTGGAATCGGTATTTGCTGGTTTTCTGAATGCTAATTTTTTTGGGGACTGGTTTGCTTAGTATTTTTTCTTGTATACTAATGTTAGATAATTGTGTTAATTTTCTTTTAATAACATCAGTATGTTTTGCTCCTATTATAAGTATTTAATTCTTCTTTGGATTTATTTTTATTATAAGAGTTTTTGTTAGCAGGTTTATTATTGTTGTATGTAAAAAGTTCCATCTGATGATAAGAACTTTTGGTATAAGGTTTAAAATCGATGTCATCAATTGGTTGAATGTCAGAATTAAACTGTGATGTATTGTAGGAACTAACATTACTTTTTGTTAATAATTTTATATCAATGTTGCTCTCTTATAAGTTAATGATTTCAGTTTTTAAATCAATTATTTGTTTACTTAATTTATGTTTCGTGGTTAATTATGTTCTTCAGTTAAAAATTAAAATCTTCACTCTATGTAATTTATAATTTTATTCTGAACATTGGAATTATTAATAAACTGCCCTAAAGCTGCAAATTGGCTATCAATCATTGTTATATTTTTTATATTGGGTTGATTAATGTATTCACTGGTTGAAGGAATTGGATGGTCCATTTAAGCACTGACTACATACAAATGTAGTCTTACCATTTGTCGTTTGAAGATAATCTCCAGATGTATCACCACATGATGAATGAGCTTTAATGGTATATTTACTACACTTTATGACTATAATTACAACTTTTTTCTTGCAATAAAAGCATAAATTTTACTGATCAAACTTTTTGAAACTTCATTTTCTGACATCTTTCAAATGTATCTTACCATAAAATGAAATGTTATGTAAAAATAGATCGTTTTTGAAGATTTTGTACATGTGGTTTGGTTTCTTCTTTAAAATAAATTGATAGTCTTTATCGAGCAATAATGTTACTATTGTAACGTCAAGCTCTCCCTCTAACGACAACCACGCCCATATGACACACTTCACAGTAATTAAATGTCAAATGTGCGAATTTGAGCTGCTTTTGTAGTAATTAGTCTGCTATAATGATGTATCTTTTGTAATTGCAACAAAGCAGTTAACGTAGGGGGACTTCCAACGAGATAGCTCTATACAGCATAATGGTAGATGTATTGCTAGAATATGCTGTGGTCCCATGCAGTTAGTGTTTGATCCATCTTTGATTATTTTGTCTTTGTAGTAAAACATTCTGTTTAGTAACCTAAATTGACACCTCAACACTATTTTCAAACCTGTACTCGATCGATTATTTTATCTTTGTAGTAAAACGTTACGACTTCTAACCTAAGTAGAAACCTCAACCTATTTTTGCACACGTACTATTGATTATTGGTCTCAGTAGTAAAACGTTGCAATGATTAACCTAAGTAGAAACATAAGCACTATTTTCTCCTCAACACCATTTTTGCACATGTGCCCAACTGATTATTGTGTTTTTGTAGAAAAACATTTCTAGAACTAACATAAGTAAAAACTTCAACACCATTTTCTGACTCATCATTTTCACAGATTGAGTATTTTGCCCTAGTTGTAAAACATTTCAACTACTAACATAAGTTGAAACCTCAACACTATTTTCGTATCAACATTATTTATGCCTCAATACTTTCTGCACATGACTCGTTCAATTATTTTGTCTTAGTAGTAATGCATTTCAACCTTAGTCTAAGGAAATACTTCGACACTATTTCTGCCTCTACACTATTTTTACACATGTTCCCGTTCGATTATTTTTGTCTTAGTAGCAGTACAATTTCGACTACTAATTTAAGTTGAAACCTCAACACTATTGTCTAAATGAAACAACGAGAATTCAACATCAAACTTATAACGACATCAAATATTCATTAACAATTGCTACATTTGCATACATCTTTCTTTAATACACAGTATTCAAAGAAAGTATTTACATACAACATTAAAATTTACAAATAAAGTCCAATTTCATCAGCACATCTTAAGTCAATATTTTATTACTACTAGATATAAAAATATAATCTATAAAATCTCTCTTCCTAATTAGTATTTCAGAAATCTTCACCCAATGTATACATTTTTAGAAACGAGAATTGATAATTTTCAGTGATGCTTCTTACTTCGAAGTCAAATGTAGCTGATCAGATACCTTCAATAAATTCGTTTATAATAGTCTAATTTAATCGAAATTCAACCTCAAAAAATTTTTAATTATCAATTTACAAAAATTTATACAATTCTTATGTAATTTAACATACTTGAATAAATAAAACAAAATAAAATGTCTTTCAAATAAGTTTTAAAACAATGATTTACCATTAACTTGTTGATTGTCTTTTGTTATGTCGTAAGCTTGTCTCCATGTCCAAATTGTGTAGCTAATTAAACGTCAAGCGTTCTTTCTCAAATCCATATCAGTGTTGTTCTGTTATTTTACCATCCATTGCATTTTAAAATTCCTATCACGTTCTTCCGTTTAAATTAAAAATTATGTCCAGAATTTATTATCATTCATCAGTTCACATATCTACTTTAAAATCTTACTTTTTACCTCGTTGGTTATACATTTATAGTTTTAGAAACTCATTATTATTTATTGACTGATATATTTTAAACGTATCATAAGATACGGACATGAACTCAACTCAATTAATAATTAACAATTCACAATTGCACTGATTGTCTTCTTTGATCGCTTTATACAGTATGAATTTTCTACATCATTAGAATCCAGAAAAATCTGCCTGTTTCCATTCACGTGGCTGATGTAATTTTCCCATAAATGAGTTCGTGATGATACTTATTTAGAAAATTACCTTATCCAAATTGCTGTTATCTTTGATTTATTATATCGTCAAATGTCTAATTTCATATTATAGTTCTTAAATGGGATCTTTATTGAATGAAAGTTCAAAATGCTTTTCTGTTATGTTGATTAATAACTGTCATTGCTCGTTATCTATTTGATTTATTACATTGTTAAATGTCTCACTACAGTTCCTAATTGAGGTATTTATCGAATGAATGTTAGAATGCTTATCTGTTGTCTTGTTTTATTTTTATTTTGCTAGTTGGTGAATAAATCTAGATTTTCGAATAATCTAGAAAAATTAAATACACGAATTGCATGCTTTGCATTGCTTTTTAATGAAATGTAATGAAATCTGATAGTTTCCAATTTTGCCATGAAAATGAATGGAACACTTTTTAAATAATATTTTAAAGTAGAGTACTTTCAGAAGCACGGATATCTATTCTTTTTAGAATGCGTTTTAAATGGTATCGAGTGCTTTTTAGTTACGAGGATATTCACGGATTTTTGCTTATGCAATATGTACTATTTAAAGATACTATTGTGCAACATAAATGTTTACTGTTTACTGAGGATGATAATAATTTGCCTGCACCTTAATTAGAAATTAGTGACAACACTGTTGTAGAACCTGGAGCTTCAGGGTGGAAGAAAACTTTTTGCACTCGTCAGTAAGATAGCTCTAAGGGCCACCAGCATATTTATTATGACGATAAAGGTCGTTCGAAGCTAAGATCACCGCTTGATGTGAAGGAAATTTTGTGAAACTAAAAATATAGGGTTTAACGAATTCGATTTTGGACACCACATGGACTAGATTATTTGCCGTTTGTTCTTGTTAAAATCAATTTAAGTTGTTCTTGCTCTGCTGGTTTTCAGCTGTTGTGATTTTTTGATGACATTGGCCACATTCGCATGTTTGTTTTGTGATTGGCTCTTTGCGCTTGGGTAGAGAAGGCAATGCAACAGCTGGAATAAAAATGCTTGTAATTAATATGTGATCATGTATAATTAAATACTTCTCATATAGAATAAATATAATGTTGATGATAAATTGATTTTTAGAATATTTATGTGTTTGTGATAAATTGATTAATAGAAAATTTATCTGTGTCTTAATTTTTAGTGAAGTACTTCACAGAGTTTTTCTGTGGGTTACTGGTTAGATTTTCTGGGGCCAAAACTGTACGTAATATATTGTTACTTTAAATTAATGATTATACGTTTATTTTTATGAGTGTTCGATTTATTCAACCTATTGCTGCTCAAGTAAAACCCAACGTATCAGCCACCACATTTTACCTTAACTGTCAGGCAGTATTTACAGTAGGAGTTTTCGATATTGAATCAGAAAGGAAGGACCAATTGAATTGCCAGCTTGATTACCTTAGTTGACATGTTTAGACATTTTTATTAGGATATCTAAATCACAAAGTCTATACTGAAAAGCCAAACAGTGTAGTGTTAAATTCTTAATCTGGCAAGAGGTGGCACAAATTAGACAGGTTTCGTTGATGATCGTTTATAAAATTTTTACAACATCTAGTATACTACCGAATTTTTAACCGTGAATATTTAATAAAAATTTTTTAAAGCTTTCCAAGTTTTGTTTGACCACCTTTATAAGTTCTTGTTGTTTGGTTTAATTGTCTTATTATAAAATTTTTTTTCGCAAATTTTCTAATATGATTCTGAAAAAAAATTTTAGTTGGAGAAAAAGGCCCCATTCATCGATACCAAACATGTTTAACCCCTTGAATCCCATGCCGCATATGGGTGCGACATATGCATCTACTTGTACACTAAAGCGATATCCCATGCCGCAACCGTTTGCGACAATACACTTTTCTAGTATAGAGTTTATCTGTATGCTTCAAATTCTAGGATTTAACTGCAGGATATGTATTTGCAGTCTGGGATGTGGCACATGATACAATACTTTTGTTGTAAGAAGTGGGAATAGTTGCCCACACCCTTTTACATTATTATTGGTTAGGGTAGTGGCGTTTGAAAGTGGTAGTACTAATTGCAGTGGTTATGCGAATTAGTCTGTGTCTAGATTTTGTTCTGTCTGTATTGCTATTTTACATTAGTGCATTTTGTTCTTAAAAATGTCTGACTCTGATAGTGATTATGATTACATATCTGACGATGACCTTAATGATGTTTCAATCAGTGACGATGAAATTACAAGTTGTCCGAACAAAGTGATGAAGAAAATGAACCAATGCAATTCGTGAATGGAGAATTGTGTCTGATATATACAATGACCAAAGGGGTTCAGGGTCTGTTATGGACTATAAATCATCTTATGACATTCATCCGGCTATTGAATTGGAAAATGTAAAATTGCCTCTGGAGTGCTTTGAAACCTTTGTTACACTTGATATTGTAAATAACCTTTGCAAATGGACAAACGAAAGAGCTGGTTTATATTTTCTTGCAAATTTAGATAAGAATTTGAAGGTGCATTCAATGAAATGGTGCGATGTTGTAATAAGTGAGATATATGTTTTTTATTGCACTTATTTTTCTACAAGGCCTTATACATTATCCGGAATTAAGTGATTATTGGAGAAAAGACATTTTGATGGGAGGACCTCAAGTTTTTCAGCAAAAGTCATGAGTAGAGATAGGTTCTTGTCAATTCTAAAGTTTATAAGATTTAGTGACCCTCGTTTTGCTGATAAATCAAAACCACATTCACGTCTGTTTATGTTTGTTTTGTTATTGTACAGGACTGAACCCAGCAAATTGAAAGAAAGTTATTTTGGAAAATATGCAAACATATTTTTGGTAAAAGTATTAATAATAAGGGTATAATATGCAAGTTTGTTGGGAATGTAATCTAAATATAGAAGATGACAAATGTTGTGAGTGTGATGGGTGTACAAAAATAGTACATTTTGACTGTACAGACTTATCAAGTTCTGAAATAAGATGTATGCAGTTAAAAAAAGGAAGCGTTTTAAAATTTTATTGTTCAAAGTGTGAAAAGCAAGTGACTGAGACGAAATATGTTATGCAAAAATTACAATCCCTGGAAAGAACTCATGAGGAATTTTTAAAAAAGTTTGATGAACAGGGTAAAGACTTGGTAGAAATAAAAAATAAATTATTCGAACAAAAGTGTCCAGAGGCAGAACTCAATGTTAATAAATTGTACAGTGCAGTCACTAAACGGAATGTATCTCAACCTCCTATAGTAATAATAGATAAAATTGGTGGAAAAACATACTCTAAGGAAATCCTTAAAAAATTGAAAGATAATATCGACCCTGTTAGTTTAGAAATTGGAGTAAGTGTAGGGAAAACTACAAAAAATGGTGGTATTGCTATTGAATGTGAAAATAATAGGGCAGTAGAGGTGATGAAGAAAACTATATCACAAAAATGGGAGAAGAATATACAGTAAAGACTCCATTAAAAGACTTCCAATGATAAAAATTATAGGAGTAGATGAAAGTGACAAAGAAGGCATTTACAAAAAATAATAAATCAAAATAAGTTAGATGAGCATAAACAAAATTTTCAAATGAATATTAAGTATGAAACCAAAATTGTTAAAGGGTTATTCAACATTATTGTAGAAGTGGATACAGATACATTTAAATACATTATGAGAGAAAAACTATTGAGAATAGGATGGAGGAGATGTAAGGTATTAGAGCATGTGGCAATAAAAGATGTTATAAGTGTTGTAAGTTTGGGCATATTGCCAAAGAATGCAAAGGAGTGTAGTGTGTCCACGGTGTGCACAATCTCATAATGAAGCAGATTGTCAAGAAAGTCAATTTAAGTGTATTAACTGTGTGGAAGCAAAAAGTCGTTTAAATATAGAATTAGATGAACAGCATACAGTATGGGACTATAATTGTACATGTTTTAAAAGGATTATTGAATTACAAAAGCGTAAAATAAACTACATATAGCAATTACCTTCTAGATGTTTAAATATAACAGCAGACTATAAGTCAATAATTTTTTGCTTAAATACACAAGGCTTAACTACACATTTTGACGAAATACAACAGCTAATCAATCGAGAAAAACCAATATTGGTATGTTTAACAGAAACACATCTGACAAATTGTATTGAAAGTAATGAAATAGGCATTAAAGGATACAGTTTAGGTAGGGTTGATTCTAGTTCACGACACACAGGAGGTGTCATAATTTACTATCAGTCATTTCTACAGTTTGAAATATTAAAAGAGTATAGCCTCCATTTAGAATATTGGGGTATTGTTGGTAATATTAAGTCGAATAGTAGAAGTATAAGTATAGCCGTGTTTTACCGTTCACCAAGTGGAAGTTGTGCAAATTTTCTAAACCTGTTGGAAAATTTGTTAGAAGAACTAGTAGAATCACGTGGTAGTGAAGATATAATTCTGATTGGGGATTATAATATTGATTGGAATAAAATAAATGATTTCTATACAATTAAGTTAAAAATATTGTAAAGGACTGTGGATTTGTACAACTAATTTCTGAGAGTACAAGAATTACTAAGGAATCTGAAACATTAATAGATTTAGTGATAACTAATAATATGGATTAAAAAGTACAGTATGGCACACTCCAAAAGTTACAGATCATAGTATTGTTGTTGCAGACATTAGTCACATCACACAAAAACTCCAAGTTGATGCAGAAAGCAAAATAAAGAAAATTCTTAACTATGAGGCCATAAAGAACGAGTTAATATTGGCAGATTGGAAGTATGAAATAACCAACATCGATAAACTTTATAAAACATTTTACACAAACATTAAAAATGCAATTGACCATAATTCATATGACAAGGAGGTGTCACAAAATAGTTCAAAATTATGGTTTAATGGAGAAATACAAAGAGTAATTAATATACGAAATAAATTTTATAAAAAATTTACATTCACAAGAAGTATGGAAGATTGGAAAGCATACAAAGAATGCAGAAATAATGTGATATTCATGATCCGTAGAGCTAAGATTAAATATTATGAAAAGAAAATAGATGAAAATAAAGGTAACCCAGTAAAAATGTGGAAGACTTTAAAACTTGTATTAAAAACCGAACGTATTCAAAATAGTAAGTACATTATATTTGAGAATACACTAGAAACTAATGACAAAACTATTGCTGAAAACTTCAATACTTACTTCATAAATAGTATAACAGAAATTACATCATCAATTGGTATTGAAAAGTTTGAGTTTCACGACCAAATACGTACAAACCTGAAGGAATTAAGTACTTTTAAATTATTAAAAATACATGAACTAAAAGAATTGGTATATAAGCAAGCAAATAAAAGCAGCCCGGATGGTGTAAACAGTAGAGTTCTTAAAGAACTTTTTGATATTATTGGTTATCCGCTACTAAACATAATAAATATGTCTCTTATGCATGGTATTGTGCCCAAGGACTTAAAGATATCAACAATTACACCAATTCAAAAAGTAGTATCAACAAAGAAATGCGAAGAGTACAGGCCTATAAATATGTTGGCCACAATTGAAAAGGTATTAGAAACAGTAATATATAAGCAACTGAAACAATTCTTGGATGAGACTAATATATTAACCACCTATCAGTCTGGTTTTCGAACGAAACATTCGTGTGAAACAGCGATTCAGCTAATTATAAATGACTGGAGAGAATCAATGGATAAAGGAAAGGCAGTGTGTGTAGTCTTTATAGATTACAAAAGAGCATTTGAGACTATAAGTAGAAATATTCTCATTCAAAAATTGGAAAAATATGGGGTTAAAGACAATGCGTTAGAGTGGTTTAAAGACTACCTACAAAACAGGGAGCAAGAAACGAGATGGCAACGGGAAACATCTAATAAAGCAGAAATTGAGTGGGGTGTTCCACAAGGAAGTATTTTGGGACCATTGCTTTTTATAATTTACATAAACGATATAGTGAATGTAGTGAAGGTAACAAAGATGCATATGTTTGCTGATGACACTTTAATGTATGCTGAAGGTGCAAATGTAATAAACCTGATTCAATCTGTAAATAGTGACTTAATAAGAATTAGCAAATATTTAGTTGGAAATAAGCTGAAGATAAATGTTGATAAAACAAAATGGATGTTGTTAACGAATGATAGAAGTTATCAAATGATCAAACAGAAAATAGGAATGTACAAATAAATGGGTCTGATATTGAACTGGTAGAGAACATTAAATACCTTGGCGTAATAATCGACCGAAAATTAACTTTTAAAATGCATCTACAGATAGTTATAAATAAAGTAAGCAAAAAGGTTGGATTTCTGAGAAGAATTAGTGCAAAGTTATCAAGTTTTGCTCGAATAACTTTATATAGAGCAATAGTTTATCCACACCAAACATATTGCAGCACCATTTTATTTGTCTCAAACCAAGGTGATTTGGAAAGATTGCAAAAGATACAAAATCGTGCAATGAGATGTTTATTAAAATGTAGCAGATTTGCCAAAGTCCGTAAAATGTTAGAATGCCTTAATTTTTCAAATGTTCAGGAACAAATGAAATATAATAGTATGGTTTTTATATATAAAATTATAAATGGTTTGCTGCCTTCGTACTTGGTTAGCAACTTAATTAAAGTGTCAGATATACATAACTACAGCACAAGACAAGCAGACAATTACTATATATACAAGAAGAATAAAACGATAACCACAAAAAATGTATTTCATTATGGCGTTAAGATATATAATACATTACCAAAATCAGTTACAAATCAGCCTTCTCAAAGAAAATTCAAGAGTAATTTAAAAAAATATATTTTAAGTTGTAGAAATGAAAACTAATTATATTATTAACTGTATTTTAATAATTTGCTGTATAGTATAATATTTTGTTTTATACTTTATTAACCTATATTGAGTTATGCAATAAATCTACTTATACTTATTTTTTTCGGTTATCAGAGAAATTACTACATTAATGCTAAATGTTGGACCAACTCTTGCTTTAGATGAGTGTTTGCTACTATATAAGGGTAGATTACAATTCAAGCAATACATCAAATCAAATAGATCGCGCTTTGGAATAAAACTATTTTGTGTATGCCCAAGTAAAAAGAATTTGAGAGGATATACACACAGTTTTGCTCTTTATATCGGAAAAGATATTTATGATGTATCATATATTCCTGGTACAGAGAGTCTTTCTATGTCAGAGAGGGTTGTTGTGCACACATTGCAAAACCTGCTAGATAAAGGAAGACAAATTATTTTGGCTAATTGGTATGTATCTGTACGATTAGCGGAGTTCTTGTTGACACGTGACACCTATCTATCTAGCTGGCACTATTCTCCCAAACAGAGGTTTGTCTAAAGAACTTACAAATCTACCCCTAAATCGTGGACAGTCTTGCTTCATTAGAAAAGGAGACCTGCTAACCATGAGATTTAGAGGTAAACAAGATGTTTTTTTCTTACAACAAAACTTGAAGCAGGATATGTAGAAAAGCAGAATTTGGGGTACTAAAAAAATCAAGTACCATTGAACATTATAATAGCAACATGGGTGCCGTGGAAGCTACTGATCAGGATATTGAAACATATAATGCAGCCAGAAAGTCCTACAGCTGGTTCAAAAAAGTAGGCATACACATTCTGCAGCATATCGCATTGAATGCAATAGTTCTGTATTCAAACTCAAATGCAAAACCGATTTGTATGAAAGATTTTATGGTTGAACTGTGATACTATTTTCATAAAACACATTAGTAACTTCCCAGAAATGAAAGATGAATGTAATAAGGAGGAAACTAGAAAAAGAAAGAAATCGTATTCATCAACGTCGACTGATCCTGGAATGGTCATCATCTTATCATTTCTGCGGAAACTAAAACTAGAAGAAGATGATGGGTTTGTTATAATATTTATAAAAATAAAAACATTCACACTAAAAAGTATTGTGGAAATTGTATATCAAAACCAGCATTGTGTTCACAAGAATATTTCGAATATTATCATTCAAATTTGTAGTCATAAGATTTGTACATCCCTGTATATTATAATTTTTTGGTTCATTTGTTAAAATAATTTTTACATATACAAATTATATTTTTACTTTTAAAAAGATTTTTTTAACTAATATTTATAATAGGTTAAAAATTGAGCCCGGTATTGTAGTAGTATGCACTTATAGTACTTGAAAACTTTTTTTGTTAAATACCACATTTAGAAGCCACTTAGCACTTTCAAGCGCCGGGCTCAAGGGGTTAGGAAAGTTTGCGATGACGTCACATGACAAAAAATTAAATTAAAAAGCACTTAACAATTACAAAACGATTCTATAATTTAAATCTCTATACTACTTGAAAATTTTTTTTCATAAAATATATACTTGGCGAATTACATATGTGTTATTTCATACTTTATTTACAATCAGTATATTTATAAGTGATCGTCATTTTTTCTCAAATATTTTAGTATATATTTTATATTTTAGAATGTGGTTGATCTGGAGCTTGTTCCCATTCGAAATGTATCAGAAGTTGAAAATGTAATTCATGGAACCTTCTTGAAACATTGGAATTCAATAAAAGTACAAGGGCTTCATCGTGGTAACTGAAATCATATACATTTTGCAACGAGTACCGGTACTACCAGTGGTATAAGAAGAAATGCTGAAATTTTTATTTATATTGACTTGGAGAAATCTTTGTTATCTGGACTTTTGTTTTATCGGTCAACAAATGGTGTTATTTTGAGTGCTGGTGACATTGATGGTTATATTAAACCTGAATTTTTTTTTAAAGTTTTAAAAGTTGATGGTTCAGAATTAAAATTTTAATAATGAGTGCCAAGACTCCGTCGGCGTGTGAATTGTGTAATGTTATATTTTACACAACAAAAATGAAAGAAGACCATTTGCATGGAAAAAGACATCTGTTGGCAATGCACCAAGCTAATTCTCTCAAAGTGAAAGAAGAATTGGGAATTTTTGTAACAGGTAAGAAATATAATAGTTTATATACCGTATTTGCATACAGTAAAAACTGTACTTTAACTTACTATTTTTTTAACTAATTAAACTAACAACAAAAAGTGAAAAACAAAATAGCTTAAATAATGGAATTTGATTTTAGTTGCCATTAAACCTTCTGATATGACTTCTATTTTGATGTTGTACCAGCACCAACTGCTCTTCCAAACTGTATACGGTATCTGGTTGAATTGCACCCATTTGTTCCTTACGGTTTTTTAATACCTATACTGTTGTTGGACCTGTTCTAAACTCCAAATTTTTTAAATAACCCTGTAATTCGCTTAGATCTTTGTGAAAAAAATTAATTAGTAAAGTGACCAAGAGAAAATCCTGGAAAATATTCTTAAGCTTTAATTTTTGAACTCATGAATGCGCATTCACTATTGTCTATGAAAAATTCAACATTTCCTCTAGAAATTCCAGCATAAGGCATATTTATCAAAACCAAATGGATAGTTTGTTTAATTCTGCACAATCTTGTTCTACTTTTTTTTGTAAATCACACTGTACGACCGAGCGAATTGATTATATGAAAGTAGAGGTATCTCCTGAACATGCATTGTGGGTACACAATCAACCTCAAAATTTGACTACTATTGATCAGATAATTCCGATCAATATTTGTTGTGAACATCTATAAGCTTGTCATTACTATTTCCACTGCTTATTTGTTAGCAGATTGATCTTTCATGTGATCATGAGCTTTACAATTTGATCTGCACCTTGTTATAACCCCGTCGCCGCGTGTTCAGCACCACTACTACAGTTGGCATCACTGAAACACTCGACGTTCACAATATTGCGCAATAATAATATTACGGCATAAATGCGTGTCAAATTGTATCACATGCCAAATACGTGTGCAACATGTTAAAGTGTTTCTGCTATTAAACTGATATTTGAAGTGTTTCAGTTTTGAAACTAATAGTTAAATCTATACTAAAAAAATCAGCATATTGTGTAGTATTCAATTGCCAATTTGCTTTACAAAGCTTATCCATCCATCTTAGATCCAGAAGTGTTTTACTGTACAATTTTAATTCTTCGCTCATTATCAATTATAACAGCTGTTGACAATACACAATTCAAGACCAAAATAACTATTATCATCAAAGTCCAAGAACCTTATCAGCAAATTGTTTATAATACACCAAAGGAAAATATATTTGCTATTATGGAAAATTGTACAAAGTGTAACAAAAATTGTAATGGTGAAAACTATCTAATATGTGATTGCTGTAACACAGTAATTCATGAGAAATGTTCTGAACTAGGGGCATCAGAAATTTGCATAATGCAACTTAAAAACAGATCGCTTATGTTCTTTTGTGATGAGTGCACACTATCTTTCGACCAGG
This sequence comes from Platerodrilus igneus, assembly GCA_036346225.1. Taxonomy (NCBI): domain Eukaryota; kingdom Metazoa; phylum Arthropoda; class Insecta; order Coleoptera; family Lycidae; genus Platerodrilus; species Platerodrilus igneus. Next base: position 725,921 of record JARFIW010001148.1, read on the forward strand.
TCCCACTAATCCTGAAAAAATTTAATGATCTAAGTAAAGAAATAAATAGTTTAAAGGAAAAAGTAGCCAAACTAGAAAATGAAAAAACCCTACCAAATTCCGAGGCTCTCTTAGTGGAGGTAAATGACAAGAGTCAATAGGAGCAGAAATCTACTTATTTTCAATGTGGAAGAATCAAAATCGCAAAACTCAAAAGGAACGAATTGAACATGATAAAAAGATGGTAACCAATATCTTTCAAATACTTGAAATCGAACAATATATTCCAGTTGCAATAATTAGACTTGGCATTAAAAGAGATAAGATAAGACCTATCGAAGTCATATACTTTGATTCATCAATAGTGCGGACATCCTTAAGAAACGGCTCAAAGCTTATTTCTTCACCCTATCGCATCTTCTTGGATCTTACTATTCAGCAAAGGGAATATCTACAGATACTACGTACCGATCTTGATAAACGCAAATATAATGGTGAAAAAGTCACCATTAGATACATAAATGAAGTTCTATCTATTATTTCTACCACAGCTGCTAAAATAAAAAACCAATACCATCCCATTTACATCTAAAAGTCTATTACCAAAATGTCCGGGGGATTAGAACACGAATTACAGATTTCAAAGACAATGTAATTTTAAGTGATTCTTATGATGTTATTGCTATTACTGAAACCTGGCTAAACAGTTCATATTTTGACTCTGAACTTACTTACAACCGTTATACTGTATACCGTTTTGATAGAAATATCCAAACCAGCACCAAAATGAGGGGAGGGGTGTACTTATCTTAGTCCGTTCTACTTTATGTGCTCAAGTAATTGAAACTAATGTAATTGGTGTGGAACAACTGTTTGTATTCATACAAATTGCTGGTCAGAACATAATTATTGGTTGTACGTATATCCCGCAAGCTTCACCATCAAACATTTAGGAATTACATTGCTCTGCTCTAGAAAATATATGTTATAACTATCCCTCAGTCAAGCTCATATTATGTGGTGACTATAGTATACCCACTTCATCATGGAGTAATAAATTCATATTCTCTAAATATGCTGAATGCCTCCTTGATAATCTTCCTCTATTAGATCTACAACAACACAGCCATGTACACAATTCAAATAATAAGCTGCTTGACCTTATATTTTCAAACTTACAAAATGTTACAGTATCTGAAGCTGTGGAATTAATTATGGAAAATAGTATTCATCATACTGCTATATGTATCACTATTCCACTTGAATCGTTAAAAGAGTCCTTATATTATGACATATCACAATTTGATTTCAATAAGGGAGATTACGTATCACTTAATGCATACTTCAACACAGTTGATTGATCATTTTGTACTAATAATGTGAATATAGATAATGCAGTTCAGCTATTCTATAACATAATATACAGTGGACTACAATGTTATGTCCCCAGAATACGAAGAAAACTCTCAAGGTTCCCAGTGTGGTTCAACAATGATTTGAAGTACCTTTTAAGAAAGAAAAAAGCTGCACATAAAACATATAAGACAACTAGCCGTATTGAAGATTGCAACGCTTTTAGTTCTCTTAGATTACAATGCAAAATTTTACGTAGAAAATTACATAATGAGTATTTGATCTTTACTGAAAGATCAATCCAAACCGCCTGCTAACTTCTGGAAGTATGTGAATAATTTAGAAAAAGATATCGAGTTACCAGCCCAAATGCATTTTAAAGATCGCTCCAGCTACGAGGGTTTAAGTACAGTCAATCTATTTGCAGACTTCTTTTCTGAAGTGTACATCAACGAATGTGTTATACCATGTGCTCCAATTTACAACAATAATGTCAATACCATAGATGTCAATGAAATTGCATTGAGTAGCGAGGAGGTTTTTGAAGCCTTTCGAAAAATAAAACCCTCCAATTCAACTGGACCAATTGGTATACCTGCCAGTGTGTTACAAAGATGTATTTATAGTTTATGTACACCTCTAACCAACTCATTTAATTACTCTCTTATGCAAGGCCAATATCCAACAACATGGAAATTAAGTTTCATAAATCCTATATTTAAAGCAGGTAATAAAAATTCGATTCAAAATTATAGAGGAATTTGTGTCCAGTCGTCAATTCCTACATTACTAGACAAACTAATTACTAATCATCTATCCTGGAAGTGCAAGGAGATCTTTGCAAATAATCAACATGGGTTTGTGTCACGGAGATCAACAGTCGCAAATCTATTAGTTTATACTAACTATATAACACAGACATTAGAAAATCATTACGAGGTTGATGCACTATATACAGATTTTGCCAAGGCTTTCGATCGAGTAAACTTAAATATACTCATGTCTAAACTATATAACGTCTTACATTCCAACCGTTGTTATATTTAAAAAGTTCTATAAATACAACACCGGAAGCGAGGTATACTAGCCACCATCGGTGGTTGGCAGCGCTAAACTTATACAGATTTGGGCGCGGTCATCCACCAATGATGTCCTCAATATTGCGCAATACTTCGAAAATTTACATATTAATTTTAGAACAAAGATAAAACGAACAATATAAATTATGAAGTACTCACATAATAGGTCCAGATTTCCGCGAAGTTGCGCTAGGGTAGGCCTCTAACCAAGGCCAATCAGGGCTCCTCCCGGAGGGATTAGAGATGATACGCCGACGCTCTCAAAAGCGTTCGGGGATCAGCTCCGGCCAGCTAAGGTAGTCATGAGGTCTTCATCCTCAGTCGTGGAGATCGGTGCGCATAGGTGGCGGCAGATTTGTTACCTATGCAGGGATTGGGCAGGAAAATAAGGTATGAGGGTAGACAAACAAAGATAATTAGGTAGGATATCTACATAGGTAAACCTAACGATACGTTACCAGAAAAGCGACCACTCTGCTCAAAGGTATTGGCGAAAAAGCCACGTTATAGAGAGAGAACCGGAAACTTCCCCACTCTTTTCTAGTATTGGTCCAACCCTCTAGGGACACGCACACTGCGCAAATGCACTACTATGACGTACGGAAGTACCGCTTAGTCTATTTAAAATTCCCGTGCACTGCGTCTTTTGAAATTATGGCGCGAAACTTCCATACATCAAAACTAAACTAATAACAATGTTTAAGTGACCCTTGGCACGTAACAAACGCAGGTTTTGATGGTAAGATGCTACAGTGGCTCAGTAGTTATTTATATGGAAGATGGCAGTGTGTCAAATACAAACAATTTACATCGTACAAATTTCCAGTATAGTCAGGAGTCCCACAAGGCTCCCACATTGGGCCCTTATTATTTCTTTTGTTTATTAATAACATAAACCTTGTCTTTAAGCATTGCAAATTCCTAATGTTTGCAGTTGATTTAAAAATCTATCGCAGTATCATATCACTAAGTTACTGTACAATGATTCAAGATGATTTGAACTCGCTGCACATATGGTGTGAACTTAATAGACTATCTCTTAATATCAAAAAATGCTATAGCATTACCTTCTCACATGTTATATCACCCGTGACAACACAGTACTACATCGATGGCATCGTATTGAGTAAAGTAGATGAAATTAGAGATGTTGGAGTAATATTAGATTCAAAACTTTCATTTAAACCACAAATACAACATTTAACTAACAAAGCAATGAAAATGCTAGGATTTGTATTCCATTACTGTCAGGGATTCTCAATTGCAACTTGCAAATTGTTATACTGTGCCTTTATAAGAAGCATTTTTGAATATGCCTCCATCATCTGATCACCCTATTACAAAAATAGCATAATTAAAATTGAAAGAGTCCATGAGGTTTTATTAAGTTTATAGCATATAAAATGGGATTACAAAAACAACAATACAATGTTCAGGATATTTTAGACATACTACAACTTATCTCGCTTCACGATAGGCGTACATTTAATGACCTACTTTTTCTACATAAAACTATTAATGTTTCTGTTAACTGCCCTGAAATACTCGAATTAATTAAATTAACAGTTTCTTCTAAATTAGCACGTAACTTCGACCTTTTCTATTGTGAATGCCATCGAACTAATTATGGTAGTCATTTCTATCTAAATCGAACTGCAATTATTGCAAACAAGTTTAAACAATTAAATTGGTTTAATAGCAGTCATCAATCCTTTAGAAAGTCTGTATTAGCTAATATTAAAAATAAGTTATAGATTAAGCTTGTATGTATACACAGTTTCTGTTTATTGTAAATGGGGTTTCACGTAAATGTATGAACGTACATTGTACAAAGTACGTTTACAATGTTACAAGTTGCACCTTAAAAAGATAAAAAGTACTCACTTAAAAATGTGGAACGCTTCACGATTTTGCGTCATCTTTGCGCAGGAGCCATGCTAACCTCCGGATATCTCGTTGGGTGTTGTTTGGTGTGGGTTACGTCATGCCATCATTGAAACCAAATTTATCGTTTTCCCTTTTCTTCGTTCGTAGGTAGGGCGAAGGAACAACCAGGTAAGGAATGGTAAGGCAAGATAAGGAAGAAACCTAGATCCTAAAAGAGAAAAGACAAAAAAAAAGACACAGGCAAACGTCACCCTTTGACGTCTTGTTGGCTAATAATATTGTGTCGCACACCGCGCACTTGCGCCATCACTGCGCATTCTTTTGCGCAAACGCAACTGTCCGAAATGACGGAAATGTAGAAGTTTATTTGAAATAATGGCGGGAATTTAGTGACATATTTAAAAATGTAGAATGCCAATTTTGGCATGTAACAACCTATGGCCGCTTTTGGGGGACTCCATCAACAGGAAAACAAGTTTTTATATATATCACTATTTGTTTTGATATTGGAAGCACTGTTTTCCAAAAAGAGCTCTTATCTACTAATTACGAATTTCTAGTTATATAATCAATATGTTGCAGATTGATCTGCGAATCCCATAATTAAGCACTCATCGGCCGTTACATTAAATTTTCCTTAAGTATACTGACATGCAAACAAGCTTTATCCAAAATGCTTTATTTAAACCAGCATTAAATAACATGCAACATGTACATTCAACAATTGTCTGATTCATCTGCTCTGCCATGCCATTATATTTTAGCAGTTAGCTGTCATTGAATTCCAGATTCACTTAATAATTTATCCAGTTTTGCGTTACAATTTTCATTACCGTTGTTGGTGCACTGTACTTTAATCTTTGCACCGGTTTGATTTTCAACAAGATGTATGAACTCAAAATTTTCACACATCATATCCTTTCTTTTTATAGTATATACAAAAACTTTTAAGTAACGTAATCTAAAAGCTCCAAGAAATACTCGAAGCTGCAAGTGTATTCATGGCCCACAAACATTAGGTTGAACCAACTCTAAAATTGTTTTAATAAGAGTTCCGTGTAAGTTAAAGGGGTTTCTGTTTGTTTTTCTTTAAGACGAATTACACAATCATTTTCTTTGTCAACGTTGTTACAGTTACAAATTTATGCATGCAACTAAATATGACTTTAAACTTTTGTAGATAAATTGGATTAATAAAACCCAAGCGATGATGCCACTGATCTTCATTACCTTTCTTTTGACTGCCAAACTACTATTTACTACTACATTTTTCAGAGTACAATCCATTAACTATGCTTGCTGTTGCCATTTTTGTCCAATATTTTACAATTATTGTGATCAAATTTATCTACTGTCCTTAACCATAAGAGATCACCCCTTTTCATAAATAGGTTTTCCGACTTCTGCATATGAGGTAAAATGATTTTGTCAGTTGAGCGTGTGATATAACTTCTCAATCAACTGTTTCCGTAAGAAATTGTAAACGTATACTTTTTAATAACACAATGTTGCCAATGCTATTTCCACTGCAAGAAATTTTACTGATAGATGGAATATTAACACAAATATCAGGAATACGTTGAACATCCTTAATCTTGATTCATGTAGTTTTAACTTTTAAAGCTACATCACCCACACAAAGAACCCCTAAACATGTATTATCTCCAACTAAAAACACTTTGACAATCAATGTTGCTACACATAGAACGAGCGGGCCAGGAAGAAAAGAATGAAACCAGTAATGGAATGTTTGCCCGAATTACGGTAACAGAGGAGGGAAAGGTAGAAAATAAATGCCACATCAACACAGTCAGAGATTAGGGAAGGATAGGGAACTAAAGAACGAAACAAATGAACCCGCAAATCAATTTGCCCTGAAAAAAGTGATTAGTATATATGCAGGATGGACATCGGCGATATCTTGATAAGTACTGGTCGTACAATGTCAGGACAAAAATTTTTATGAGGTACATGACTAAGAGAAATTGCTGGAAATAGTTTTAAATGTCTAGCTCCGCCGCTACAGGGCAAAATTTACATGTTTAACTAAAAAAACTTATTATTATTGCTGATTCCTATAGTGAAGGTGTAACTTATTTATTCTTATCATTTGGTTTCATGTAATACGATGTTGTTGAAATGAAACAAAGCACTACTATAAATTATTTATTAAGGAAGTAGGTTCCTGTAGTTACGAAAATAACTGATAGTTACACGTTTACTTAACAATGAATGATCGATTAATAAACACAACTTGACACGCATAATTTTATACAATACAGATACTAGCAGCGGCCAGGACTGTTAAACACAAACTTAAATTATAAATTAAACATTGAATACCGTGCATTTATATTTCTAATGCGCCACCCGAAGGTACTACATTGGCCAGAAGGCGAGTTTTTTGTTGCCTGGAAATTTATAATTTTGCCGAACCCTTGCCGTTCCAGGCAAGGTAGGGATCTTTAACGTACGTGACAACACTCGCACACGGGACCTCCATTTAATCTCTCATCCGAACGAGGGCGTAATTTTTGTGAAAAATGCTCACCTGTCATTTTTCAAGCAGTTGGCCATGTTGGGATTCGAACCCAGGACCTTGGGATCCGTAGTCTTACGCTTACTACATCGATCCATGGTGACGCCTAATAATTGAATACCGCGTAATTTAATAGCATGTCTATTACTTTCAATGTTTATAATTCAACTGACTCGTTAGGCGAGCCGAGCTACCCCCGTACATCCTCTATAGCATTGTGCCTGTTACATCACCTTCTAACAAAAACAAGTAAATTATACATAATGCAACAGTTTTTGTAGCACTTGATTTATAACCTATAACTTCCCCAATATAAACAAAAAATTATTACAAGAATTGGAAAAGGTGGAAATAGCATTAATTATATATCGGAAACTTATACGTTTCAAATTATAAACATTCTGTATGCCGAGAGATGCCCCAAAGGAATCCTCAATAATCTGATAAGCATTCTCGTTAACTATTTTTTGTACAGTACACGGACCTCGGTATAATTGAAAAAATTTACGTATTTTATTTTCTTCCGCAGAGGACTGATCGTGGGTGCGGACTAACACCTTATCACCAACCTTGAAGGTTGTATATTTCTGACTCTTGACATGTCTAGCTTGTCACTTTCCTGCTTGTGTCGGTAGTTTTGACTTTGATAGTACAAGTACATCTATTGACCCTTTATTCGAGGCCGGAAATGGAATAATGCTGGTATCGTTAAGTTGGTGCAACGTATTTGAATGCACTTCTGTGGGCGTATAGCCGCTTCTGGAGTGTATTACTCGATTTAAATACCCTTCAATTATTTTTGTCGAATGGACCCAGTTTTAATGTTGTGTATGGCAATATGCACGGAATATCCTTCCAACTTCTCTGTTCAATCTTTCAACCATATTACCTTGGGGAAAATATACTGATATATGGGCCGTTGCAATTCCTTCGGATTTTAAAAATTTCAAATAAACACGGCTACAAAATTGACTTCCATTATCTGAGAGTATAATTTTAGGTTTACCTACAACTACAAAATATTCCCGCAATTTCCTTATAATTGCCAGTGCATTGGCTTTTTTTTAGTGGATACAAGGAAACCCTCTTACTAAAAACATCCATTACGACCAATTATTGGGTAGCCCCACTCCTAGACACCGGCAAGGGACCAATCAAATCTGTACTTAAAGTGTGATTTGGTGTTTTGACCAACACCGACTGCATGCCGCCATTACATCTTCTCGACACCTTAGTTTTCTGGCATAAATCACAACTGCCAATAATTTTTCGAATTCCTTCATACATTTTGGGGCAATAAAAAATCTTTTGAAAGTGCTAAATAACACTTCTCAGCTCCGAAATGTCCATTTTCCACATGATTTACATATCATTTCTTAGTTCGATGCTGGTTACTATTATTTATTTCTCTAGCAATCTTTTTACAAAATTCGTCATTTGATTGAGTTTCCACCAAGTAAGCAGCCAGCATCATTTAGAATCTGTTTATAAGTAGTAGGGTTTTTTTTTTAGAATATTTATCTCGAATGTTGTAGTACACGGCTGGTCTAATAATGGTGCCTTCCCTTCGGATATCTGGACAAGGTATTGGCATCATCATTGGGTCTTCAGACCTGAAACTGGTTAGACGCGTACCATCATTGTTTCCTATTCTGAACTAACCTACAGATTTCCCCAAAATTTGCACAGTCTGCATCTATCGCTATCTGATCTAGGTCTACATCCACCTCTTTTTCCTATCTCTGCTTGTCATATATCCTATGCTATTCCCCAAAAATGCCTTAGAACGTATTCTGCCCTTCTATTTCTCATATTTTTTTCCCAAAGATATCCTTGTTCCCTTACTGTTTCTATAACCTGTTTGTTATTACCTTTGTCTGTCCATCCTCAAACATCTGAAGCACGGCATTTCAAAGGCCGTTACTGTTCTTCTGTCTGCTTTTCAGACTGCTCGTATTTCGTAGGCATACTGTCTGTGCTGTGCTCCACACATACGCTTTCAACAACTTTTTGTTCTATGTTTGTTGTCTTTCATCATAGGCGCCGTTCTTTCTTGTTAGATGCAGTTCGGTCACCTACTATTGTTTTACAATTATATACCCTATTTTTCCGACATTCAGTGGTTGCGAAGGGGGGTAAGCCAAGTTCCCCCAGCACTTGAACATTTACTGATTTAATATTTTTTCCAATATATCTTTTCGCACAGTCAACATTAGTTGCAGATATTTTACAACAAACAACTAGTTGTTTATAATAATCATCAGATTTATCTGCGCTTATTTTTTCGTCATTGGGTTTCCCGTCTTAAAACTGGTTGGACATGTACCTGCACTTATTTCTTTTCTAAATCTAACCTACATAGTTCCCTAAAATTCTCACACAGTAATACAGCTCGGTTCCCCTTATATTGTTTTCTAATATTATGCCCTATTTCACTGAGATTTATTGAAGGGGGTTAAGCAACCTATGGCTGCCAAGATCCCCCAACACTTAGACATTTGCCGAAATAATAGATTTCCAGTAAATGCTTTCACGCAATTACCATACTTCGAGAATATTGCCCATCCAATGCTTGTAGTTGCTTATAATAAATATTATGTTTCTTCTATTGTTTTCTAATATTATGCCCTTTTTCACTGAGATTTATTGAAGGGGGTTAAGCAACCTGTGGTTGCCAAGATCCCCCAACACTTAGACATTTGCCGAAATAATAGTTTTCCAGTAAATGCTTTTATGCAATTACCATTATTCCGAAAATTGCCCTCCAATGCTTGTACTTGCTTATAATAAATATCATGTTTAAGTGCAGTTACTTTCTTTCATTAATTTATCCATCTTGGGACTGGTTGGATGCGTACCTCCATTGATTTCTCTTCTGAGCTAGCCTAACATTTCCTGAAACTCCTACAGCCTACATTTTCACTATCTGTGTGCAGTAGTCTAACCTAGGTCTACCTCTTCTTCTCTTTTTCCTATCTCTGCTTCTAGTATATTCCGCACTAGTCCCTCGTGCCGTAGTATGTGGCCTATCATCCTATCTCTCCTATTTTTATTGTTTTCCACATATTTCTTTCTTCCCCTACCATTTTTAGTACCTCTTCGTTCTTAACTTTGTCTGTCCATGGTATCTTCATCATACGTCTGTAGCACCACATTTCAAAGGCTTCTACCTTTTTCTTGTCCGCTTCTCCCACTGTCCAGGCTTCACAGCCATACAGTGCTGTGCTCCCACATATGTTTTGAGCAATCTTTTCCTTGTTTCTATGTTTGTGGTCTTTGAGCACAGTAGTTGCTTTTTCTTGTTAAATGTAGCACGACCTTGTGCTAATCTTTGTTTTATATCTTTTGTGCTTTTCCCATCTTGCGTTATTTGGCTTCCTAGGTAGCAGAAATCTTTAACCTCTTGTAAGTTCGTGTTGCATATTTGTATTCTTGTTTTTGATTTATTTTTCCTCCTTTGCATACTAGTACTTTAGTTTTACTTTTGTTAATTTTCATACCGTATCTCTCTGTTAGAACCGTTTCCATTTCATTGAGAGCAGCTTCTAACTCTTCCCTGCTAGATGCTAATACCACTATATCATCTGCAAATCTAAGCATATCAATTTTTTGTCCCTGCATATTAATTCCAAATGTCTTCCTGCATTTGACAGTATTCATTGCCTCTTCAATGTACAAGTTAAAATTAGTGGGGATAGGGAACATCCCTGTCTCACCCCTTTCCTGATGTTTACTTCTCTACGTTCCTGCTCTATTTCTATTACTCCTGTTTGTTCTTTGTATAAGCTATGTACTATCCGTCTATCCTTATAACTCATTCCAATCTTTTGAGTATTTCAACATTTTTTCCATTTTACATTGTCAAATGCTTTTTCCAGATCTACAAACCCTATATACACGCTTTCCCCTTTTTCTATTGTTTTCTCCATTATCACTCTCAGAGCTAAAATAGCCTCCCGTGTTCCCCTGTTTCGCCTAAACCCAAATTGGTCTTCTCCTAGTATTTCTTCAGTCCGTTTTTCCATTCGTCTTTGTACAATTGTAGTTAATATTTTTGATACGTGTGCTGTCAAGCTTATTGTTCGAAAATTTTCACATCTATCTGCGCCTTTCTTTTTTGGTATAGTTACTATGATGTTATGTTTGAAATCTTTGGGTATCTCGCCTGTCTCATACATATAGCTTACAAGTTGGAATAGACGTTCTGTTACTGCTTGACCAGCGGCTTTTAGAGTCTCCGCTTGCACCTTATCTGTACCGCGCCTTACCATTTTTCAGACTCTTTAATGCCATTTCAAATTCATCTCTAAGTATAGGATATCCCAAATCATCATTTTCAATGTCTGATTCCTTTTCTAATGCAGTTAGTTCTTCTCCTGCATATAAATTCCCTATATATTCTTGCCATCTACCCACTTTCTCTACATTTTCTATAATGACATTTCCTCCGCGTCCCTTATATTTTTGCTATACGGTTCTATATCCCTAAAATTGCTTCTAATTAGTTTGTATGCTTCATCTGTCTTTCCTACTTCCATCTTAGTTTGTACCTCTTTGCACTTTTCATCAATCCATTGTTCTTTAGCTTTCCTACATTTTCGAATAATTTCCCATTTTATGGCTTTTTATCTCTGTTTTCCTGTTTCGTCTGATTTATTTTTGTATTTTCGTCTTTCTTCTATTAAATTCGGGATATCCTTTGTTATCCATGGTTTCTTATTTACTTTTTGTGTATACCCCAGAATATCTCTGGCCGCCATGTCGAGGCTTTATTTAATGTTATTCCATTCTGTTTCTACTTCCTTAGTATCAGATATTTTCCCGATATCTTTGAGCAATTCATTTGACCTTTTTTCGAATCTTTCTTGAATATCTTTCTCTTTTAGTTTCTGTAGGTCCAAGTGCCTTTTTCCGTTTCTTGTTTTCAAATTTTTTAATTTAAGTGCGGCCTTCATAATTACGATGTTGTGGTCAGTGTCTATATCTGCTTCTGGGTAGCTTCTACAGTCTTTTACTTGATTCCTAAACCGTTGTCTAACAAGAATGTAATCTATTTGATATCTGCCTATATCTCCTGGCATCTTTCAAGGTATTGGCAATCACATTATTTTTACCTGCACAATATTCGATTTTTAATGAGAACTGTTTTAGATACAAAGTCCATCTAAGCAATATAGCATTCAATAACCGACATGTATTAAGAAAAGACAATGCCTTATGGTCTGTGATATTGTGATCTAATATTAGCACTTACCAATGTTTTAACGATGCTATAATACTCATTGCATCCTTCTCCGTTACCGAGTAATTTTGCTGAGCATTGCGCAACGTCCTAGAGTAATATGCAGTTATCTGAATTCTGCTATTTCCATCCTTCTGGCATAGATAGAGACGACCCAATTGCCTACGCTGACGCGTCAGGAGTATAAAAATCCCAATTACTATTAGGCGTGATACTAGTGGTGCTGTGTTTGTATATAAATTGATGAATAACACAATTGATTCTCCAAATTTATTAGTTTGCTTTAATTTTCAAGTGCCCTCATCTTCTAGAAGACAATTAATGTTCTACCAAAGAACACCCAGAACTAATGCTCTAAAGTTTTCTCCTCTATACATGATGTGCTCAACACTTAATACATTTTGTAGAGACTTTGATATATTTAATGACACACTATCGCATCTTAAAGTTATTTTGTGCACAGATTTATAAAGCTATATCTATTTGTTATGTCACCTCCAGCATCATAAATATCTTAATTGAATTTGTCTATTTTGTAATTGGGTATTCCTGTAAAATAGTGTAAATAAATAAATAAATAAATAGTTACTACTCGAGTGAACGCCTCCTTAATTTTAAGCAAAAGCTCGTCTTCTCGTTTCTACCAAACCCACTGCACGGTCGACTTCAACAAGTGATATAACCCAGCGGTCAGATGTGAAAAATGTTCTATGAAACGTGAATCATAGTTGACCAACCCTAGGAAGACCCTCAATGTTTGTATATTATCTGGACGCTTAGAATTCAAGATAGTTTCTACTCGTTCTGGTTTTACACGAATACCCCATGACAACAGGACGTGGTCTACGAACTGAACCTCTTTTTGTGCAAAAACACACTCAATTTAAGTGTAGCACCTGTTTGTACTAATTTTGTCAAAATTTTTCTTTTATGCTCGATATATATATATATATATATATATATATATATATATATATATATATTTGCAGCCATTTTAGATGTAGTATATAACAAAAAAACATTTATACATTGAAATAATTATAATAAATGCAATAAATACAAGGAGTAAAGTGATGCACCAAAGTAATTAACATGGTAATAATGGTTATAAAAAATCTGCTAGATTATCATCTAAGAATTCCTAAACTGAATGATAACATTGATGATATCTTTAACAATTTGTTAACTCTTTACTGCTTGTATGCAGATCACAACTGTGTTATCTGTACATATAGAACGTAATACTGATATGGCCACCTTGTATGATAACTTAACTGCTATTGATTCATATTTGACATCCAATGCAATATTATTGAATTTGATCGAAACTCAAACTCTTCAATTTTATGCAGCACCAGTGCAGAAATATGATTAGGTCAGGCGGTACGATGAGTAACATTCAAAATTTTGAAATGTTTGTATTGATTTTGCATTAAAATGGAATGTATCTTCTGTAACCATATGTGACAGTATTATCAGAAACTTTTTACGCCTTTCATTAGAAACGATTAAATTTAATGTTACAGGGAAACAAATGTAGCTACAGTTACTTAGTAACCAGATAAGATAATAGTAATATTGTTATAATATAATAAATCACCTAGATACAGCCGCTGATCTAAATGTACTTCACAAATCTTGTGTTACAACTGTGTAACCAGACATAATAATAACATACAATGTAAAATGTTTTCAATGTAATCACACTGCTGAAGACTTGAAATAACAATAATCGCATGTACTAATATAATCAAATCACAATAACCACACATTTTTCACATAATCTGTTGTAAGCCCGATATTTAGAACCCTAGAACAATGACATACCCCTTGAAGACATAACAAGTGGGAAGGGTGAAATTTCATTTTGCTGTGGGTGGCTAACTATAAAATCCATTTTCTAAAACAAGATGTTAAAGGAAATGCTGTCTTTTGATGTAGCGAGGGGTCTATTTCTTGCCAGGGAAGTGTAGGATGGTCGTGGGTCTTCAAATGCTATACTCATTAGTGCTCTATAGAAATTAGAATTAGAACACTAAAAAATGATGCCACCAAGTCTTAGGCTCATAAAAAAAACAAGACGTACTCTAAGGGGGAACTTGGAAACCCTGTATTTGCGGTGTACATACAGTTATCAAAATGAGTGCACGTTACCTGTAATAAAACAATATAGTTAGAGCAAAAAAAGAGTGTACTACCTTGCTATTGCAAAAGAAAGCAGCTAAGTAAATTATTTCCTTTAATAAAATATATCTGTTGGCAAACCACATTATTGGAGCTATTTGACGATTACTCTAAGACAAGACTACAAAAGGAGCTTGTAGTTTTAAACCTTTACTAATATAAAAACCAACTAATATTGCTGACAAACCAGATAGAAAATACTTAGAAATGATTACCAATAGGCCACAATTAACATCTCATCTATCTAGCAATATTGATAAAAGAACTGTATTAAGTTTTCTATTTTTGGGCGCACTTGTCCTAAGTAAAACAGTAAATTTAACTTAAGTTGTTTGTTTAATACATCTGTATTTTTTATGAGTAATAATTTTAATTACAAAATATATATATCAAATATTCAGTCAAAACAACGGGTTGTTTTCATAAAGCGGTAGTAAATTTTATTATAAAAGAGTAACTTTTTATACAATATAATTACACGGTCCTTTTAAATCAGATCTGTATATCGGTTGATGATACAAGTACTAGTATTTTATATTTTAAGTTAAAGATATGTAAAGGAAAACGGTTGTATAAGTATTACATTACTTTAAATGTAAACATTAATACTTAAGAGGAAATTGTTATTGCATAAACCAATATTTGATAGATTGAGTTGTTCGTATTAACGTGTTACTAATTTTCTTATCAAACTTCTAAATAAATAGACCGCCGAATGAAATGAATAAAGCTAATCACTTACCTTGAATTGTTGAGCAGATGTTGAAAGGTCACAAGGCACACGATTGAGCCATATGTTTCGAATTCAAGCACACTTGTTACAGAAATTTCACGGAACTTTAAATTGTCAAGGAATTGAATATTTATTATGCTTTTTTTTACTCTTTGTAGATGACTTGGTAACTGAATTTATTCCTCATTATCCAAAAACCAGTAAGCTGAAGCAATGTAAATCAGGACGCTGTAAACATCTAGGAGTAGCTGACCTTGGGGCACTATAATCTTCTTAAAACCCTCCGTGAATAAAATTAAATTAGAACAATGGGCATAATACTTTTACCTGACTACTGTTAACACAGAAAGTGGAGCTTACATGGGACATTCCCATCTGAAGATTCAAATCTAAAAATAGTGATTTGTATATCGCACGCTGTGCTCTTGCTCAAACCCATCCTTTCTGTTCAGGAACCGAAAGTGAATGCCATCCGATTTGACATACTATTGAAACGACCTCATGTTGCTGTCAGTTGACAAAGTTCAAATAACCCAAAAAAAAAGTATGAACCTTTATTATTTATTTTAAATATTATTTGGCTTCTAACTAGATAATAATGCAAACATTTATATAGTAAATAATATTAAGGAATCAATCACTTAATCAAACAATTAGCACACTAAGTGTAGTAAAGCAAATAATCTATGCCTACTTATAAGTCTCATCAAAAAGATATGTTACAAGGGGTCGAGAACTAGACAGTGGACAAAAACATACTTAAGTGTAATTGTTGATACAGTAGTCGAAAACTCCCCTTGGGTTATGTGATTAACCAACGGGAGTTAAACATGGTGATAGCTACAGATCAAATCGACAACAACCCAACAACATAGGTAGAAGTTTGGACAGATTGGTTCCAAACCAACATAGCTGGAATTTAATTGCTCTTCGGAAAGCAAAGTCAAGCCTGGCCTGATGGATATTTTTATATAGAATACCTTACATGTGATTTTCCAATGCTCCACTCGAAGGTACTACATTGGCCAATAAGCGAGTTTTTTTATCTGGAAAATTTGGAATTTTGCCGTACCCTTGCTGTTCCAAGCAAGATAGGGATCTTTAGCGTGCGTGACAATACTCACACACGGGACCTCCATTTTACCTCTCATCTGAACGTGGGTGTATTTTTGTGAAAAATGCTTGCCTAACATTTTTCAAGCGGACCGTGTCGGGATTCGAATTCGGGACCTGGGGTGTAGTAGTTACGTACATACCACTACGCCACCGAGCCGCCTATATAGAAATCCGCTCAGCTGTAAGTTTTTTTAACTATTTATATTTTTTTGTTCTTGTTGGTGGCGTTTATGAATTAAGCTTGTTCAGACAGACATTGATAAAATTAGGAAACGTCCACTCGAGTTGTATAGTGTAAGGTATATGTTACTATGAAAACGAATTGAAATTTGAATAGAACATTTGACAATTTAACAAAGCAAATGTTGGGTATTCTAATATTCTGATTGATTGAAGATTAGTTTATTTTAGGAAGTAGCTGTGTAGATTTATGTAATGTGAACGTAGTTTGTACCTGTTTACAGGAAAATATTATTACTATTGTTGTGATATAGAATTAGGTGACGTAATGAAACGGTGTTTGTTTTCTTTGTTTACAATATAGATTGATTGTAAAAAGAACTCCATTCCACCGAGAGGTCGACATAATCAAGATCCCCTAGGAAAACTCGTCTTCCAGAGGATCTTAATGTAGACAAGACAAGTTAGCTCCCATTAATTAAGACAGAACCAAAGAAAAAGTCTTTCAGGGTAAGTGTTTATGGTAACGTAGCTTGATAATTTTAACTTACCCACTACATTTTACTATTTATCAATTTGTTTATATAGAGACCCACTCCCGCACCATTATAGTTAGTTTGTGCATCTTTAATTCGTTATGAGATTTCCGCCCCTTCTGGGCATTTCAAAAGTTAACAATCTAATGATCCCCTCGCTCGTAACAATGTGTCATTTGCCTATTTTCTTAGATTTAGGATGTTGAAGCAAGAGCTGTCTGTTATATTGATTTCTTTAAAATCTTCCGAGTTAAAGGATGGACTGCTATTACTGAAGATTTCACATGCTAGCCTGAAAACACATTTTTCAGTCAATTTAATACCGAAACAGTATGTAATATTTACTAAAAAACTTGATTGTTATTAAGAATGTGAACCGTTAAGTTCCATAAAATGAATCCTAATCTTTTGCCATGATAATGTAGGAGTAAAGTGACCTAAATGGTTCACCTTGATTACTTCTGGCATTGGCTTGACAAATATCACATGATAAGGTTATTTTTTCAATATAAGTTTGAAGATCAAGCCAGTAGATACATTGAGTTGCTAACACATTGCAAGATGTCATACATGTGAGGAGTTAGCAACATTCAGCAATTTAGGTCTTTACTTCTGTTAAATTATTATCCTTTGTTATATAGGAAAGCATTTTTATGTGCATAAATTTCATCACGAATTGATCAAAATGCTTTTACTGTAGGGCTTACATTTTTTTAGTTAGGCCACTCGTTAGTAATTACTATTTCATTCATTCACTATTGGACGGAGAGGTACATTAAGTTTATGGACTTTAGGAAGGCCGTACAAGTGCGGTGGTTTAGATTCGCGTGGTATTATGTATTTTTTAATAGCATTGGGAATATTAGAGGATTTGATAAGTGCACTTATCCAAAAACGCATAACACCTCGGGAATCTAAACCACCTCGCTTGTACAGCCTTCCTAAAGTCTATAAAGCTGATGTCCCTCTCTGTCCGATAGTGAGCACAATTGATTCACCAACATAGCATCTGGCAAAATATCTAGCAAATTTCTTAAAACCGTATTCCGGCAACAGCTCTACTAATGTTTCAAACTTTATAGAACTAATTACAAATATTCAACTAGGCCTTAATGATATACTAGTCAGTTTTGACGTAACATCTCTATTCACTAACGTCCTGTCATAGACACTGTCTCCATTATTAAACAACTCCTACCTTAAGAAAACGAATTTGAGTACTCGGCCATGCTCATTGAAAAATGCTTAACTTCAACCTATATTGTCTTCGATGGACATTTTTACAAACAAACTTTTGGCACACCCACGGGCTTACCTCTATCCCCTATTATGGCCAATATATTAATGGAGTCTTTGGAATTGATGGCTCTAGAATCTGCAGACTTTAAACCAAAAACTTGGCTCTGTTATGTAGATGACACTTTTGTAATCTGGCCCCATGGACACCAAACGCTCTATAATTTTCTAGATCACAAACAATCAACATAAAGATATTAAGTTCACTATAGAAACTGAAAAGAGCAGAACTCTGCTTTTCCTTGACGTTCTGGTGGAGCGTCAACCCAACGGACGAATAGGTCATTCCGTATACGGAAAACCAACACACACAGACAGACACCTACAATGTGTCGTCACATCATCATCCGTCACAAAAATCATCAGTAATCAACTCTCTACTACACCGTGCAATTAAGATTTCACAACCAGAATATTTATCTAATGAACTGACCCATCTGAAAACTAGTCTTACAAAAAATGGTTATCGCAACTTAAATATCGGCAGAGTAATAAGCTGGCATCTGCATCCAACACGAACCCCCAAACCACGCTGTAAATCAAACACACGATCTTTAGGAATCCTTCCATATATACACCTAGTAACAGACCGAATTGGCAAAATTCTATCTAAACAAAACATCAAAACAATCTATAAAGCCCACAAATAAAATTTCACAAATATTACTAGCTCCAAATGATCCAGAAAACGTCTTATAGCCCCAGGCAGTGGTTTAGTGTACCTAGGAGAAAGAGGACGGTCAGTGCAGACTAGACTAAACGAGCATAAGCGATGCTTAAGAACAAATCAGTACAATCGCTCAGCAGTGGCCGAACACCAACGTGAAGGAGGTCATACCATTAACTTTAACAAGACGAAACTAATTGCCAGAATTCCATTTTTCTACAATAGAAAAATCATAGAATGCATAGAAATCATTAAAAATTCTAACAGTTTAAACGAAGACGATGGCTACTACCTTTTTCCCATTTGGAAAACGAGCATATGTTCACAAAAGCAGAACCGTAACGTTCAGTGATCCGTTACACACTCCTCTCTATTCATGATCACTCAAATATCAAGTTCTCCTCCTATATAAACCACCACTTTCGCTACTTTCGCCAGTTACTTTGCCAAAAAACACCTTTTGGCTTAAATGGGCTGGTGAGTCTGTTAGTTCAGAAGTAACTCTTCATACTTTTTACACTTGTCTAATTAATATTCTATCATTTTTATTTTTATTATTATTATTTTATATTTATATTTCATTTTCGTCCTGATGAAACCCCTTACAAAAGTGGGCAAAACGTCGACCTTAGTTTATAAAATGACACAGTCCCAACCCGGAACCATAAATATTTATAATGATCTTTGTTTATATATTTTTTCAATCGCATAGAATTACTTTTTGTTGTCATAATTACAGAATTAATTTTAAGAACAACATTAAGCTGATGTGTTAAATGTTTCATTTTCAAAATCTCTGTTCAGATGATCAGCAACTAAAACTTTTTATCTTGCACACATTTTATGTCAAAATTGTATTTAACTAACTTCGTCATCAAACTTTGCAGATGCAGAGATAAATTTAATGGTTTTTTTCACTACACCAAGAAGTGGTTTATGATCAGTTTTAATATCAAACGATTCTTGACTCAAAAAAATAATAATTCAAACTTTGACAACCATGTTAAGAGAAATTGAAGTAAACTCTATAGGATGCCCTTCTTGAGAGATGCAATATCCCAAAGCACATTGACTTCCATCATAAGACGATGTAATTTTAAGCTTACGATTGAAAAATGACAATATGTGAACTGTAGTTACCAATTTCTTAAAATTCTCAAAACTCCTCCAATCTATTCTACTTTAACGCTTAATAATTTTCTTAAAGCATTTGTTTCGTGAGAAAGAATTGGCCCAAATATGTGATCATGTTAAGAAATCCTTGAAGTTTTTTCTTATTAACAGGAGCTCTCATTATTGTGATCGCCTTAGTTTTATCTGTTGATGCTTTTATATTAAATTTACTTAGCCTTTTTGAATACAAATTGAGATTTTTTCCTATTTTAAGTTATATCAGCAGCACTTAATTTTGGTAGAGCATTTTCAAATTTTTATTTTACTCTTGGAGGGTTGAATCAAAAACTAATATATTGTCAAAATATTCGAGTGTTCCCTAACCCCTTCAAGAATTTCATTCATGATTCTTTGGAAAATTTCTAGTGACGCACACAAACCATATGAATGATGTTTATAATAATGTTTATAATAATACAAGTATTCGCATTTGATAAATTTATTAAGATACCATGGACACATACAAAGTTGAATGCCATTTCCTGGGCTAGATTCTACAACCAAGCGGGATGGACCCCAGTCACTCGAACCAGTATCTCTTCATTATCTATTATATTGATTTTCTGTTTTACTTTTGCTTTTAGCGCAATAGGAATTTGCCTAATAGCAGCAGCTTTAGGTATAGCACTATCGACAAGATTTATTTTAAATGTTTTGTTTACTAGACTAATGACATTAAATACAACTTCATATTTTTCAATAATACTTTGGACTGAATTATTGCATTGTTCTATTTCAAGTACATCTTAGTTGTTAAAATTTGTAATACCCAATTGCATTGTACTTTTCAACCTTAGTCAGGATTTGCAAATTTATATTTTTATGCACACATGAAATTTTATCACTACTGTTACATTTGAATTTACAGTTCAAATTCACAACACCAACAGTTTCAATATAGTGTCCACTGTATGATTTTGACTTGACCGCTAAATTGTCAAGATTATTTTTTAATAATTTAAAATCTTTATAACTTAAGGTATCAACTTCTGACCCACTGTCAATTTTTAAGCTTAAGTTAACAGCTCCAATTATAACATTTTCTATCCATTCTAAATTATTTGATTGCTTAGATGGTTTATTCATTATAGTCCAAACTACCATCATTTATTAAAGATTCTTCATGATTTTAATCATATTGTTGAACATCAAGTGCTTTAGTAGATTTTCGCGACCCACACAGTTTGTTATAATGTCATACTCTTATTCGGGTTATGAGTGCTATCACATATTCTACAGAAACCATTGTGTTGTTGCCAATATCGCGTTTTTGTTTTTATGAAAGTTATTTTTATCAGTACCTTTATTTTTTAATTTGTACTAACAACACCAACAGCAGAGATGGTTGTGAAGTTACGATTTCTTCCGATTTATTAGCTCTACTTTCCATTAACTTGCAATTGTGTATTGCTTCTTGCCAGGACAAATTAGGTGACTGTAAAAGTTCCTACTTTGAATGGTGATCTTATATACTCAACACAATTCCATCTCGAATCATGTAGTTTTCAAAAGATTCACGTGTCAATACTAGCTTTTTAATTCATCAGACAGCTTATATTCAGACCAATCCCTTTTAAAAAAATTTTTAGTGTTCAAACACAAAATTTTTAACAAGATGAGAATAAGCTTCAAACTTATTTAAAACAATTTCAAGCTTTGTAGAATCTTCGTTTTCGACAAATTCAAAAGTATTGTGAATGGACAATTCTTCATCATCTACAGTGTTAAGTAATTTGGCTATTTTTTCTGTTTCTACAACTTTTAGTTTTCAGAAACATTATCTTTAAAACTTAAATCAGTGGGGATGTTTGCATCCATTGTTAAATAGTTGTCTGTGATAGCAACATATTGACTGCCTTTACCATGTGATTTTCTTACATAATAATAAAACATTAACAACAATGTGAAAACTGTTTATTTTATATAAACATAATTATTAATTATAAAGGAAGATTATATTGAACTATTACTAGAACTGACATTATCTAATACAACTGTTTATAACTGTCAACAATATAATCATTTAAGGCCGACTGGAGTGCTTTCAGAATTGCAGGATTAAGATACTAACCTTTCTTCTCAAACCAGAGTCTTCAAAGACTTTTGCCAAACGTTCCTAAATATCTTTTACGGACATAGCATCTTGAACATGAACAAAGTTAACGTGTTCAATTAGAAGTATGAACTTTGACTTTGCCATTACTTCCACCTTCTTATCAGCTTCTGTATCTTCAATGGACTTCCACAGTCCTTCAAATTCAAATTAAACTTTCATCACTAATTTTCATGATTCGAAATTCTCTCGACTTTTTAGCTTTTCAATCATAGGTTATATACTAGATGCCATTGTAACAATATAGGGTATGGTAAAGATAATGTGGACAAAAACTTACTGGTTAGGTATTCTTAGTACCTCCTGGCGAAGTGGGTATATGGACATCAAGTCCCAACCAGGAAGGGTACAGAATATGGTGCTGTTTCTGGACTAGCAACAGGGTGGATCGTGGGCGCTGGTAGCACACTAACAAAGGAAATATAATGAGGGCGCCAATTGCAGTTGATTGGGACCCACAAAAGCACCACAAATTCACTAGACGTACAAGGCAGCTCCTGCAATTAAGCCAACTTGCTAGCGGACTCACCAGTACACAAACTTGCAAATTTAAACACTAACTCCTCAAGAAAATAATGAATATATTTACACTAGAATTAGTGCTTCAGAATATATGCAATACACCACCATGTAACATATCAACACTTAAATATAGGCATCATTCTATCCCTGTAATATATTCAGACTAAACTTAAACTAATTAATAATAAGCAGCTCAAACCTTTTAAATGGTTAGTGAAAGTTAGCCTTTAATTGACAACTGTACTATAGCTTTACAGAACTCTGGGAACGTGCACTCTCCTCATCGGTTATGGGTGGAAACCTAACATTTGTGGCTGTTGATGATATCTATCATAAAAAGATATTTGAATAAAAAAAGACCTGAGTGCCTGGAACTTAAAACACACTTTACAACGATATATCTATATAGTGAAAATTTAACAGGATAAATATCTTTAATTAAGTCTATGTAAATAATCCCCTGACTATTGAACTATTTTCAAGTATATATTATTATGCCCACTAGAATAATTATCCCCTTTTATTAATAACCCCGTCTTATAGGAGCTGCTCGCATAAACCATAACAGACAAACTTAGTAAGATTAAAATCTCATACAGTAACAATTCCGCTGCCAACTTTTATTGTCGCCTGAATGGTCCTGGCTGTTGCTGGGTGGGACCATGGCAGTATAAGTTTGACGACGGATTCCACCAGGTGATGTCAGACAGTGAGGACTCAGATAAGGCACAAGAAGGAGCTTCGCCAACGATTAAAACCCTACACACATAAATTAAATAAAGCCCATCATGTGACTTACTACTTACGCTTGTAAGCGGCATAAATTTCCCAATAAACTTCTCTATAATTTATAATCTCCTCAGATTGCTTTAGCAACCAAACCACCCAGCTGGTGCTCTCAGTTTCATCACATAAATAACAACTGATAGAAGTAACTAACTTTAATAAACACCATGATAATTCCTTCGTGGTATTGTTACAGTACAGTATCACCACTTTACTATAAATCCTAAATTTATTCGGCAACTATGTGCTTGTACCATCAACTCGAACACTCCACGCTTCGTCAAACCAAATCAACACTTTGGCTGCAAATTTAAGAAGAAACCAGATAGCCTTGCAAGCCATTTTATATAACGCGCTAACAACTAAACAAAAAAGAATCCCTCGTCTATGTTATCTCCCTGGATTGTGACTTAGTAGGAAGTATTGAGTGGCACCTACACAAATACTGAACTGAACTGAAAGACTAAACAACTTTTCTACATACAACTCTTAATTAAACATGAAACTCGATCAGAATACTTCGATGTTTATGGGAATTAAGTATGCTGTCAAGATCTCTATTTGTGACATTGACATAATGGCCATCTCACTATAGACATCGGAAGGTTACTAAGATGCATTCCCATCATGCGATGTGGAAACATGAAACTTATTTTTCTAGTTGGCGCTAGTGCACAAAAATTTTCCGCTTCCTTCACAGAGAATCGAAAAAAGGGCCATCTTTCGACATAGCTAGGGGTCTATTCCTGGGTAGAGCAATAAGAAGTGGGGGGGGGGGGAAGTCGAATTTTGTTTTCAAACAAAAACTAAACAACGTTAAATAGGCGCCACCAAGTCCTGAGATAATCACGATGAGAGCAAAGCACAATTCTAAGGGCGGACGTGGAAACCCAAAGATAAAACGATCGCCTTCGTTAACAAAAACCTGTCTTATAAAAATAAGACGCAGCTCCTGTAAGAAATTACAAAGATTAAGTAAAAAAAATGTAGAACACCATTTGTGTCCTATAAAAGTATCAGAAATAAAAAATGTATATTTAATATGATATTGGCACAAAATTATTACCTAAAAATTCTACCTTTATGTTATCAGATTTGATCGCACTTGACCAAAATAAAAGTCTCAAAGTTTAACTAATTGTTTACTGAAGTAAAAAGAAACTTTCTTTTAAAAATTCATAACTTTTCAACATGTAAAAATTCTCAACAATAATGTTTATAACTAAATCAAAATTTTGTCTTTTTAAAGCAAAAGACTGCTCTCTAAACATAAGCTTGTTTTAAATATTTAATCAAAAAAAATTTGTAAACACAATGCATTGAATTATCATTTCTATCCTGGGCAGATCTTATCAGATTACAGTTTCATAATTATTACGCAGCGTGTATTTAAATTTTGCAATGAAGTGAAACAAACTTCCATGTACATAACAGATTAAATGTAAACAAAAGTTGACTGCTATTACTTATCAAGTACTTTTTGTATTAAGTATATAAATTTTCATAACCTCAAAATTTTGTATGAACACAAATGCAAACACTTTGCAATTGTCACTAAACGAATTTAAATTTTTATACTAAGTTTTTATAATTTATATGTGAATAAAAGCTAACTTCAAGATTGAAGAATGTTTAATTTGAATTTTAGGAAAGCTACACGAAGCATCTGCTTTCACGGCAAATATCTTTAAATTGTTACTACATCACAAAAAAATATAACGTCGAAAATATACTTCGAAATTTATTTGAAGTTCGAATGTAAACAAAGCCTACAAATATATGAACCTAACCTAAAAAAAATTCTTTCTACAGTTTGTAAAACCAGTTTAACAATAATCGAAAGTGAAACAGGTCATATGTTCATAAACATGATAGCAATTTTCGTGTTTTTTTATATGACTGTCTGTTTATCAAAGACAAACGACATTCTAAATACATGCAAAATTTCTTAAATTTAATAACGAACCAAACTGCATCTGGTTTTCCCGGACAAATCCCATCAGAAATTTCATCATCTGCAAACAAAACCATAAACCATTTCTTGGGGTAACAGCAATCTCCAATCCTTGTACAGAACCATACAACTTACAAAAACAAAATCCTCACTTGTACTTTTCTATAGTTTTTCGTAGGCGCGTTAAATAAATGAAACAAAATTAAATTAAGTTTGTAAAATGTATATATTACAAACCGTTAGTAGAAGTTATTGAAATCTATTCAAGTCTACCATGACTTGAACCACTCACACAAATAATTTAATCGAAGGTCGCAAGCCTCTACTCTGGAAAACATCTTGATGAATTGAAAGCTAGGCTAACGAACAAAACTAGAAACGAATGATAGAGACTATTCAAAGACTCGCGGTTAGAGGTGGGGAGGTACGAAAGCAACAAGATTGCTAGAGATGCTCGACGAAATAACTTTGTCACACAGATATTTTACTACAAGAAGATTATTAAAACGAAGCGTTCCATTATGTACTATATGGAACATTAATAAAGAATAAGGCACGCTTGGCGCATTATACTTGTAATTCAATGCGAATAAATACTGAGCAAATTAAACATGTTTCAAACAATCTCAACTGCTGTAACTGCAAAATCAGAAATTACTCAGGATAGTTGAGCTAGCCTAACCTAAATTGGAACGGTGAGAAATAAACTGTTACATCATATGAACGAGTAAAAAAAAACAAGTGCCAGATTTAACACAATATTGTCGACTGGCCCCCATTACCTATTGTTTAGTGAAATTGAGTGATAGAATTAGTACCGGGAATGTGTAAATTATTATATTTTATACATTCTGCTATAAAAGGTTAAAACCACAAGAACAACTTAGACAAATTAAATTCGCTAAAATAAGTTAATAGATCACTAATTATAACCAACTTCAACAAGCTTAAATATAGAAATTAACTTTCCTGTAGGTTTTGGTCTAATATCACATTTATTGTGATTTATTTATATTGCTTAATATTTTAGTTTTTTCTTCTAAGAATCAGTTAATGTCAAAAGAAACTAGTAATCATTAAGTTTCCAGTACATGTTTGCTTGAATTTTTATATTTGTTTATTCAGCTGTTTATTCAATTTTTATTTTAGGTGTTCCGAACTTGGTATCACATGAAGAAATACTAGCTCTATTTGAGACATATGGTAAAGTGACAAGTAGTTTCTTTGGGGAAAATAATCGCTTTTGTATAATACAATTTGATAAGCCAGAACCTGCAAATCGTTTAATCAAGCTAGAAGGAATACTGTTTAAAGGAAAAAACATTAAAATTTTCAAAAGAACTGTTAGAGAACGCGAAGCAGGTAACTATATAATTGAATCAGTGATTGTTGAAATGAATTCACACGATTTAAATTTGTAAATTTCCCAATTGTCGTCATTGGTCTCGGTGGCGTAATTGGTTAACGCATGGTTCCGGCAAAACCAAGATACAGGTTCAAGTCCTGTCCAAGATCTTATATTTTCCTTCTTTCAATTACTAGTTCGATTTGAAATGATCATTTGGGCTTTGCATAAAAGTCTAAGTTATTATTTCATCTTATTCACTATAATACGATAGTATTTATCAACTTACCTTGTGTAATTAACTACCAAATATATATATATATATATATATATATATATATATATATATATATAGTATTGTATTGACGTGATAAAGCTCATGAGAGGTCATTGGAACTCAATTTCTACAAATAAAGCCCACAAAATATAAAAGAATCTGGAATAAATAGAGATTTCCAAAAATTCATGGTTACACCCTGTATAGTAAAAGAGTATTGTAAATACATAGCAATTAGTATGTGCTGTAGCGAAAAATAATTCCGTGTTTTTTTATAATCACTTTAAAATAATACAACCGTCAGTCATATATGTAAAAACGCATTAAATGCGAACTTCATACCTTATGAAAATCAATCTATTTCAAGAATGAATATAAAGTCATTTGTATTTACTTATTAATTATCATAAAACAAACACATTTCCGGGGTATAGCATAGAATAGTGCTAGCTCAACGTATTTTGCGTAAGAAACTATAATCAATCTTAATTTTGTGTATTAAAACACGTTTTACTGTAAAAGCAAATATTTTTATAGAAATGCACCTCGTTTGCATTATAAAGTGTAAAATTAATTACCAAATCGACTTCTATATAACAAATTCATTTAAAAAAAAGAATTCTCTGGAATAGACGAGATTAAGAAGGAATTTTCAGGAGAATACCTCAATTTCATATGAACTCATTAAAAAAATAAAATTCGAAGAAGCAGCTGGAACATTAAAAAACCCATAAAATGTGATAAAAATGTCGATAAGAACACGGTTTAATAGCCTTACGTATTAGTGAGGGAGATCGTGGACCATTAACTATAGATTTTAAAGAAAGATGGACAGCGCACATAAATCAACACTAACGAGGTAATAAAACACGATGATTTGAACGCTAATGTGGAATTCCCAAAATCTTAGATCATTACGGTGTAAAATGTTCCGTACGAAGCTAGAACGATCTAGAAAAGAAGTAACTTTTGTATATAAACAGAAGCAATATGTAAAGAATTTCGAAACTGTTGTTTTGAGTATACAGTACGCATACCATAGCTTTATAATTAAAAAGGAGCAGTGAATAAGGAAGTAATTTTTAAAGATCACCTGCATATAGATATGAAAGTTGTTAAGGGCAGTTATTTGATCTTGTAATATACAACGAAGATGGAAAATTTCTTTAGTATAGAAAGGTACTTTAAAATTTTAATTGAATAATTATACTGAGGATGCACATTGGTTTCTAAATGGAGATGTATATAATCTGGAAATCTTGTAAACTGATTCAGAATGTCAATTTAAAAATAGAAGCAGAGGATACTTAATACTGTTATTGGAAAAGCGTTTTGTGGATTTTTGCAAGTATTACTTTTAAAATATTGTTTGTAACTGATATTTGAGTATTTGTCATTTCAAACTGAAGGTGGAATAAGTCTTAATTATATAACATATTTTTTGATAAGGATATTTTCAGAGTTAGTGGTCAGAGTTCAAAGCATTCTGATTTTTTTAATAGACTATTTGTCAAGGATTTTATTGGCCAAAACAAACCTTACAAGCGAGGGAATCAAAGCCAGGTTGTTACGTGCCAAAGTGGCCCTGTAACATATGTATTAGGTTAAGTTGATGTACGGGAGTTTCGCGCCATATTTTCAAAAGACGCGGTGCGCGGGAATTTTAAATAGACTAGGCGTGTACTTCCGTTACGTCATAGTGCATTTGCGCAGTTCGTGCGACTCTAGAGGGTTGGACGAATAACTTCGGCGGATGTGAAAAAGACAAAAGAGTGGGGACAAGTTTTCCGTGACGCTCTTAAAAACGAGGCTTTTTGCCTTTGATCTTCGAGTGAAGTGGTCGTTTTTTTGATAACGTATCGTTAGCTTTACCTATGTAGATTCCTTGCTTGATTATCTTTTGTTTGTCTACCTTTACCTAGTATTCCTGCTCGATCCCTGCATAGGTAATAAATTTGAAGCCAACGAGGCGTACCGGACTGCACGACCCGAGATGACGAGTCACCATCTGTAATTACTCCGGGATGGAGCCCTGAGGAACTTTGACCGAGGCCAACTTTGGTTCAACCCCGCAGAACGTTCGGATTTCTGGGGTAAGTAATACAGTGTTTAATTTGTTCACTGATATGAACTTTTGTTTAAATTTTTATATTTCCGATTATGGCGCAATATAATTTTGTACAATGGTGACGTCATGGTAGTTGGCAATGCGGAATCTGTAATAAGGTTCGCGCTTCCAGCCGCCAGGGGCGTTGCATTGCTTTCCTATTCATTGCGCTTGCGCGATGTATTTATGAACTCTTAAACTGTATTACCGACTTCGTAAACTGTTTTATCGACTCCTTAATTGTAGGAATTACAGAACTTTTTAAACTGTAAGAAGGTAAACTATCCATAAGAGAAGAGATTCAGTTTTGTAAATTTAAACCTAAATAAGGTGAGAGATATTTTGATAATTAAGTAAATGGGTACTAGTTAAAAATAATTTGATGTTTGAAAGAAACTATGCTGTAAATGTGCTATATGATTTTGTATGAGAGAAAATATTTTTGACTGTATGTATATCTTTTATGATATTGCTGTTTGATTTCATTTTGAAAACTCCAGAATATCCGTTGAGCTAGCCAGGCAAAGTAAGGTTAGAAAGGAAGGTAAGTTAACAATTTCAAATTTTACAATTTGCTGTATCTGTATTACAGCACTCAGTCGTTGTGATAACAATAATTTAGTGGTGCATCAAAGCCAGGCGTTATCACATCACTGTTTTAGCAACTCTCAACGTGCGGCCATTGTCACATCACCCTTTTAATGATGTTCCAACACGGGGCTATCATATCAATGTATATATACTCTTCTTTAATACCTAAATTTTCTCATATATGTTGTGCTTGATCACAGGTTTAACTAAAAAATAGAAAAACTGATTGATGTTATAAGTATAAAAACTTTCAGCTACTTACAATGAGGTTAGTTATAAATATTTAACACTAAATTACTATGTGTACATTAAATATTAAAAATAGCATTTCAAATGGTACAATTTTTGTAATATAGATAAAGTAAAATATTGACATGGCAGAATTTCAAAAATTTGATAACTACTATCTTGGATTTATATATGTGTACAGGTGCATGTGTAAGAGGAGGAGGTGCATTCATGTGTGTGTGTTTGAGTGTGTGTGTGGGTGTGTGGGTGCATGCGTGCATGTGCATGCATGTGTGAAGTCTGGTGTGCACGTGTATGTGTATGCCCGTGTATATCTGCGTTAATTTTTCTGTGTTTCCAAGTAATGTAAAAGTTGCCAAATATAAGGGTATGTGTTTATAAAGTGCTTAAGTATCCAAAGTTTTATAAGGGTTTATTTATTAATTATCAGAAAGGAATTTTAGCTTTAAGATATATTATGCGTATATAGAACTAAAATCACCAATGTACTTATCTTAGTCCGTTCTACTTTATGTGCTCAAGTAATTGAAACTAATGTAATTGGTGTGGAACAACTGTTTGTATCCATACAAATTGCTGGTCAGAACATAATTATTGGTTGTACGTATATCCCGCCAGCTTCACCATCAAACATATATGAATTACATTGCTCTACTCTAGAAAATATTTGTTATAACTATCCCTCAGTCAAGCTCATATTATGTGGTAACTACAATATACCCACTTCTTTATGGTGTAATAAATTCATATTGTGTAATAGTGGGAATAATGCTGAATGCCTCCTTGATACTCTTCCTCTATTAGATCTACATCAACACAGCCATGTATACAATTCAAATAATAAGCTGCTTGACTTTATATTTTCAAACTTACAGAATGTATTCATCATACTGCTATATGTATCACTATTCCACTTAAATCGTTAAAAGAGTCCTTATATTATGACATCACATTTTTATTTCAATAAGGGAGATTACATATCACTTAATGCATACTTCAACACAGATAATGCAATTCAGCTATTTTATAACATAATGTACCGTGTACTACAATGTCATGCCCTAGAATGTTCCCAGTGTGGTTCAATAATGATTTGAAGTACCTTTTAAGAATGAAAAGAGCTGCACATAAAACATACAAGACCACTAGCCGTATTGAAGATTAAAACGCTTTTAGTTCTCTTAGATTATAGTGCAAAATTTTGAGTAGTAAATTACATGAGTATTTGATCTTCACTGAAGATCAATCCAAACAACGGCTGCTAACTTCTGGAAGTATGTGAATAGTTTAAAAAAAGATATCGAGTTACCAGCCCAAATGCATTTTAAAGATTGCTCCAGCTATGCGGGTTCAAGTACAGTTAATCTATTTGCAGACTTCTTTTTTGAAGTGTATATCAACGAATGTGTTATACCGTGTGCTCCAATTTATAACAATAATGTCAATACCATAGATGTCAATGAAATTGTATTGAGTAGCGAGAAGGTTTTTGAAAAATAAAACCCTCTAATTCAACTGTACCAGATGGCATACCTGTCAGTGTGTTACAAAGATGTATTTATAGTTTATGCATACCTCTAACAGACCTATTTAATTGCTTTCTTAAACAAGGCCAACAATCAACAACATGGAAATTAAGTTTCATAAATCCAATATTTAAAGATGGTAATAAAAATTTGATTCAAAATTATAGAGGAATTTGTGTCCAGTCATCAATTCCTAAATTGCTAGACAAACTAATTACTAATCATCTATCCTGGAAGTGCAAGGAGATCTTTGCAAATAATCAACATGGGTTTGTGTCACGGAGATCAACAGTCACAAATCTTTTAGCTTATACTAACTATATAACACAGGCATTAGAGAATCGCTGCCAGGTTGATGCACTATATACTGATTTTGCCAAGGCTTTTGATCGAGTAAATTTAAATATACTTATGTCTAAACTATATAACGCAGGTTTTG
Organism: Platerodrilus igneus; assembly: GCA_036346225.1. Lineage (NCBI taxonomy): Eukaryota > Metazoa > Arthropoda > Insecta > Coleoptera > Lycidae > Platerodrilus > Platerodrilus igneus. The sequence goes on from JARFIW010001148.1 coordinate 757,794, forward strand.
ATGGTAAGATGCTGCAATGGCTCGGTAGTTATTTATATGGAAGATAACAGTGTGTCAAATATAAACAATTTACAACGTAGAAATTGCCAATACAGTCAGGAGTTCCAAAAGGCTCCCACTTTGGGCCCTTATTATTTCTTTTGTTTATTAATGACATAAACCTTGTCTTTAAGCATTGCAAATTCCTAATGTTTGCAGATGATTTAAAAATCTACCGCAGTATCATATCGCCAAGTGACTGTACAATGATTCAAGATGATCTGAACCCTCTGCACATATGGTGTGAACTAAATTGAATATCTCTTAATATCAAAAAATACTATAGCAATACCTTTTCACATTTTATATCACCCTTGGCAACACAGTACTACATCGATGGCATCGTATTGAGTAGAGTAGATGAAATTAGAGATGTTAGAGTAATATTAGATTCAAAACTTTTATTCAAACTACAAATACAACATTTAACTAACAAATGAAAATGCTAGGATTTGTATTCCGTTACTGTCGGGGATTCTCAATTGTAACTTGCAAATTGTTATACTGTACCTTGAATACTCTTCCATCATCTGGTCACCCTATTACAAAAATAGCATAATTAAAATTGAAAGAGTCCAGATGAAGTTTATTAAGTTTATTGCATATAAAATGGGATTACAAAGACAACTATACAACGTTCAGGATATTTTAGACATACTACAACTTATTTCGCTACAAGATAGGCGTACATTAAATGACCTACTCTTTCTACATAAAACTATTAATGGTCTGTTAACTGCCCTGAAATACTTGAATCAATTAAATTAACAGTTCCTTCTAAATTAACACGTAACTTCGACTTTTTCTATTGTGAATGCCATCGAACTAATTATGGTAGTCTATCTAAATCGAACTGCAATTATTGTAAACAAGTTTAAACAACTAAATTTGTTCCATAGCAGTCATCAACCCTTTCAAATGTCTGTATTAGCTAATATTAAAAATAAGTTCTAGATTAAGCTTGTATGTATACACATTTTCTGTTTAGTGTAAATGGGGTTTTCCGTAAATGTATGAAAGTACAAATAAAATAAATAAATATCACTTTTTTATTCATAAATTTTGCATTCTTATAAATATGAAAAAATTTGAAAGTATTATTTTCTATTTGAATATTAGGGTTGTTGAACTCCAATTTATGTCTGTCATTAAGTGCATGCATAGCTAATGCACATGTTTTAGGATTGGTATGAATATCACTTTATGTTGTGTAATTCTTTGCTTTAAATTTTGAGAAGTTTGACCAATGTATGAAAGATCACAATCTAAACAATTTATTTTATAAATTACGTTTCTTTGTAATAACTGAGAATTTTTGTCTTTAATACAAATAGATTACCAACACTAGTCCCATTCTTTTTTGCAATTTTGATGTTATCACACAGCCTTGTGGTTGGAATTTGCCCTAATTATACTGTGACTTATGGGCAGCGGTGGGAAATTTGAAATTATTATCTTTCCTTCCCTTTTTTCTTTGCCCGACTAGCTCAACGGAAATTATACTGTGGAATTTACAAAATGAAATGAAACAGCAATCTCAAGAAACATCTATCATTCAAAAATTTTTTTTTTTATACAAAAGAATTTATAAAACAGGTTACAACTTAAGTTCATACAGAAAATAATTCCTACGAGTTACTTAATTATTTTTATTTATAGCTCATCTTTGTTAAACGGTACACAATTCTCTTTAACTAATAGTTTGGTAACTTGCCTATCTCTTATTACCACGGTTGTGAAAGCGTTTGGCTAAAAACGCTTCACAAGTAGTTCATTAAAAGTCAAAATGCTTTGAACTTCGACCTCAAAATTCTATGCAAACTATCCGTTTCACGAATAGAAAAAATGGGAACTTATTCTATTTTAAAGTATTCAAATATTCTTATCAATTAACAAATAAAGAAATCCATAATTTTATGCTTATGGCTATTGTTGGAGAGCGCTTATCCAATTCTCCTTTCTGTTTCCATCAACGATATTAAATCTTTCCTTTTCTATTTTAAATTGACGTTAAAATCTTAGTGTACAAGATTATCCATATTCTCTTAAATCCCAATTTGACGTTAGAACATTAGTTTGCAAGGTACATTTTTATTGTTAATTGTTGAATGCTAATAAGATTGATTACAAATGATTCAAAACATATTTGTTTCATTTCGTAGAGTAATTTAAATTGCACGCATTCACAGAATTAATTCTTTACTTAAAGTTGCATGCTAAATGTCATATACTGCATGCATGCCGAAATTAATCTTTACTCAGACTTACATGGTTAATCTCGTAAAATTGAACTGCAAATGATACAAATTGATTGACTCAAGAAAGAATGGGTAACCCCTTCTAATACAGTTCCGGTTTATATATAAAAATTATCTCTCTATGTCACATTTGAGATCCTTCCCGATTTATTTAGTACCATTAGTCACTGCTGATGTAAGAATTTACAAAAATTTCACAGTTTGAACGATACAATTAGTGTCAAGCTTTGATTTATGTTTATGGCAAAAAGTGAGGTCTATCCTTTTCTAACACATGGAGTTATTGTTTGCCGTTTCTTTCTCTCTTATTGTACTATGGAAGTATTTGGCTTTTAATAGTAACATGACACATTCATCTTATTAATTGCAAAAACTCTAGAAAATCTCTTACAATGAATTTAATTGTTTTATACGTACATGGTAATTATTTTATGCTTTGAAAGTACATACGACTTCTTTTCAGTCTATGCCGAAAATTTATTACATAAATAATTAAAGCTGGCGATTGCTTTGTATCCTAATACGGAGATCAGTGATTTTTTAAACCTGTTTTAAGATATCTTTAACATGAATGAATATTTTTAATCTACACACGTGAATATGCTTTTTATTTTAATTGTAATACAACGAAGCTCGTTCTTAAAGTAACGATTAATTTGCACAAGGTACCTCACTCGGCTAAAAAGAATTGATTGAATAATGGAGCTTAAGTTTTTTTAATTCGTTTACGATTTTTTTACATTCTGCGTGTGATTTCATTACATAATTAAATCTTCTTTTATGTTTTTTAATAACTAATAACACGAGTGTAATGAATGGCTTTGTCTTTTGGCAAAGATATACGCTTATATTTAAACAGGGTAGAACAAATAAATATTGGGACATTTTCGTTTTCTTGTTTTTCTGGTTTTTTGAGTGGCAGTTTTTCATAGAATTTCGGTTTCAATGACCTCCCGTGGTCTATACAGGGTGTCCCAAATTGAATAGGATAGCATGGGTATCTTTCTTATTATTAATGATAGAGATCTGCTTAAATGGGCAAAGTTGTGTCATTTGGATAGCTTATTTAAATTCCGCATAGATACATTCTAAATTCCAAACGGTTTAGAAATTATTTACAAAAAACTGAAAACTGCCAATTTCTTCAAAGTCGAATATTTTTGTTATAATAAAAGATACGAAAAAATGTTTCTTATAAAAGTTACTTAGTTCAATTGTGTGCACTTAAAAGTGATATTAAAATTAAATTCAAGATGGCGGTTATCGAGATATTAGCATCAACTTTAATATTTTAAATGAACGCCATATTGGATTTTTAGATGGTTAGATAGCATATTTTTTTCTCTTTTCAACGATGTATCACAACATATGTTTAAATGAAAAATTTACTGAAAATGATAATTTTAATTTTTATCAAGTAGGCATCATCAGATTTCTCTTAAACAAATGAAATTATAACAAACTGTCATGTTGAATTAGTGTATCTGTTGTACTAATAATTGGCATTTGCGTATTCTCTTTCCCAGTTATAAGTTGTGATATACTTATTCTATAAAATATTCAAATGGCAAATTTTTCAACAAGCGAACAATATCATATGTTTTGTACATACATAAAATGTAATAAGAACAGTCGCCTTGCTGCCGAAACATACTTAACAAACTTTCTTGAAAAAAGACAGCCAAACATTAAAATCTTTCAAAGATTGGACACAAATATGCAGCAGTATAGATGTTTAAAAAAACCTACTCGAAACATAAATGGAGACATTGCAGATGAGGTATTGACACTGGCCTGTGTGGAAGCTAATCCAAACATTCCAACACGGGAAATAGAAACCCAAGTAAACGTATCCAAGTCTCAAGCATCAAGAATTTTAAAAAAGTATAAATATCACTTACAGATTTCACATTGCTCAAAACTTACAACCAAACGACTATCTCCGCAGATCAACATTTTGCAGATGGTTTATCAATCAAGTTAGGGAGAATGATGATTTTATCAATCGCGTTTTGTGGACCGATGAGTCTTATTTTCTAACTGTGGAATATTTATTCGTTATAATGAACACTATTGCGAACAGGAAAACCCACGCATAACAGTTCCAAGCCGCAATCAAATTCGATTTGGATGTAATGTTTTTTGTGGTATATTGGGAAACCGTTTACCTGGTCCTATAATATTCGATAGAACCTTAACCTCTCAACGTTATTTGGAAATGCTTCAAACATCTTTAGAAGATTTATTAGACGACCTACCTTTGACACAAAATAATCAAATTTGGTATCAACAAGATGGCGCACCTCCACACAACGCTAGAGATGTTCTCACCTACTTAAGTAACAGTTTTGATGGCAGGGTAATCACGACCCACACACCAGTAAAATGGCCGCCAAGATCAGCAGACTTAACACCCCTGGATTTTTATTTATGGGGCACTTTAAAAGATAATGTATATGGAAGTAATTTCCAGTACAATAATGTAGATGAACTACGGGAAGCGGTTATGCAGGCAATAAACGGTCTTAATGGGAATACATTACGACGCTTAACAAAAAGTGTTCTAAAACGTTGCCGATTGTGTTTAAATAATAACGGTCAACATTTTGAACAATTGCTATGATTTATTAGTTGGTGTTTAATGTTATTCTAATGGTTTCTTTTTGTTTAATTTGTTTTAAAACTGATTTGTGTTGATGCCTACTTGATAAAAAATTTTAATTATTATTTTCAATAAATTTTTTCATTTAAACATATGTTGTGATACATCGTTGAAAAGAGAAAAAATATGCTATCTAACCATCTAAAAATCCAATATCGCATTCATTTAAAATATGAAAGTTGATGCTAATATCTCGATAACCGCCATCTTGAATTTAATTTTAATATCACTTTTAAGTGCACACAATTGAACTAAGTAACTTTTATAAGAAACATTTTTTCGTATCTTTTATTATAACAAAAATATTCGACTTTGAAAAAATTGGCAGTTTTCAGTTTTTTGTAAATAATTTTTAAACTGTTTGGAATTTAGAATGTATCTATGCGGAATTAAATAAGCTATCCAAATGACACAACTTTGCTCTATCATTAATAATAAGAAAGATACCCATTCTATCCTACTCTATTTGGGACACCCTATATATATATATATATATATATATATATATATATATATATATATTATAATGTCTAAGGGAGCTACTAAGAGTTATAAGGGTTGTTTAGTACAAGATAGTATATGCCAAACAAAAACAATCCACATAATCGATCACATATACTTAAAAATGTATGTTTGCCGTATTTTATGTACACTAAAATACCATTCAAATATAGTAGTTGAAATTCAGTGCCAAAAGGAAATTTTAAAATGACTAAGTGGCGTAGTAAGATGTGAAATGCTCAAGGGTTTATACCGAGTTGAATTTTAAAAAAAGCCTTTGAAAGTACATTTGCCGTCCAAAAGCCGGATGCGTCTGTGAATGTTCACTATCAACATGCATCCAGGGTCAAGGGTAAATTATTTTGGTTTCATTTTCTATAGAATCAACTTTTGGACAATATTTGTAAACCCAAAATTATTAGTTAAAACATCGTAAAATGTGATTGGTTGAATGTAAAGATTTAGGACATATATTAGAATTTAATGTGATTATGAAACTATATAAAAGACATGAACTATGGTATGTGCGACACGGACTTAACTATTTGTGATGAATTTTAAGATGTAGTGGCTAGTAGAGAATTAACATGGTCGCCTTAGAGAGTAAACAAAGCAGATTATTTTCGAACCAATTTTGTAAAAGACGTGTTTTCAGAGCTGTGCTAATTTGTATTCAGATAATTTGAAAAAGAAAATAAAAGTAATTGTTCTAAAATGAGTTTAATTGAAAAGTGGTAAAAGATACAAACATAGGAAGTATAAAGGGAATAGTAGTGATTGTGCGACGATTAGAAATTGGATTTGGAGAGTGGTCTTAAAGATAGAAGGTCATCGAGAGTGGTTATACAGATTAGAAGTTGGATATTGGAGTGTGGTTCAAAGTTAGAAGGTCATCGAGAGTGGTTATACAGATTAGAAGTTTGGATATTGGAGTGTGGTTCAAAGTTAGAAGGTTATCGAGAGTGATTATATAGATTAAAAGTTGGATATTGGATTGTGGTTTAAGGTTAGAAGGAGCATCGAACAGAAAGATAAAGAAACGAGTAGATTGGAGATTAGATACGGAGAAGCGGACGGTTTTATAGAGGAAACAAGAATTCGAAGAGGATATTAGCACAAGGGAAGTTGTAACACGGTATTTTCTAAATTTAAAATTTGGGTTAATCATTTCAGATATTGGGGAACAATTAAAATTCGAGGACACCTGGAAGCTACACGGAAATTCAAGAGCATCATTGTGAAGACGTATACAGTAATTAGGATTTTGTGCCAGGATTCAGCAAGGCATCGACGGAGTATAGACCAGGTGAGTGTTTAAAATCATATTCTTTAATACGTCAAAAATTAGTCATACAAATTTTGGTTGTAATTTAATTTGGCACATAGTAACTTTGATCTAATTAGAAATTTTGGCATAAAAAAAAAGTAGAGTAGCAATTTTAGTAGTAAAACAAAAGATTGTACTTTGGTTGGACGTAGCACATCTACTTATAACGGAATCCACTATAAGTAGTTTGAATACCCTGAGATTAAGAGTTTTATAGAGTCGAGGCATTACAATAAATATTTAATAAACGAACCAATCAAACGGTGCAAGTACCGGGAGTGCATCAGGTGTGCACATTTTTAAAGTTTATAAAAATAAAAAGGAAGACTATAGTTAAAAACCCAAGTAAAGTAAAGTAAAGTAAAAAGTAAAAAAGAAAGAAGGGGGGGTAGAATATGTGGCGCCCAACGTGGGGCTCGAAAAAAGGCTAGATTGAGTGGAAATTAGACAGAAACAGTAGTAGGATACGGGAGCTTGAGATTAGGTGGGGCCAGTAGTTAGATATTTTCAGGCATACAAGTACGAAGACAGGCTGCAGAGATGACGGACCCAGAAATGAAACGGATTACGAGATCGGGACTGATATACGGAATTGAAGCAGAAATCACGACACTAAACGATGAAATTAGGACACAGGACATAGAGATAGACGCAGGGGGAGACATCCAGGAGACGGAGGCGAGGCAGACAGACCCGGAGGCGTCAGACAAGGACACGGACCAGCCGACGGCACCGGAGGTAAGGGTAGCAGAAATCGCCGGAACCCAGGACCTAATACGACTCATAATGAGCTTGCAAACAAATTTGCAAAACGATTTTAAAACTTCACAGACGGAACTAACAAACAAATTTGAAATGTCACAGATTGAACAAAAAGAGGCGAATACGCAACTAACAAATAAAATAACGACTTTACAAACGACTTTAACAAACTAAATTGAAGATTCACACATCGAACTGAGAAACGAGTTTAGGACGGCACACGCGGAACTGACGGCCAAATTGAATAATACAAAGGACTATCTACTCACACAAATACAAAACGTAAAGGACGACATAAGGACTGAGATACACGAGAAGATTGACAGAATAGACGACAAATTAGACAACACGCGGGTACAGATTCAGGGAGACATGAACGCGACAAAAACGGACATACGGACCGAAATCAAGACACGCGTAGAGACAGTTGAGGAGACAATGGTCAGTGGTTTCTGACGTTACATTCCGAAATTCAAGCGTGCGACAAAAGACATTTGACAAACTACAGGAATTTAGGACAAACCTTAGAGACGATACAGACCGAAAATTTGAACACTAAGACACAACTGGACGACAAAGTTACTGTAGTAGAAAACCGGGTAGGACACGATGTAAGACAAATACATGAAAAATTGGACGACCTAGAACGACGGCGCATAGGACTGGACTACGGACAGCACATCAAATTTAACAGGGACGCGCTACCAAAATTTGAAGGACGGAAGACAGAACAGCCGATGGGATTCCTAGACAGACTGGACGAGATCGTCGAATCGGAAAATGAAAGAACTAAGTTACAGATAGTAGGGGCGACATTGACAGGGAACGCGGAAAAGTGGCACAATATCATATGCAGACAGTACGACACCTACGCGGAATTTCGACGACTATTTATGGAACAGTTCTGGAGCAACACGCACCAGACGGACATACGTACAAATTTGATTACAGGACACTACAGTCGGACACACGGGACTCGCGAAGAATACGCGATAGACAAGTTCAACCAGGCACAGCACTTGACACCAAAGTTGGGCGAGGACGACATCATACTACTACTTGCGGGACACATGGAGCCGGAAGTGACTAAGATGGTTGTGGTCCATAATGTTAAAACACTGCGGAATTTTTAGGCGTTATGCGAAATTTCGATTTGGCAACGGCACTGGAGACAAAAACACGGACTAGTCATTGGGATCAACACAGGGGTTATAGGGATGACAACAGACGACATACGTATCACGAACAGCGACCCAACCATAGACAGGACAATTTCCATCACGAACATCGACCCAGCTACCGACAGGACTATTTTAACCACGGAAACCGAAATCACTGGGGACACGACGGAAACAGGAGACCATACTACAATAGGGAACACCGGGAGAACGACATACCAAGACAAAACAGGTACCAGCGCGACGACAACGCGGATGACGGTCGAAATACAGGGGGCGGTACACAGAACGGATATAGCCGGACGGACAGGGACGCGAATGTCCACCATATAACGACCAACGCAAGGACTCAGGACACGGATCAAATTGAAGTGGTGCAGATACACGAGGCACCCTTAGAAAAAAAAAAACGCAAATTTTTGGGAGAACAAATGTAAAGGATTAAAGGTCGACGTGGTTTATAGTTTAAAAGACTTGTTAGTAAATAATTATAATTTGAAAAAAAAGAACCTTTTGTTCATTAATATTAGTTTAAATGAGTGTATATATGTTGCTTTAATTGATAGTGGTTCACAGTTGTCGCTGGTAGATGAGAGGGTAGTGATAAAACATGCTGATTTTTTAAAAGGAAGAATAGAAGCGATTGATGGGGTTAATCTATGGTCGGCTATGAATAAAAAGTTAACTACGATTTATAGGATCATCCGTGTACCGATATTTGTAGGGATAAAAATGCAGGGAGGCAGAGTTTTTAATTACAAAGGGTTGCATATAGATTTCATATTAGGAATGGACTTTATAGAGGATTTTGGAGTGAATATAGATGGTAAGGATAGGTCGATTCGAATTTTGGATAAAGATAAGTTATGGATGGTGTCTACGGTTAGTGAGGAATATAGGAATGGAGATAATATAGATAAGTCGGGATTAGGAATGGATAGGACAAGTGATTATAGACAGGTTAAAGTACGATTATGTAATATGTTTGTGAGATTAATTAAGGATGAACAGATTGGAAAAGTGAGTATTGAGATAAAGGCGAAGTTAGAAGAATTATTTAATAAGTATGTAGGGTTATTCAATGAAGAGCCAAGATTGGCGAGGAGATACATGCATAAGTTAGAGGTCACGGAAGACAACGGGTTTAATACAAAGGTGTATCCAATTCCGTTTGCTATTAGAAATAGGGTTAAAGCCGAGATTAACAAGATGTTACGAGATGGAATAATAGAACCAGCGAAAACTCAATATGTGAACCCGGTAGTTATTGTTCCTAAACCCAATAAAAGGGATATAAGGATTTGTTTGGATGCGAGAAAGTTGAATTCGATTACGAAACCGCAGTATGAACAACCGCAGGGGTTGGATAATTTGTTGTACAAAGTGTACGAGATGAAGTTTTCAGTAAACTAGATTTAAAAATTCATTTTGGTTAATTCCGTTGCATGAAGACAGTAAGAAGTTTACAGGGTTTAGCATTGAAGGGGAGATTTACATGTTTTCTGTGGTTCCGTTTGGGTTAAGTAGTTCTTCCGCAGCACTGGTAAGGGCCATGCAGAAGCTGTTTAACGAGTATGAATGTTTCTGTTCGCACTATGTGGATGATTTGTTGATCTTTTCAAGGACTGAGCAAGAACATTTGGAGCATATAGAAAAGGTGATCCAAAGGCTGGACGAAGGGGGTTTGAAGTTGAACGTGGAGAAATGCGAGTTGTTCAAGGACAAAGTTACATATTTAGGGTTTGAAATCAGTGAGAATGGGATGAAAATTTGTAATAAAAGGTTGGACGAGTTGAAAAGATTGCTCAACCAAAGAACGTGAGAGGATTACGAGGGTTTTAGGGTTCTAAATTATTATAAACGATTTATACCGCGATATTCCGAGTTGTGTGTGCCGTTGGTGAGTTTATTGAAGAAAAATGAAAGATGGAAATGGACTGCTGATCGAGAAAAGGCGTTCCAGGAGTTGAAAAGTGCATTTTATAAAGAGTTGTCATTAAAATATCCGAATTTCAAAGACGAATTTATTTTAAGAACGGATGCGTCAAAATATGCGATAGGGGCTGAGTTGGTGCAGATCCAGGACGGAGCTGAGGTACCAATTGTATTTATTTCGAGGGTATTAAAAGATTGCGAAACCAGATATGCGACGGCAGAGAAGTAAATGTTGGCTATAGTATATGCAGTGAAAAAGTTGCGTTTTTATCTGCTAGGTAACAAATTTTTAATAGAATCCGACAACACGGTGGTAACGTTCATGAAGAAAAAGGAGTTTTTAAACAGTAGGTTGTATAGATGGGCTTTGGTGTTACAGGAATACGACTTCGAAATTAAGCACAAACCAGGCAAGGAGAATGTGACGGCGGATTTTCTAAGCAGACCGCAAGTGGAAGAGAATAAGGACGTGAGGGATTGTTTAGTTGCTTTGCAGGAGTTCAGGGATGTTGGTCGGTGGACAAATGCCAAGCTTATGGAAACGCAAAGGCATAGTGAGGTGAGCTCGATCCGCGAGAGATTAACAAGCGAGAATGTGGAAGAGTACCGTGGATTTACCATCATAGGGCAGTTTGTGGTAAAAAGGATAGGTGAGGCAGAGCTGGTAGTGGTATCCAGAGAAGCGGCTGTGGAAATTATAGATGAAATTCATTTAAATTTTGGACATATCGGTATAAGAAAAACATTTTTGGTATTCCGGGAGGCATTTTATGCACGGAACGATATCAAAGTGGTGAAGGAAAGGATTAATCGTTGCAAAATTTGTATCTTAGGGAAAGACAAGAACGTGGTGTTGCAGAATGTACCGATGAGTGTGAGCGTGAGCGGACCATTGGAATTGGTAGCTATTGATTACTTAAGCAACCTGATTACGAGTGAACAGGGGTATCGGCACATTTTAGTAATGGTGGACGTTTTTTCAAAATTTGTTAAATTATTTCCGGCAAGGCGAAGCAACACGGTGCATGCTTTACAGTCGGTTAAAGAATTTGGAAGCCAGGTAGGGAGAATGGAAAGGATTTTGGTAGAACAACGCAACTTATTTTAACAACCAAAGATTTAGGAACGGGTTAAATCGAGCACACATTAAGGTGTCATTCAGCAGTATACGGCATCCGAAAGCGAATCCATGCGAGCGATATATACGGGAGGAAATAAAATATCTACGGTTAGCAACGCAAGAGCACCATAATAGATGGGTTAGATATCTGCCGCAGATTGAAAATTTCATGAATTGTGTACCGAGTTCAGTGACAAAAACGTGTCCGATAACATTGATTCGGAGGATTATACCAGCTAGGCCATGGAGGAAGAAGTCGAGGTACAAGACATCACAGAGTTGTTGGGCAGCGTTAGGCGTAGGATCGAAAGGATGCAGCGTAGGGATATCGAGCGGAGGTGCAGCAGGATCAAAAAGGACGACTTTCGAAATAGGAGATATGGTGGTGGTGAAAAGGTTAAGAGTTTCGAACCGCGACAGGAACATTTGCCGAAGTTGTTGTTTCCATATGAAGGGCCGTACAAGATTACGCGTAGTTTTGCGGAAGGAAATACATTTGAATTAGCTACTATGACAGGGGAATATCGTGGGCGTTTCCACTTGGAAAATCTATACCCATATAAGGATGTACAGGAAGAGGGTTTAGTAGAATAGTTGTAATATAGTTCATGCAACGGAAGGTTTAGTTTTATTTTAGTTTATAAGGTAGGTTAGTATGTAGCATAGTTAGACAGACATGTTGAGAATTAAAAATAGGGGTTGAATAATTAAAATATGTAGGAATCCGAAGAGGGGGGTTTTAGTAGAAAGGTGAGAGAGGGGTTTTGATTTTAAATAAAACTAGAAATTATGCACACCAGGAAAGAGTAAAGCCGACGCAATTTCCAATTTCATTCAAAATCAGTGGGGCCAATATAATGTCTAAGGGAGCTACTAAGAGTTATAAGGGTTGTTTAGTACAAGATAGTATATGCCAAACAAAAACAATCCACATAATCGATCACATATACTTAAAAAATGTATGTTTGCCGTATTTTATGTACACTAAAATACCATTCAAATATAGTAGTTGAAATTCAGTGCCAAAAGGAAATTTTAAAATGACTAAGTGGCGTAGTAAGATGTGAAATGCTCAAGGGTTTATACCGAGTTGAATTTTAAAAAGCCTTTGAAAGTACATTTGCCGTCCAAAAGCTGGATGCGTCTGTGAATGTTCACTATCAACATGCATCCAGGGTCAAGGGTAAATTATTTTGGTTTCATTTTCTATAGAATCAACTTTTGGACAATATTTGTAAACCCAAAATTATTAGTTAAAACATCGTAAAATGTGATTGGTTGAATGTAAAGATTTAGGACATATATTAGAATTTAATGTGATTATGAAACTGTATAAAAGACATGAACTATGGTATGTGCGACACGGACTTAACTATTTGTGATGAATTTTAAGATGTAGTAGGCTAGTAGAGAATTAACATGGTCGCCTTAGAGAGTAAACAAAGCAGATTATTTTCGAACCAATTTTGTAAAAGACGTGTTTTCAGAGCTGTGCTAATTTGTATTCAGATAATTTGAAAAAGAAAATAAAAGTAATTGTTCTAAAATGAGTTTAATTGAAAAGTGGTAAAAGATACAAACATAGGAAGTATAAAGGGAATAGTAGTGATTGTGCGACGATTAGAAATTGGATTTGGAGAGTGGTCTTAAAGATAGAAGGTCATCGAGTGGTTATACAGATTAGAAGTTGGATATTGGAGTGTGGTTCAAAGTTAGAAGGTCATCGAGTGGTTATACAGATTAGAAGTTTGGATATTGGAGTGTGGTTCAAAGTTAGAAGGTTATCGAGAGTGATTATATAGATTAAAAGTTGGATATTGGATTGTGGTTTAAGGTTAGAAGGAGCATCGAACAGAAAGATAAAGAAACGAGTAGATTGGAGATTAGATACGGAGAAGCGGACGGTTTTATAGAGGAAACAAGAATTCGAAGAGGATATTAGCACAAGGGAAGTTGTAACACGGTATTTTCTAAATTTAAAATGTGGGTTAATCATTTCAGATATTGGGGAACAATTAAAATTCGAGGACACCTGGAAGCTACACGGAAATTCAAGAGCATCATTGTGAAGACGTATACGGTAATTAGGATTTTGTGCCAGGATTCAGCAAGGCATCGACGGAGTATAGACCAGGTGAGTGTTTAAAATCATATTCTTTAATACGTCAAAAATTAGTCATACAAATTTTGGTTGTAATTTAATTTGGCACATAGTAACTTTGATCTAATTAGAAATTTTGGCATAAAAAAAAAAGTAGAGTAGCAATTTTAGTAGTAAAACAAAAGATTGTACTTTGGTTGGACGTAGCACATCTACTTATAACGGAATCCACTATAAGTAGTTTGAATACCCTGAGATTAAGAGTTTTATAGAGTCGAGGCATTACAATAAATATTTAATAAACGAACCAACCAAACGGTGCAAGTACGGGGAGTGCATCAGGTGTGCACATTTTTAAAGTTTATAAAAATAAAAAGGAAGACTATAGTTAAAAACCCAAGTAAAGTAAAGTAAAGTAAAAAGTAAAAAAGAAAGAAGGGGGGGTAGAATAATATATATATAATGTGTACTACGTTCTACTTAACGCCACCGGTCTGTGTTCTCACTTCAATCTTACTAATTTTATTATTGTGCCACGGCTAGCCCTTTTTAATCTACACAAGAGTGCACAATGTTACGATGATCAATTTTCCTTTTGCATTCCTTTATGATTATTTGTTTGAATTGATAAAACGAAGTCAATTAATTTCATATAATGAAAGGAAATAATATTTACAATTTTTGAAATTCTTTAAATACACCTTTCAATCAATTAATGTCATGTGTATTATTTATCCCAAAATGTATATATAATTATTTATGGTTCGGGTTGGGACCGTGTCATTTTGTAAATTAAGGACCTTAATTTACAAATGACACGGTCCCAACCCGGAACCATAAATAATTATAATGACTCCGGTCGTGAAAGCCTCCGACAATATCATAAAATGTATATACTTTTAATTCAATGTAAAGTCGTCAAACCACCTCTTTACTAAAAAATCTGGAACGTTCTAGACCTCTTTATGATTTATTACATAAGTTTAACGTATGCAATGTTTCTTGTTGACTTCATTACAAGTTTGGATAAATTGAATAAATTCAGTATTAAAATTTAAATTGAAAAATATCTTAAAATTAAGTAGATCTGACCTGTGATATCCTGATATGTTGTTTCGTATTGTGGATCAACACCCCTTTACTGTCTTCAATCGAATACCTATGCTATGCTTAGTTGAACCAATATTTAGTACAGTTACCCCTTGTTTTCCAAAAATCACTTTGTGCTTCTTTATTTTAGGTTTCTCTGCATATGCTTTGAATCTCTTCTCTGAAATGCTTTTGATGCAGATTAGAACTGTACCAGAATTGTACCAAAATTTGATTAGAATTGTCCCCTTAGAATCCAATTAGAATTAGAATTTTCCCCTTAGAATCCACTTAGAATTAGAACTTCTTTTCGACGCAGATTTGAAGCCGTATCATTATAAATATTAAATTTAAATTAATTACCCAATTTCTACTCACGTTTTCTAAGAAAAACGGCACAGCACTACTTTCACAATAACATAAATTTGATATATTTTAAACTCTACTTATTTGACACGTAGATTTCTGGTAACAGTGTCGTAGCTTCGACGTGCATCAAGTGTGGACTGACTCGTCTTATCACAGAATGGGTCTTAAATAGCCATTTCCCACTACATCTGGGTTGGGTTTTCAAGCAGTTCTGCAGATTGTTTTAACCAACCAGGTTTTGTCTTTAATATTCCCTGTATTTTGAAGCTGTTTCTGATGTAATTAATTCGGATTTCCGTGTAATGGTGTTTATTTGCGATCTTTGATACTTGATTATTTGTTATCTTTGCCAGACGTTCAACTTTAAGTCTGTTGTTTTGTGTAGATATCGCCTTTTGGATAATTGTGCAAAATAAATGATGTAATTCTAATGCTGTTTTCGTTCATGTCTTTATGCATCTTTGAAACTGCGTTTTCTTATTAAAGCGCTTATTGTTCCAGCGTAATTGCTGAAGCTTTGTTAGGTTTTATATTATCTTCGACGTCTTTATTTTATAAATTGTAGGACACTTCTCAATGTATGTTTAATTACATGTACGATTATTTCTCTGCTAAATACCCGTTCTATTGTTGAAAGATATTCTTACTGGCATTACTTAAAATTAATAACGGTCTATATACAGGGTGTTAAATGCTTGCTATTTACATAACGTATGAATTACCTAATTTTTCTGTTAAATAAATGCAGTTTTCCTATTCCTATTGCTATTTATAGTTGCTACACGACCCTTACTACTCAATACACCCCTAAACAACCCATTATCACAGCAATATATATATATATATATATATATATATATTGCTGTGGAAGGTGGGAACATTTGAGATCTCCCTAAAAACCAATCAAGCCCCACGCTTGGGCCAACATAAAATTGCAGAGGATCTCTAGAACAATCGGGATCGCCTTTGTTGGACCGTCATAAAAATTTTTTGAAATTTGATTTTTATTCTGGTCGATGTTGAGCTCAGTATAACCCAGTTACTCTAAATGCTTTTAAACCTCGCTTTTTTGTTTAAAATAATGCTAAAGACCCGTTTACTCCTTACAACAACATTTTTAGGTCATTAATAAACATTTTTAAATAATCAATACCAAATGTCCTGTACATATACCCCTTTAAATGAGTTTTTATGGTAATAAATTACACCCCCAATAAGTCAAAACACTCAAGCACAAAATACCAGCACAAATGTTCAAGCAAAAGCAAGAAATTAATTTCTTTACCTGGAGTAAGCTTCTTCCTTCGTTACCTCTGAGGATGTGTTCCAAAACCCTCGTCGTTGTGTCCATACACTTTGTTATTATACCTGGATCCAACTCATATCTACTCGCTATCCAAATCTCTGCAACCACCTTTAGTATTTCTACTCGGATAATTGTCTCGACCAAGCTTAACCTTCCATAATCACTACACTTCACGCATACTTGTTTCAAACTTCTTGATTCGCTTACCCAAGTACCATCCTATCATTAGATTGTAGCAGTAGTAACAGCACCTTTAATATGCCAGCACCCACTTGTGCAAATCACACTTTTAATACATTACTGGTACGTTACTAACAGTGTTTTACACTTTTAAATAAGATGTATGATAATTTAACGAATAAGCGACAATCAGTACAAAGTAAGAGCACGTAATAGCAAGTCAGTAAGATATATAAAAGATGTATGAGGGCCTTAATACCTCTCCCAGTGTATTTATACGCTTTTGATATGTAGATGATTGTATTATGTGTTTACCGGCTGACAAAATTAACGATACGTTAAAAACCTTCAATGCATTCCATCCGCGCTTGCAATTTATTCATACGATAGAAACGAATAGAACTATTCCATTCTTAGATGTCCTCATCTCTTACAATAATGCAGGAAAAAATTCCACTAACTGGTATAAAAAGACCACATGGAGTGGAAGATATTTAAATTTTAAATCATGCGTTCCTAAACAGTATAAAGTTAATGTTGTTAACAACCTCATAGAACGTGCTATCATCCTTGCCCATAATAAACAGGCCAAAAAATATCAAAATAGTTAAAACTATTCTTAGAAATAATCTATACCCTAAATCGTTTTTTGAACCAATTATTAAAACAAAAATCCATAAAATATACAACAATTCTAATAAAAATAAACAAACATTGGAAAAAACTTGTATTAGTATCTTATACACCCCAATACTTTCTGATAAAATAAAAAAATGTCTTGACGCATACGATATTCAGGTAATCCACAAACCAAACAACTCAACAAAAAAAATTTTCACGAAACTTACGCCAATAAGTAATAAAAAGTAAAGAACTTACTCAATTTATCAAATTAACTGCTTAGAATGTCCAGGGGTGTACATTGGTAACACTGAACAATATTTAGACAAGAGGATATACGAGCATAAATATACTATTAAAACAAGTAACAAAAAAAGTACAGCACTCGCGTTTCATGCGATTGAAAAATACCACTAGTTTGATTTTGCTAATGTTAACATTTTAGGTATTGAGGCTAATGATAATATTAGAGGTTTTTTAAAAACCATCCACATACCAAAAAACACCAACGCCATCAATTCTAAAACGGACCAGGATGGGTTTGCAAATGTTTACTTTAATCTATTAAACAAAACATAACTATTTTCTCAGTAAATATTACCTCCATTTATTCCAAATACTTGATATAAATTGCCATTTTCAACATAATTATTACTACTCTTATAGATGAGAAACAACTAGTTTATACGTTCTAATGTTAGTCCACTTTCGTATCTAATATCGCGAACATTGTTAAATTGTTCTCGATTTATTATTTTTATAACTACGTTGTTTATATTTCAACCTTTGTTAGTGACTATTCCTTACGATACATACAAAATAGCACCTGTAGTTATAGTGATATTGTAAAATAATAAGTTAAAATTTCTGGTCTGTATATTTTATAGTTTTTAAGAACTTTATTTTAATTATGACATTTTATAGATAATCTATTTGATAATGGTCTCGTTGACCAAAACGCGTCATAGTAAAATATATTGCTTTTATACTACTACGATTCATTATTTCTCAACGACTTGTTTAACTGACCAACTTCCAAGAATAAACTTCAGTAATATATATATATATATATATATATATATATATATATATATATATATATAGAAAGTAAGATGTATCTGTAAACAAACTCTTATGAAAATAATAAGAGCCATTGACAAATACAAATCGGGCTGGTAGTTATATAGCCATTAACAAAACATTAGCTTTATTACTTCATGGGAGAAACATCCACTGACCAATGGTTTCGACATTAGCCTCATCAGAGTGGACTGTTCCCAAGAACCCTATGAAGTAATCAACTATTATAATGATATAATTTCAAACAATCACTGTACTATGGCAAAAGTAAATAAAACCGCCATCAGGTGATAAAACACCAACACTACTAAAGTGTGGAAGTACAGAATTGAACCGAAACTACATAATAAATTTTAAAAATGACTATAAAAGTACTTTTGGCCTTTGAGATTTGTATTTGTCAATGGCTCTTATTATTTTCATAAGAGTTTGTTTACAGATACATCTTACTTTCTATACAATTTTCTTATTGCGGACTGCAAATAACTTGTCTTTGTTTATTTGAATTGCCTTTGGGGCATGAACCCGGGTGTCGCCACGAGAAGGTTTGTTACGTTAGCAAATAAATTTTGCTGTAACATTCCGCAAATCTCAAAGGCCAAAAGTACTTTTATAGTCATTTTTAAAATTTATTATGTAGTTTCGGTTCAATTCTGTACTTCACACTTTAGTAGTGTTGGTGTTTTATCACCTGATGGCGGTTTTATTTACTTTTGCCATAGTACAGTGATTGTTTGGAAATTATATCATTATAATAGCCGATTACTTCATAGGGTTCTTGGGAACAGTCCACTCTGATGAGGCTAACAAGTCGAAACCATTGGTCAGTGGATGTTTCCTCCCCATGAAGTAATAAAGCTAATGTTTTGTTAATGGCTATATAACTACCAGCCCGATTTGTATTTGTCAATGGCTCTTATTATTTTCATAAGAGTTTGTTTACAGATACATCTTACTTTCTATACAATTTTCTTATTCGGACTGCAAATAACTTGTCTTTTATATATATATATATATATATATATATATATATAAAAATAAGATGTATCTGTAAACAAACTCTTATGAAAATAATAAAGTTTATTGACAATTACAAATCGGGCTAGTAGTTATATAGTCATTAACAAAACATTAGCTTTATTACTTCATGGGAGGAAACATCCACTGACCGACGGTTTCGGCTTGTTAAGCCTCATCAGAGCAGATTAGTTTCCAACTCTATGAAGTAATCGCAATTATATCAGTGTAATAGCTTAAATTACTTCATAGGGTTGGAAACTAATCTGCTCTGATGAGGCTTAACAAGCCGAAACCGTCGGTCAGTGGATGTTTCCTCTCCTGTGAAGTAATAAAGCTAATGTTTTGTTAATGGCTATATAACTACTAGCCCGATTTGTAATTGTCAATAAACTTTTATAATTTTCATGAGTTTGTTTACAGATACATCTTATTTTATATACACATTCTTATTGCAGACTGCAAATAACTTGTCTTTTTATATATATATATATATATATATATATATATATATAAAGACAAGTTATTTGCAGTCCGCAATAGGAAATAGTATATAAAGTAAGATGTATCTGTAAACAAACTCTTATGAAAATAATAAGAGCTATTGACAAATACAAATCGGGCTGGTAGTTTTATAGCCATTAACAAAACATTAGCTTTATTACTTCATAGGGGAGGAAACATCCACTAACCAATGATTTCGGCTTATTAAGCCTCATCAGAGTAAAATAGCTCCCAAGTGATTGTTTCGAAATTATATCATTATAATAGCTTCGATTACTTCATAGGGTTCTTGGGAACTATTTCACTCTGATGAGGCTTAACAAGCCGAAACCATTGGTCAGTGGATGTTTCCTCCCCTATGAAGTAATAAAGCTAATGTTTTGTTAATGGCTATATAACTACCAGCCCGATTTGTATTTGTCAATAGCTCTTATTATTTTCATAAGAGTTTGTTTACAGATACATTTTACTTTATATATATATATATATATATATATATATATATATATATATAACTTCTGTTACATATCCTCACTTTGAACCTCAGATATACCAAATAGTCGTACCATATTTCTATGCGAGTACTATTTTACATTATCACACTTCAACTGTAAATCAGAAATCTTTTTATCATATTCATTTATTGTATTAGTTTTTAAATTTTCTACTTTCTCTGAGATAACAACATTGACTTTAGCCATTATTTAATCCAAAAATTTCTCTACGCTTGCTCCTTCATTAAATAAGGAATCTAAACCAGTTTTAACTATGTTTTGTAATTTCTTGTCTGTTCTCACGTGTTAACACTATGTTGTGAATATGTAGACAGACATTATTAATGAATGAATCACTTACATATAACAGTTGTAAATTAATTCATAATACACAAATATTAAAGCAGGAACAGCACAATAAGACGTCTATTCCATAGCAAACATCACCCTCCAATTTATTTATCACAATCTAACTGAATAAGGTTGAAATGGGTTTAAGTTATAATGACATACTTTTGTGTCTTTTTTTACTTATTAAAACTACTTAATGACTACGAGTTTAAGATATAACCTACATATGAACACTGTTTACTTGAATGATTATCGACATTATTAAATAAGATTAATTAATATTATATTTTGTTTTAGCAAAAGCTGCATATTCATCGCCAATGGAAAATTCAGAAGAAATAATAAGTTCTTTAAAAAATTTACCTTCTTTTAATACTCAATTAAAGTGGCTTATTGATCAAATACAACCTGGTTATCATGAAACCAGAAGTAAAATTCTAGCACTTTGCAACGACTTGCAATCAGCTCTTACCGAAGAGTTTCGTGGTTGTACCATTCATACATTTGGTTCAACCGTTACAAATTTATATTTAACAAATAGTGACATAGATGTATATGTAGAAGTATTCGGCAGCAGAAATAGTCCTTTAAAAACTACATTATCTTCAGTACATGTAAACAGAGCAAAAGCAATATTGCAGAAATATGGAAATGTGTTCACAAATCTGTGTGCAATTCCTCATGCAAAGACACCGATAGTTAAATTTGTACATGTACCGACACATTTTAAGTGTGATTTCAATTTTAAAAATATGTTGGGTGTTTGTAATAGTCGATTAATTCATTACTACTTAATGCTAGATCATAAGCTAACGCCACTAATGATTTTTCTTAAATATTGGGCAAAAGTGCATGACTTAATAGGACTCGGTGGAAAATTTTCGAACTATACATTAGCACTTATGTTTATATTTTACATGCAGGTATCTGAGTATAAGTTGCTGTCTGTTGCAACATTGCAAACAACCACTACCTTTGAAATGCACGATGGTTGGAACGGCGGATTTCAACGTTCCCCTAGTTTTTCCCGAACTTTGCGCGATCACACCATGATCAAAGTGTTACAAGGCTTTTTTAAGTTTTACTCTGATTTTGATTATACGTTAAATGTGATTTCTCCATATTTAGGAAGGACAATTTTTAAAACTGATTTTTCACAAATAAATACACTGCCTTCTCAATTTCGTCTTTATAAAATGAATGTTAGTGAGGGTAAACTTCCATTAAAAGTAGACTCTCCAATATGCGTGCAAGATCCTTTTGAGTTAAATCACAATGTATCAGTGAATGTCAAGTTGGAGTATTTGGAAGAGTTTGGTTCTTTATGTGGTATTGGAGTTAATATCCTGAAAGATGTATCACAAGACACAATGTATAAATTATTCACTGAGGAAACTGACATTTTCGCAAAGAGATGTGTTCTTACTGATAGTGAGTGTCGTTTTAAGGTACAATTAAGTAGTACTTTATTGCAAATCAATGATATACTGAAATTAAAGCAAGCAAAATCTAGTGAGAAAGAGACGGAAATTGTACGAGAATGGCAGAGTCAGTTAAAGATTGCCGTTTTTAAAATTTTAAAAGATATAATGAGATTCACCATCACTTCAGATAACGAGGATAAGCCTGAAGAAAAGGCACAGCGTCTTAGTGGTCAAAAGGACATTCACCACATTATAAGCAGTTTGCTTCATTGTTGTGGATACTATAATTTGTGGGACGGACATAAAACTATAATAAAAGATATAACGATAGACGATTCTGCTACATTATTTGATCGACAACTTGCCATCACAAAATACATTTTAGATGTTTTGTATAAGGGTGACATTTTAAATGATAAAATAATACAATTTGATGTACATATAAAATTTACGGAAATGCCTGCCGAATCTATATTGTTATTAAAA
Organism: Platerodrilus igneus; assembly: GCA_036346225.1. Lineage (NCBI taxonomy): Eukaryota > Metazoa > Arthropoda > Insecta > Coleoptera > Lycidae > Platerodrilus > Platerodrilus igneus. Next base: position 780,598 of record JARFIW010001148.1, read on the forward strand.
AATAAGAACTCTAGGCCTGGCTATTTTAAACAATTTGCAAGTTATTTTTTTAAAATGTTTCCATTGCTCTTTCAATCACACTTAATTGAAGTCATTAAATTGTCACGTGAAAGTGAAGTGTTACCTAAAAAATAACCTTATTGAAATATAGTAATTGTGTTAGTAAATGATCAATTTTATGTGTTAGACACATTGTATTCTTTATAAGTAAATAAAGATGATTAAGTATAGTTGTAATAGTATTCTACTTAAGTCAGTTTTCACAAAGTATATTGATTTAAATCAAAACAAATTAGATTTGACTGCTCAGAATTCATTTTAGATCGAATTGATTTTCCTGTTTCTGTTAAGGATGTCTAATGTCACAAAAAGTTATCAAAAGGTGTGAAAACTACTTCAATTTTAATCCATGGTAATAAAAAATAGTGGAAAACATTAATGTTTAGTTTACATGAATTTTGTGGTTGACATTATTAACTTCATCAGTTTGTGTATCATAATGATGTATATTATGTATATATTTGTACAACCTCGACTACATTTATTTTTTGTTAATTGTTTAATTAAACGGTTTTGTGATACAAGTTACGGGAAACAAGTCACTGTGAGGATGTTGAGGTTTGAAATAACATTACGTATAGTAGGAAGCTGTAGTTTAATATAAACTACAGAGCCATATTTATCATTTTGAATGTACTGTTGGTGAAAATAAAAATATACACCTATAAATAAGAACTGGACAAAAACAATGAATTTAAAAATTAGCTTTATGTTAATATAGGTGTATTTATGCGTGTATGTGCAGAAGCCGAAATGTTCTACATACTTTATTGCTTATTTGTACATCCTGAACATATTATAATTCTTCCATAAATTATTATCAAACTTCTATTAAATCAAAACATTAACCTTCATATGATAAATGACGACCACTTTTAATTTCATGTATTCTACAGTTACTGATATTTAGATACTAAACTTTTATAATCAATTATACCATGCCACTATATAAATTAACATGAAAATACACATTTCTTTAACTTTCTAACAGCGAGCGAGTTCTGCTGAACGTATGACACAGGAACTTAACCAGAAGCAGGTGTGTTATACCTACATAAAATAACAAATGCGACCACACAATGTTGCTACACTTTTAACGTGTAACGCTGTGGCTTTACAATAAATAAATGGAAAAGGCAAGATATTTAATCTTAAATGGACAAATTAATTTTGAAACACCCATTATAATTCTGTTTTCATGTATAATAGTATACACTAAGCAAGACATTTCAATATGTTAGTCTTATCAAACTCATAAACTTGAAAACCACAAAACATAGTTTTAGTTCTGCAAAATTCACATAGGAATGGAACTTAGGTTCATAAATTAATTTAAACACAAAAGGGTAATCAAAATATTTATTTCAGTCTAATTTCACAGCAAAATCGTGTCATTTATAAAAGCTTTAGAATTATTAAGTAAATAACGGCGAACTGACTAATAGGAATGTTTCATATCATAATTATTCCAAATGTAAAAGAGCTTTTACAAATTTTGGTTAAATAAAATGGAATTAAAGGGGTAGAATGATACATGTATTTGTAATTCAAAGTAAACCCAGACAACCTCGAATCAGATCCACATAATGTAGAAAAAACCACATGCTTAGTAGTAAAACCCACCAATACCAAGTTTCAGATAATTAAGTATACAATAAATACAAAGTGACAAGATTTCAATATATCTATTTTAAACTGCAAGAACAATAAAATAACTGCGTGGCACATGGCTTTTGTATGATGAGATTTCTATGGCTTCATGCTGAAATCATGTTTTATTCCATACACTCAATAGGCAGACCAGACGACAACAACCTTCCTAATGCAAGGAGAAGTGGGAGGCAACTGCCCAGTAATCGATTAATGAATTTCGCACAAACCAGTAATAGATATGTGAAAGATTATTGTATATAATTAGTTTTGGGGTTTAGGTCAGCAGAATTGAAGAGTTCTCTTTTTTTATAAACTCAAGCTTTCGGAAATTTATTTTTCCATTTTCAAGAGTACTAAAAGTAAATACAAATGAATTAGTTATGTGAACAGGGTTGACTTAATAGCTAAAAATTATATATAACTGATACTACGAAAGCTTGAGTTTATAAAAAAAGAGAACTCTTCAATTCTGCTGACCTAAAACCTAAAACTAATCATATACAATTAAGAAAGCAAGGTCGTTACCAAATTTATATTGAAAGATTATTCATTAAGCGGAGGTCAAAGAACCCCATTAGCTAGAAAGTAGCGATCGGGTATTGAACATGGTGGATTCACGGATAAATTGACAAGACCCAATACCTAAAAGTTGGACCAATTAGTCCATGCAACTTTGGTATGAAATTGAATAACCCTTTCTATTGTGGGTTCCAGTTGGTGAAATGCATAGTCTTAATTGAATTAACATGTATTTAAAAGGTTAGTGTAGATAGTTATAAATTTTTCTTTTGTTTTGCGGTGAAACCTGTTGAGCCGGACATTAAAAGTATAAAAAGGCTCAACTGTATTGTAGTTTATATTATTTGTTTTATTAGATTTACGAAGCCTGGACATTGGTTGTTAACAAAATGAATGATGTAGTCTAATGGTTATAGGAAAATAAACAAAGAGCTTGACTAATCGGTAATTTTAAAATTTTCTATGTACATGGTTTTTGGGATATTTGTGAATGGTGTTGAGATTTATGTAAATAACATTTATACTTATTTTCAGGAATATTACGGAATGGTGTTGGAAGTTTTTTAGATAACCTTATAATTTTAATATATACCTGCTTACAGGAATGATATTGTGATTTTGTATTAAAAATAAATTAAGGTGATGTAGTGAGATTGATTTAATTTATTGATTAATTGCTAGAGGATGATTTTGTATTAAAAATAGATTAAGGTGACATAGTGGGATTGATTTAATTTATTGATTAATTGCAAGAGGAACTCTATTACACCAAGAGGTTAACGTTATCAAAATCCTTAAGGATTACTCATCTTCCATGGGGTTATTGGAGTAGCTTAGAGGGGTTGGCACCTATAAATTTGACACCGTGAAAAAATTTTCAAGGTGCTATTGGTAACGTAGTATTGAAGTTGCACCTAGTGAATTGTTACATTTTCTGAATTTCTTTGTTCTATTTTTTTTATTTCTATAGGGGTTCAACCCAACACCATTGTAGTTAGCCGGTTACATGCCAACTGATATGTATCACATTAGATTTAATTTGTAAATAAATTGCCGCGTATTTTTAAATGAATACGCCAACTACCGTCGTCCATGACAGTCGCGTCTGCGCAAAAGTGATGTGTAGTGCGCGCGTGGTGTAAAAAGACGCCGTTAAGTTACGAGCCCTTGACGAAGCAACATCTATCGGTGTGGTGTGTCTTTTCTTTTTAGGTATGTAGGTTCCTTCTACATGTATCTTTTATTGTACCTGGTACTTTAATTCCTGTCACTTCCCTACGAGTACAGAAGTTACAGGAAGGACAAATGGTAATTTGATTCCACATGGCATAACTGAATTCCACCTGCAAATCATGGGACCCTGAGATGAATTTCCGAGATGCCGCCATGTGAGTAATTTGTTTTGATTTAAATTGTGCTTGCAAATAGACTTAAAAAGCGGTTGCATCACTCTTAAAGCGTGGTCGGTATAAGTTACAACATGGTGGGTAAATTTGCCGCGTAATTATGCGTTAAATTATGACAATGACGTGGAGTTATCGCGAGTATAACAATTGCATAGTATAAAAAATGCCCACAAGTATAACAAGCCTGTATATCTTTATTTTGTTACAGGATTCCCGCATCTTTTAGGCAATACCAATTTTATTAATTTAATGCTGCAAACATCTGTAACAAACCCTAACTGTAAATTATATGTTATTGATTAATACAAACTTGTACTTCCTTCATTTCAGCAAGAATCGTATCTAAAGGCCATCAAGAACAGCCTGGACTTCTTTAATTTCATTAATAGCTAACTAGATGGGACATTACTCCAGGAAGAGGTTATAGGGACTAAGGGGGTGAGTTGTAAAACATGCAGGGATCATTTAGTCACAGCCTCCAATCAACAAATTATGAGTGTTGCAATAAATATGAAGCAAGCATTACTACATTCATTACCAAAGTAATTTTTACTTTAAAAAAATTGAGGTAGGATGTGAGCTGTGCAGAAGTGGGCATCATCTTTTAATCTCAATCTATCTGATCCCTAGGTCTTTTGCAGATGATGAAGTGGATTTGGATGACAATGAATGGTCTCATGAAGATTATGTTGGTGATGTTTGGTTAAAAATTGTAGTAGATAATTACTTTATCTTTACATGATTTTGTATTTTAAATATTGTGCATCGCCACGAAATTTAAGAGTACACCTTGTAAATAATCGATAAATAACATATAACACAGGTTTACTCTATTATAAGCAAGTAATTAGTTTAGTTTAATAGAACACTTTAATGTCAAATTAATATTTAAAAGATATAAGAACATAGATGGCATTAATAGTTTATTTTATTTAACTTTGGGAGATTTGGTTTTTGATAAATAAGTTTTCAAGTAGATTTTGGAATGTGGTGAAGTAACTACAAAGAGTTATGTGTTGTGTAATTATAGATTATAGTTTGGAGAATATTGTTATAGTGCATGGGCAACTGTTATAGTCTAAGCTATAACCGTTAAAGTCCCGAGCGCGCGTGTCCAGAGCTACTACGATAGTTGGCAATACATACTAAAGCGTATATAATATTGCGCGACAAGATATTACGTCAGAATTGCGTCTCAAATTGTATCACATACCAAAAATGTTTACAGTGATACCAGTGGCGCCTTTAAGAAAAAGATAAAATGTACTCGCAAAATAATGTGGAGCTCTTTACGACCTTGCGGTTATTCTTGCGGCAGGAGCCATATTCATCTTCATTTTGGGCTTGGGTCGGGCTTCGCCCTCGTTGAAGCCAGATTCGTTTTGTCTTCCCCCTACTTGTTTATAGCGGTACGATAGGAATAAGGTCAAGGCAACGATATCAGGTAGAGATAAAGGAAACCTACATTACCTAAAAGAGAAAAGACAAAGGCACGCCACAGATAAACCTCACTGTTCGACGTCTCGTTCACTAATCCCGTCGTGTCGAAAAACGCACACTTCCTTGCTCCGCGTCTGCGCATTCTCTTGCGCCGACGCAACTGTCCGAAGTGACGGAAATGCACAAGTCTATTTTTTAAAATACTGGCGCGAATCCACTCACAAATTAAAAAGTGTGCAATGCCAATTTTTGGCATGTAACAATCGCAACAAAGTCATAAGACAAAAAAAATCTTAAAAAAAGAAAATGACCACGATAAAAGCTTAAAATCTAAATCCTAACTAACCTGCATAAACCCTAACTTAAATTCTACAAAATGTTTATTTCAGGCCCACCTGGTTTTTTCAACCGATAACACGAGAAAATCAGACAAAAGTTGGAACAACAACTTAAAAGTATAACTACAGATACCTTCACACAAAAAACCAACGGTAACGCCATAAACCCACAGGAATGCCTAACTATAAGCAGTTAATTACAGACACATTGTCCCAATATGCTAAAACAACTGAGAATTCGATAAGATATCAATAAAAAGCGATAGCACCTCACCTCGAGGTTCAATAAAAAACAACAAAAAAAATGTTTATATGTTATGATGAATTAGCAGAAGGGGAAACAAGTAATGATATAGGATAAAGTGGGCGACTGTAATAATTCAGAAGAAAAACGCATGAAATAGAAACTCCTAGTTGTTGGCATCTGCGAATATGGACTATTTCTTACAATGGCATAGGCCGCGGCTCCTATGTGAGCCCAAAGAAAAAAGTATCCACTTAAAACATTAGCTAAAACCAATCATACAAAATTCAATGAGTTACTGCAACCAAAGTTACAACAATCACCACAAAATTAAACGATGTAAGATAAATGCTGAAAACAAAATAATCGGTTGTAGAAATGGTGCGAGGATTAATTAAAAGAAGCGACATAGTTATACTGGGGGACCTAGACAATAAACAGATGTGTGGCTAATAATAAATTCAAGGGGAAGTCAACAAGTAGCAAAAAGATTACTAATTTATTGCAAATAAGCCAAACGTGTAGAAGGGGTAGGTGCTGTATAAGAAAAGGAATGAGTAAATGAAGTTAACTAATTCATAGTAGGGACAGAAACATTACGTAAACCGTTAAAGAAATGAAACGTGAAAAATTTTGGATGTACACAAAGCTTAAGCGATTTTAAAGATAATTTCGTGCGACCTAGTGTGGTTTGAATCGATATATGAAGAGATAGCAGTAATTAAAACTTGATTTACTGATAAAATTGTTGAAGAACAAAAAATATCTCTTACAACGCATATAATTACTAGGGTGACGAGCCCTCCTTCGAGCTTCACCTAGACTAATAAAGAAAAACTTCAATATCATTCTCAAAAAATGATTCACAAATTGCTAGAACGACAAACTTACTCCGAGTCTAGTCTAGACTTATGCAATGCTTAGCGACCAACCTTTCATGGGTCTCGTCTAGACTGACATACTGCTGTGCGACCAACTTAGACGGCAAATCTCGCCTAGACCAAATAGATCTTAAAATGCTGCGTGCAATATCGGTATATCTAAAAAATATGCTATTAAAACAAAATCATACTCGCTACACAAAAGCAATATTCTACGATACATGTATAGAAAAAAGAGTATTCCAAATTATTAAAATATTCCTTTTATATCGAGAGAGAATTTATCAACAACCATCGTAGGGAAAGGGGATAGTAAATGAAGTTAAATGCAAAACATTATTGTCAAGCTCATTATTGTAATGTTTTAGGAAGCAGATATAACGAAATCAAGTTTACTATAGCGTTTTAAAAGGTAAACTAAGAACTCAGTTAATTGCGTTAGCTGTATTTAAAAGTAAAATTTTCTTTAATAAGGAATTCGTAAGTTATAGTTGATTATTTAGATTGTTAAGGGAACATTTTAGAATTATGATAAGGTGAAATAGTATATAAGTTATCTAAACAACGGTTTTTTAAAAAAGGTAACCCAAAAAAACAAGTTAGAATAAACTAGGAAAAATTTCAAAATTAAAATAATTATTTTAACTAAACTTAGTATCATTTGAAAGGAGTTTTTCCTTTTTTTAGTCATAATGAATGGCAAATAAAGGTATTTATAGCTAAAAATACTTGCAGAAAAAATTATGTAATCCAAAAGCACATGCTAAAGTGAGATTATGTAATTTGCTAGACACATTTGAAAGGTATACACTTTAGTTTCATTCTAAATTAGATGAAGTAATTATTTAAGAGGATTTAAAATGTAAACACACTTTTTATAAAAGAAAAATGCCAATTAATTAAATTTAGAAATTACATATATAAAGTAAACAAATACGGTTCAAACATGGCTACCTAAATGTTTAGATTGACATATCAGCTGTATTCAATGTCATTTCAACATGAGAGAGATGTTGCCAAACTGCAATGTTGCCAGATTATATTTTTTCTATTTAAAAGTTATTAAATTAAAAATTATTATTTCTTATTATTTTTGAGTGAAAACCCCAATTTCTATAGACATTCAAAACTAACACCTTATAAGATACACAAGAGGTGAAGATAAACTTCAACAAAAGCGTTCAGGCGCCACTGTTATAGTGCATGGGCGACTGTTATAGTCTAAAGTATAACCGTTAAAGTCCCGCGCGCGCGTGTTCAGAGCTACTACGATAGTTGGCAATACATACTAAAGCGTACATAATATTGCGCAATAAGATATTACGTCAGAATTGCGTTTTAAATTGTATCACATACCAAAAATGTTTACAGTGATACCAGAGGCGCCTTTAAGAAAAAGATAAAATGTACTCACAAAATAATGCGGAGCTCTTCACGACCTTGTCTTGAGGCAGGAGTCATATTCATCTTCATTTTGAGCGTGGGTCGGGATTCGCCCTCGTTGAAGCCAGATTTGTTTTGTCTTCCCTCTTCTTGTTTATAGCGGTACGATAGAAGTAAGGTCAAGGCAACGATATCAAGTAGAGAAAGGGAAACCTACATTACCTAAAGGAGAAAAGACAAAAGCACGCCACAGATAATCCTCACTTTTCGACGTCTCGTTTACTAATCCCGTCGTGTCGAAAAACGCGCACTTCCTTGCTCCACGTCTGCGCATTCTCTTGCGCCGACGCAACTGTCCGAAGTGACGGAAATGCACAAGTCTATTTTTTTTTAATATTGGCGCGAATCCACTCACAAATTAAAAAGTGCGCAATACCAATTTTTGGCATGTAACAATATAAATAGGTGTATTTGCATCCAGCATCATTCGTCCCAATCGTTCTTTTATACTGTGTTTGTAAACAATAAATTTACAAATTTTATTTGACGAGTAATCTATTTTATGTCTGACAACTCCATTTTGTTTATATATTTATGTACCAGTTTAATGAGCCAGCGCTATCATATTTTTTTGGGCATCTTTTGAGCAAGTGAGGGGCATATGATCTTTGTAATTTATAATTTATAATAATAATAATTTATAATATTGGTTTTCACTTGAAATATTTTATTAATATTGGTTTGGGCAATATAAAATTTATGGTTGCAATATTTGTTACAGTTGCTTCGATTTTGAAAACATTTGTTATACAAGAGAAATTTATGTATTATAATTGCTAATAAATGTATTTGTCAGTTGTGTGAGATTGGTGTAGTAAATTAATATCAAGATTATTTTGAAATTAGCATTCGGTAACTTACTCACACATTTTGAAATGGCTGAAAGTAGAGCCCAATCATCGCTAGAAAGAAAATGTATTTCCGAAGGATTCGGCAGATGTTTAATGATAGTGCAAATGTAGATAATCCTTTTGTAATAAAGAATTTGTTTGTTAGATTAAAATCTTCAGAAGTAAGAAAAATTGAATTTGAAAAAGCTGTACTGTCAATAAATGAAACGGAGTTGATATTAAATGAAGATTAAGAGCATAATTTCCAAAGTGCCGAAGTATTTGATGAATTATATTGTAATATTTTAATGGCAGTCGAAGACACTAGAATAATATCTATGCTCGGGGGGTAAAATCAAATTTTTCAGATACTAAAATATTAGCTAATGATTTACAAGTTAGTGTTATATCATTACCAAAACTATCATTAATGACATTTTCAGCTACTGTATCCGATTTGCCAATTTTCTACGAGTCTTGAAAGCCTTATTCACATAATTCGAAGTCGGTCACTATTTTATGTAAAAGTACATATTTTTTTCAAATTGTATGCTTTAGTGGTTTGATCGAAAAGGTTGCTGGATTCGATTTCGAGGCGTATATCAACAGCCGAATTTTTAATAGATTCTTCTTGACGACTGCAATCGATCACGAACACCGAGCAATTGCCAAACTGCTGATATTCGTTCAAACAACGCAAAGCGTAGTTGAAATTGTTCGCGCCTGCATAATAGTTTTACGGAACTTTCGAATAGTGCATGAACGGGGTCGAATAGTTGTTATTAGCAAAGTTTGAATTCATATCTTGAAATGGAAATTCTTGAGAATTAAGGTATAGTTTTAAATTTGTTAGATTGCAGTGATGGAATTGGGTTGTTGATTGGTTTGCATTATTATACTTGCCATGCTGAAAAGGCTTTTCTAATTTGTTTGAATTCTTAATACTATAAACGAATTTTCGAAGACAGAAAAGACGGTAATTCGTGAAGTCCCCTGTGACGAAAGAAAGCCATAATTCTGGAATTTTTATGCAAATGATGGAATAAATTTAATTTCGATTCATCACTAAGCTTTAAATGCGGAATCTCCTACGATATTTTAGTAATTTTAAATGTTAATTGGTTCTCATCGGTCTTGTAACAATTGACGTCGCTCTTAGATCTAATTAAAACAAGCTCTTCAGGCATATTTACGACGGCTCGCTTATAATCTTCGCAAAATCCAAACATGCTTTAGAGGCACGTTGCACGAGAAGCAACTGTTTAAAATGACGGTGTTTGTTCCTCTCGGAGATCCTTGGTGCTATTGCTCAAACCGTTGTATTTTTGTGATACGAAGCGAGACATTTCATCGTGCACTTTATATTATTACATGCCAACTGGCATGCATCACGTTAGATTTAATTTGTAAATAAATTGCCGCGTATTTTTAAATGAATACGTCAATTTCCGTCGTCCCTGACAGCCGCGTTTGCGCAAAAGGATGCGGAGTGCGCGCGTGGTGTTATAAGACGCCTTTAAGTTACGAGCTTTCGACGAAGCAACAACTATCTTGAGGGGTGTGTTTTTCTTTTTAGGAAGAGGTATGTTGGTTCCTTGTACCTTTTATAGTACCTGTACCTAATCCTGTCATTCCCATACGAGTGCAGTAAAGGAAGGACGGATGTAATTTGATTCAACATGACGTGAACTGAACCCATTCTGCAAAATCATCGTGGGACCCTGAGATAAATTTGCAAGAAGCCGTCATGTAAGTAATTTGTTTTGATTTAAATTGTGCTTGCAAATTGACTTAAACAGCGGTTGCATCACTTTAAAACGTGGCCGGTAAGTCACAATTGGTGGGAATTATACCGCGTAAAACTATAACCATTGCGCAATAGTATAACAATTGCCCGAAAGTGTAACAATGGCGTTCTTACACGTGTTTGTTGTAATTAAATCCGTTTATAAGTTAACCCTATTTTAACTCGTAACATGTTAGCTTTGAAAATAAATAGTGGTTGTTCACTCAATTATACCTTAATTAATAATGTTTGGTTTCTAATGACTTTTGATATTTAATATGGCAACCTTTAAATTTTAGTTACCTCCAGTTATTTTTTTTTTTTGGTTGGCTGCATTAGATGGAGCATTAAATGTCAACTTAACTGGTTGAAATTGTTACCTTGGTTACTTGGTTGTTTACTTCCACTAACCTTAAGGCCCGATTTTTCAATACTAGTTTAAACTAAGATCAGAGTTTAAACTAGGTTTATTGTAATAGTTTCATTTTTCAATTACAGTTCAATATCTGAACCTAGTTCACAGCTGATCTCCCATTTTTGACGGTTTAAACTCGGTTCATCCACATAACCTATAAATTTATTCTCTCTCGGAAGTTTATTGGATAAACTAATGATTTTAATATGGATGTTATTGAGTTTTGGTAATATTAATAAATATATCTATATCTAAATATTATTTTATTGTATAATACATTTCTAGAAAACCGAAAATTGCTGCTTCGATAAGTTAAACTAGATGTAGCACTTGCCTTTATTATGTTGCACAATTTCAAAAGTATCATCGTCCTCTTCGTTAAAAGATCAATTTGTTCTACAAATATAACATACACATTAGCTTATGTAATCATTCAACTTGTTAATTAACACCTGTAACACCTGGCGATGATGAATCCTTCACGGCTGTATCATCATCAAACTCAGAATGCATGCCTACTACTTGGGTGCCTAATATTTCTTTTATAGAATTGTCTATTTCGGTCACCATTATTTTAGTTGGTGGGCCCCCACCAGTACCTCTGGCGTAACATTTTTCTTCGGCAAATATCTTTTTAGTTCGCTTTTTTTGATTTTCATATTTTCGCTTGAGGGTAGTAAAGTCACGAAAGGTATTTGAACTAGCATTGTACTCTGCGGCGAGTTTTACCCACGCTTGCATTTTAGTTTGGGAAGTAACAGCGTCCGTTTTTTTATTCTCGATGGTGTTTTTGTATTTGACCACCAATGATACCTATAATTAAATGTTAAAAGTAATATACAATATATTCACACAATTTAAATAACCAATAACAGCTCTTCAGCTGCACTAAAATTCGGTGCTCTCTTTGTAGAATCCATTAGTGGTCAATAAACCTACAGATTTGATATTGTAACACAGCACATCAACAACAATTTGACAGTAAAATTACGTACTGAAATTAGCGTCAGGATGACGTTTATTGCCAACTTTATTTAAGCAACAAGAAATACTGGTTCATGAGAACTTGACAGTAAATAATATTGAAAAATTCGCCATGACGTGATCTTAGATCAACGGACGAGATCAGTTCAGTTAAACGATGATTTGAACCTTGATTGAAAAATCGGGTCTTAAAATGCAGTTTCAAGTTTAGTATAATTTACTTTTCTTTACAAAACAGTTATTTAAATGTTCCTTACAAAAACAGTGTATTTATATGTGATATGTGTTGGACAATTATTATCTAACCTAATTTGGATTAAACTAAAATGTGTTACCTTTGGATATAAATAATTTTTCCAGTAAGTAATGTTATTCCTAGATAGCTTGTTACTGTAGGAGCTTTATTTGTCATTCATTATGCAAAATTCTTAAAAAACTCATTGGTTAAATACTTGTCTTGATGTGATTTTTTTGGATTACGAAAACTTGCTTTTCTGTTCTAAATCTTAGTATAACTATTACATATGTAATTGGTATTTATTAAAGTAAACTCAACTTAAATAATCCATTACTTTTTGCGGTTTTCTTTTAGAAAAAATTTATTTTCTTAAAAAACCATTATCGTTTAATTGACTTATTCGTATTTTAGTATATCTATTTCCTATACAGTAATATGATGAATCCCTCACATTTTAAGTCTATCGAAACGATCTTCGAACTGGAATCGCGCAATATCCAACCTGCGTCAAATCAAAACGACAAGCGTTTGCAACTAAAAGCCGTATTAACACAAGAAGCTGACGGATAATTAATTTCTCGTACATCAACTTCCGATCTATCACAAAATACCTTTGAGATCAAACAATCTCTAGACGATATTAATACTATAGTTCATAAAACCAATTTAGGAACTTCAGACGTAGAGTTAAAACGTGTTAGATCTCGTGTAATACATTTAAAGCAACGGTTAGACTTGTTATCATTATTTAAGAATGAACAGGCTAATGAAACGAAGCAAACTTTTCTATCTGACGTTCTATTAATTGAAGGAATTATTCTCGAAAACTTAACTTAGATTCAGATGTAAATGTGTTTTCTGCCTTCCCTAATCTTACAATTTCGCAACCGAGTACCTTGTCTCTGAAATCTACACTCGTATATAAATAGGGCATATCTTTATCGGGCTTTGACTCCCAAATTCCTTAATGTCATTCCTAGACCGCGTAAATGATTTTAAAATTTCTCTTAACTGTACAGACCAAGATTTATTTCTCTCAACAAGAGAATTATTTTCTGACTCAGCTTTGATTTGGTTTAAAAATATAGGAAACCAGATTTCTATCTGGGAAGAGTTAGTTACTAGCTTAAAACGCGATTTCTTACCTCATGGCTATATAACTGATCTCTGGAATGAAATAAAAAATCGTACCCAGGTACCTAACGAAAACGTATTCTCCTTTATTGCCTCAATTGAAGCTTTACATAGCAAATTAGATAAAAACCACCCGAAACCGAAATTATTGACCAACTTTTAAGAAATCTAAATCTATATTTTTCTGAACGTTTAGCTTTACAACACATCTCTTCTTTACCTCAATTTAAAGATTTATGACGCTTTCATGTCGGTCAGAACCCACTCGTAAAGTATCTATTATTAATCTTCCTGTTTCTCCAGCGACAAACTCAGTTACCTGCTGGAATTGTATGAAAAACGGACATACTTATAATGTTGACACATACCCAAAAAACATCTTCTGTTATGGCTGTGGTCGTAACAATACCTATAAATCTAGATGTACAAATTGTAACCCTAACTCATCGGAAAACTTTGTCAGAGATATTTCTACTCGGGACGTGAATATCTCGAGGAACCAAAATCTTCCTCAACAAGAGCAATTCAACACACCCAGACTTCAACAGAATTAAAGCATAAACCTACCCCCAATGTTAAATCTTTACTTAACGTACCTAATAATAATAACAATACCGCTAACTTAAATGCAAATAATAATTCACCTTGCCTATCTGAAATATGTCGTTCCACTTCTGCTGAATGGTCAAATTTGTTGAAAACAGTTCATTCCTTTTATCATAAAAATTCTGCTGCCTTACAACTTTGCTGATAAGTTTGGCAATTTAATGTAGATTAGATGAGGCTCTGTAGTAGAGCAATATGGAAGCGATATTCTTGAAGCAGGTTGGGCACTTCTAAGGTTGTGCTGCGAGAGTGGTATATAGGTTAATTTGAATACAGATCAATTTTGAATCGGGTCTCGCATCCAGTTTTGTGCTTGGTGTTTAGTACCCATAATTCGTTCGTAGTTTAGTTAGGTGTAGTGCTTGTTTATACATTGGGCAGTGTGGTTGGGCCCGTCGTGGTCATGTGGTTGGTTGACGCGAGTACAATTGATACATTTGGAAGTAGATGAGAGGGAATGTGGGCAAGTTTTGGTTAGATGAGGACCGACACAACGGCCACAGTCGGAAGAGCAGCAACAAGTTTTTATGAAGTGGCCGAAGCGTAAACAGTTATAACTGGCGACAGCTACGATATCTCGAATACGACAGGCTATGTATTATATAAAAACGTGGGAGCTGGTCGTGAGGATTGTGCGCAGTTTAGGACAAACATTACACTACCAGAGCGATCGGACTTGGAACGACGCACGGTAACGGAAATTTCGGACTTGTAGGACTCCTCAGGGATCAGAAGGGTTAGAGAGTTCTGATAGAAGATAACGTTGAGTACGCCGGCAGAGGGAATATCTCTAACGATATCAAAGATGATTGATTGCGGTAATTAGGGCTTAGAAAGATGAATACTGCACGAATTTTGGGTAAGGGATGAAATTATGTTGATATCGGTGTACTTGTTGGTTCGGATAATAACTGAAAGGCCGTGCGGTCTGTAGTTTAAGTTGGGTAAGAAAAGGCGCAGGTTTGTTTTTGTAACTTTTAGAAATTCTAAGTGGGTTTGTATCGGTTTTAAGATTATTAATTTAGAGGATGGTCTAGTTAAATATGCGTGTTAGGATGGTGGAAGGATTGATGTGGTTACGATTGCGGTATACGTAGAAGTAAATAGTGTGGATTATGCCTGTGCATTTACTCAAATTGACTTTTCTGTAGTTTTCAAGGTGGTGAGGGTTTGTAGTTTGGCTTCAACTAGATTGTTTCTATGTATCGCTTCGTTTACAAGAAGGGGAGTTTGCTCCATTGTTTGTAGTAGACAGTTCGCAGCTGTTTCATTGACTTCATTATTGCCTTCGAAGACAAAATCAGTTACCTTTTGCTTTATTAAACTGATGTTATGCAGTGTCGTAGCTGAGGTATCTATTTCTCCCTTTTCTTTATCCCTGTGTTTTCAAGGAGTTAGAGCTTACGGATGAAAACCTTAATCTAGGGTTTTCCATATGTAAAGGAGCTCCATCGATCACATAGGTTTGCATATCACTGCTGATCCCAAAATCCCGGGTTCGATTACCAACACAGACCGCTTAAAAATGTCAGGTGAGCATTTTTCACAAAAATACACCCTGGTTCAGAAGAGAGGTAAAATGTAGGTGCCGCGTATGTGTGTGTGTTGTGACGCGCGCTTGGAACAGCAAGGGTTCGGCAAAATTTCCAGGTAAAAAAACTCGCTTTTTAGCCAATGTAGTACCTTCGGGGGGAGCATCGGAAAGTAAAATGCATGGTATTCTAAAGGTGGTAGAACAATGTGTTCTGCCCGAACGTGCAAAGTGTGTCAGTGTGTCTACTGAAGGGAATGGAACTGAGAAAGGGAATGTCAAGGTCTGCCTGGTACTGATTCGCTATCTCTATCTATTATTGGCGGCTCCGTGATGTAGTTGGTATGCGTGTGACTACTACGCCCAAGGTCCTGGGTTCGTATCCCGACACGGTCCGCTTGAAAAATGTTAGGTAAGCATTTTTCACAAAAATACGCCTTCGTTCGGATGAGAGGTAAAATGGAGGTACCGTGTGTGAGTGTTGTCACGCACGTTAAAGATTCCTACCTTGCGTGGAACAGAAAGGGTTCGGCAAAATTCAATTTTCGGTTAAAAAAACTCGCATCCTGGTCAATGTAGTACCTTCGGGTGGAACATTGGAAAAAATTTAATGTAGTGCCTTACAACTTGGGTATCAGAATTTATACTGACGGTTCACGTATGGACGATGGGCAAGCAAGCGCGGCGTTTGTCGTGTATAAGCAGGAGATGGAGGTGTTTCGGTATCAAACCAAACTCGCAAACTGGAGCACTATCTTCCAGTGCGAATTCGTAGCCATACGAGAGGCTATCGATTACGTAAGAAACCATACGGGCAGAGACGTGTACTATATAATCAGTTATAGTAAATCGGCGCTGACGGCTTTAACAAACATGAACACCTCGACAGATCTCCAAGCGAACGTTTGGAGAATAGCGCGTATGGTGCTCTAGTTTCGCCGCTTAAAGTTCTGTTGGGTCAGGTCGCACGATGGTAACGTAGGAAACGATAGGGCTGATGAATTAGCTAAAGATGCCGCTACGGGCGACCTTCGGATATCACATTCGTCGATACCGAGGTCTTTAATTAAAAGAAAGCTGCACGAAAAGTCAATCCGACAATGGGGAAAGAGGTGTAACAACGCGGTCACGGGCAGGTTGACGCACAAATTCATACCGAGCATAGAAGTTAGAGGTAAGATTGAGGTGAAGCTCGATCATAAAATGGTGCAACTGATAACAGGGCACAGTGCCCTGAAAGCGTATTTACAAAGATTCGATTTAACCGATAATGACCGCTGCGAATGCGGTGAAGACGCAGAAAGCGCAGAGCATGTGCTCTTTGACTGTCCACTCGAGGTAGTAAATCGAGGGTTAGCTGATATGAAATTGGCAATGGTAGGGCTCGTATGGCCAAAGAGCCTAGATGAAGTTGGGGAAGTGGCAAGCCAGAAGGCGTTCTGGACAGCCTTCAAAGAGTTTGCGGGAAGGGACGCGAGATTGGACGGTGATAACCGCGCGTAAATCGGAGGGGATGGGGAGGATTGAATATTTTTGATTTTGACTTGGCATAAGAAGTGGACATGAGCATGTATAACCAAAACCTGTATAAAAATTTTTTTAAAAAAGGAAAAAAATTATGATAATAATTAACTATAAGCCTAATATGCACAACAAATCCCCGCACCACTAAAACAATAACTGTCTCGCCTTAAACGCGCGGAATATCGGGATTAAATCAAAACATACATAAACAAAACAAACTAAATCAAAAACCGTCATTAATTTAAATCAGTCTAATAAATAAAGTGAAACCGCGCATCCCCCCGGGACTTAAAAGTGATAGTGATTGTGATCTCCCCAAAACATCTAGTGCATACCCACCAGAACTTTAACAGTGCATATCCATCTCCCTATAGCAGTAAGGAATCAATAGACGTAAGAAGACGAACAGATCTTCGGATGCTGGAGAAATTTATATACGAGGTAAGAGTAAAATTTTGGCGGGCTGTAGTCGCATAAACATTGATTTGTAGTGATAAGCAGATTTTAAAATATTTTAACATGCACGTTTTATGTGTAATGGCGCTAGTCGATATAATTCTCATGCGATTGCACCTGATAATTTACTTGGGTGATGCTTTTGCTAATTTATGCACTGTTACATGCTTACACTTTTAAATGTTTATTTATTTATCTATATAAATATATATATATATATATATATATATATATATATATATACTTATATTTATTTTATATTTACCTTGCATGTAATTATATTATTTCGGGGTTGATTTTGCTGACGTTCTGCCGCCATTTTTGGTGGCAACATTTTTATAGAAACGAAGATTGTAATTGTGAAGATCGTAATTATAATATAAATCAGTTAGGGAATGATAGGTAAAGCTAGGGACGGATTTAGGCAAAAGATAAAATACATTACTTAGATCAGGGAGCACGAATTTGTTAATTTATAGAGTAGGCAAAATAGCTGGAATTCCTGTTAAAATATTTGGCGAATATTTAGAAAATCTGAATCCATTTTAAATTAGCTAGATAGATTTGGATAGTTTTAAGACGACCCTTCAAGTCGCACTGGTAAGCAGAGCTGGCGACTGCTATTCGGTATTACGGATGCCTCACTTTTTACTTTTGCTTGTGTCTTGTCGATTGGGCACACTCCAAATCAATGCTAGAGATACCATTATTTAAACCCTATTGTTGCGAGCTACTACTAGGCAACCCATCAAACACACAAGCGCTGTAGACTCTGCTTACTTTTCAGGATACGAGAATTCTTCTAGCAATCAATTACACACAAAACGCTCGGGGCACGGCGTATTCTCAAGGATTCCAGAATTGTTCTAGAAATTACGGGAGCATGAGTCATCCTTGTAATCCAGAGTATATATAAGACCGCTAATGAATGCAAGAGTTAGTCTATTCTTGAATGTCTAATATAAATTATATCGTGTACAGTAAGCGTGGTTAAGCTTTTAGAAGTATTACATAAATGTGATATGCTGTGCAGCTTGTAGTATACATAAATAAATAGAAGTGTATAAATAAATAGTTGTGTTAGTGGTTAATGGACTTATGGTAGAGGAGTTAGTTTAAGAAGATATTAGTGCTTGTCAATTCATTAGTGTAGTAGTGCTTCATTGTTAAGTGGACTGAAAACATCTATAAATAAGGCATATACTGTTAATTAGACTTGTGAACAGTAAGTAATAAAGACGTTTGTTATTACTTGTTTTAAATTAAAGAAACGCGGTAGTAGTAGCCTGTTACACTATTTTAGTTTTAGTTTCTGTTGAACGAAATGTTCCATTTTTAATTGTGGCTACACTAACTTACCCATTTTTACTTGGCGTTGATTTTTGCCAAATTTTCAATTTATCTTTATATTTTCAAGATTTTTCCTAGCAAGCTTCTCTTAAAACAAACTCTTTTGCGTCGGTTGGAATATCTAATAAAATTTATCTTACCAATTCCCAGAACGAAATTCTTAACGCTACAATTGACAAATTTTGTAAACTAAATACTTCTGAACTTGGTTGTGTCACTACTGCAACCCATATTATCTCTACGGGTGATGCTGTTACTTTTAAGCACCGTCAATATCCGTTATAGCCTGCATTACAAAAACATTTGCATTCCGAAATAGATAAAATGCTTGAATCCGGTGTTATCTCTCCTTCAAATTCATCATGGATGTCTCCCGTGTTATTGGTTTGTAAGAAGAATGATGAATGGCGTGTCTGCTTTGACGGAAGATAACGTAATTCTGTAACTGTGGCCGATGCCTACCCCTTACCTCGTACTGATTCTATCTTAAGTCGGCTTCGCAATGCTAAATTAATCTCATCTATCGATCTTAGACCAGTTTTTTATCAGATCCCTCTTGACTTATCTTCACGTCCAAAGACTGCTTTTTGTGTTCCAGATCGGGGCTTGTTCAAATATAATTTTTTGCCGTTTGGTTTCTGTAATGCACCACAAACTTTATAGCGTAGTATGGATCAAACGTTAGGTTCTATCTTACACCAAGAACGTGCCTTTGTATTTTTAGACGACATATTGGTCATCTCGAGTCCCTTTGAAGAACATATTGCTGCACGCAATGAAGTCGCGAACGCCTAAACGCAGCAGGTTTTAAAATAAATTGGGAAAAGTGTCAATTTTGCTGCTCCTCTGTTACATTTTTTGGCTGTATTATCGATGGAACTGGTCTTCGAGCAGATCTTGCTAAAGTTGATGATATTACTAAATTTAAAATACCAAAGACTGTTACCGAAATTAAACGTTTAATAGGAATGATTAGCTACTATCGCATTTTTCTACCTAATCCCTTAACTATATCTACACCCATTATTGCCTTAATTAAAAATAAAAGGAAAAGTCAATCTGTCGAATGGAATTTAGAAGCTCAGCAGGCTTTTGAACAAATTAAAACATTAATCACATCTGCACCTATTTTAAGTTTACCCAATTTTGACAAAATATTCTATATTCAAACCGATTCCTTACTTACTGGTTTAGGCGCGATGCTGTTTCAAGTAAAGAATGGACTAGAACACCCTATCGCTTACGCTAGTCGTGCTTTAACTTCTGCTGAACCAAAATATTTAGCTACTGAACGTGAATTATTAGAGGATGTCTATGGCATTGAAAAATTTAGAGGATATGTTGAAGGTACACTGTTAAATATTTTTCCAATCCAATGTTTATATTTATTGATTAGTATTGCGCTTGTGCGCCGCCTCCTTGTTTTGTATTTAAAAACCGTTTAACCTCACTTTACTTTGTATGTTTACGTCAACACGTCAAGCCGTGTTGAAGTTAGTCGTTTTTAAATATACTTTACATCTCAAATAGTTGCTCTCTTATGGTAATTTTCTACAATTTCTGGTTCTTCGAGCCGGATTTGATTCTTTACGAAATACATCCATTGCTGGAAACTAATAAAACACTTCAATCAACGATTATTCAGCACAAGGTTACAATCGACCAGTCAAATCACATTCGATTCAACGCGGAAGTCGATTACGACACAACTGACTCATCGTGCATCACGTAAACAGGTCGTATATCGCTTTCACCTTTTATCCCTTATAATAACAATAACACGTTACCTTCTAGGTCCTTAACCTCTACATTAAACTTAGTTTTGCTTCCTTAAACTTAAGGTTACTTACAAACAGAAAACATACATTACATTTTAATTGATTTACTAACAATCACAAGCACGTTTTATACAATATACTTGAAGTATTTATATGCTTGCATGCACGCTTACACGTAAATCGTATTAATTATCTTATCTACAATGTCACAAGAACTTGCAGTTTTAACACGAAAACGCACTAGCATTAAAAGCAAACTTACTACATTTAAAAACTTTATAAAATTATTACCTGACGCTCCTTATCCTATTTAACCCGACGCTAAAAATTCTATGCAAATTGACGCTATACAACTTGAAATTCGCGCTACGCTAGCGGAAGAATTACTTTTTAAATATGATGCTGTTCACTTAGAAATTATAGAGGTTGATACAGAAGCAAACTTGCAATTGCACTGTAATGACTATACAGAGTTTGAAAATAACTATTCTGAAAGCCTTGCCAAAGCTAAATCTTTACCTAAAATTCTTAATCTTGCTTTGACTTGTGAGGTACAATCAAACGCTAGTAATGATTCTAATAACTCTGAGCGCCTTATGCCAATATTATCTCCGCAACTATCTTCGAATATAAACCACGCTCAAGATAATGTGCAAACAATTAACCCTTTTACTCGTGAATTAACACAAAACCAAAACAACATGCTGCAGCAAAACTGCGAAACTCGCTCTAGCTTGGTTAAACTACCAACGTTGCAGATGAAAACTTTCAACGGTGATCCAGAAACGACGCCTTTGATGACGTCACACTCTTCTTATACCTTAAATCTGTCTTAGGCAACGAACCTTCTAAAATAATAGAATCGCTAGATATAATTCCAGCAAACTGCACTACTGCATTAAGCTTACTTGAAAGGCGATATAAAAATACGAGATTTCTTATCCACTCTCACATAAAAAGAATATTCGAATTTCCTAAAATAACGAAAGAATCTGTCTCATCTATTAGGCCGATTCGATTCAAGCTCACTTGAGAACACTTCAACCACTAGGCGAATCAATTGACTCTTGTGTCAGCTTTATTCAATATCTCATAACGGACAAACTTGATTACAACACCAAACGCGAATGGGAGATTAAATTTTCTAAACTTGATGTTGCACCTTCTACTAACACGTTAATTAATTTCTTAGAGAAACGTGCTGGGTTACTAGAAAAGATAGACAAACCCTATAAGCAGGCAGAATTAAGCACACAGCTGCATCACGCACGTAGCCCTAAACAAGGCAAACCACAATATAACATAAATAAACAGTCATTCGTTCATGTCGTGTCTAAACAACACTCTACTTCCACACATAATTGTCTTCTATGCAAATCTAACCACAGAGTAATGCACTGTCCTACGTTCTTGGAATTATCACCACAATTGCGCTATAACAAGGCAAAGGAACTCAACCTATGTACAAATTGTCTATGCAGTGGTCATCTTATACTTAATTGCAAATCAGGTAACTGTAGAACTTGCAATAAAAGACACTCAACGCTTCTACATGATCCCGATTCAAAACTACCTGATTCTAATTTACCAACGCATGGCACGCAACTTGCAAATCCTACTTCACAACCCATAACTTTATCTCTCTCGGCTCGTACTTCTACCGCAGGTAATTTTACACAATTCCTTTCAACTGCTATCGTGTATTTTGAGGATACCTTTGAAAAACAACATAAATGTGTTGCGCTCTTAGACTCTGGATCTATGAGATAATACATGACAGTTTCGCTATGTAATAAATTAAAGCTGCCGACAACGCGGACAAATATTCCCATATCAGGAATTAATCAATCTAAATTGCCACGTATCAGAAACAGTACTTGCAAAAATCAGATCGCTTAACACTGACTTCTTGACTACATTAGCATTTCTGCTGCTGCAAAACATTTCTGGTGAATTTCCCGTCATCTCGTCTGACACAAACTTTCTGAAAATACCTAAAAATTCAAATCTTGCGAATCCTGATTACCAAAACAAAAACTCGCCTTATTGCTTGGCGTAGATATCTTCTGGCGAATACTATCACCTGATCAACCACTTGCTACACAGTATCCTTATCTTTGGAATACCGGGTTGGGTTATGTTGTTACAGGAGAATTCCTATTGAACGTTCAGCAACCCGCTACTTCATGCTTTCTTACGACTCTTGATTTATCACGTCAGCTCACAAAATTCTGGGAAGTTGAAAATGTCTCGTCAACGAAGCCTCTCTCACTTGAAGAGCAGCAGTGTGAGTCGTCACACTTTACTCAGACTCATACTCGCAATCCATACGGTACCTGTACTGTTTCCATTCCTTTAAACTCTTGTCCAAGCTTATTAGGCGAATCTAGGCAAAATGCACTTAAAAAATTTCTTTCACTAGAGAAAAGACTAGAATCAAACTCTAAGCTCAAATCGATGCATTCAGACTTATGAGTGAGTATGAGAGACTAGGTCATATGACTCAGGTAAAATATCCCGATATGCTCCTTTTCAATATTATATCCCTCACCATGCCGTTCATAAAGAATCTAGCTTAACGACTAAACTTAGAGTTGTCTTCAACTCCAGCAGTCCCACTTCAACAGGTATCTCCTTCAACGATATACAGCTTAATGGCCGTGTCCTTCAAGATGACTTGTTTTGTATTCTACTGCGATTCCGACGCTTCAGATATATACTCACCAGTGATTGCGCTAAAATGTACCGATCTGTCTTTATTGAAAAATCACAACGTTCGCTCCAGAGAATATTTTGGAGACCAGATTCAACTAAACCATTAGAAGTTTATGAATTATGTACAGTCACCTATGGTGAAAACTCATCAAGTTTTTTTGCAATAAGGTGCCTCTTTGAACTTGCAAATCAGTGTGAAATTGATCACCCCAAAATATCAAAAATAATTCGCAACGATATGTATTGTGATGACTTACTCACTAGCTGTGAGAACTTTGAAGTTACTAAATATGTATCTAACAAACATACTGCGCTTTGGCGGTTTTGTACTCCGTAAATGGAACTCGAACCATCCCGATGTCCTATTTGACATTCTTTCGCCTGATATATCCAATAATTTCTTAAAATTTGGTCCTAACGAAAACTCAAAAACCCTAGATTTACTCTATAATAGTTATTCAGATCAACTATTCTTTGAAATTACTGTCTTCGAGAAAATCTATAAAATGACTACGAAACGAACAATTCTGTCTTATATATCTATGATTTTCGACCCTCTAGGATTGCTGTGCCCAGTTACGGTGACTGCTAGAATCTTAATGCAGCTGTTATAGCTCAACAATTCACCCTGGGACCAGGCCCTACCGCTTACACTACAATCCCAATGGCAGCTCTTCTGTCACAATCTGTACTCGTTAAACAGCCTTCACATACCAAGACAAGCCATTTGTACTTCCTTTGAATCCGTTGAAATACATGCGTTTTCTGATGGCAGCAAGGTTGCTTATGGAACATGTTTATATCTCCGATCATTTAATGGCTCTGGCCAAATCACTGTTAATCTTTTATGTTCAAAGCCAAGAGTCGCCCCTCTCAAGTCGATAATGATCCCAAAATTAGAACTTTGTGGAGCATTTCTAATGGCTCAATTAGTGGACAAGGTAAAGCTTGTTCTTGTCATTACGGTTCGCTCTATTACTTATAGGATTGACTCCACTATTGCTTTGACGTGGATCAATACTGAATCACACTCCCTGGAGACATTTGTGGCCAACAGAGTTTCACAAATTCAATCGCTTACTTGCACATCTTCATCAAAGTATGTCCCAAGCAAACTAAATCCTGCTGACTTAATTACTCGTGGAATATCTGCCACTAAACTGTTTGAACTCACTCTTTGGTGGAACGAACCTGACTTCTTATCAAGGTCTGATAGAAAACTTCACACCTTTACTGTTTTCTCGTCTGACAAAATTATAATAGAACCAAATCTTATTGTCTCAGATGTATCTGTTACTTCACATGTATCATGCATAGCATTTGAGCGATACTCAAGCTTGCATAAACTTCGAAGACTATTTGCTTACTGTCTAAGATTCATAAGTAACTGTCACTCTTTTGTGCAAGATAGAATATTAACAAACCTAACTGTATTAGAGCTTCAAAACTCTCTCATTCAATTAGGTAGATTGTCTCAAACGGAATCTTATCCTACTGAAATCAAACTTTTATCAACAACAAGGCCATACCTAAAAGAATCCCTCTGTTAAAGCTAAACCCTTTTTTTGATACTATTTTGAAGGTATTGAGAATAGAAGGTAGACTTGGAAACATCCAATCTTAATCTCATCGAAACATGCTTTCATTAAACTACTATTTCAAGCAGAGCATGTACGATTATGCCATGCTGGTCCATCGTTTCTTCTCAACTCCATTAGAGAGCAATTTTGGCCTGTAAACGGTCGGAATCTTGACAAACAGACCACTTATTAGTGTATACCTTGCTTTCGCACTCAACCCAGGAATACTCACAATTTCATGGGGACCTTCCAACGGATAGGCTAAGTTTTCAATTCCCATTTGCAGTCGTAGGCACTGACTATTGTGGCCCGTTCACTATTAAGGATAAAGCTAGTCGAGGTTGGAAACCTGTAAAATGTTACATATGCCTATTTGTGTGCTTCAGCACAAAGACCATGCACTTAGAGCCTGTGGCAGACTTGTCTAGTAAGCTCTTCATGCTCTGTCTCAGTCGCTTTGCTTTTAGGCGTGTAATGCCCAGTAAAATCTATTCAGACAACAGTCGCAACTATTGTGGAGCGAAATCCATGCTAGATGACCTCGGTAAATTCTTAGTGAACAACTATCAAGACTTAATGCAGTTGTCCGCGAATGAAAATTTTAATTGGATATTTTTACCACCTTATTCACCATGCTTGGGTGGATTATGGGAGGCGGGTGTTAAATCTACAAAAACACATTTAAAAAGAGTACTTGGTAATGCAACATTAACACTAGAACGCTTTTTAACAGTACCAACTCAAATTGAGGGAGTCTTTAATTCTAGGCCCTTGCATCCTCTTTTCTCTCACCCATACGATTACCTTGCTTTAACACCTAGTCACTTTTGAATTGGCCGCTCAATCACTACTGTGCCAGATGTCGACGTTACTTATATTCGGTTAAATCGATTGTCTTGCTTCCAAAGGATACAGCAAATCCTTCAAAATTTTTGGACCCGCTGGTCACAAGAGTACGTTTCGGAACTCCAAGTTCGCACCAGATGACACACAAGAAGATCCAATATAGAAGAAAACACCCTAGTGCTCATAAAAGACATTAATCTTCCTCCTACCAAGTGGAGACTTGGAAGAGTAGTGCAAGCTATCCGAGGCAATGTTGGTATCGTACGTGTGGTACGACTTCGCACCAGCACCGGTGAAATCACAAGGGGTATCTCCAAGGTCTGCCCACTTCCAGTGAACTCAGATTCAAAGACACTAATATGCGCTTAGTTGTGCTATTATATTACTTAGTTTGTATTCATTTTTTCACTTGGATGGATCTGAATCCTTGCAACTGGGGGAGTATGTTAAATATTTTTCCAATCCAATGTTTATATTTATTGTTTAGTATTACGCTTGTGCGCCGCCTCCTTGTTTTGTATTTAAAAACCGTTTAACCTGACTTTACTTTGTATGTTTACGTCAACACGAGTTATAGGATCCCCCATCTATTATACATATAAAACTAATATCTTTACTAGAAAATATTAGGAAACATTAGGAAATGTTAGGACAGTGCAACAATGTCGTTGCAACATTTTACTACAATTTATTAAGATGATTTCAGTTCCCACGAGTGGAAACGCTACAAAGTAGCACAAGGATAAGTGACACTGCAGATGTCAGGTCACAGACGGTCGTAGGATGTCACGTACCGAGATTACGCAGAATAAGCCTGCAACATTGTAATTATGAATAGCTTTTAAGATAGCAACTATGTATCATGAAGTGTAAGCGGACATAGGTCCGCAGGTTCCCACAGAATTGTAAAGAAGTAGGGAGATTATAAAAAGGCCGGGAGCTCCGCTTCCAGTCAGTTCATCAAACGTTCAGCTTTTACCTTGCAGTTCGTAGATAACTCATTGTACAATTAATTAATGTATTTCGACTTAGACTAATTATTCAAGTTTGTTAAAATTCCAATTAATTTCTGTATAATCAAAAATAAATTTGTTAAAGTTCAAAGAAGTCTTTTTAAAAAGGACCGCTCGAAGCCACGAACCTTAACTGGCGTGGTCGTACGGACGTCAAAAGGGCACTAGCGAATCCAACTTCGAGGAACTGGTGGTCCGGGAATTTCAATTCCGATTTTGGCAGAACAAAAACAAAAGTTGGAGGAGAAACACGCATCGTTCAAGTCCAGCAGTTGAAGGAGAAACAAGCATAGTTCGAATTCAACAAAAAGAAAAAATTGGAGGCGATACAAGCATAGATCAAATCCAAGAAACCAAAAGAAAAACAGAAATAAAGAAAACAAATCAATGAAAGCAACCAAGCAACTAGTGTAAGTTCATTTTCCTAAACCAATTGAAATTTATTTTATTATTAACAAAGACATTTGATATTTGCTAGTTTTATGATTTATTTATGTATATGTTGACTATTGTTACAAATATTTTATGCCATTTTTTGAAAATAATCGACTTAGCAATTGCTAGAGATTATCTTCAAGCCTTTATTGAAATTTTATTATTGTTTTACTTGTATATATAAAAAATTTATGAAAACTTGAGACAACAAAAAAAATTCTGAGACTAAGAACTGAGAAAAATTATTCTGAAACAAAAACTAGAGACAATTATAAAAAAAGTCGCAAAGCGCAAGAGACTAGATCACGTTTTAATTAACGTAAGAAAAATTCTTAGAAACAAAACCAAACCTCTTAAGATTGCGGAAGTAAATCTTAACTGGCGCGGAAAAATTTTAAAAAAAAACCTCTAACTCAACAACCTTAACTGGCGCAACAAAATTTAGAATTTTTGAATTAAATCTTAACTTAACTAACGCAAGAAATTTTTAGAACTTCTAATTCTACAATCTCAACTAACACAAGAAATAGAAACTTCCAATCCCCCAATAAAAGAATTAACTGACGCACAAAAATAATTCAAATACACCAAGAATAAAAAACGCGAAAGCAAAACCACGAGCAATTAAAAAACCAAAACCTTATAACACCACGATTCAAACTCAAATACCATCCATAAATAAACAACTTGCAATCTATTATTAAAAACCACATCCTAATACAAGAAATAACTAAGCGCGAATTCAAATTGAACGCAAAACCAACACTCATACTTCATCAAAAGTGAATGGAAACTAACCTTGAATAAATACGCATAAAATCTAATAATAAATCCCATACAAAAGATATTTAAATACATCGCGAAACCTTTCAGCATTGTTAAATTAAAAGCAACATAAAATTACGATCGGAAACTTTATTAAAGTATCCACTAAAACTACTCAGAAAGGATAAATAATTACGGTACTAAAACGCAAATTACAACCGTATTCAAACGTGAAAACATTTCAGTAAATTAAAGACGCACAAATTTCAGTGTATAAAATCACTGCGAGTACTAAATTACACCCACAGTAAAATTAAAAATAACTTATAATAGAGACGCTAACGCAACTAGCTAATTGATAACATTGTAAGCATTGCAGACACCTTACAATCGCATAAACTGACGCAAATAACGCAAAACATTCACACCCGATAAATTACCACAAAAAATAACTCAACCTATTGAAACTTCGGAAATTAAAATTAAAAATCGGCAAATCAAAAGTAAACTCAACCAAACTAATACCAAGCGTAAAACTCGTTAAAGAACACCGAAAAACCACAAAATAAATCCAAAATTTTTCAAAAAAAAAAAAAATTTTTTTTTACTTTTTTAAAATTATCCAAATATTATCCCAGCCAAGATGACTAATGAAATGAAGCTGTACCTTGAAATGATACCACAATTTAACGGAAATGACACATGCTTATTCAGTAATTATATTTCGGCTTCCGAAATATTCTTAAAAACCTTTTATAAGCCGGGAGATAACGACAGAAACACTTTACTGATCCGCCTCATTACCAGTAAACTAACCTGAAGGGCACTAACGTTAATAGCCAGTCGCAAAGACGTAGACGAATGGGAACAATTTAATCGAATATTAATTGCATATTTCGGCGATCAACGGAACTTAAAATGTTTAGTAAGGGGTTTAACCGGCCTAAGGATGGAACACAACCAGTCACCCTATCAATTTGGAATGAGATGCCAAGATGTAAGAAGCCTAATCTTGACAAAACTGGAAATCGAAGAAACCGACCCAAACGTGAGACTATTAAAAACTAAAATGTATGACGAGATAGCATTAGATACCTATCTAAATGCACTACCCGAAAGACTTTCAGATAAAATTAGATTTCAACACCCCCAAAACTTAGAAGAAGCAATGAATATGATAATTGAAGAAGAAAACGTAATGTACTATAGAAACCGACTATATAATCCCAACGCGAATAAAAGCTATACGCCAATAAAAACTATACAACCCGCAAGACAAATAAATTCACAACAAAAATTTAACCCATTTAATGCACAAACAAACCAAACGCGAACAAATAATCCACATTTTAATAACTCAAACTTTAACAACCAATACAAACAATTCTCAAAACTAACATTTTACCCGAACTTTTCAAAACCCACCTATCAACCAACATTTAACTCGAACTTTTCAAAACCCGCATTTCAACCGAGATTTAACCAAAATATAAATCAACAAAGACCAGCATTTAACGCGAATCCTAACAGAAACTTACCGATGATAAACAATAATAATCCCAATAATTATTACAAACCTACACCAATGGATACCTCATCTGGTAACACCAGACCTAACACGAAAATAACGCACATAAGACCAAACCCTAATCAAAAACGCACTTTCACTTCAGAAGAGCTATTTCACCAAGAAGTAGAAGAGTATGAAGATGACCAGAATAATAATAATCAACCGTGTACGAATAATGAACAGAATCAATCAAACC
This sequence comes from Platerodrilus igneus, assembly GCA_036346225.1. Lineage (NCBI taxonomy): Eukaryota > Metazoa > Arthropoda > Insecta > Coleoptera > Lycidae > Platerodrilus > Platerodrilus igneus. The sequence goes on from JARFIW010001148.1 coordinate 810,334, forward strand.
ATTATGAACGCGAAGAACCACACGAAAATTACGAGGAAGACGACGAAGAGAACACATGTTCAAATTTTCAAATGGACCATTTTATAAACGACCTATCGTAATAAATCTAAATAATATGAATCACCTTGTATTACCCTATATCGAAATACCCCACGCTGACTTTAAATTACTAATCGATACCGGATCTTCAAAAACATTAATAAGCCCGCGAACAGTAAAGAAACATTATCTAAACTATGTAGAGAGAGAACCCTTTAAAATTAAAACCGCCCATCAAACAACCATACACCAATTCGTAGCAAACATACCTTTACCAAAAACCTTTAACGTAAAGATGAAACACAAATTCTGCATATTTGAATTTAATGACAAATATGACGGACTATTAGGAATGGACCTTCTTAGAAAATTAGGAGCCAACATAGATATCAAAAACCGATTATTAAGAACCAAGTATGGACGAATCCCCATTAAATTTCAAAATACCCAAATCGACGAAAAATATACATTAGAACCCCGAACAGAAAAAAAAATAAGAATCCCCGTAAATTTAAATAAAAACTTAGGAATAATAAACCACATAACTTTTCGACAAGGAGTAGAAACCCCAACCGCATTAGTAAAAATCAAAAATAATTACGCCACAACAACAATATTAAACTCGAACGATTACCCCGTAGAACTATCTTTAACAAACCCGATAAACGTAGAAGAATTAAACTTTAACGAAATGGAAATAGATGAAACCCCGAACGAAAATTATAACCCCGTAGAAAAAGACGAAATGTTAAAACGAAATTTAAATAATATCCGACTTAACCGCGACATAAATTATGAAGAACAAAACGCAATACAAAAATTATGTTATGAATACCGCGACATATTCCATTGCGAAGGAATACCCCTAACGTTTACAAACACAGTTAAACACAACATTGAGCTAACGGATAACAAACCCCTATTCACCAAAGCATACAGATTACCCCAGGCAAGTCAGGAAGAAGCCGACAGACAAGTAACCGATCTATTAGATCAAGATATTATACAACACTCCAATTCACCATGGAGCAGCCCCGTACTAATAGTACCAAAGAAACTAGACGCATCAGGAAAACGGAAATACCGAATGGTAATAAATTACCGCAAACTAAATGAAAAGACGGTAGACGATAAATACCCGTTACCGAACATAACAGAAATATTAGATAAGTTAGGCAAGTGCCAATATTTTTCGACGCTACACTTAGCATCAGAATACCACCAAGTAGAAATGGAAGAAGGAGATACACAGAAAACAGCCTTTAGCACACCTAGAGGACACTACAAGTATAAACGGATGCCATTTGGACTGAAGAACGCACCCGCAACATTTCAACGAGTAATGGATAACATACTACGAGAGATACACAACGAAAAATGCCTTGTGTACCTAGATGATATAATAGTGTATTCAACATCATTAGTGGAGCATATTGAAAGATTACGAGAAGTGTTCGAAAGATTAAGAACCGCAAAATTCAAAGTACAACTAGACAAAAACGACTTTCTACAGAAAGAAGTAACCTTTTTAGGACACGTAATAACACCCCAAGGAGTAATGCCAGACCCCGACAAAACAAACGCTGTATTAAATTACCCCATACCCAAAACGAATAAAAAGATTAAAGGATTTTTAGGTTTTAGCGGATATTACCGAAAATTCATAAAAGGTTATGCTCAAATAACAAAGCCCCTAACCAACTGTTTAAAGAAGGGAAACAAAATTGTACATACCCCAGAATTCATAAAAGCAGTAGACAAAATCAAAAGCATTTTAACAAATCACCCCGTGTTAGAATACCCAGACTTTTCGAAACCATTCATATTAACAACGGACGCATCAAATGTAGCCTTAGGCGCAGTATTAAGCCAAGGAACAGTAGGTAACGATAAACCTATCAGTTACGCATCAAGAACCCTTAACGAAACAGAGCAACGATACAGTACGATAGAGAAAGAATTGTTAGCCATAATTTGGGCAACAAAGTATTTTAGACTGTACCTATACGGACGGAAATTCTATATATATATATATACCGATCATTGACCATTAGTTTGGCTATGCAAACTCAAAGAACCTAACCCGAAATTACAAAGATGGAGAATCAGACTAGAAGAATATGACTATGAGATCATATACAAAAAGGGAATTTACAACAATAATGCAGACGCTTTAAGTAGATTCCAACTTAACGCACTTGAGACAGAATCATTAGTAGGAAACGTAGACGAAACCGAAGTCAGAGAAGACCCAGAAGAAATGGAAACCATACATTCGACACAAAATGACGAACCGGAAACCGCAATAAAAATTTTAAACGAAGCTATAGACATGAAGCCCAATCAATTTATAATCACGGAAGTTTTAAACAACCCCAACCCTGTAAAATACACGAAAGTGGATAATAAGAAACTTTACCAAGTTCAAATAACCAAAGACGACAACGAGTCACAGATAATTAAAATATTAAAGGAACACACCCCCGAGAAAAAACGATTTTACTTTTATTTTAACACAGAAAACTTGTACAAACGATATTCAGAAATATATGTAAAACTATTTAACAATTCTGGCCTGAACTTATAAGATGCACGAGAAAATTAATAACATTAGACGACCCTGACGAAATAAATGACGTAATAAGAAACCAACACGAAGGAATGACCAACCATCGAGGAATAAACGAGACCCTAAAACAAATTATGAGGCGTTACTATTTCAAGGACATGCAAGAATCAACTACAGACTTTATCAACCAGTGCGAATTATGTGATAAAGCCAAATATGACAGAAAACCCCCAAAGATACCCTTAATGTTAACTAAAACACCAAACAAACCTTTTCAAAAATTACATGCAGATACTCTAGTAGTAGAAGCACAAAGTTACCTAACAATCGTGGACGCATTTACGAAATAGGACAAGCAATACCAATCACTTCTAAAAATAGTATAGACGTAACCCAAGGATTTCTACACTATTTTACATTTTACGGAACACCCGAAACAATAACATTAGATAACGGAAGCTAATTCAAAAACGAAACAATTTAAAACACTTTAGAATTACACAAAATAAAAATTCACTTTATAACGGAAAACCACCCTGAATCAAACGGACTAATTGAGAGACTACATTCAACCCTATTAGAACAGATCAGACTATTAACAATAAATTACAAGAAAGAACACAACCAATTTAATGTCATACGCACTAATTGCGTATAATAACACGATTCATTCAACTACAAATTTTACACCCTTAGAACTAACCTTAGGACATTCAGATTCACGCAACCCCTACGATATACATTATAACAAAGAAATCTATCAGCAATACGCTAAAGACCACAAGGAGAAACTAAAAATAACCTATGACAAAGTAAAGGACAAATTAGATAACGATAAAGAACGCATTACCGCGACCCGTAATAAAAACTCAGACATAAACAAATTTTCCATAGGACAAACCGTATTTGAGAAAAATTACCAAAGTAAAAGACACAAAACGGCACCGAGAAATCTAGGACCCTTTAAAATCAAACGAATATCCGACAAAAACGTAGCCGCGATAGACGACGGCAAGATAACAAAATATGTTCACCTCAAAAATTTAAGACACCCTGTACTTTCAGATGGACAATCGTCACCCTTACCGTCAACCTCCACCCAGGTAGAACGGACACAGAAATTATAATTGAAGACATAAAGAACAACCCCGGTATACTTGTAACGTGCATTTTTATGGCTTAACATTTTACACTACCCAATTCGTAAATACATTGCTGTAACTACTATTTCTATATTTTATATTTATTAACTTGTTGGCGAATACGTCGTATTATAATATGTGGATATACAAGTCTAGATAAGAGACGATAAGAGGTTGTAATAGCAACGAGTTGATATAAACAGATGAGGGTGGTAGTTTCTTCTTGGTTCCTATATATTAATTACGTTAAAATACTGTTTCTGTTTGCTTTGACAATAGTGAGCCTTAATGCGGTATCAATTTTCAATTGTTACTGAACAAGCACGGCACGATCTTAGTGGTTTTCTTGTGAAATAAGAGTTGTATATTAACTGTAAGAGTGTAGTGCTAATTTCGATTGAAGCAGTATGGTCGTATGGTCGACGCACGTGTGTTTAAGGACATTTGACGGACGGTTTTATTGTTTACGCGTGCCTTACTAATTGTTTTAGTTGATTTTCTGTTGGAAATAAAAGTGGTAGAACTTGTTAAACTCGACCTGCACGCGTGTTCTACGGAACATTTGACGGACTTACTTTAGTGATACACGTGCTTTACTCATTGTGTTTTTATTTGGTGCTTTGTCTTCTGATATTTAAACTGTGTGTGCGATCTAGTTTCGCGGCCCTTTTTTATCAGAGTAGTGCATACTTTGGATTATCTAAATACAGTTGATACTGTAGTTTCTGAATTTTCTAACCCCAAAGAATCTAAAATAGATCATTGCTTGCGCAAATTTCGTTATTTGCGAAATATAACAGATTACCGGTTTACAAAGGTATTGGTTGAAGTTTCTCCTGCTTTTGGATGTTTATGAAAATAATATACATTTGGTCCCAGTTGAAATATTTCGAAATTATTGTCTCAGGAAATAGAATTAACAAGAAATTTATCAATGCTACATAGTTCCGTCGTGTGATAAGGTCTGCTGCTAATACCAGTGAAATACGTAGGTGTGATTAGGGTTACGTGTGATAAGTTCCATCAACGCCCTCACAGTCAAGGATGAAGTGGTTCGTTAGTGCCGGACATCGTGAATCCCACTCTTCAATTGCAAGGAAGCGTTACTGAAGGACCTTTTGTAAGTTGAACTATTTCCTACTTGTTATTACTTTAAATATCTATCCGTTTGTTTTGCCATATCTTTGTTGTTTTGATACCTTTTACAATCGAATTGCCTGCTATTAAGGAAAAAAAAAGAAAGAAAAAAAAACATTACTACTGGATTACTCATGTTAATTGTGTCTTACCTATTTATCTTTTGTTAACATTTTGTCTGATTTATGTTTAATTGGTGTGTGAGGAAACGTTTCTGCTACTCCCCAATATAACCTCACTTTGTACTAAAAATTTTTGTATTGCTGTTACCGTTGTTATATTATATAGATTATCCAAACAGGTTTTTTTTTACATTCTACAAAGTACTGAACAATCTATGCTCGATCAGCATGCTATGCTTTTTCTTTATTTCAGGTTTGCAGGACTAATTTTTTTTATTGCAGGTATTGTTACTAATTCCCTACAGCCGCGTACATTAGAGGTTGGTCTGCTTCCTACAACCCCCCTAATCTCCGATTGAGCCCGGTCATTTCTTTGATTTTCTTGGTGTTACGCTCGGCTACGAGTCATCGTAGCATAAATTTGGCACCCAACGTGGCTGCCCCGATTCACGTAACATACTACCAATTAAATTAGGCAGTATGCAAAACACCATAGATTCTTGGACCTTTGCACAAAAATTCGATTTAACCGAGCTAAAACAAAATTTCAAATAATCAAAAATAATTATTTTCGACTAAAACAATCAATGGACACAACAAAATTCGGAAAAGAATACGCAATAGAAATGATGAACTACGACAGTATAACAGAAAGTATTTTGAAAATATCGAAGACAAATTTAATCGACTAATATCTACAGAGCAAATGACGAGAAGAAAGAGGACTAATCAACGGATTAGGAAACGTAATTAAAGCAATTACCGGAAATTTAGATAACCAAGACGCAGAACGCTATGACAACGCGATACAACAATTGATAGAAAATCAAAACGACATTAAAACCATAATCAATAATCAAATATCGTTAACACAATCAACGATCATCAAATTTAATGAAACCCTTAGAAAATTAGTTAGAAATCAAGATAGTATAGCCAATCGAATAGAAACCTTAGAAAATAACATGCGAACTACTATGTTGGGCATGCGAGATTTAATCAGATTCAATACGATATACAACCAAATAATATCAACCTAACTTTAATTCAATAAATCCTAGCAACATTAGAAAACGCAGTAACCTTTGCAAAATTAAATACCCTACATTCAAGTATAATAGAACCAATAGATTTATTAAAAATTATTGAGAATAAAATCTTTTATAACTAATAGTAAATTACCTTTCGATGTATTAGAATCAAACATTTTAATATTTGAAAAAATAGCCACAGTTAAAGGCTATGTAAAAATAACGATATAACATTTTTAATAGAAATACCAATAGTAGAGATTAACAGTTACAATTATTATCACTTATTTGCTTTTCCAATGAAAATGACTAGCACATACCAAGTTATTATTCCAAAAACCAAATTCCTATCCTTAAATGAAAAAAGATATGGTTATACGAACGACAAATGTAATGAAGTCACACCCAATCAATACTTATGCCAATCATTAACAACCACAACAATTCAAGAAGACAGCCCTTGCGAATTACAACTACTAAAATTTACCAATCACTATGAAAATTGTGAAGTCAAACCTGTATTAATCAACAACATGAAAATTCAGAAAGTAACGGAAAATAAATGGATAGCCATTTTTCCCACCCAAGTAATCGCAACAATGTATTGCAATCAAGATGAAAGTAATTTAGCATTAACCGGAAGTAAATTAATCACCCTTAAGGAAAATTGTTATTTAAAATTAAAAAACGAAATAATTAGAGTTTACCAAGATCCAGTACAAAGCAAGAAATTAGCAAATCTACCCGATCTGCAAATCAAGATTACCCAAGAAGAAGATGAAGAAACCCTTCAAAAACCAATGCAATTGGAACACCTAGAATTAGATAACTTAAACCACGCCATGAAACTCATGGAAGATTACAAAGAAAAATTAAACGAGATCAAGACGCCCAAAGTGCACTATGATAATATTAGTGTATGGACAATTATATTGATTTTATTGACTATTTTATCGATCATTTATGTAACGTACAAAATATGTATTAGATTTAAGAATAATAAAGAAAACAGTTTTAGATTTAAGAAACTCAAACAAACAAATGTACCCCTAGAAAATATGAATTTTAAATGAGATTAAACGAAAACGAATTTAATTAAAAATCAAGACAAGGTAAAAACCCTTAATTTTTAATGTACGTTGGGAGGAGTTATAGGATCCCCCATCTATTATACATATAAAACTAATATCTTTACTAGAAAATATTAGGAAACATTAGGAAATGTTAGGACAGTGCAACAATGTCGTTGCAACAATTTATTACAATTTATTAAGATGATTTCAGTTCCACGAGTGGAAACGCTACAAAGTAGCACAAGAATAAGTGACACTGCAGATGTCAGGTCGCAGACGGTCGTAGGATGTCACGTACCGAGATTACGCAGAATAAGCCTGCAACATTGTAATTATGAATAGCTTTTAAGATAGCAACTATGTATCATGAAGTGTAAGCGGACATAGGTCCGCAGGTTCCCACAGAATTGTAAAGAAGTAGGAGATTATAAAAGGCCGGGAGCTCCGCTCTCAGTCAGTTCATCAAACGTTCAGCTTTTACCTTGCAGTTCGTAGATAACTCATTGTACAATTAATTAATGTATTTCGACTTAGACTAATTATTCAAGTTTGTTAAAATTCCAATTAATTTCTGTATAATCAAAATAAATTTGTTAAAGTTCAAAGAAGTCTTTTTAAAAAGGACCGCTCGAAGCCACGAACCTTAACTGGCGTGGTCGTACGGACGTCAAAAGGGCACTAGCGAATCCAACTTCGAGGAACTGGTGGTCCGGGAATTTCAATTCCGATTTTGGCAGAACAAAACAAAAGTTGGAGGAGAAACACGCATCGTTCAAGTCCAGCAGTTGAAGGAGAAACAAGCATAGTTCGAATTCAACAAAAAGGAAAAATTGGAGGCGATACAAGCATAGATCAAATCCAAGAAACCAAAAGAAAAACAGAAATAAAGAAAACAAATCAATGAAAGCAACCAAGCAACTAGTGTAAGTTCATTTTCCTAAACCAATTGAAATTTATTTTATTATTAACAAAGACATTTGATATTTGCTAGTTTTATGATTTATTTATGTATATGTTGACTATTGTTACAAATATTTTATGCCATTTTTTGAAAATAATCGACTTAGCAATTGCTAGAGATTATCTTCAAGCCTTTATTGAAATTTTATTATTGTTTTACTTGTATATATAAAAAATTTATGAAAACTTGAGACAACAAAAAAAATTCTGAGACTAAGAACTGAGAAAAATTATTCTGAAACAAAACTAGAGACAATTATAAAAAAGTCGCAAAGCGCAAGAGACTAGATCACGTTTTAATTAACGTAAGAAAAATTCTTAGAAACAAAACCAAACCTCTTAAGATTGCGGAAGTAAATCTTAACTGGCGCGGAAAAATTTTAAAAAAAAACCTCTAACTCAACAACCTTAACTGGCGCAACAAAATTTAGAATTTTTGAATTAAATCTTAACTTAACTAACGCAAGAAATTTTTAGAACTTCTAATTCTACAATCTCAACTAACACAAGAAATAGAAACTTCCAATCCCCCAATAAAAGAATTAACTGACGCACAAAAATAATTCAAATACACCAAGAATAAAAAACGCGAAAGCAAAACCACGAGCAATTAAAAAACCAAAACCTTATAACACCACGATTCAAACTCAAATACCATCCATAAATAAACAACTTGCAATCTATTATTAAAACCACATCCTAATACAAGAAATAACTAAGCGCAATTCAAATTGAACGCAAAACCAACACTCATACTTCATCAAAAGTGAATGGAAACTAACCTTGAATAAATACGCATAAAATCTAATAATAAATCCCATACAAAAGATATTTAAATACATCGCGAAACCTTTCAGCATTGTTAAATTAAAAGCAACATAAAATTACGATCGGAAACTTTATTAAAGTATCCACTAAAACTACTCAGAAAGGATAAATAATTACGGTACTAAAACGCAAATTACAACCGTATTCAAACGTGAAAACATTTCAGTAAATTAAAGACGCACAAATTTCAGTGTATAAAATCACTGCAGTACTAAATTACACCCACAGTAAAATTAAAATAACTTATAATAGAGACGCTAACGCAACTAGCTAATTGATAACATTGTAAGCATTGCAGACACCTTACAATCGCATAAACTGACGCAAATAACGCAAAACATTCACACCCGATAAATTACCACAAAAAATAACTCAACCTATTGAAACTTCGGAAATTAAAATTAAAAATCGGCAAATCAAAAGTAAACTCAACCAAACTAATACCAAGCGTAAAACTCGTTAAAGAACACCGAAAAACCACAAAATAAATCCAAAATTTTTCAAAAAAAAAAAAAATTTTTTTTTACTTTTTTAAAATTATCCAAATATTATCCCAGCCAAGATGACTAATGAAATGAAGCTGTACCTTGAAATGATACCACAATTTAACGGAAATGACACATGCTTATTCAGTAATTATATTTCGGCTTCCGAAATATTCTTAAAAACCTTTTATAAGCCGGGAGATAACGACAGAAACACTTTACTGATCCGCCTCATTACCAGTAAACTAACCTGAAGGGCACTAACGTTAATAGCCAGTCGCAAAGACGTAGACGAATGGGAACAATTTAATCGAATATTAATTGCATATTTCGGCGATCAACGGAACTTAAAATGTTTAGTAAGGGGTTTAACCGGCCTAAGGATGGAACACAACCAGTCACCCTATCAATTTGGAATGAGATGCCAAGATGTAAGAAGCCTAATCTTGACAAAACTGGAAATCGAAGAAACCGACCCAAACGTGAGACTATTAAAAACTAAAATGTATGACGAGATAGCATTAGATACCTATCTAAATGCACTACCCGAAAGACTTTCAGATAAAATTAGATTTCAACACCCCCAAAACTTAGAAGAAGCAATGAATATGATAATTGAAGAAGAAAACGTAATGTACTATAGAAACCGACTATATAATCCCAACGCGAATAAAAGCTATACGCCAATAAAAACTATACAACCCGCAAGACAAATAAATTCACAACAACAAATTTCACCCATTTAATGCACAAACAAACCAAACGCGAACAAATAATCCACATTTTAATAACTCAAACTTTAACAACCAATACAAACAATTCTCAAAACTAACATTTTACCCGAACTTTTCAAAACCCACCTATCAACCAACATTTAACTCGAACTTTTCAAAACCCGCATTTCAACCGAGATTTAACCAAAATATAAATCAACAAAGACCAGCATTTAACGCGAATCCTAACAGAAACTTACCGATGATAAACAATAATAATCCCAATAATTATTACAAACCTACACCAATGGATACCTCATCTGGTAACACCAGACCTAACACGAAAATAACGCACATAAGACCAAACCCTAATCAAAACACGCACTTTCACTTCAGAAGAGCTATTTCACCAAGAAGTAGAAGAGTATGAAGATGACCAGAATAATAATAATCAACCGTGTACGAATAATGAACAGAATCAATCAAACCATTATGAACGCGAAGAACCACACGAAAATTACGAGGAAGACGACGAAGAGAACACATGTTCAAATTTTCAAATGGACCATTTTATAAACGACCTATCGTAATAAATCTAAATAATATGAATCACCTTGTATTACCCTATATCGAAATACCCACGCTGACTTTAAATTACTAATCGATACCGGATCTTCAAAAACATTAATAAGCCCGCGAACAGTAAAGAAACATTATCTAAACTATGTAGAGAGAACCCTTTAAAATTAAAACCGCCCATCAAACAACCATACACCAATTCGTAGCAAACATACCTTTACCAAAACCTTTAACGTAAAGATGAAACACAAATTCTGCATATTTGAATTTAATGACAAATATGACGGACTATTAGGAATGGACCTTCTTAGAAAATTAGGAGCCAACATAGATATCAAAAACCGATTATTAAGAACCAAGTATGGACGAATCCCATTAAATTTCAAAATACCCAAATCGACGAAAAATATACATTAGAACCCCGAACAGAAAAAAAAATAAGAATCCCCGTAAATTTAAATAAAAACTTAGGAATAATAAACCACATAACTTTTCGACAAGGAGTAGAAACCCCAACCGCATTAGTAAAAATCAAAAATAATTACGCCACAACAACAATATTAAACTCGAACGATTACCCCGTAGAACTATCTTTAACAAACCCGATAAACGTAGAAGAATTAAACTTTAACGAAATGGAAATAGATGAAACCCCGAACGAAAATTATAACCCCGTAGAAAAGACGAAATGTTAAAACGAAATTTAAATAATATCCGACTTAACCGCGACATAAATTATGAAGAACAAAACGCAATACAAAATTATGTTATGAATACCGCGACATATTCCATTGCGAAGGAATACCCCTAACGTTTACAAACACAGTTAAACACAACATTGAGCTAACGGATAACAAACCCCTATTCACCAAAGCATACAGATTACCCCAGGCAAGTCAGGAAGAAGCCGACAGACAAGTAACCGATCTATTAGATCAAGATATTATACAACACTCCAATTCACCATGGAGCAGCCCCGTACTAATAGTACCAAAGAAACTAGACGCATCAGGAAAACGGAAATACCGAATGGTAATAAATTACCGCAAACTAAATGAAAAGACGGTAGACGATAAATACCCGTTACCGAACATAACAGAAATATTAGATAAGTTAGGCAAGTGCCAATATTTTTCGACGCTAGACTTAGCATCAGAATACCACCAAGTAGAAATGGAAGAAGGAGATACACAGAAAACAGCCTTTAGCACACCTAGAGGACACTACAAGTATAAACGGATGCCATTTGGACTGAAGAACGCACCCGCAACATTTCAACGAGTAATGGATAACATACTACGAGAGATACACAACGAAAAATGCCTTGTGTACCTAGATGATATAATAGTGTATTCAACATCATTAGTGGAGCATATTGAAAGATTACGAGAAGTGTTCGAAAGATTAAGAACCGCAAAATTCAAAGTACAACTAGACAAAAACGACTTTCTACAGAAAGAAGTAACCTTTTAGGACACGTAATAACACCCCAAGGAGTAATGCCAGACCCCGACAAAACAAACGCTGTATTAAATTACCCCATACCCAAAACGAATAAAAGATTAAAGGATTTTAGGTTTTAGCGGATATTACCGAAAATTCATAAAGGTTATGCTCAAATAACAAAGCCCCTAACCAACTGTTTAAAGAAGGGAAACAAAATTGTACATACCCCAGAATTCATAAAAGCAGTAGACAAAATCAAAAGCATTTTAACAAATCACCCCGTGTTAGAATACCCAGACTTTTCGAAACCATTCATATTAACAACGGACGCATCAAATGTAGCCTTAGGCGCAGTATTAAGCCAAGGAACAGTAGGTAACGATAAACCTATCAGTTACGCATCAAGAACCCTTAACGAAACAGAGCAACGATACAGTACGATAGAGAAAGAATTGTTAGCCATAATTTGGGCAACAAAGTATTTTAGACTGTACCTATACGGACGGAAATTCTATATATATATATATACCGATCATTGACCATTAGTTTGGCTATGCAAACTCAAAGAACCTAACCCGAAATTACAAAGATGGAGAATCAGACTAGAAGAATATGACTATGAGATCATATACAAAAAGGGAATTTACAACAATAATGCAGACGCTTTAAGTAGATTCCAACTTAACGCACTTGAGACAGAATCATTAGTAGGAAACGTAGACGAAACCGAAGTCAGAGAAGACCCAGAAGAAATGGAAACCATACATTCGACACAAAATGACGAACCGGAAACCGCAATAAAAATTTTAAACGAAGCTATAGACATGAAGCCCAATCAATTTATAATCACGGAAGTTTTAAACAACCCCAACCCTGTAAAATACACGAAAGTGGATAATAAGAAACTTTACCAAGTTCAAATAACCAAAGACGACAACGAGTCACAGATAATTAAAATATTAAAGGAACACACCCCCGAGAAAAAACGATTTTACTTTTATTTTAACACAGAAAACTTGTACAAACGATATTCAGAAATATATGTAAAACTATTTAACAATTCTGGCCCCGAACTTATAAGATGCACGAGAAAATTAATAACATTAGACGACCCTGACGAAATAAATGACGTAATAAGAAACCAACACGAAGGAATGACCAACCATCGAGGAATAAACGAGACCCTAAAACAAATTATGAGGCGTTACTATTTCAAGGACATGCAAGAATCAACTACAGACTTTATCAACCAGTGCGAATTATGTGATAAAGCCAAATATGACAGAAAACCCCCAAAGATACCCTTAATGTTAACTAAAACACCAAACAAACCTTTTCAAAAATTACATGCAGATACTCTAGTAGTAGAAGCACAAAGTTACCTAACAATCGTGGACGCATTTACGAAATAGGACAAGCAATACCAATCACTTCTAAAAATAGTATAGACGTAACCCAAGGATTTCTACACTATTTTACATTTTACGGAACACCCGAAACAATAACATTAGATAACGGAAGCTAATTCAAAAACGAAACAATTTAAAACACTTTAGAATTACACAAAATAAAAATTCACTTTATAACGGAAAACCACCCTGAATCAAACGGACTAATTGAGAGACTACATTCAACCCTATTAGAACAGATCAGACTATTAACAATAAATTACAAGAAAGAACACATAACCAATTTAATGTCATACGCACTAATTGCGTATAATAACACGATTCATTCAACTACAAATTTTACACCCTTAGAACTAACCTTAGGACATTCAGATTCACGCAACCCCTACGATATACATTATAACAAAGAAATCTATCAGCAATACGCTAAAGACCACAAGGAGAAACTAAAAATAACCTATGACAAAGTAAAGGACAAATTAGATAACGATAAAGAACGCATTACCGCGACCCGTAATAAAAACTCAGACATAAACAAATTTTCCATAGGACAAACCGTATTTGAGAAAAATTACCAAAGTAAAAGACACAAAACGGCACCGAGAAATCTAGGACCCTTTAAAATCAAACGAATATCCGACAAAAACGTAGCCGCGATAGACGACGGCAAGATAACAAAATATGTTCACCTCAAAAATTTAAGACACCCTGTACTTTCAGATGGACAATCGTCACCCTTACCGTCAACCTCCACCCAGGTAGAACGGACACAGAAATTATAATTGAAGACATAAAGAACAACCCCGGTATACTTGTAACGTGCATTTTTATGGCTTAACATTTTACACTACCCAATTCGTAAATACATTGCTGTAACTACTATTTCTATATTTTATATTTATTAACTTGTTGGCGAATACGTCGTATTATAATATGTGGATATACAAGTCTAGATAAGAGACGATAAGAGGTTGTAATAGCAACGAGTTGATATAAACAGATGAGGAGTGGTAGTTTCTTCTTGGTTCCTATATATTAATTACGTTAAAAATACTGTTTCTGTTTGCTTTGACAATAGTGAGCCTTAATGCGGTATCAATTTTCGAATTGTTACTGAACAAGCACGGCACGATCTTAGTGGTTTTTCTTGTGAAATAAGAGTTGTATATTAACTGTAGAGAGTGTAGTGCTAATTTCGATTGAAGCAGTATGGTCGTATGGTCGACGCACGTGTGTTTTAAGGACATTTGACGGACGGTTTTATTGTTTACGCGTGCCTTACTAATTGTTTTTAGTTGATTTTCTGTTGGAAATAAAAGTGGTAGAACTTGTTAAACTCGACCTGCACGCGTGTTCTACGGAACATTTGACGGACTTACTTTAGTGATACACGTGCTTTACTCATTGTGGTTTTTTTATTTGGTGCTTTGTCTTCTGATATTTAAACTGTGTGTGCGATCTAGTTTCGCGGCCCCTTTTTTTTTATCAGAGTAGTGCATACTTTGGATTATCTAAATACAGTTGATACTGTAGTTTCTGAATTTTCTAACCCCAAAGAATCTAAAATAGATCATTGCTTGCGCAAATTTCGTTATTTGCGAAATATAACAGATTACCGGTTTACAAAGGTATTGGTTGAAGTTTCTCCCTGCTTTTTGGATGTTTATGAAAATAATATACATTTGGTCCCAGTTGAAATATTTCGAAATTATTGTCTCAGGAAATAGAATTAACAAGAAATTTATCAATGCTACATAGTTCCGTCGTGTGATAAGGTCTGCTGCTAATACCAGTGAAATACGTAGGTGTGATTAGGGTTACGTGTGATAAGTTCCATCAACGCCCTCACAGTCAAGGATGAAGTGGTTCGTTAGTGCCGGACATCGTGAATCCCACTCTTCAATTGCAAGGAAGCGTTACTGAAGGACCTTTTGTAAGTTGAACTATTTCCTACTTGTTATTACTTTAAATATCTATCCGTTTGTTTTGCCATATCTTTGTTGTTTTGATACCTTTTACAATCGAATTGCCTGCTATTAAGGAAAAAAAAAGAAAGAAAAAAAAACATTACTACTGGATTACTCATGTTAATTGTGTCTTACCTATTTATCTTTTGTTAACATTTTGTCTGATTTATGTTTAATTGGTGTGAGGAAACGTTTCTGCTACTCCCAATATAACCTCACTTTGTACTAAAAATTTTTGTATTGCTGTTACCGTTGTTATATTATATAGATTATCCAAACAGGTTTTTTTTTACATTCTACAAAGTACTGAACAATCTATGCTCGATCAGCATGCTATGCTTTTTCTTTATTTCAGGTTTGCAGGACTAATTTTTTTTATTGCAGGTATTGTTACTAATTCCCTACAGCCGCGTACATTAGAGGTTGGTCTGCTTCCTACAACCCCCCTAATCTCCGATTGAGCCCGGTCATTTCTTTGATTTTCTTGGTGTTACGCTCGGCTACGAGTCATCGTAGCATAAATTTGGCACCCAACGTGGCTGCCCCGATTCACGTAACATACTACCAATTAAATTAGGCAGTATGCAAAACACCATAGATTCTTGGACCTTTGCACAAAAATTCGATTTAACCGAGCTAAAACAAGAATTTCAAATAATCAAAAATAATTATTTTCGACTAAAACAATCAATGGACACAACAAAATTCGGAAAAGAATACGCAATAGAAATGATGAACTACGACAGTATAACAGAAAGTATTTTGAAAAATATCGAAGACAAATTTAATCGACTAATATCTACAGAGCAAATGACGAGAAGAAAGAGAGGACTAATCAACGGATTAGGAAACGTAATTAAAGCAATTACCGGAAATTTAGATAACCAAGACGCAGAACGCTATGACAACGCGATACAACAATTGATAGAAAATCAAAACGACATTAAAACCATAATCAATAATCAAATATCGTTAACACAATCAACGATCATCAAATTTAATGAAACCCTTAGAAAATTAGTTAGAAATCAAGATAGTATAGCCAATCGAATAGAAACCTTAGAAAATAACATGCGAACTACTATGTTAGGCATGCGAGATTTAATCAGATTCAATACGATATACAACCAAATAATATCAACCCTAACTTTAATTCAATAAATCCTAGCAACATTAGAAAACGCAGTAACCTTTGCAAAATTAAATACCCTACATTCAAGTATAATAGAACCAATAGATTTATTAAAAAAATTATTGAGAATAAAATCTTTTATAACTAATAGTAAATTACCTTTCGATGTATTAGAATCAAACATTTTAATATTTGAAAAAATAGCCACAGTTAAAGGCTATGTAAAAAATAACGATATAACATTTTTAATAGAAATACCAATAGTAGAGATTAACAGTTACAATTATTATCACTTATTTGCTTTTCCAATGAAAATGACTAGCACATACCAAGTTATTATTCCAAAAACCAAATTCCTATCCTTAAATGAAAAAAGATATGGTTATACGAACGACAAATGTAATGAAGTCACACCCAATCAATACTTATGCCAATCATTAACAACCACAACAATTCAAGAAGACAGCCCTTGCGAATTACAACTACTAAAATTTACCAATCACTATGAAAATTGTGAAGTCAAACCTGTATTAATCAACAACATGAAAATTCAGAAAGTAACGGAAAATAAATGGATAGCCATTTTCCCACCCAAGTAATCGCAACAATGTATTGCAATCAAGATGAAAGTAATTTAGCATTAACCGGAAGTAAATTAATCACCCTTAAGGAAAATTGTTATTTAAAATTAAAAAACGAAATAATTAGAGTTTACCAAGATCCAGTACAAAGCAAGAAATTAGCAAATCTACCCGATCTGCAAATCAAGATTACCCAAGAAGAAGATGAAGAAACCCTTCAAAAACCAATGCAATTGGAACACCTAGAATTAGATAACTTAAACCACGCCATGAAACTCATGGAAGATTACAAAGAAAAATTAAACGAGATCAAGACGCCCAAAGTGCACTATGATAATATTAGTGTATGGACAATTATATTGATTTTATTGACTATTTTATCGATCATTTATGTAACGTACAAAATATGTATTAGATTTAAGAATAATAAAGAAAACAGTTTTAGATTTAAGAAACTCAAACAAACAAATGTACCCCTAGAAAATATGAATTTTAAATGAGATTAAACGAAAACGAATTTAATTAAAAATCAAGACAAGGTAAAAACCCTTAATTTTTAATGTACGTTGGGAGGAGTTATAGGATCCCCCATCTATTATACATATAAAACTAATATCTTTACTAGAAAATATTAGGAAACATTAGGAAATGTTAGGACAGTGCAACAATGTCGTTGCAACATTTTACTACAATTTATTAAGATGATTTCAGTTCCCACGAGTGGAAACGCTACAAAGTAGCACAAGGATAAGTGACACTGCAGATGTCAGGTCACAGACGGTCGTAGGATGTCACGTACCGAGATTACGCAGAATAAGCCTGCAACATTGTAATTATGAATAGCTTTTAAGATAGCAACTATGTATCATGAAGTGTAAGCGGACATAGGTCCGCAGGTTCCCACAGAATTGTAAAGAAGTAGGGAGATTATAAAAAGGCCGGGAGCTCCGCTTCCAGTCAGTTCATCAAACGTTCAGCTTTTACCTTGCAGTTCGTAGATAACTCATTGTACAATTAATTAATGTATTTCGACTTAGACTAATTATTCAAGTTTGTTAAAATTCCAATTAATTTCTGTATAATCAAAAATAAATTTGTTAAAGTTCAAAGAAGTCTTTTTAAAAAGGACCGCTCGAAGCCACGAACCTTAACTCACGTCAAGCCGTGTTCAAGTTTGTCATCTTTAAATATACTTTACATCTCAAATAATTGTTCTCTTATGGTAATTTTCTACATACACATTTTACAGTAATTACTGATTGTGCTGCTCCCACATGGTTAATAACTTTAAACAACCCGCAGATCGATTGGCAAGATGGAACTTACGTATCTATCAATTTACCTTTGATGTTCGACATAGACCTGGCAAATTAAATATTGTGCCTGATGTCTTATCTTGTGATGTCGCTTCTCTTAACCTCCCATACCAATTCCTGATGCCTGATATCTTTATATGATAAAGAAAGTTTCTGAAAACCACGATCAATTTTCCACCTTTCGTGGGAGGAATAATAGATTATATAAATTTGTCTCTGCTTTTTCTCACAAAATCTCTAACATCCCTAAATGGAAACTTGTAGTTCCTACCGCTAACCGCTGTGAAGTTCTTAAATTGCGTCACGACGATCCTACAGCTGCTCACCTTGGTGTTACAAAAACCTTAGTTAAAATATCTGAATTATATTACTGGCTTATATTAAAACAATCTGTCTGCCGCTATACTAGAAACTGATAAATTTCCGGGGCTCAGAAGAGTTCTCAAAAAGCCCGTTCTGGTTTAATGGGTAACTTCAAACGTGTATCTTATCCCTTTAAATTAATATCGCTTGACTTATTAGGACCTCTCACTCGATCAAAAAAAGGTAACCAATATCTTTTAGTCGTCACCGACTGGTTTTCTAAATTTGTTATTGTACAACCGTTAACTAAATCCACATCTGCAGCTATAATTAAATTTCTAGAACAAAATGTATTTCTTATCTTTGGTGTCTCTCAAATTATTCTCTGTGATAATGGGGCGCAATTTATCTCAAAAGATTTCCAAAACTTCGTTAAAAGTTATAAAGTACAAAAACTTTGGTTCAACGCCAAATACCATCCACAGGTAAACCCTACCGAAAGAGTAAATAAAGTCTTAATCACTGCTATCTCTTCATATATCGATTCCGACAACATTAAGTGGGATAAAAATATCTTTAAAATCGCTCAAGCTTTGCGTACATCTAAACACGAAGCAATCCAATTCACTCCCTCATTTCTTGTTTTTGGAAGATACACGCCAATTGATGGTAGTTATTACGGTTCAATTCCGGATTAACGTAATCGAATTTGACGAAAAAGTACGCTGGGACGAAGACCAACAATCATTACCTTCTATCTTCAATGATGTTAGAAAAAATTTGTTAAAGGCTTACGAAAAGAGTAAAGATCACTATAATCTACGAAAACGAGATATTTCTTTTGCTTTAGGTGAACAGGTTTAGAAAAGAAATTATGTCTTATCTGATACTACAGAAAAATTTTCTTCGAAATTAGCTCCAAAATTCATTTTATGTAAGTCACTCGCGTCATTAGTCCACTTATTTATTAACTCCAAGGCACTGAAGAAAAACGTCAAGGAATGTGGCATATCAAAGACCTTAAACCGTTCTCTGCTGATCCAAACGCTAATTAATTGTTCCCGTCTTGAATTTGTTACCTATATCTATTCATTTCTTTTCTCATATAGTATTTACCTTCCACACTTTTGCCTTATTTACCTCATTTTATTTATCTTTTTGCTGGTTATTAATTCTTCCCTTGAATTTATTGTCAAACACATGTCTCTTTATTATGTAGGTTCTCCAATATAACGCTGTCGCTTCATCTAATCAATCTTGGCACCTTTTCTACATCATATTATTTTGTTTTTTTAGCATTTATCGTACGCTGTTTAATTTCATGGTGATTGTCGTAACTTTGGTTGAAGTAACTCATTGAATTGTTATGATTGGTTTTAGCTGATGTTGTGTGGATGCTTTTTTCGTTGGACTCACATAGGAGTCGCCTTTGTAAGAAAGTCCATATTCGCAGTTGCAAAACTAGGAGTTCCTATTCCATGCGTTCTCCTTCTGAATTACTACAGTCGCGCTTACTATCCTTTATCATTACTTAAGTTATCAGAACATATAAACATTTTTTTGAAATGTGAAAACAATTAATCTGAAAAGAAAACGAACAAAAATATGTCAGTACTACAATTACAATTCATCTCGCCGTGCAGTATCATCATCTTCAGTCTCTTCTTCAACTGGCTCTTCTGCTGCACCATCCTCAACACCACCTGACTTTACAAACTTAGATAACCCTTCAAAAGTCCTAGGACCATTGTAATCAATAACTTTGTTGTCTTCTTTCTTGTATAGTTTAATTGTAGGGAAGCTTGCAATACGAGTATGTTCGAGTTCATTTGCTGTGGAATCAATTTTAGCAATAACAACATCAACATTACTTTCAAAATGCTCTGCAACTTTTTCATAAATAGGGACCAACTGTTTACAATGACCACACCATGGAACATAAAATTCTACAAGGACGTCCCTGGATTTATCTAATATAACTTCATCGAAATTGCTTGCAACAAGAACACGCACGGGTTGTTTATTCCAATCTTCAGGAAGTTCTTGACTTAATAAATGTTGTTTAAGCTCACCTTTTAAAAACTTATCTACAAATGTAGTTATGCTTTCAGCATCAAGTTCGGACGATTCAGGTTTGAATTTTGACATTTCTTCCTCAAGTTTAATAATACGTGCAGTGGGAACCTCTTCTTTTTTAATTCCAAAGAATTCTAAAATTCGCTGGTGGTCTTCCTCCTCTACATCGATTGTAACAAAATTTTAGATTTGTAAGGTTTGGCGACAGAACGAGCAGCAGATACAATAGCACTGGTTTTGTCATCACTTTTAGATACAAAGATGAGTAAATGGCTCTTAATTTCACCTCCAAAGATCTTAGGTGCCGTTTCATGATTGAATTCTACGAGGTTTGGTAGCGACTCTGATGTAACAAAACTTATGATGTTTTGTTCAGTATGTTCACCTTCAAAAATGGATTTTCGTTCGTCGAACTGTTTAAATAAGACAATATAACCACATGTAGCTTCATATTCCTTGTAAATTGCTTCGTCAGAAGTGATTCCGAACTGATAATCATCGACAGCATTAGCAACAGATAAATAAGCTTTAGCTTTATCTGAAGTTTGATCTGAGAAGAAACCAACAACTGCAACTTTATTTTCTTCAATAAATTGTTTAGCTTCCTCGACTGTCTTAAGCTCTTTAGCTGCAGGACCAGTTTTCTTTTCAAGCCAAGCTACTATTTGGGCAACATCACGTCCTCCTGAATAATCAATAGGCTGTCCATTTCTAAAGAATTTAAGGGTAGGATAACCTTTGACATCATATTCCTTAGCAAGATCTTCCTCTTCGGTAGCATCAATTTTACCAAGCTTTATCTTTGACTCTTTGTCTGCTAATTCTTTTGCAGCTTTGGAATATTCTGGTGCAAGGGCTTTACAATGTCCACACCATGGTGCATCGTCATAGCAAGCAGAATTTTAAAAATTTGATCTATATCAACCAAAATTCTTCACGAGTTTGGTATTTTTTGGTGCAAGTTATCTCGAATTGACTGTAAATCCAGGGGTCGTTGGATAATATTTTGATAGTGTTCGACTAAATTCTCATTAACAGGAAATAAGAATGGTTGTACATCTGGCATATCATGAAGTTCATTTAAGATTTCTTCAAGAATACTAGATAGTATAACACTTGGATCGGTTGTTCGTCTATTGGCAAGTTTATTATGTTTTGTCAGATAATTGCAATGTAGTTCAGAATTAGGCCGATACAGGTTTCTTGCATGCATTGTATCTCTAGGAACTTTCGAAACTATGGTACTTCGTTTCATTTCTTCAGAATGCATTTCGTAGAATAGAACATATGCTTCTGCTTATACAAGTGTTTTAGAGGATATACTGCACACCTTGGAATCGCTATATTCATGCCATACAAATGAGTACGGGTGTCGACAGTATGCGATGTAATGGCCTTTCAAAGTAGTCCCACTGTGCTTCGATATTGCATACAGGTTATAATGACAATTTCCAAGATTTGTTTCTGCAGCGTAGTGTCGCATATCTAGACCTTCTAATGGAAAATCTATAGGCGTAGTTAGCTTTCTTTGATATGTACCTGTAGGTGAATACCGTTTTAAGTGTATCACCAATATTTTAGGAAACCTCTGTATGGGCAGTGATTTGATGCATTTTCTTCTTTCTTTGCACTTAAAACATATCGGTTTTTCGTCGTCATCGAATGTTTCAGGCCTAGTAAAATGATCTAGACAAAGCTGTAACGTTAAGCAGCCAGTGTGCTTAGGTATAGCTAGTGATAGATCCCAAAAGACTTCGAAAGTTACAGAAGAATGATTACAGTGTGTGCAACGTACTGTTGATTTTAACTGTCCAGCGAAAATATCAACAATTTTGGAATTGTTACTTCTTAAATATTGCTGCCAGGATTCATTACCTTTGTCAGAGTCACTTAATGATTCATTTAATTCTGACAATATAGGAATTTGATTGGAGGTAACCTGATTAACGTCTTCATGAATACCATCTAGCAAGTACCGCATAAACTCTTGTGCGTCTTGTTGATAGAAGCCCATAAAACTAGGTGCAAATCGATGAAAGTGTGATTTCAAGTTATTAGTATTTATCACTTTGTCGAAAGTATCTTCAGACCACAGATCTTTTATTACTTGTGCAAAAGATTGAATTAAAGCTCCTTTCATGGTTGAAGTGCTAGAATTGATATGCTTCGAAAACGCATTATGTTTAATATATTCAAGTAATTTTTTGTTTTTTATTTAACTTCGTGGTGAGGTGCTATCGCTTTTTATTGAGATCTTATTGATATCTTATTGAATTTTTGGTTGTTTTTAGCATATTGGGAGAGTATGTTTGTATCTTCATTCAACTGCTTATAGTTAGGTATTCCTGTGTGTTTGTGGCGTTATTGTTACTGAAAATTACTTTTGAACAGTTGATTGTTTCAACTTTTGCCTGATCTTCTTATCGCAGCGGATGTGCTCGTTAGGATGATGATCGTACTAGTTCTCATCACAAGTCTAGTAATTTTTTTTAACTTATTATGTGTCTTTATTTGTCTGATTAACATAGCAGGCGGTCCTTCACACCGATCTGCATTTAACAGGGACAACTCTCTACCTTCTTTCGGACGCTTGTCCAAAACTCTACTTTTTTCTTATCCCGCTGTCTCCGTTTCCACCTTATTTTTCCTTCGGTAGACTTGTTCTTGTCTCGGAACACCCGTCTACCACATAAGAGTGATTTTTCCCTCACTCCGGGCTACTGACCACATTGGCTGGTTGAGTAGTGCATTTCTATCCACTTTTTTCTATCGCTTTTGCTCAATGCAAGCCCTTTTTCTACTCTTTTCTACCTGGAAGTCACTAGTACATTCTAAAATGCCTACCTCCCCCTTTTTACTTTTCGTATATCTCTATTGCCTTTTCATTTCCGTTAGTCACCGTGTGGTCGCGCGGGTTTTTTTATAGACACATGGACCACGTCTCTGGGAATCTTTCGTGAGCTCATGCGGTGCCACTGTCAGCCGCACGTGGCCGCTGACAGTGCAAGTATGTATGAGTGTGTCAATCTGCGAGTATAAGTAGATATATATCTTATCGATAACGATCGACGCCGGATGCAGGAATGCACGCACATGCCTTTTCCGGTCCCGCGTACCGTTTTAACTAACAGGTCTACTTCACAGGTCGCTCTCTTCTAGGGGGTACGAGTACTTTCCTGCGTAGCGGTTTCAAGGACCCACTCTCTTTTGTATCTTGACGATGGAGGACAAAACGGCTTGGTGAGCCCGTGAATTCTACGCTATATTTTTAAAGTATATAGTTGTAGCATGCCTTGGCGTACTGCGACATTTCGGATCCATCTATTGTTATCTAGTTTTATCTTAATATCTCTATCTTTACCTATTACCATTGGTAATAACTTGAGACTCTGTGTTACCTTCTTTTGTTGTCTTAACGTTTGGCATTTATGATCAGACGTAGGAAATTTTTGAGTATTGAGTAAAGAAGCTAATCTGATAGTAGCAATGCAATTTGTTAAGTTAGAAATGCAAGAAATTAGTAAGATGGTACTGTTGGTAAATTTGTTAATTCACAACCATGTCATTAAAAAGTTTTGATGTGTACTGTTTATTAAGTCAGAGTACCAACACATAAAAATTTGTAAAATGTATAGTAACTTGCTCTCTTGGGCATTTTGAAATTTAGGCATTTTTCTTGCCAAAGCAGAAGCAGTTAAAATGCAATGTTTATGTGCGTGTGCACAAAAAAACTGTAAAGTTAGCTTTAGGTTATTGTAAAACTGTTAGGCGACTTGTCGCATTTGTTTTTAGTTGTAATAGTGTTTTGTGCTCTCCGACAAATTTGTGCTGTCGATTATAACTGCGCCACATCTAAGAATCATGTGTGCATTTATAGATGTAGTTCGATAATCTTGGGACTAGAAATTCCGTTTCCTGGTTACTCGCAATACGCGAGTTATGTATCCCCCAATTTACCTATAGATATTGAATAATAGAATCTAATAGGAATTATTAGAAATTGTTAAATAAATCATAAGTCAATTGCAACAATGTTATACAAGGATAAACCAGACAGGTTATTAACAGTTCATGAGAACGGATATGCAACTTTGTGTCCGAGACGACAGTGATACTGCAGGTGGCAGGTTACAGACGGTTAACATACCGCAATTACCTAGAAATAAGATTGTTACAATGTAATAAAGTGTAGAATTAAGAGAAAAGCAGACATGAAACCTGCAAGTTCTCACGGCCATGTAAGGGGGCAGGATATTATAAAAAGCCCGGGAGCTCAAGGTCCGGCAGTCAGTCTTCGAACTCCATACTTCGTTGTTCAAGCTACTCAAGTGAGTCAGTTTGGGAATTACAGCTTTTGTATTGTTGTTTACCTAGGCTACTCGTCATAATATTAGTACAATTAATTAATTATTTTGGTTTAAAAAAAAGAACATGTCAAAATGCCACATTAATTTCCGTTTTTATATAAATAAATTTGTTAAGTTTTGGAAACGTTTTTTAAAAAAACATCGCTCCAAATGCTCGAACCTTAACTGGCGCAGTCGTACGGATGTCAAAAGGGCACTAAGAAGTCATAAATCGGAAGATTGGTGACCAAGAATTTCAATTCGCAATTTTGACAGAAACCAAACAATTTTGGAGGTAATACAAGAATCGACCGAATCCAGCAAAGCAAATCAACGTGGAGGAGATACAGAATCGATCGAGCCCACAAAAGAAACAGATGAAGAAATTAATGTAAGTTCATTTCCTTAAAAAAACCAAATTGATTTCACAAACTATAATTGATATATGCTAGTTTTATTATCAACGAACTTCGTTCGTTTATGAAATCGATTTGTCGTCCGTCTGTCTGTCCGTCCGAGGCCTTTCTAATGGTCGGACATCAATGTGTGATACATCAATCGATTCAGCTCGGTGTCCAGAGCTTAAGTTTTGATGTTAGTTAAAATCGGGCCACGGGGACGCCGAGCCCGCGGGAAAATCTACAGGGATAATTAAAATTTTTAATAAGTTTAAAATCAATATGCGACACATATTTGAACAATTTATGGCATTTCATGCCAATTATTCCAATATTACAGACATTGTTTAAACTTAAATTTTGATTGCCGAAAATAATTAGATTCATATAAAAAAAAATCTTATCTTATTGATGAGAACTAATATATAGCTTTTAAAATATTTATTCAATAAAATAAAATATATTAAAATGTCTCTTTTGTTGTTTATAAATTTTTGTATTTTATCTGAATACTTATAATTATTACAACATAATAATTTTAATTTCTTTAAATTGTTTTAAAGTAAGTCTACATTTGGAAGTTCGTTGCGACAATGCCTTGCATTTTCAACTTGTTTTATTACTATTTTATATACAGAATTTTATTTTATGCCAATATTTTTTGAAAATAGTTTACAAAGAAAAGTTATTTTCAAACGAGAATTTTGTTTTGAGAAAGTTTATGAGACTTGAATTTTAAAGAGATTTTTAAAGCAAAAGAGACTTGATTTTTAAGAGATTTTTTTTTATTACAATTATTGAAACAAACCGGAAAATAAACCAAAAATAACTGACGCACATCCATTAATACCAAACGTAACCGAAGTACGAATAATTATACAAATTAACTAGCGCGATACAAAAACGCAACGGTTAATCCAGTAAACTAAAAACAGAAGGCAAATTAAATCCATCATCTAACAACAAAAACAACTGCGTGATTCTTATAAATTTGACCTCTATCATATTTTATAAATTACAGCAAAGCACTCTGCAAATCTATTACTAAAGTAAACCATTGTAACTAAAAACCAGCGTGCAAATTAATACAGTCCTTACATAAGATAAGATCGGTGAATGAAACATCATTCAACAAAACGAAAACGATTTATTCCAGACTTAAAAATTTCATTAGAGAAACGACTATTTCAACAATTACCTTTCAGAACCTTTTCTATAAATTAATGAAATGTATTTTGCATTACGATCTATAAGTAATTAATCCATCACGAAGTAGAATAAAGTGCATTGAACGAAAACTATTCATCACTGCAAACCTATAAATAAATTGCATTACGGAGAAGTTATTTATTCCACTATAATACTGAATAAAGCTAAACGCTCATCATAAAAACTTTAAATCCACATTACGGAGAGATACAATTACAAGACGTGCAGCATAACTGAATACGCAGATATCTAAAAATAATCAAACGCAACATTTATGCAAGTATTTAACGAAGTAAAAAGCGAAGTATCTAATTCCCACACCAACTAAAAATAACACTTTTCAGTAAAGTATTAATTACTCCAATAAATATAATTGCATATTGTACAGCACTTACGCAATAACATAACCAAGAAACTAAACTACATCTTCAAGTAGACATAACTTTGTAATTAAATTACAAAGATAAAGTGCAACAAAGTAATTAACTGAAAACCTGCAAGTTATATTTAGAATTTAAGGAGACGAGACAGACGAACTATACGTTTATACAATTCAATTAAATCCCACGGAAAGGATATAATTACAATAGACTGATAAAATCAGCAGAACTGAACGAAGACAAAGCCATAACTAACGCAAAACATACAAAGTGAAGTAAATACCGCGCAAAATTATTTATTTTCACCAGATTCTTTCAGGAAGCAAAACTCAAGCAGAACTTACGACAAATTAACGGCCGCGAGATAAAAACAAGCAAACTCAAAGCTACAGCAATTAAACCAACATTATCGAGTATAAATCCTACAAATTCATTACCGCACCGTGTAACCAAGTACAACCAACAGCAACTACTATTCTATAAATAACCCGACGCAATCTAAACTGAAAATTAATAAATCCAAACAAAAAATAACAATACCCAAATTTCAACAATACGAATTTTAATAATCAATATAAACATTTTTCAAAACCAACGTTTAACCCAAATTTTACGAATCCCGTATTCCAACCAAGATTCAATCAAAACCTAAACCAACAAAGACCAGCATTCAGCGCGAACCTCAGCAGAAATACACCAATGAATAATAACAACCCTAATAACTATTACAAACCAGCACCAATGGATACCTCATCTGGTAACACCAGACAAAATACAAAGATAACACATATTCGACCAAACCCTCATCAGAAACGCAATTTTACATCGAAAAACTATTTCACTAAGAAGTAGAAAAATTTGACAATGACCAGAATAATTACATTCAGTCCAGTACGAAGGATGAATCAAACCATGCAGAAACTTATGAACGCGACGAACAATAGGAAAAAAACTCGTGCTCAAATTTTCAGATAGACCGATTCATAAACGACCAAACTTTATAAACCTAAATAACATAAATCACCTACTACTACCATACATAGAAATACCCCACGCCGAATTTAAATTATTAATCGATACCGGATCCTCGAAAACATTAATTAGCCCCAGAACCGTGAAGAAACATTATTTAGATTATGTAGAAAGAGAACCATTTAAAATTAAAACAGCTCATCAAACAACACTACACCAATTGATAGCTAATATACCCTTACCGAGAACATTTAATGTTAAAATGAAACATAAATTATGTGTATTCGAATTCAACGACAAATATGACGGACTAATCGGAATGGACCTTCTTAGAAAATTAGGAGCCAACATTGATATAAAGAACCGTTTATTAAGGATGAAATACGGAAAGATCCTCATTAAATTTCAAAACACTCAAATCGAAGAAAAATACACAATAGAACCCCGAACGGAAAGAAAAATAAAAATCCCAGTAAATTCGAACAAAAAAGTAGGAATAATAAATCATATGACATTTCAACAAGGAGTAGAAACCCCAACTGCCCTAGTACAAATAAAAGATAATTATGCCACTACAACGATATTAAATTCAAACGACTGTCCCGTAGAATTATTATTAACAGACCCAATTAACGTAGAGGAATTAAATTTTAACGAAATGGAAATAGATGAAAATTTAGAAAACGATTACAACCTAATAGAACGTGACAAAATGTTAAGAGAAAATTTAACTAACATCCGCTTTAATACCGACATCAATCAAGAAGGGCAACGAGCAATTAAAAACGTAAGTTTTGAACACCGCGACATATTCCACTGCGAAGGAATGCCCCTAACATTCACCAACACAGTGAAACATAATATCGAGCTAACAGACAACAAGCCAATCTTTACAAAAGCATATAGACCACCTCATGCGAGCCAAGATGAAGCTGACAGACAAGTAGCAGACTTATTCGGACAAGACATAATCCAGCACTCCAACTCACTATGGAGCAGTCCCGTGTTAATAGTACCTAAGAAATTAGACGCAACCGGAAAGAGAAAGTACAGAATGGTAATTGACTATAGAAAGTTGAATGAAAAAACGGTAGATGACAAATATCCACTACCAAATATAAGCGAAATTCTAGAAAAATTAGGCAAATGCCAATATTTTTCAACATTAGACCTAGCATCAGGATACCATCAGGTAGAAATGGAAGAAAAGGATATATCGAAAACAGCTTTCAGCACACCTAAAGGACATTACGAATACAAACGAATGCCATTTGGATTAAGGAACGCACCCGCTACTTTCCAGAGAGTCATGGATAAAATATACTACGAGGATTGAAAAAGTTTTGTGTACCTAGATGACATCATAGTTTATTCCACATCATTGGTAGAAGACATAGAAAGACTGAAAGAAGTATTTGAAAGACTAAGACAAGCACATTTCAAAGTACAATTAGACAAAAGTGAATTTTTACAAAAGGAAGTATCATTTTTAGGACACCCAAGGAGTAATGCCAAATCCCGACAAAACAAATGCAGTTCTAAATTACCCCTTACCGAAGACAACCAAAGAAATTCAAGGATTTCTAGGACTTAGTGGTTACTACCGCAAATTCATTAAAGGTTACGCTCAGATAATTAAGCCCCTGACAAATTGTTTAAAAAAGGGAAACAAAATTGAACACACCCCGGAATTCATTAAAGCTGTAGACAAAATTAAAAATATATTAACGAATCACGCCGTGTTAGAATATCCAGACTTTGCAAAACCATTTATACTAACGACAGACGCATCAAACGTAGCATTAGGCGCAGTATTGAGCCAAGGAAAAGTAGGTAGCGATAAACCCATCAGCTACGCATCCAGAACCCTAAATGAAACCGAACAGAAATATAGCACCATAGAAAAAGAATTATTAGCCATAATTTGGACAACAAAATATTTTAGACCTTACCTATACGGAAGAAAATTTTACATGTACACCGATCATAGACCATTAGTATGGCTATGCAAACTTAAAGAACCAAATTCAAAATTACAACGATGGCGAATCAGACTTGAAGAATACGATTACGAAATTATATATAAAAAAGGAATTTATAACAACAACGCAGACGCTTTAAGTAGAATCCAATTCAATGCATTAGAAACGGAATCCATTGTAGGAAACGTAGACAAAGCAGAAATAAGGAAAGATCCAGACGAAATCGACACGATACATTCGACGCAAAACAAAGAACCTAAAACCGCGATTAAAATTTTAAACGAAGCAATCTATATGAAACCCAACCAATTTATAATTACCGAAGTTTTAAATAACCCCAATCCCGTAAAATATACAAAAGTAGATAACAAAAAGATATACCAAATTCAAATAACCAAAGATGACAACAAAGAGCACATAATTAAAATTCTACAAGAATACACCCCGAGAAAAAACGATTTTATTTCTATTTCAATACCGAACATTTATACAAAAGATTTTCAGAATTATACGTTAAATTATTCAATAACTCTGGCCCTGAACTTATCAGATGTACGAGAAAATTAATAACACTAGACGACCCTGACGATATAAATGATGTAATTAGGAATCAACACGAAGGAAAAATCAACCATCGTGGAATTAACGAAACAATAAAGCAACTCATAAGACGATATTATTTTAAAGACATTAAAGAATTGACCACAGATTTAATTAACTAATGTGAACTATGTGACAAAGCGAAATACGACAGGAAACCCCCAAAGATACCCTTAATGTTAACCAAAACACTCGACAAACCATTTCAAAAACTACATGCCGATACTCTAGTAGTAGAAGCGCAAAACTATTTAACAATTGTAGACGCATTCACAAAAATAGGCCAAGCAATACCAATCACATCCAAAAACAGCATCGACGTGACCCAAGGATTTTTACAGTATTTTACATTTTATGGAACACCCGAAACAATAACTCTAGACAATGGTAGCGAATTTAAAAATGAGACAATACAAAACACTTTAGAACTTCACAAAATAAAAATTCATTTCATAACGGAAAACCACCCTGAATCAAACGGACTAATTGAACGACTACATTCAACCCTGTTAGAACAAATTCGATTATTAAGAATAAACTATAAAAAGGAACACATAACCGATTTAATGTCATACGCACTAATCGCCTATAATAATACAATTCACTCATCAACAAATTTTACACCTTTAGAATTAACCTTAGGACATTCAGATTCACGCAATCGTTATGACATACACTACAACAAAGAAGTATATCAACAATATACAAAAGACCACAAAGAAAAACTAAAAATAACTTACAACAAAGTAAAAGATAAATTAGATAACGATAAGGAACGTATCACCACAACCCGTAATAAAAATACCGACGCAAATAAATTTTCAATAGGACAAACCGTGTATGAAAAAAATTTCCAAAGCAAGCGACATAAAACAGCACCCAGAAGTTTAGGACTATTTAAAATTAAGAGAATATCAGACCAAAATATAGCAGTAGTAGACAACTGCAAAATAACGAAGTACATTCACCCTGTAATTTCAGATGGACAATCATCACCCTTACCGTCAACCT
Organism: Platerodrilus igneus; assembly: GCA_036346225.1. NCBI lineage: Eukaryota > Metazoa > Arthropoda > Insecta > Coleoptera > Lycidae > Platerodrilus > Platerodrilus igneus. Next base: position 842,140 of record JARFIW010001148.1, read on the forward strand.
TCGTCCAGGTAGAACGGACAACCAAATAATAATAAAAGAGATAAAAAAACAACCCCGGTATACTACCAATTAAATTAGACAGTATGCAGAACTCAATCGACTATTGGACATTCGCGCAAAAATTCGACCTAACAGAATTAAAACAAGAATTTCAAACAATCACAGAAAATTATTACCGATTAAAACAATCAATGGACACAGCAAAATTCCGAAAAGAATACGCAATAGAAATGAGGAATTACAACAGTATAATAGAAAGCATTTTAAGAAATATAGAAGATAAACTTAATAGATTAATACCCACGGAACAAACTACGAGACGAAAAAGAGGACTAATCAACGGATTAGGTAACATAATAAAAGCTATCACAGGCAATTTAGATAATCAAGACGCAGAATGTTATGACAACGCAATACAACAATTAATTGAGAATCAAAACGACATAAAAACCATAATTAGCAACCAACTATCACTAACCCAATCAACGATTATAAAATTTAACGAAATATTGAGAAAGTTAGTAAGAAACCAAGACAATATAGCCAAGCGAATACAAACCCTTAAAACCAACATGCAAACTACCATGTTAGGCATGCGAGATTTAATCAGATTTAATACAATATTTATTCAAATAATATCAACCCTTACTTTGATTCAACAAATTTTAGCAACGTTAGAAAACGCAGTAACATTTGCAAAATTAAATACCCTACACTCTAGTATCATTAAACCAACCGATTTATTAAAAGAATTAATAAGAATTAGATCATTTATAACTAACAGTAAATTACCTTTTGATGTAACAGAATCAAACATTTTAATATTTGAAAAAATAGCTATAGTCAAAGGTTACATTAAGAATAACGAAATAATATTTTTAATAGAGATCCCGATAGTAGAAAGTAACAATTACAAATATTATCATTTATTTGCTTTTCCAAGGAAAGTTACTAGCACATACCAAGTTATTATACCCAAAACCAAATTCCTATCCTTAAATGAACTGAGATATAGTTATACAAACGAAAAATGTACTGTAAATAATGTAACACCAAACCAATACTTATGCCAATCGATGACGACAACAACCATTCAAGAAGACAGCCCTTGTGAAGTACAACTATTAAAATTTTCAAATCATTACGAAAACTGTGAAGCCAAACCAGTGCAAATAACCAACATGAAAATTCAAATAGTTACAGAAAACAAATGGATAGTCATTTTACCGACAGAAGTAGTAGCAACCATTCACTGCAATCAAGATGAAAATAACCTAGCATTAACCGGAAGTAAATTAATTACCCTTAAAGAAGACTGATACGTAAAATTGGAAGACGAAGTAATGAGTTTATCAAGATCCCATAACAACAAAGAAACTTGCAAACCTACCGGAACTACAGTTCAAGATAGAACAACAAGAAGACAAAGAAATAGTCAAGAAACCTATGAAGCTAGAGCATCTAGACTTAGACGACCTCAACCACGCCATGAAATTAATGGAAAGTTACAAAAAACATTTAAGTGAACTCAAAACGACAAAGTTACACTATGACGATATAAGCGTGTGGACAATTGTGTTAATTATTCTAATAATTTTTCTAATTATATATGTATTTTACAAAATGTATCTTAAATATAAGAATAGAGGAAACAGTTTTAGATTTAAGAAAACAAAGAGAAATAAAGAAACAATAAGTGTACCGTTAGAAACAATGAATTTTAAATAATAAAATTGAATAATGAATTTTATAAATTTAAAAATTATACAAAACTTTAATTTTTCATTTACGGTGGGAGGAGTTATGTATCACCCAATTTACCTATATATATATATATATATATATATATATATATATATATATATATATACTCAAATTTAGACCAGGGTAGAAAATTAATTAACGACATCAAATAATTTTAATCACCGTGTATAAGGACGCTTTGGGTAATAATACACTTCATTTAAAGGTATATTGGATAAATTCGTCATTTACTTCTAAACGTACTGTTTATATTGTTTAGATAATGTTAAACACCGTGTATATTAAAGCAGGGGAAAATAGTACGCTTAATTAAAGGCCTACTGTGTAGATTTAAATCATTCAATTAGAATGTAGGTTTTGAATATAATCATAATCAACGTGTAGAAGGAAGTAATGTAGAATTTCATTAGATAATAAGCATTATTAAAACCATGCAGCATAAAAATTTATTCGTTTCGTTAAAAATAAGGAGTTTAGATTATTCACTGGACGCTTTCTATAAAAAGAAACCGAGTTAAAATGTTCAACTTGTATATAATTTAATCGTTCCAAGTACTAAAGCTATCGAGAAATTATAACGACGTGGGAAAAACACGTAAAAGCCTTCAGCGTATTAGAACTCAGAACACCTGCAAAGATAACGATGTATATGATAGTCGATAAGCTCCAAGCTATATGAATATAAGTAGAAAGGAGTATTTATCAGGTTTATGTTTTTGATTATGATGAAAATTTGGGTCTGTCTTTGAGCTCAATTAGACTAACCTGTTAAATTAACGTAAAGGGGTGGGAGATGCACCCTTTTATTCAGACTCAGGTCTGCAAATATTGTTAACTTAATTAGTATGCATCCTACAAGGACTCTAATTCTGTATGCAAATTAAAATGATGACAAATATCAACTTGAAATTTTATGATGCTGAAATTTATACTGAAATTTAATTTTGAAATTTTAATGTATTGTGAATATTGGTGTAAATAGAGTTAACGTTGATGTTTGTGGTAGGAATGTGCTTGTTTTTATGAATGAGGATGAAAGTTTTAACTAGGTGAGCAGCCGAGGCGGAAGGATTCAAGAGGAGATATTCAGGTAAGAAATCGAATATCAGAGGAGATTTCACCGTAGTAACGAGGATCACAGCAATATATATATATATATATATATATATATATATATATATATATTAAATAATAGAATCTAATAGGAATTATTAAAAATTGTTAAATAGATCATAAGTCAATTGCAACAATGTAATACATTATAATTTGAATTAGGGCCGCTATACTTGCGGCCACGTCCCCAATGCTCCACCCGGAGGTACTACATTGGGTTTAAACGCGAAAAATAGTCGTGCTCCTAATTTATTCTTACTTCATAATTGATTCACCCTAAATAAAAACTAAATAAAAATCTAACAAACCTAAAAATCTAACAAACCTAACAAACTCTAACAATCTAACAAACCTAAAAATCTGACAAAAACTGGAACAAAAACAAAACAAAAACTAAAAACAGGGTTGTAAATAATGGTATCCCTAGCGCTGACTTTCGAGTGTACCCGATCAACAAGCAAAATGAGAGGGGAGGGATCCGTAATACCGGATAGCAGACGCCGGTTCTGCTTACCAGTGCGACCTGAAGGGTCGTCTTAAAACTATCCAAATCTAGCTAACTAATTTAAATCCATCCCTAGCTTTCCTATCGTTCCCTAACTGATTTACATTATGATTACAATCTTCGCAATTCTGCTCGTCCTTCCCAAATATATACTGCAACCAAAATGGCGACAGAACGTCAAACAAAACAAATAAGCCACATAATACATGCTATATATAAATAAATATAAAGTGTAAATATAAAATATAAATAAATATAATTATGTAAATATATAAATAAATGTTTAATAAGCGTTAAGCATATAGCAGTGCACAAAATAGCGAAAGCATCACCCTATTTATCAGGTGCACTCGCACAAGCATTATGTCGGCTAGCGCTTTTACACACCAAACGTGCTTCTTAAATTTTTTCAAAACTACTAATTAATGTAAATCAATGCTTGTGCGAGTACAGCCGCCACAATTTAAGTCTTACCTCGATAATAAAATTCTCCAGCATCCGAAGATCTGGTCGTCTGTAACTTACTTCTAAAGGTGGGACGGGGTGCACTGCTAAAGTCCTGGTGGGTATGCACTAAATGTTTTGGGGATCACAATCACTATCACTATCACTTCACTTTCAAGTCCTGGGGATGCGCGGTTGCACTCTGTTTTATTATCCTTGTTTACTTTATTGATTTAATTTAATGAGGGTTTATGATTTATTTGTTATTGTTTATTTGGTATTATTTATTCCCGATTTTCCGCACATAATTATGAAGATAGGCAGTGATTGTATTAATGGAGTGGGGTTTCTCGTGCATATTGGACATTTTGGTATAATTATCTTTTTTTTTTTTTTTTTAATATCAGGTTTTGGTTATGCTCGTATCCTTACTCACGCCAAGTCAATCTAAAATTTTCAATCCTCCCACCAACCCCACCGAATTTTTACACGCGGTCGTCATTGATTGTCTAATCTCGCGACCCTTCCCGCGAATTCTTTTAAGGCTGTCCAGAACGCCTTCTGGTTAACCACTTCCCCGAATTCCTCTAGGCTCTTTGGCCATGCCAGACCTAGGATAGCTAGTTTGCTATCAGCCAACCTCGATTTCCCGCCTCAAGCGGGCAGTCGAAGAGCACGTGCTCTGCGCTTTCCGCGCCCTCACCGCATTCGCAGCGGTCGCTATTGGTTAGACCGAACCTTTGTAAATACGCCTTCAGGGCGCCGTGCCCTGTTATCAACTGCACCATTTTGTGATCGAGCTTAACCTCGATCTTACCTCTGGCTTCTATGCTCGGTATGAATTTGTGGGTCAACCTGCCCGTGGCAGCGTTGTTCCACCTCTCTTCCCATTGTCGAATTGATTTTCGCGCAGCTTTCTTTTGATTAAAGACCTCGGTATCGACGAATGTGATATTCGAAAGTCGCCCGTCGCGGCCTCTTTAGCTAATTCGTCAGCCCTATCGTTTCCTACGTTACCATTGTGCGACCTGACCCAACAGAACTTTAAACGTCGAAACTCTAGCGCCGTACGCGCTATCCTCCAGACGTCCGCTTGGAGATCTGTCGAGGTGTTCATGTTTGTTAAAGCCGTTAGCGCCGATTTACTATCACTGATTATATAATACTCGTCTCTGCCCGTATGGTTTATTACGTAATCGATAGCCTCTCGTATGGCTACCAATTCGCACTGGAAGATAGTGCACCAGTTCGCGAGTTTGGTTTGAAACCGAAACACCTCCTTTCCTGCTTATACACGACAAACGCCGCGCCTGCTTGTCCATCGTCCATACGTGAACCGTCCGTATAAATTCTGATACCCATCGCGTCCTCATCACCTTCGACAAACTCGATCCTCTAATATCAGCCGGGTGCCCTAACTCAGATACAACAATCTTTCTTGCAATTTCCCTATTACCAAGATTAAGATCTTCGATAATTTCGCGCCCTTTTCCTATATTTATTAATCGTCTATCTTTAATCTCCCTAACGACATATTCGATAGGGAGAGACCTACTGATCACCAGCACAGCCTCCGTGGAGGTGGTCCTGTACGCCCTCGCCGCTTTTACCGCGGTTATGCGTTGTACGCTCGTCAATTGACGCATCTCCCGGACTTTACAACCTTCTGCCCATACAGAAGCTGCGTACAGTATTGCCGGCTCAATTGCTCCGGCATAAACCGTCCTCAGCGATTCGCCCCTGAAACCCCACTTTATTTTAGCCGCCGCCATCATTTTATTTGATATTTCGCCGCCCTTACTTTTTACGTATTGTACGTGCGCTTTCCAATTTAATTTATTGTCGATCTTGACGCCGAGGTAGGTAATACAATCTTTAAACGGGATTTTCTCCCCTCCTAGCTCTAACCTAGGAGGTCTCTGTCCTGGTTTCGTGCCGAAATAAAGCGCCTCTGACTTCGCCGTGTTAAATTTTAATTTTACCGCCTGCGACCATTCGTGTAATTTATTAAGCGCCTCGATCGGTTTTGTGCGCATATCCATTAACAATCTCGATCTTACAATTAAAAGTGTGTCATCTGCAAACCCAACGATTGAGCATCCTGCGGGCAACTTGACCCTAAAGATGCTCTCATACAACAACTTCCAAAATGTGGGACCAGAACATGACCCTTGCGGGCATCCCCTTTCCACCTCACGCGACAGAACTTCACCCGGAATTTCAACCTGTGCTAATGGCCCCGAGAAATAGCTCTTGACCAAAGACATCAAGTTTCGCGGACAACTCCTACGATCTAACTCGCAAACGATTAATGGCCACCAGGCAGCATCAAATGCTCCTGAAATGTCCAAAGCAACAACGACACAGTATTCTTTGGCATCTCTTGCCTGCTTAATTTCCCCGACAACGAACTCTAACGCGTCGATAGTCGACTTGCCCTCCACGAAACCAAACTGTCGGTTATTAAAACCGCCGCTGTCTCGCACTAGGTGTTCAACACGCGTAGTCATAACACGATCTAAAACTTTCCCCAACACCGGTAGCAAGCTAATTGGACGATAGCTGCCCGGATCTGACGCATCCGCCTTTTTAGGTTTGGGTATAAATTTCACATTCTGGATTTTCCAGCAACGCGGAAAACGCCCTTTCTAAACAAAGATTAAACAACCCAACAAAGACACACGGGGCTAACAGGCACGCCTGCAGAGCTGCGTCTGAAGTGATTCTATCATGTCCCGGTGCCTTCTTAGGGTTCATCCTCCTAAGAGCCCTGACGACCTCGTGAACTAGGATTGCCTTATCGGCACCTGTTCCTTGCGCCTTTGCAGCTTCCCGACGTATTAAATCGTGCGACCCTTCATCCCCCTCGGGATTATCCGATGGGAAAAATTTCTCTAGTAAATATTCCGCTGTGGTTTTAAAACCTTCCGTGTATTCGCCATTTGTTTTCTTTATATTACTGAGCGCGATTTTTGTTGTTTTCCTCTAATTACGCGGTATGCGGTTCCCCAGGTTCTTTCTCTGAGTTTTGCGTGCAGAATTCTTTAAATTTATTCGTTCGCGTTTCTTCTATTAATATTTTATATTCGCGGTAACTTTGATTATATTCTATTCTCCGTTGTTCTCTTATATCTCCCGAGGCGCGTTGATAGCGGCGCCTTAGGTTACGCGTTTCTGCCCGCTTGGTGGTTAGTTCCCGGGTCCACCAGGGTACGCTGTCTTTAAATGTTTTCTTTTTCGGCATGGAATACGACGACGCGTCTACCACCGCGTCGTTTAATTTTTCGCGAGTGTTTCTACTTCGTCTGCCTCTCGGCAGTTAAATAGCTCATTTTCGAGCACAGGGATACTTTCGCCAAATTTTTGTTTAAATCGCTCCCAATTTGCTTTTTATTACAGAACCGCGGAAATACAGTTAGCTGCTCGTTTGCACTTGTTTTGGTTTCAACGTCCCATGTTATTAATTTATGATCAGAGAGCGTTTCCTCGTCCGACCTTAATTTCCAATTACAAATCGTTTCTAACATTTCGTGCGAGACTGCAGTAATATCTATAAAACTGCTGCCTCTATGCGTCTCAAACGTAGGTAAATCATTAGTGTTTATCACACTAAGATCCCATTCCGTAAAAGATCAGCAACCTGCGAGCCTCTATCGTCTTCGATAGGGCTGCCCCATAGTGGCGACTTGGCATTAAAATCTCCCCAATGACTAGATTTTTATTTCTGCCGATTTTACGAATAATATTATCTACTTCATTTATCAAGTCTTCGGTTTGGGGATTTTCCGCCGGGAATCGACCGGCGGAGGTACACGCTATTACATAGAACGCATTTTCCCTGATTTGATTTCGGCCGTCGTTACAAACTCGTTCGATAAATTATTTAATATAATTCCGGCGCACGTTCCATTATTTATTATTATCCGCTACGCGGTCGTTCACTATTCGCGTTTAAGACGGTAACCCCTCCCAAAACCTGTTATTTTGTGGCCATACAGGTGCGGTTCCTGTATAAACCCGATGTCGATATTATTTTCGATGAATAACTTTACGAAGTTATTTGTTGCCCTCTACCTTTCCCGAGATTTAGTTGCGCGAATTTAATCTTCTTGCTTCTTATGGACTTTGTTTTATCTTCACAGTCCAAATTGATGTTACGTGTGATTGCGTTCTTCATCGTGGGGCATCTACTCGACTTGGCGACGTGGCGCGTATTGACCTTCGCGCCACCGCCAGTTCTGTCGTTTGCCCTTGCGCAAACCACACAGCAGGGGACTGCCTTCCGGCAATTCTTGAATTCATGCCCGACCTCGGCACAGTTACCGCACCACTGTACCTTCTCCCTGCACTCTATCGATCTATGACCGTACTCGTAGCACCGGAAACACTGTGTCATCGAGAAGTGGTCCCGGCCCATACTCTTCGCCACCTGAGGTTAATAGCATCAGCTAATATACGTCTTCGAAGTGTGGGGTCACTTCGAAGACTACGTTGGCGAAGGGATCTCTAGGGCCCTTTCCGCCAAACCTGAACTTCTCTCAGGTGGTCTTCTAGCTTCAAATCGCCGAAACGGGGATTCTGGCTCGCAATCAACCGCACGAGCTCTTCAGCCTTCACCCCGCTTCGACCCCGGAAGAACGACCCGTGGACGTTTCTTCTCGATGGTCTTCGCCACGAGTTCATTGCAGTTCCCGCCGATCTTCAACTGCAGTTTCTTGGCGTCGTCGCGACCTGCGCACTCCACAACGACACCGCCCCGGCGCGTCCTACGAGCTCCGACAACAACAAACCCATCTCGAGCGGGATCGACCTTCTGCTTCAGGGTCGTCATCACGTCGTCCTTCTGGCCTGGCCTGGCGTCGACCCTACAGCAAACGTAGGGGCAGATCCTGAAGCTGCAGCGGCGTAGGAGACCTTGCGCTGCAACGACGCACCCTGACTCTGGCCTCCTGAAACGACAGAATTCACCGCCGGACTTCCCCCAACAACACTTGCTCTCCCTGAACCATCTAAACAAAGACGCAGTGCCCTAACCATACCTATCAGTTGGTTCGTCACGTCACGGATATCATCCACGGCGTGCCGAACCATCTTCCTATCCTCCACGACGATAGTGGCGGAGGTCGTCGGCACCTTCCCATAGACGGCAGCGTGCGCCTTCCTCACCCTAAACTTTAAGAGTTCCAGCTCATCGAGGTCGCTAGCATTAACGCTACCGTTGCTGCTAGTCGACATCGTGCGCTGGGCTCTCGAAGTAGAGGGCAATTCTGGCTTCCCTACCTCCTGTACCTCCTGCTGAGTTTCTAACAAGAAGTCCTTTAGCACTACCTTAAGCTGTTTCCCCCCAACAGCGCCCTCCGCCGCCGACCTAGCAGACTCCGACCGATCGCCCCTCTTCCTCCTGGGCAGCGGCTCCTCATCGCGGTGGACCACCATGCTGACAAAACTAGCAATAAAAATGACACCTAAAACGCAGCTCAAAAAACGTCCTAACCGTTACGACGCTAAAAGAACGACGCTAGAAGAACGCAAAACGTTGGTCCAATAAAAATGTTTTGTTTAAAGGTGAACCGTAAACAACCTTGTATTTATTAAAACTTCAACCGCCCAATTAAATATCAAATTTTAACAAAATACAACAAGCACTAAGCGTCAAAATAACAACTAGAATCAAATAAATTTCCTAACGCAATAAAAATATCTCGATTTAAAATGTACCGTAAAGAACGCTATTTATTTATTTTAAATTTTTAAACCGCCAAATCAAATTTAAATAAACTAATTACTTCAAAATATTAAAATATCTAATTTATAAATAAGAACACTTTATTTTTAAATGTGTAATTAACAAAATAAGGTCGAGCGCAATCGGAATGTGGTAACCGGAAATGACCTTTCACTTAATCGCTTGGTAACTAGCACAACCCGTAACTGTTACACCGCTTAATTACACCAAAATCGATTTTAAAGAAACTTCTAAATACGCGTGAACTTAAATTACGGAAAATTTATATTAAAATTGTTTTAAAATTTACAGTTTTTGAGTTATTTATTTGATTTAAAAGGGCTTAGATTTTTGTTTTTTGGTTATTATTTTAATATACGCGCACTATAAAAATTCACACACTTTTGGTTGTTTTACCCGGTTTTTACTTGATTTAGGCGGATTTTATTTTAAATTTATTATTAAAAATGCCTTTTTAAGTTATTTCGAAATTGTTTTTGAGTATTAGTTGAGTAGACCTTTGTTTTATTAACCCGAGGTTTATTTAGTTTATTTTAAAACGCGGATTTGGTTTAAATTACAAAGAAGGCGCGATTTATTTAGTTTTTATTTAGTTTAAATTCTGTTTTAAAATTTTTATTTTACTGCCCTGTATTTAAAATTTGATGGCACACAATTATAAAAATAAAACACAATAAAAAGCAAAGCTTCAAATAAAATAATACAACAATAAATAATATAAACCCTAGATAAAAACTTACTGTTATTGCTGAAGCGGGAGCTCGGCAAAAACACGTCCGCTCGCTTCAAGCGGCAACTAGAAAGTAACAATGTAATACAAGGATAAACTAGACAGGTTATTAACAGTTCATGAGAACAGATATGCAACTTTGTATCCGAGACGACACTGATACTGCAGGTGGCAGGTCATAGACGGTTAACATACCGCAATTACCTAGAAATAAGATTGAAACAATGTAGCAAAGTGTAGAATTAAGAGTAAAGCAGACATGAGATCTGCAAGTTCCCACAGCCATGTGAGGGGGCAGGATATTATAAAAAGCCCGGGAGCTCAAGGGCCGGCAGTCAGTCTTCGAACTCCATACTTCGTTGTTCAAGCTACTCAAGTGAGCCAGTCTGAGTGCTACAGCTTTTGCATTGTTGTTTACCTAGGCTACTTGCCCTAATATTAGTACAATTAATTAGTTTGGTTTAAAGTAAAGAACAGTTTGTCAAAATTCTTCATTAATTTCTGTTTAAGATAAATAAATCTGTTAAGTTTTGGAAACGCTTTTTAAAAACATCGCTCCAAAGGCCTGAACCTTAACTCGCCGTGTATTATAGACATGACAATAGTAATGTATTATTATACTTACTGATGGAAAGAAACTGAAGATTCTTTGGATGCCCGTTCTGTACAACCATAAGCACAACACGATCGTACCATCTTTGCAAATAATATTAAAATACTAACACTAGTAAACTAAGCTCAAGAATTTATTTCGTAAAAATACATACAGTTTAACTCTTGTGCGGTATAAAAGTAACTGTAGACTGCAGATACAGCACAGTAATCTCCTTACCTAAGGGAGGTATTATTCTATATATCAATCAACCAGAGACATGATAGTGATAACTATCTGCAACCAACCTACCAAAATATTTCTCAGAAACATAATTTTGTGTCTGATGTTTACAAAACTTCGCCGAATTCTAAATGGTATTGTTCTGGCATAAATTAGTTTGTGCAGGAATTTGTCTAATTTCGTTATTTAATGTTAAACCACAAGTAAGAATATAACTTAAAAATTGATGTACATCATAAACGTGTTAACAAAACAACTTTCAACAGAATTACAAGTTTATAACGGAGTGGATTCGCTTCCCTGTTTATGCCAACAACTTGCATTGGGGGTTGCCTACTGTATTGGCATCACTTTTAGTCTGTAATGCTCAGTCTAGTTATATCATGTCTCTGGATTTTACATGTACAGATTCCCTAGCCACTTCACATAAATTCATGCGCTTTAACTTCGGGCGCAGCTGTTACCGCGCAGAATCTTTAAAAGTCCAAAAATATAAAAACTTTTTTGAAAATTATATTTTTTATCTAGTTGCAATTGAAACCTTTGGATTATTCGGATTACAAACAGTTGATTTTCTGAAACACATTGGTAAGAGAATTTACGATTCAACATTTGACAACTGGAGTACTTTCTTTCTTTTTCATAGGATAATTGTTGTCACCCAAAGAGGTAATGCCTCATCAATCCTGGGGAACCTACCACCTTTACAACATCTATAGGAATTTTTTGAATCTTCATTCGTTAATAGTAAAATCAAATATCGCCAAACTTTTACAAGTTTATACAAATTCCGTTTCATCATCAATTGCAAAAATTCCATACCCATTAAATTCGAATATACAATTTATTGAAACAAATATAATAAAAAAATTGCCCTCATCAATCATATGGAACGTTGGAACGTTCTATTATACGGCAGTGAGACTTGGACAATTTAAGAGGTAGATAAGAAACAGATAGAAGCTTTTGAAACTTGGTGTTATATGAGAATATTAAAGATTAGTTGGACAGATAGAGTAGCAAATGAGGAAAGTTTATAGAAGCATAGGTGAGGAACCCTGTATGTGGAAACAATTAAAGGTCAGGAGAGATAGAATGATAGGGCACCAGTTACGACATGAGGGACTATTTAGTATGGTCTTAGATTATAGACTACCAAATAAAAACAGAGTAGGAAGACCTAGACAAAGTTATATTAGTCATATTATTAGAAATTTAGGTTGTGAAGGATATGTAGACCTTTTTAGACTAGCTCAAAATAGAAAAGAATTTAGAGCTGCATCAAACCAATCTTAAGTAGGTTCGAAAACAAAACAAAAAAAAAATAAATAAAAATCAGTTAACTAAATGTCACCATGACATAACTCACAATTAGTTAGCAGTCTGGCATGTTGATAGCAATTCGTCGCTTAAGCCTTACCATAACAGTAGTGTGAGAAAGTTCATCCTGGACCCTCCTTCCACCTCCCACCTCGACACACCTCCCACCTACAACCTGCCACCTCCCACCTACAACCTGCCACCTCCCACCTCGCACCTCCCACCTCCACACACCTCTCACCTCCACACATCTCCCACCTTCACACACCTTCCACCTCCGCACACCATCCACCTCCTACCTCCCACCTTCACATACCTCCCACCTCCCAGCCCCTACAAATCTCGAACCTTCCCCCTCTACCTACCACTTCCCACCTCCACACACTTTCACCGTCCTCCACATCCCTTCACATCCCTCCCACCTCCACATCCCTCCACATTAAAACCTCGATCCTTTAATTTTTTGTTTAATTAATTTTAGATCGATCCTTAAATCCTTTTTGGGTACCTGATATTCGCTTTAATCCGAATTTCCCTCGATAATTTAAAACCGTTGGAATTGTTTAAATCAAACCACCCTTACAAAAGTTACACCCCCGATTTTAGAAACTATCCGAAATCGTCTTAGGGTACGACACATAATATCGGTCTAGATTTTTCGGGGGAACCCAAATATTTAGCAACTCTCGGGAAAATTGTACCCTTATATTTAATATCAAACTTATTAAAATTTGCATAAAAATATTGCGCGGTTTCTAATTCTAGTTCTTTTGGAATTGTAGAATATGGTGTTGCAGATTGTGTAAAATATGTGCTACCTGCGTTAATTTAGTACTAGTGTAGATTTTTATTTTATGTTGGCTCTTTCTCCTCTACTATCTCCAAATAATTTACAGGTAATTAGTTAAAACTAAAAGCTGAAATCACATACTTTATCAATTTTTCCGTTTCCTCTGGTTTTTCGAACAACTTAATTTGCAAGCCAGTGAATTTCTTTGTATTGCTAACTCAAAACTTTAAAAACCTAATTAACAGAGAGGATTTTAATAAGGATATTCAACTTAGTTTTAAAACAGGACCGAAAAACAAACCGACTCAACACCATGTTGCGACGGTAAGTGGCAAAGTGAGGAATATATTAATAAATCTAAGGAAACTCTATATCGAATATCGCTGTGTTTCAGCGAAAGACCTTTTAATAGTAACCAAATGCCAACGATGTCTCGATTTAGGACACGTCACGAAACATTGCACACGCATCACCGATACATGTGGACACTGTGGGGAAGAAGACTCTAAACACAAAAAGGCAGACTGCCCCATGCACCGACAGCCATCAGTTTGCATACCATGCTTAAAACGCAACAAAAAGTGCGTTTCTAACCCTAAAGATTGTCCAACCCACAAAATGTTAATTGACAGACTCTTACAAAAGACCGACTATGGACAGTAATCCTAACCAAACTATACACAAATCACCATCACAAATTCAAAGGAACAAAGCAAGAGCAATCACATATCGACAACATCTTCAACAAACACTACAAGAGAACATGCACACAGACAAAATAGAAACCCACTCACAAACGGATTACAAACCCACACTCACATACAACACACCCACACAAACACAAATCACAACCTGAATGCAGCACACACACCTATATTACCCTTAATGGACGACGAAAAGATCAGAATTGGCCAATTAAATGCCATGCACTGTGCAACTGTAATGAAAGAGCTTAGACAACTAGCTGGAACCTTACGATTACATGCACTTTTTATACAGCAACGTTGTCTGGTGCATGGGAAGATCCCAAGTATACCAGTCGGGGCACGACAAATACATACAGGTAGAAACCCACAAACGGCAGTGGTGCTTTTTGACCCCACATTGACAATCACGACAATCCAACGAAACAGCGGAGAACACTGTATATGTCTGGAGGTCTCAAACGGTCGGATTGGAAAGTGGATCTTGGTAACAAGTTACTTTCAGTACAGACCCCAGCCGTACATAAATATCATACGCAACATATTACACACTTACAACAAACCAATAGTTATTATGGCAGACGTAAATGGAAAATCCCCGATGTGGCACAGCTTCCTTACGGATGAACGCAAAGAACAAGTCAAAAACTTGATTAACGAACTACAACTCGAAGTAATCAACCTTCCTAATAACCCATCCACATACAACACCCATGCAGGAATAGGAACAAAGCTATAATTTGAAAAGAGAACTTTACCTCTTTTTCCTTGCCCATTAACTCAAGTGGACCGACATTAGTGGATTTTTGTGCACCACATACTAAACAATTCTTACAGAACCTCATAACATCCAGGTTCATTTTTGGCCAATAGTAGTTTTCAATGGACGCGAAAATAAGTTTTTGAAAAACCAAAATGTCCTGCAACAGAAACATCGTGGCATGATCTGATAACTTCTTCCTGTTGTGACTTGGGTACTAGAAATTTTCATTCTATCAAATTCGTCGATAGAGGTAAATTTGAGGGGAGAAATTTATAAACGAAACCATTCTCGACTTTCCGCTCAGGATAGTTCTCAGGGGAAGACAAAATCTTCTCTCTCAACGAAATGTACTAAGGATCTAACTCTTCTAATTTAATTTCTACCAAATTTATTGCTTCATTCTCTATTACGGAGGCCCGACTAAGACAATCAGGTACCACATTAAATTTGCCTTTACGATGCACCAAATCAAACGTATGTTGTCGTATCCGGACAGCCCACCTAGTCAATCTTTCTGTGGGGTTTTGGATGTTATTCAACCATAATAAGGAATAATGGTCTGTCATCACTGTAAATTTAGTTCCTTCAACCCACGGACGAAACTTTTCTATCGCAAATGTCACTGCAAGGCATTCCTTTTCGGTCACCGAATAATTTCTTTCGGTACGGTTAAGTGTTTTGCTTGCATAAGAAACAACATGTTCTTCCCCATCTATATTTTGTATTAATACGGCACCAAGTCTAGTGTCACTCGCATCGCACTCTACAATAAACGGAATAGAAAAATTTGGTTGAGAAAGCAAAGGGGCCAAAACTAAAACTTGCTTAATCTGAGCAAATGAAGACTCAGCTGCCGGTATCCAAACAATAGCTAGACCTTTCTTTTTCTTTTAAATTAAATCGTTGATGGGAAAAATTAATGATGAAAAATTCTTGATAAAACGACAGTACCAACTACACATACCTATAAAACGCTGAACTTCCGTTGTGGCTTTGGGACGTGGGAAGTTAACCATTGCCGAAATTTTATCAAGGTCGGTACGTAGAGAATTTGATCCAACGATATAACCAAGAAATTTTAATGTTTTTTTTAAAAATTCGCACTTTTCTAAATTAACCGTTAGACCAGCGTCCTGTAAACGATTTTTAACTTCACTCAATAACTTTATGTGCTTTTCAAAAGATGGTGAGCATAGAATTATGTCATCTAAATAACAAAATACGAAAGGTTCATATTTAGGTCCAAAGATAGCATCAACTAAACGTTGTTGGGTTTGTGCAGAATTTCGAAGACCAAATGGCATAACTGTAAATCTATACTGCCCTCGCGAAATAACGCTGAATGTCGTCTTGTTTTTTGAAGACTCCGAAAGGGGAATTTGGCAAAACGCTTTACGCAAATCTATGCTAGAAATATATTTTGCATTACGTAGAAGGTTCAACACGCGATCGATATTTTGAAGTGGATAGCTATCATTTAACGTCATTTAACGCTCGCCCATTAAAGCAAAACCTATACTCCTTACTGTTTTTCTTTTTAACTAATAGCACTGGTAAATTCCACGGAGTCTGACATGGCTCTAGGACTTTCAAACGGATCATCTCGTCTAGTTCTTCATTAAATATCTTATTTATATGAGGTGACATAACATATGGTCATTTCCGAAAAGGTAGAGCATCTCCTGTGTTTATATCCATCATGATTTTATCCGTGCGTCCTAATCTATCTTCACTACTAATTTCTTTAAATAAATTCACTACTGTATTTACTTGTTCTCGCTGAACTTCTGACAAATCGTCAACATTAAGTAAACTATTACTATTATTCAAAGGCACTGAGGACTGACCTACGTACGAAACATGTTCTCCAGAATTACTTTGTATACTCCACGAATTATTTTTAAAATCTCCAATTAACTCAAACAATTTCGCAAAATCACTGCCGAAAATGAAGGCATGTGGTAATGACGGAACAACTAAGGCGTTGAGAATACGACATTCTTTTCCTATGCAAATTGGTAAATCAACTGAACCTAAAACTGTTTTTAACGAACCATCAGCTGTGGATATTCCCTTTTTCTCTGTACGAAAAATCTTTAATTTTAATTTCTCAATTAACGGTATAGCTAAAGAACCAACCACTGAAGAAGAATCTAGAAGACCAGTGATTTCATTATCTAATAATTTCACTAAAATATATGGACGATTATCACCTAATTTCTCTTCAAAAATTTTTAACTATGTTAAGCCAACTTAACCACTCTTCTTTACAAAAAAATTTATCTTCCTTACATAGCATCACTAAAGCCTTTTGAAATGGAACGGCAGGCCGGCCACTATGCATTTGCCACTTTACTCGTTTGTTTGAACACGACTTACAAAAAACTGAAGTTACTCCTTTACATCCACATTTATAACAAAAAATTTTCTTTGGAGCTTTACAAAATTGAAATGTATGGCCATATCGCGAACAGTTCCAACACCCATTATTCTTTTTGGCTATTCTAGGGCCACTCGAGACCGGTACTGAATCATTACTATTTAAAATTTCAGCTTGAGGAAATTGTGTTAGATTTCTTTCAACTTGACTTTTAGGTTTGGAGGGATTTTTAAACCATACTAAAGACGTATTATGAAAATTTGATCGATTATTGTCCATAGACCTGTACGAATAACTTGTTGAAGCAGAAACAGACTTTTGTTTTAAATGATCAGCTTCTTCCAACTTTTTACAGAGGTTGGTCAGAGTCGCCATATCATCTATCTCCGACAAAGCAAGATATGAAATGAATTCGGGCAATAAATTTTCCCTAACCATCCTAACTTTTGTAATCTCGGCAGGGCGTTGTGGTAGTCTACTAAATAAATTCTCCATATGGGCAATAAATAAAACAACTGATTCAGGCTTTTTTTGATGGCGCGCTTTTATCAAATCCCAAACGTCATCTTCTGAATGAGCAGGCAAAAAATCTTCTTTCAATCGCTTAACTAAAGAATTCCAATCTTTTACTGAACTACGAATACTTCTATGCGAAATCAAACCATCTCCAACAAATAATTCAGAGGATCCACGATATAGATCAGCTTCTGATACAGCTCGAGAATCTGCTAGTTCTTTGACTCTGTTTAAAAATTGATATACTTGTTTTGAGTCACCAGAGAATTTCACAAGCCAAGAACTCATAGGTATAGAGGGGGTAAGATATGTATCTATGGGAATAGATGTACTAACAACTGGGGAGATTCCATTTCCACTTCTTTACGATCACCTGCACCACCAGCTCTATTAACTTTTTCATATAAATCTATCTCAAGAATAAAAATTGTAGCTAACGTCTCATTTTTAAACAGCACAGCTTCCTCTACATTTTCTGTAGGAAGTTTAATTCTTTTAACTCGACCGACAAGATGAAACAGTCTAGATTGCACCCTTTTAAAAATAGAATCTGCAACATTACCATCAAATTCTGACAAAATATTCTTTATAGATTCAAGCGAAGAATCAATCTCCTTACGTTCCTCTAAAAATGTTACTGTATACCCAGGAAGATTAATTAAACAACCCGGTTCCTTCACTTCCTTAGAAGAAATCTTAAATTTTACTTTGAGTATTTAAATATAGGTGGAGCTCTATGTATGAATTAGTAATATATTGTTTCTATCGGAACTTAATATTTACTGTTTAATAATGGATATTTGTTGAATAGATATTTAGAACAAAAGCGTATATTTAAGAAGCAGATAATCGTATTCGTTACAATATGGTATCGGATATACCTTAGTGTTAAAACTTGTTTCTTCATTTACTTCTAATTGATGCACATATTCTGTAGCAAACCTAGGTTCGTCGTCTCATAACCCTGTGTACTGCTCTAACATATCCCCCAATTGTTCCTTAGTTTCATTCTTAATTGTCCCTATCTGATCCTGTATCATTATCTGTTTAAAAATACTGCATAACTTTATCCCTCCTATACTTTCATAATTGCTAATCCTTTCTATCCCATTTTCTAACTTATCTATAATCAAATTACCATCCCCATTTTCTATACTATCCGTAGGGACCACTCAATGTTCCTTAATATCACTTATCTGTATCGTCTTTTCTCTTCCATCAATAATCACACCCATATCCTGTATTACATCAATTCCCACTATAAAATCGAACCCCAAATTCTTTACTATCAAAAATCCTACATCCCCCAGCCTAGTTTCCCTTAAAAATATTGATAGTCTAGCAACCCTATCTATTTCCGATAACTTTTTATTCATCGCTGACCATAAGCTTATCTTCTTTATTTTAAAAATCTTTCCCGTAAGTATCTCCCTATGTTTAATTATTATATCTTCCCTTACTAACAATAGCTGAGACCCCGTATCTATTAAACCTATATATTTATAACCCCTTAAAACTAAATAAATAAATGGCACGTTTCTTTTATTAACGTTCTTATAATCTAACAATGTATTAACTAAACTAAAACTACTCGTAGTACCCAAGTCTGTCTCACATACTAATAAATTGGCGTTTTTTTTGTCCTTTATCCAATGTATTTTCGTGAACCTCCACAATTTCAATCTTATTTAAATCCCCTTGGTCTTGTCTAGTCCGCATAGCATTTAACGTCGCTCTGTTATCCTGTCTGCCCCTTTCTGTTGAGTCAATATTGCACGGTCTTTCTTCGTACTCACGGTCACTGCCATTACCTCTGTTCCTGTCATACCGCTCGTACCGTTCATGTTCTCCCTTGGGTTGCGGTTGATGCCTATACTGCCTGTTCCATCTATTTCTACCCTGGTCATTAAAATTTCCTCGAGATGCTCCCTGATGGTATTCTGGATTTCTGTCCAGATATCGCATATACCAATTGTCGTTTCTCTCTGTTTGCCTATATCCGTGCTGTTCGTGGTTATATCTCCTCCTGTCTCAATTTCGATAGTATTGTCGGTCTCTGTTGTTTTCTAATGATCGGGCCAAATCGTAATTACGCATGATCTCTAAAAATTCCTTTAAAGTTCGTATGTTATGGATAGCTACAGCACGAGTCACCTCTACCTCCATATGTCGTGATAAAAGCATAACTACCTCGTCTTTGTTTAATTTTGGAATAAGGTGTTGAGCCGAATTGTACTTGTCAATGACATATTCTTCACGTGTCCCCAATGTCGTATTGTATTTCCCTGTATTTAAGTGCGTACGTATGTTCGATTGCTGCGTGTACCCCCAATACTGTTCTACGAATAGCTGTTGAAATTCTGCATAATTGTTGTATTGGTTTATCACAATACCGTTCCATTTTCGGCGTGTCCTCCTAATGCCGCACTAATTATTTGCATTCTTACTCGTTCTGGTTCGTTTGCTACTACATCATGCATCAACCTAAAATTTCCTTCAACACTCCCGAATTTTTCTTCCATGCTATTGCCCATTTCCACCATTTCTCTGCGTACTAACTCGGCATCCTCCCTACAACTCTGAATTTGCCCTAACAAATTTTTCTTATAAATGCGGTCTGCCTCCTGGTGTACTTTGATAGATTCCTCTAACCCTTTGTAATTGGTGTTGTGCTGCTTGTCCACTAGTTTTATTTCCTTTTGTACGCTCTCTATTCCGGCTACCAAATTCCCTTTAATGCCTCCTATTCTACTGTCAATCTCCTTGCCAATATCTGATTTAAATGCATTGAAATTCTCTCACATATTCATCTGTATCGTCTCCATTCGCTTTTCCATGCCGTCGATACGTTCTCTTAGCTCAGCCTTTACTTCTGCCTTAGATTCCTTAACTTCAGCCCGTATTCGACAACGAAGCCTGCATCTCCCCCTGAAAATTAATTAAAAACTTCATCAGCGCATCCTGACTGCTCCCCGTTGTTTCAGGGCTCCTGGTTGGCCCTTCCTCTATCACGGTCTCTGGTTCTACCTGCTGGTCCCCTTCAGCTTGCCTTTTATCTATCCTTGCTCGCCTTACACTTTCAATGCCATATACACGCCCAGACCTTGTACTCAACCTATTCCCATCAGTCATTTTCACCTCCATAATCTGTAATCGGCCCACCAACTGTTTATTCTTTTACAATTAATTAAACTTTAAGTCGCCCCACGTTGTTGGCCGCCACGTATTGTGAATGAAGAATCTGATAAAAATAAAGAGTTTAAAGAATAATTGACTGCACAGATAAAGGTGGTGTCGGCCTTTCAAATATTTAGAAATAGCGGTAACTTTTCCTAATAGTACCGCAACCTTAATTACATGCATATATTTAAACACGATGCAAAATACTCTACTAACGCTTTGTATTTCTGTAAAATTCAATAAAGGAAAAATTTTGTTTATTTATACCGCGGCCTTTGAAACACTCTCAGGGATTATTATATCAAGCTATTTCTACTCTGTAAGAAAATGTGGGCTCTAGTCGTCTTACAGGCACATTAACAACTTCCACATAAAGCGTCGTCTAGTTAAGATCACTTAACCTCTCGCAGTGCAGACGTGGCGTTATTATTTTCAAAGATTGACAAATATAATCGCAAATGTATAATTTAGATAAACGTTTGAGATTCAAATTACTAACAAATATCTTTAAATGGTGCTTATACAAGGATTAATTTCAAATACCTGTAATTCCACCGAAGGTGCTTGAGTTGTTCAAATGGACTTCTTCAATAATAAAACAAAATCGTCTTGCAAACGCTTGCAGTTAATACCTGTAGAAAGTGAGTTTTAATTTTGTGTTCTTATTACTTTCACTCTATTTTAGGTTCTACGACTAATAAAATAATAATTCAGCATTTGGTTGTATAAACCTTATTAATTATTATACGATACACTCATATTCTTCCACAAACATTAAATTCTTTATATTGCTCCAATGTAACGATGGTCAAATAAAAGGGATAACTTTCAAATAGATATATTAATTTTTTCAAAGTCAATAACAAGCTCTCAAGCAAAACATATTTTTACAAAATTTTTCAAAATCAACTCACTTATTATCTAAACACTTATCACCTAGGAGATAGTCTCCAAAATTATAACTTGCCTACTATTTACAAAATGTTCAAGAGCACTCATTGATCAATTATCATTATGTATACTACCTATTTTGGAACAGATACTTGTGTCACTTATACTAATTATTATTGGTTGACATTCCACAAATCTGACAATTACTTTATGCTAACTAAACATGCTAAAATAAATTCTTTTACAGGTATTATGGTACATTAATTAATTAATGAAATAGAGTATCCATCAAACAGTTAATATGACATCTACAATCAACCCAAGCGCATTCAGTTAGAATTACATTAGATAAACATTTTATTGAAG
This sequence comes from Platerodrilus igneus, assembly GCA_036346225.1. Classification (NCBI taxonomy): domain Eukaryota; kingdom Metazoa; phylum Arthropoda; class Insecta; order Coleoptera; family Lycidae; genus Platerodrilus; species Platerodrilus igneus. Next base: position 864,187 of record JARFIW010001148.1, read on the forward strand.
AACAGTTGACTAAAACACTTCTTTTAAATCTCGCACGCTTCACCATCAGTAAATAGCATTTTAGCCTAGTTTAACAAGTAATTATTTATCAATCCTCAGTTTATTGTGTTTTAAATTTAGAAAACATTGATAGGCGAGGTAAATTAATGTCTTTACCCTCAGGTATCTTATAAACCATTTTATAATATTTTTATATATATATATATATATATATATATATATATATATATTGTAACATACTGTTTTAATACGTTCTAATAGTTCTATTATTTCTAAAAATAGTTATTTTCTAGTTTAATTTTAGCATTCTAATTATTAGAATGAAGGTCTTGTAGCATAAATATGTCTCCAATTGTAAACGGCTGCAAGATCACCCAAGTAGCGTCCTAGCAAAGTTCCAGGAAGATATAATCCAAGAGTTAATTAATTTTTATAAAGGCACTTTACTTGAAAGGCACTAAACATGTCAAATTAGTTGCTATCTATGATTAGATGTCAATCAAGTTCTAGGACCCTATTTGTATCAGGGTGGTCCAAAGGAATTTTTCTATTAGCGGAGTACTCAACTAAAAATTAGTCCCGAGATCTACTTGTGTGGCTATCTTAGTGCAATTGGCAGTTTAATTAATCTTAAAGATTTACGACCGGCATCCCTTGTCGAGTATGAGAGCTAGGCAAGGGGTTATTTTTCAATTAACTTAAAGGTATATAAGGATGTCAGCCGGAGGAAAACGGGGTTGTTTATTTCCAGACGCGTTAGAGTTTAAAGCTGGCGGTTATTTGCAAGATTGAGTGATGTGTTTTATTTCTCTGAATTCAAGTGCGTGCCGTTATGTTCTAAGTTAGTTATTTCTCTGAGTAAGTAATTAGTATATGTGGTATTACCATGAACTCAAGGTTGTGTTATGCAGCATAAGTCAGTTATTTGTTAAATACAGTACTTGTCGACTTCCCTAAATTACTCCAGGTTAAAGCTCAGTTCAAGTAAATTGATCCCGTTAGATTATTGTTTTAGAGACCGCATCGCTGTAGAAGGGTCTCCTATTATATTGTGTTCCGACGGTGTCAGAGACCGTTAATCACTAAGCCACGAGACTACCCGAGTATGCAAAGCTCAGGTCAGGAGTCACGTTACTGTACTATTTGACCCTTGAGAAGGTCGTATTTTTCCTGGTGTTGATGACTCAGTGGTTAAAGGAGAGTCGTCGCCCTATGCGAGTTAAGTAGACTACGGTAGAATTAATTAATTATTGTATTGGGGGTGGTTTCACCCAGAACTGTTATTAATATTCATAAAATAAGGATTTTAGTTTTGTTTAGTTAAGTTGTGTTTGTGCTAGCCGGAGACTTTAAAAGATTAGCCCCTGTGAAGTGATTTATTTTCTGTCCTGCAATCTTGGTTCATCGCCCACGAACAAAGTGCGACGAGAGCTATTACCGCGATTGGTCCATCGGCCGTTTAATTCCCATGGTGGCGCCCTATTGTAAATAATGTTAAGTACTGTATATTTTTGTATGCATATGTAATTAGGTGAAGTTTTAGTTAGTAGCCCATTTAATAAAACAATCGGAATTTCGTCTTGGTGTGTTTGTTTAATGAACCTCCCCTCTCACCGACTGCAGCAGCTTGCGAGGCAATGTCCCGAAACGTGAGGGTACTATAGTGCTAGAGGTCCTGCCATTTATTATTTATTGTTAATTGGATACCCTCACGCGGTAGGTAAATATTATTAGTTACAATATATATTGCTGTAATTATAGGGTTAATTTAGGGGTAGGTTAAGTCATAGGGGTCGTAGAATAAACAAAAGAAACTCCCAAGTAACGAAAGCACAGAATTACAGATATTAGAAGAGTAAATAGGTCATTATAAATATTATTAGTTGAGAGCACACTGTATATAGAAGTACAAGCGATTAAAACACATATCCAAGAGTAGCTACGAGCAAAGATAAGAATTTAAAAATGTAACGAAACGCATTGAAATTAAATCAGTGCAAAACCTGCTTGAATTGGCTAGATAAATATTCGAAAAGTGCGTTAATATATCATCTTGAACGCACGCAGAAATTAAGCATTATTTGAAAAGCGTTCGTGATCTAAAAGTATTACATTTGTTCAAAAATCCAATTTATTAGGAAATAAACAAACACCAAATTTATTCCATTCAGATTAGAATAAGGCCAATAACAATAGTACGTGATGTGTTGGACGAAGATTCCTGGGATTTCTGAATTAAATGTGAGGTATAATAATGAATTAAGTGACATTCTTAGCATCGCTTTATGCAATTGAACTACACAATTGGTAAAATTTCCCAAAACATCAAGAGATAATACACTTGGTCTCGCCCAGCACGTGAAGTCAACGAATCGCAAACAAAAGGGGCTGATCCTATAAATATCATAATAATTGAATATCGAGTTAGTATACTTTAGAAACTGGGCAGTTATTATACTTGAAAGTGCTAAATATTTACGTGAATAGTAAATTAAATTAAAGTGAAAATTAAAGAGTGAAAATTGTGCAAGCGAGCCGTACTTCTAAAAACGTAAGTAGATCAGATTTAGTGAAATTATACCATTTCTAATAGTAAATAAAACAGGGCTTTTAATTACCATTTTAATTACCATCTTAATTACCATCTCAATTACAGTCTTAATTACAATCTTAAATTGCAATCGAAATAACGATCCTAATAAGGATCTTGTTACGATTCCTGTTAAGTACGATCTTAAATAAAATTGTGGATACGAGACTGGAGAATGCTACCTGTTCAAGCAATTTGATAATCTCTGAAAATGGTAAATATTCTATTACGGAAATGAAAAACTTTTTATTGGAATAAACTCTCCGATAACGATTTGGATGCTAATTAGGTTGGATGGATTCTTGGGAATGCAGAGCACCTACTGAACCTCTTCAGGTTAGATATTTTGATATAATTCATTTTTTTAAAAACTGTGTTTATCTCAATAATAATTCAAAGTGTAAGAGCCGACAAATTGGGGTTTCTTGTATAAATTTATGAAAAGTAATAAACATCTTGGAACGTTTCAAAAGATTTCTAAATGTAATAAAATGTTCGTTTTGTTGGCTTGATTTTCTAAAAATCTGACAGATGTAAATAATTTAAAATGGGAGAAAATATTTAAAAAGGTTGTAAATATATAATCATTAGACCGTGTATTGTAGAATTGCTTTATTTAATTGAATCAGCTAGTCGAGGCAAAGAGAATTATAAATTAACATTTCTACAAGTGCTTGAGTAATAAAAGAATAAATCACGACATAAATATTGCGTCCAAGCGTAGGGGCTAACAGAAGTTATCACAGCATAAATATGACAAACCCAAATAGTGGGGCTCGATTATCATAGCAATATATATATATATATATATATATATATATATATATATATATATATATATACAGTGAATAAGATGAAACAATAACTTAGACTTTTATGCAAAGCCCAAATTATCATTTCAAATCGAGCTAGTAATTGAAAGATGGAAAATATAAGGTCTTGGACAGGACTTGAACCTGAATCCTGGTTTTGCCGGAACCATGCGTTTACCAATTACACCACCGAGACCGATTACGACAATTGGGAAATTTACAAATTTAAATCGTGTACACGACTATACATCAACCTAACTTTTAATTACGTTTAGCATTTTTGTCAATCATATCTGACACTGTCAAGTTTTTGACTTATGTCAGTTATAGACAAGAAGCGACGCTAAAAATTACGGCTATAAGCCAAGTATTAAATATATAAATATATATATATATATATATATATATATATATATATATATATATATATATATATATATATACAGGGTGAATGGTATCGTTCGTGCAAAAATGAACTGGGAGATAGTACACTTAATTTGCAACAAAAATTGTTAATGACCTCTGTTCTATCTCGATTGTTTAAGGATATGCGGTTTTTTAGTCTGTTTCTTAATAACGCGACTTCTTGCAGTAAAAATTAAATTTCTCGGCTTTTGCTGTAAATAACTAGATAAACAATCCGATTTGCATAAACTACATTAAATTTCCTATAAAAAACAACTATTTCGAATTTTTAATTTTAAAAGAAACATTTATTATAAAGCATTAAAAGGTAAAAAATTACAAAAAAAATTTTTTTAACAAAGTTTAAAGTAATATTACAGCGAAATTATTTTATCTACAAATGAGCAAATGTCACAAAAACAACCTCACTTCATAAGGTTTCCAGCAGTGCGAAACACTTTCTATTTGATTTTTAATTGATCAAGTATGGAAATATGGAAGCAAATAATTTGTTTCCACTTCGCATTAAAATTCGCCCACTGCCTTGATTATCTAATGATCCCACAACGTTTTTCCGGTATTACAGAGGCAATAATTTGATAAATTAAATTTTATTTGTATTGTTCAAAATGCTGACCACCGCACCTGATACAGGTTCTTGCTTTTTTCCGCATACCTACCACGGTCACGCTCATAGATAGCTTCTCTCTTAAGAGTTGACATCCATTTTCGAACCTTTGTCTCAAATTTTCCAAACTGACTACCTCCGTGCTGTATACGTATTCTAAGGCGGCTCCGTGGCGTAGTGGTATGTGTGTGACTACTACGCCCTAGGTCCAGGGTTCGAATCCCGACACGGTCCGCTTGAAAAATGTTAGGCGAGCATTTTTCGCAAAAATACACCCTCGTTCGGATGAGAGGTAAAATGGAGGTCCCGTGTGTGAGTGTTGTCACGCACGTTAAAGATCCCTACCTTGCTTGGAACAGCAAGGATTCGGCAAAATTCAAAATTTTCCAGGTAAAAAAAACTCGCTTCCTGGCCAATGTAGTACCTTCGGGTGGAGCATTGGAAAATCACATGTAATGTATACGTATTCTTTTAAAAAATCCCATACAAAGTAATCCATGGGATTCAAGTCAGGCGATCTTGCTGGCCACGGAATCGGTCCTCCTCTACCAATCCACCTTGCGTGTAGAATCTTGTAATGTAATAAATGATAACGATAAAGAACAAACTAAATTTATTACATGTTATTAGGCGAGACACTACAAACGAATTTAATGTTTTACATCTACACCATAACAAGGCTGCATAAAGACTCGTGCTAGTACAATAACTAACGTTATACAAAGCAAGGGTGCACGAAGCTGAGGGAGGGAAATTCCATACAGCTGCCGTACAGGTATAAACTGGTTAAGCAACACATTATTTTAACTTTGAATACATAAAACTGGTGCTACAGATATGTACATAAATGATTAAATATAATTTGACGGAGTATTTATATATTTGATAGACAGTTGAACTAAGATATTCGACATCTCGCCACTCTTGATAAACTACAGTTTTTAAGACTAATACAATAAACTGAACCACTTCTGTTATTGTTTTTTTTTTAACTAGCGAAATTTAATTGTTCGGTTCCACCGGTAAAAGACACAGTTTCTGCACACCACGAGTAGTAATTCCTGTTGAAGTGCGAATTGTGGCAGTACGGGCAATGTCGTCCTCTCTGGACTTATGTAACTTTAAGATTCTTCCCATCTTCCAGCAAAGTGGTGGAACATTTTCTTCCTTCAGTAATACCAAAGAATTTTCTTTCAGACCATCAAACCGAGTATCACTCCAGCGTGAGCGTTGCTGTAGAGAATTTAAATATTCGGTACTCCAACGTTTCCAAAATATTTGTGTTGCTTGCTGTAGAATTGCATACTGTTTTAAGCGATTTGTGGGTACATTCGCTAAGTCTGCATGGGGTATGTTCGTTAATGGATGACCAATTAAAAAATGACCAGGTGTTAAAGCGGATAAATCTGAAGGATCATTGGATAGAGGCGTGATTGGGCGTGAGTTCATTATTGCCTCAACCTGCGTAAAAATTGTAGAGAGGTCTTCAAATGTAAAATTTCTTTTTCCCACAATCCGCGTTACGTGATATTTAGCGCGTTTGACGGCAGCTTCCCACAAACCGCCGTGGTGGGTGGTTCTAGGTGGAATAAAGTGCCATTCTATGCTATTCCTTAAATAAAAGTCAATTACGTCACGATCATTTAAAAAATTCGGAAGAGATTGGTATAATTGTTTCAATTCATTTCGTGAGCCTATAAAATTGCTACCGTTGTCACTGTATATTTTTTTTGCAGAGCCCTCGGCGTGCCACAAACCTTTTCAATGAGTTTAAAAATGCATGGGTAGTTAGATCGCTCACCAACTCCAAATGAACCGCTTTTGTGGTAAAACATATAAATATACACAAGTACGCTTTAATGATAGCTCGATTACGGAGCTTTCCGTCTTTAATCTTAAAGGGACTTGCATAATCCACACCCACAATATAGAATGGACGATTTGGAATTATTCTGTCCGAAGGTAGATTGGCCATTTTCCGAATTATATTTGTTGGGCTTGCTCGAAAGCAAACTATACATTTTTGTAACACGCTTCTTACAGTACGTCTGCCGTTAATCGGCCAGAATCTCTCTCTTACAGTATTAAGAATCATTTGCGGGCCGGCATGCAAGTTACGAAGGTGCTCGTTTGAAATAATCAGTTGTGTTAATAAATGTTTGGAAGCGATAATTAATTGATGTTTGTTTTCTTCGGATAAATTTGATTTTGAAAGTCTGCCTCCCACACGAAGTAAGCTATGAGAATCTATAAACGGATCTAATGATTTTAACCTTGACCTTTTGGGTAGGGGTTTCAGTTGTTGCAAGCAATTAATCTCGGGCAAAAACTTTCATGTTGTGCTATTCTAACTAAAATTATTAGTGCGTTATTAAGTTCTTCCAGTTTGATTTTACCGGTAATTTTGGATTCCTTGTTACGAAGATTGTTACAAAATCTTATGCATAGAGCTGTTACTCGTTGAAGATGGTATAAATTAGAAAATCTCTCGAATAAATTGAAATCACGAAAGGTGGCTGACAGCGCAGTATGCAATACTCGTGTTTCGGGTACTTCGTTTACGACCTCTTTACTTTGTGGCCAATATTCGTAATCGCCCTTTAGCCAATCTGGGCCATTCCACCATAAAGAATTGTTACTCAGATTGGTGGCATCGATTCCCTGCGACGCCATATCCGCTGGATTGCTGGCTGAGGGCACGTGACGCCATAAGCCATTTTCGGTTAAGTTTTGTATATCTGCCACTCGATTGGCTACAAAAATTTTCCACGTATTTGGAGCCGCTGCCAACCATGATAGAACAATTGTGCTGTCCGTCCAAAAATATGCTTTATCTATATTTAAACAAAGGGTTTTGTGTACCTTATTGTAAAGTTGTGCAAACAGCAGCGCACCACAAAGTTCTAAACGAGCTATAGTTATTGACTTTAAGGGTGCTACGCGAGTTTTTGAGCATAATAGTGTCACCGCTGCATCATTATTTTGGTTAACCGATTTAATATATATGCAGGCGGCATATGCCATTTGTGAAGCATCACAGAAACCGTGCAGCTCAATATATTTGTATTTTGGTAAAACAATATGTCTTGAGACGCGAGTGTTATTAATTGTGTTTAGTTGCGTTTTAAATTGTGACCATTGAAATAACATCCCTTCTGGTATTGCATCGTCCCAGCTAATGTCAATTTGCCATAGTGATTGCATCATGATTTTAGCTTTAATGATAATGGGTGATAATAGTCCGAGGGGATCGAATATTTTTGATATTAATGATAACAGTACTCGTTTTGTAACTTTGGAAACTTCAAATGCGGTCTCATCAACGGTATAAAGTAACATGTCGGATTTGGCTTGCCACATGAGGCCGAGTGTTTTGTGTATATCACCATCGGAGATATTATATTTATCTGTGTTATAAGAACCTTGTTTGTCGAGTATTTCTGAATTGTTGGACGCCCATTTGCGCAACTCAAACCCATAAGTATTGAGTAGCGTTGTTAAATCTACCTTTAATTTTATTGCTTCTGACATAACATCGCTTCCAGTTAATACATCGTCCACGTAAAAATCGTTGCGAATCACATTGCATGCATGAGCATGAGTGTCTTCATTTTCGAATGCTATCTGGTGTAAACTACGAATTGCCAAGAATGAGGCACATGATGTACCGTAAGTGACGGTGTTGAGACGATAATGTTCTACCTCATCATTGGAATCATTTCTCCAGACGATTCGCTGCATATCGCGTTGCAATTGGGTTACGTCAATTTGTCGGTACATTTTTGCGATGTCGGCAGTGAATACAAAATTGTGCTTCCTAAACCGCATTAAGATACTACACAAATCGTTCTGAATATTTGGTCCTACTAATAAAATATCATTTAAGGATACACCACTTGAGGATTTTGCCGATCCGTCAAATACGACGCGTAATTTGGTTGATGCGCTTGATTCTTTAATAACGCCATGATGAGGTAAATAAAATACGCCTGAAGTATTAACATTATTGACTTCTGTTTGGTCGAGTTTTGTCATATGACCCAGTGACTCGTATTCTTTCATGAATTTTACGTAATCCCTTTTAAATTCGGGATTTCTTTGAAATTTACGCTCTATCGAATAAAGTCGTTTCAGTGCATTATTCAATGAATGTCCTATAACGTTAGGTTTCGCTCGTGTCGGTAACGTGACTGTAAAATGTCCGTTTAAATTGCGCTTGACGGTTTTTGAAAAAAGATGCTCACATTCTTGTTCCTCCTTTGAATAGGAATTTGTGTTTGATTGAACCTCTTCGACACGCCAAAATCGTTCAATGGAATCTTCCAAAGATTTTTTGATCGATAGATTACATACCGCGTTATACGTTTTGCATGAATTATTTGATAACGGTCCAGATAATACCCATCCTAAACATGTTTCTTGTAACACCGGTAAGTCGCGGCCGAGCTTTATTTGACGTGAACCAAGAAGCTGATAAAATATACCCGCGCCTAGTAAAATGTCTATTGTTCCCGCGATATTAAACTGAGCATCGGCTAACACCGTGTTTATAGGTAATTTCAGACCTTCTGTGGTAAATGATTTTGTTGGCAAAGTTTCTGTAATTTGTTCAAGTATTAAAAATGTTAACTCGACATTAAAATTGCTATGACATGATTTGACGATTGCTGAAGTTTTTCTATTTATATCAGTAACCGATGTACCCACACCTACAATGGGTGCATTCATGTTGATTGCCGGTAATTTTAATGATTCATGGAGTTGGCGTGTAATAAAGTTGGGCTGACTGCCACTGTCTAGCAGAGCCCTGCATTCATGCCATTTATTATTTGAATCCTTGATTAGGATAATGGCGGTTGAAAATAAAATTTGTCGATCGTAGTTTTTGCAATAATTAGTCACCAGTTGTGTGGTTGCCGATGCTACAGATCGCGTATGGTTAATATTTGACGTTGAAGTGTTATTAATTTGATTTTCTTCATGTTTAATTGGTACGTCATTATCGAGGCAAAAGAGTATTATGACGTTTTTTACATTTTTTGCAACCCCGTGATTTGCACGCGAAGGATGGATGATTACCCCGCAAGCAATTGGTACACAGTTTTAACCTTTTTACTTCCGAAAGACGCTCTTCTACCGGAAGAGATTTTAGACTTTCACAATCAAAGATCTGATGTTGATTCTTACATAAAGCGCACCCGTCTTTATTATCCCGTGACGCGAAACCAGAAAATTCCCTTTCCGTAGTTTTCTTCGAAAAGGTTTGTGCTTTGTATGGCCTTTGAAATATTTTATTACCTGATTTATTTTCGTTTTCAGATCCAATGACTTCTAATAATCTACAACGCTGTTCCAAGAAATCAATCAAATCGTCCATTCGCAATTGTCGGTTATTAATAGTGCTAGAAATAACGTGCGATTCCCATTGCTGAGCAGTGATCTGGTCTAATTTTTTTGATATTAAATAAAATAATAAGGTGTCCCAGCTTTCCACGGGTTCGCCTAAAGTTTTTAATGATCTAATGTGTTTTTGAATTGAATCGGTTAATTTACGGAATTGAGTGAGCGTCCCTGCTAACCATGGGTAAGTCAAACAATGCTCCCACGTGGTTTTTTATAATAATTGATTTATTTTGATAGCGCGACGTTAGGAGTTGCCACGCGGTTTCGTAATTTTCATTAGTTACTTCAATGCTTTCGATGACCTTAGCGGCCTCCCCCTTGATGCAGCTCAAAAGATAAAAGAATTTTCTGATATTATCTAAGGAAGAATCATTGTGTACTAGTGATGTAAACATATCCCTGAACTGACCCCACTTGTCATAATCGCCATAAAATTTTGACAGTTCTAGGACCGGAAATTGAACATTCGCTTTTAATTGGTTGGAGTTTTCTGTACCTAAATTATTTGATGTTAATATTTTATTTTCGTTTGTTTCCTTAGCAATAATTAATGAATTATGGTCGTGTTTTGAAATTAAATGCTTTGCGTTTGAGGTAATACCGTAAAATCGGTCTTCAAAGTTTTCCCGCTCAAAGCTTTCTATTTCTGTTTCATCTAGTAGTTCTAACTCGCTTTGAATATTATTAAATTGTTCTAAAATAGGAAGCGCTTGCTCTAAACGTGATTTTAATTGTAAAATATTTTCATCCTTAATTTCAGATAAACATTTTTCAAAGAATTTTGCGAAACGCGTAAATGTTGCTTTAATCTGAGCGCGTTTTGTGGTAAGCTGCCGTCGTTGTTCCTCCATTGTAATAAGTTCGATGTACTTTAACCTGATTGACGATATAGTGTATAATTAATTATATGTTAAATACTGTAATGCCCGATTTTAATATTAATAATTACCTGTGAGTTACTAAATCCACAATACAATACAATTCAAGTTAAAGCAATAATAAAATGCATTTATGAATACAACGGGATGAGTAATATGGAACAGACTTACATTAGCAGCAGGCACTTGACCCTGACGTTGCGCGAGGGATGATGAATACATTCACGCTTCTTCTGGACTGATTAAAACCATTGTAATTGTAAAAAACCATCCGGCTCGAAGGACCATGTAGAATCTTGTAATGTAATAAATGATAACGATAAAGAACAAACTAAATTTATTACATGTTATTAGGCGAGACACTACAAACGAATTTAATGTTTTACATTTACACCATAACAAGGCTGCATAAAGACTCGTGCTAGTACAATAACTAACGTTATACAAAGCAAGGGTGCACGAAGCTGAGGGAGGGAAATTTCATACAACTGCCGTACAGGTATAAACTGGTTAAGCAACACATTATTTTAACTTTGAATACATAAAACTGGTGCTACAGATATGTACATAAATGATTAAATATAATTTGACGGAGTATTTATATATTTGATAGACAGTTGAACTAAGATATTCGACATCGCGTACTGTTCATTTAAAGACTGGCGGACACCACGTAATGTAATGAGGAGGAGCCCCGCCATGTTCAAAAATAATATCTCTACGAACTTCTAAAGGGACATCTTCCAACAATAGGGGTAGTTGATTTTGAAGAAAGTCCAAATACACTTTTCCATTGAGGTTTCTTTCGAAAATATAGGGGCCAATAAGGGTGTTTCCTATCACAGCCGCCCACATATTTAGGCTGAATCTGCGTTGGAACGATTTCTGTCTTATTGCATGAGGGTTTTCATCGGCATAATAGTGATAATTGTGGAGATTTAGAACGCCAGCGTGCGTAAAGAGGGACTCATCAGACCACAGCATTTTTCGAAAGAAATGGCGCTCCTCAATATCCCGTGCTAATAACCAACGGTAGAACATCAACCTTCGTTGGAAATCTTCGCCTCCGCCTTCCAGAGCTTGAACAGGTGTAAAGTAAAAAGGACGAATATTATTCTTGTGCAGAACATCTACTACTTTCCATTGCTAAACTACAACCTCTCTTGCAATTTGACGTGTAGAAGTTGTAGGGTCTTGTTCCACTCGATCCAAGACAAACTCGTCAATTTCTACGTCCAGATCTTGCCCCCTTTCATTAGGTACTTGAAATGCTCCTCCATCAAGGAGCCATAAGTGCGTTCTTGCAAACACGTTGCGACTGGGAATCGGACGATTTGGGAACCGACGTTGATATTCCTCCCGTGCTCTTGTAGCATTACCATTACAAAAGCCATAAATGAAATGCATATCTGCATATTCTCTATTTCTACAACGAGCAGGCATCTTAGATATCAAAAATTTATACGAATACAACTGTCTAATTAGTGACAATGCTTCACATTGTCAATGTGACAACTACATGCTATGAACGTATTTGTGCTCTTAAAATTACTGTACATTTTTGTTTTCAATTTGCACTGCCTTGATTATCTTATAATCGAACAAGGTTTTTCCGGCATTACAAAGGCAATAATTTAATAAATTAAAAATCAAATAGAAAGTGTTTTGCACTGCTGGAAACCTTATAAAGTGAGGTTGTTTTTGTGACATTTGGTCATTTGTAGAGAAAACAATTTCGCTGTAATATTACTTTAAACTTTGTTAAAAAAATTTCCTTTGCAATTTTTTACCTTTTAATGCTTTATAATAAATGTTTCTTTTAAAATTAGAAAAATCAAAATAGTTGTTTTTTATAGGAAATTTAATGTAGTTTATGAAAATCGGATTGTTTATCTAGTTATTTGCAGCAGAAGCCGAGAAATTTAACTTTTACTGCAAGAAGTCGCGTTATTAAAAAACAGACTAAAGAAACCATATCTCCTAAACCAATCAAGATAGGACAGGGTTCATATTAACAATTTTTGTTGCAAATTAAGTGTACTATCTCCCAGATCATTTTTGCACGAACGATACCATTCACCCTGTATATATATATATATATATATATATATATATATATATATATATATAGAATGATATTAGCAGGTTGTAGGTCAGCTGGTTATTAAAGCGTACTCTTTATTATATTCTTAGCTTTCGGTTTATTTCAAACCTTTATCAAAGAAACTACAAAAACGTCATTATGGGCATCAAGCAATATACAATAAGTACTTACTAAATTGAGGTTGAATGCACATCAATATCATTGAACTATATAAAACTTAAAAGTATACATCAAATTTTAAAATTGAACAATAAAACATTTAAAACTGTAAACTATAAACTATTTGCCTTGTGAACATGTATACTGTAAATAACCTTCAACGATAATTCTTTTATAATTTTGACAATTGTATTCTAAACCTGTCTTGATAGAGTGTGGGTGTGTTGAATGCGCGTGGAAGTGTGTGGGTATGTGTGAACGTATGTGTGTGTGTGTGTGTGTGTTTGTGTGTGTGCGTGCGTGCGTGCGTGCGTGCGTGCGTGCGTGCGAGCGCAAGTACGTGTTCCTGTGTTATGCTATTGGTCTAATTAAGTTTGTTCTAGGTTTAAAATTAAGTAGATACGTGTATATACAGCTTAGTTGATCTATATCTGTCCTTTTATTCATGGTATCCGTGTTTTTAAATATGTGGCACATTTCCAAAATTCCTTTTGATCGCTTACCTTCCATTTGTAGTATTTTAGGGTTATCCCAGTCTATTTTATGTTTGCTGTGTATATATATATATATATATATATATATATATATATAAATATATATATATATATATCCCAACCACTATACCATCTTTTTACAATAATTGTTGGATAATCAATCGTGGTTGCTTCGGTTCTTGCTATCGTCTTCATAGTTTCAACAAGATTGGTAGTTTTACTTTTACTCCTGTTTTTAAAATAATCATTTTGATAGTCATACCAACCTGTGACATGGCATACAGTCTTTGCAAACTGTGTCTGTAGCAATGCGTTTTATAACTAAATTTAAAAGATGATTTTCATAAAACTGAAATGGATTTGTAAAATACTCAAAGGTTTTTGTTCAATGTTTTTGTACCGTAACATATCGTCGATTTAGACTACAAAACAACCAACTCCAATATGTCACTTTTTACAGTAGGTAGAAAAAACTTCACTTTTTATCATTCCCTTATAAATAAATTTCTCATTTCCCGTTTGTAGCCATGTAGCAACTTTTTCATTAAATAAATAAATAATGATTGTTAAAATCAACTGCTTTTAGTTTAGAGTACAAATTAGGAGTTAGTCGTTTTGCAAAATACTTCATTGTATTAATCTGTAGAGTTAGCTTGTTACACTTTCGGGCAATTGTTATAATCGCGATAACTACACGTCATTGTCATAATTTAACGCATAATTACGCGGCAGATTTTTTCCGCCATATTGAACTTATACCGACCACGCTTCAAAAGTGATGCAACCGCTTTTTAAGTTAATTTGCAAGCACACTTTAAATCAAAACAAATTACTTACGTAGTGGCATCTCGGAAATTCATCTCAGGGCACAACGGTGAATTGTAGGTTAGGTTCAGTTACCCATGTTAAATCAAATTACCATCCGTCCTTCCTGTAGCTTCTGTACTCGTAGTGGAACGACAGGATTTAAAGTACCACGCACAATAAGAGATAAAAGTAGAAGGAACCTACATGCCTAAAAAGAAAAGATACACCCCACCTGAAGATAGTTGTTGCTTCGCCGTGGGCTCGTAACTTAATGGCGTCTTTTAACATCACGCGCGCACTACGCATACTTTTGCGTAGAAGCGGCTGTCAGGGACGCCGCAAATTGACGTATTCATTTAAAAATACGCGGCAATTTATTTACAAATTAAATCTAACGCCGGGTGGCATGTAACAAGCTACTAATCACAAGAATAACGAAAAACGTACTATTAATTTATTTTTCTAGTAATTAATAATAAGTAACCACATGTGGAAGGTTGTCATAAAAAGCATGATAATCGGTTGGAAATGTATTCTTTAATTCTTGCAAATCTAGAAATTTATGTTTTTTTATTTTTCGACATTGATTGTGTACTTGAGGCAAATTGACAATCTGCGTGATCACCTTATTATTTCTTTTTTGGGGTACGAGGGTCCACCTATCTGTAATTGATAATTTATAATGCATTTGTCCTAACGAATTATATTGGATTGCTCACAGATCTGCCACCTAAACTTCTTAACATCACATAAATATTATTATGTATGATTATTTGCTATTACTAAAATACCTCCTGGTCCTTTCTTTTTTCCCAGTCTTATTGAAGTGTAATATTGAAGAGTATTAAATGATTTGAAACGTTCATGTGTAAGGTTGTGTACTTTGTAAGGCATTAATTTTTTTCTAGCTTTCAAACAAATACCAACATAATCCTCAGGAGCATATACCACATTGTTTTTTAATTTCCTCTCTATTGTTGAGTGCATGGAGTCAGTCTCCATCTGCATGTGGCCAACTTCCATAAATTTTTTGTACATGGTCAAATTTTCTATTCTACATAGATTTAGGAGAACATTATAATGTTTATATTTTGATAAGTGCAGCCGTCTGTGTATATAACAATGACCCTTTCTGTCACTGACCTTGATATAACTATTTCAGTTAGGAATTGTATCGCAGTAGAAGCAAACTCTTCTGAATTTACTCCCTTTCTGATTCGTTCCAAAGATAGCATACTCCTTGCTTATTTTTTAAATCGAACATACATAAATTTTAAAAAGCTGTCACTCTGTCTCTGTTCTTTTCTAATCCAGCTTCATGCTGTTTTGTAACATGGACGGCGTACTCAGAGTCTAAACTGTGGCCAAGTTTGTTCAAACAACATATTTCGCATTGATTTTTTTTTGCGTTGATAAAAGGCAATGTTTTTTATTTCCAGAGTATCATTGAATGTGCAAAGTGACAGTGCTTTCACGTTTTGCTTCGCACGCCAGTCATTCTTATAACAGTTATATAGAGCATTTTTGGATGTCATCTCCGATAGAAGATACTTATTTGTAGTTGATATCCTACAATAGTAGGAGTTCATTTCAAGTAAGTTCTTTTCACCCTTAAATGGTTTCTTTCCAAAGATAGTATATTTCTTGCTTAGTTTTTAAATCGAACATACATAAATTGTGAACAGCCAATTTAAATTTATAATATAAGGTAGAAATTTTGAATCGAGGAGCCAAAAGTAAAACTTGTATGTCCATTTCTATTGTATAAACAAAAGGTTGTTTCTCTTTGTCTCTGTTCTTTTCTAATCTAGATTCATCCCTTTTTACAATATGGATGGCGTACTCAGAGTTTGAACTGTGAGGCATGGATTTTTTTAAATTGATAAAAGGCGAGGTTGTTTATTTCCAGAGTATTGTCGAATGTGTAAAGTGACAGTGCTTTCACGTTTTGCTTCACACACCAGTCATTCTTATAAAAGCTACAAAGAACATTTTTGGATGTCCACTCTGATAAAAGATACATATTTGTAGTTAATTTCATACATTAGCGGCAGTTTATTTTAGGTAGGTAGTCTATACAATTGACTAGTGCCTCCACCTCCACCTTAAATGACTTTTTTTCCAAGATAGTATACTACTTACTTAGTTTTTAAATCGAACATACATAACAGCCAATTTAAATTTATAATATAAAGTAGAAACTTTAGATCAAAGAGCCAAAAGTAATGCAAGTAAATCCATTGTAAAAACAAACGGTTGTTCCTCTTTGTCTCTATTTCTTTCTAATCTAACTTCATCCTTTTTGGCAATATGGATGGCGTACTAAGAGTGTGAACTGTGGCCAAGTTTGTTCGAACAACATATTTCGCATTGATCTTTTATGGGTTGATAAATGTCAATGTCTTTTTTATTTCTAGAGTATTATTAAGAATGCAAAGTGACAGCACTTTCAAGTTTTGCTTCGCACACCACGAGCGTCTCGCGGCAGTAATGACATGGCTGCAATGACAGATTAGGTTACTGTTAGAAATAGATATTATTATTAAGAAACACAAATTAGATATTATTACTTAAAAACCCACAACACAAATCACTTAACACGCATATCAGAACAGTTTGCAATAGTTTTAGAACAACTGTTCTGAGATGCGTGTTGTGATTTGTGTTTTTTAATAATAATATCCATTTCTAACAGTAACCTAACCTATCATTGCAGCCATGTCATTACTGCCGCGAGACGCTCGTTGCACACCAGTCATTCTTATAAAAGTTATATAGAGCATTTTTGGATGTCCACTCCGGTAAGAGATACATATTTGTAGCCGATTTCCTACAACAGCGGGAGTCTATTTTAGGCAAATTGTCTATAAATTTGACTAGTTCCTCCTTTTCCTTCTTAAATGGTTTCTTTCTAAGAGTGAATTAGAATTATTAATTTAGAAGCTAGGGACTTTACTTCTATATTTCTAAAAATCCCCGTTTAATTAGTGCAATTCCGTCAATATTGTGAAACTCCGGTATTAGTAACATTCACACGGATCTCGACGCCAGTTGTTTATCATTGCAAATGTAAGCGCTGACGCAGGGTTCTGACGTCAGAAGAGTACATCTTTCTACAGACACAAGCGGAAGTGTGTCGACCTCAGTTGGTCGGAAAAGACAAAAAACAAGGACAACCGATTACTTAGGCAGACTATCATACCGCCACATCTACCGTATCGATAAACTTATTGTACCGGGCAGTGATGATGCGAATGTTGTCATTCCCACCCTCTTTATCTTTCTATCTTCTCGTTGGGAAAGCCCTACCGATAGCAACAGCAACACTAACAACAAGTGGACAAAATCAGAATGGATTGCGATCCCTGAGAAGCACAACAACTGACAATACCCCAGGATAATTGTTTGTACTAACTTTAATTTATTTGCCGAGGATTTATTAATAGGGTTGAGCATTATAATTAATGAACTTATAAAATTAGTGAGTGATAATTTGGCGCCCAGCCTAGTGGTATCTTGTTGAAAACGAGTTTGTTGCTTTAAAATATAATAAAAAAACATATATCTAAAATTATCTGACTAAACCTATTAGTTTTATTTGTTATCTGATTGATATTTAACTGATGTAACCGCATTTTAAATATATCGCCTTTTACCGTATTTCCCATAGAATAAATAATATTGTTCTATATTTCCTAATACAATATGTCATAAAGTCGCTCTCTTCAAGGGTTAGACACAATAAATATGACATGGCAGTTAACCTTTAAAAATAAGTAGGTAACCATTTGAAATTTTTGTGTTATTTTTGAAAAAGTGGTTTGTTTGGAATTAATTTCGTGTTTTCTTGAGAAAATGTATATAAAGGACGTTTCTATCTTTAACGTAAGTGTTTTTGAAATCTTTCATTCAAATTTGTTTACATAGCCTTACAAATTTCCATGTGCTATCTACAATTTCCCACTATAATCAAAAAATTATACATTTCATTTTCAACTATATTAATCTCGTTATATTTGTGGTTGTAGTTAGTAAAGATTTCTTTGTAATTATCTACCGAAACAACTGATTGTAGTAAGTTTTTTTGCTAAGAATATTAAATTTACATACTCGTTAATTCAAAAAGTTAATTATATCTGACTGTGTGTTATTTAAAGTACTAATAACTATGAATGCGTCCATTTAAAATCTAAAAAACCTACCTGGGAGATTTTAGCTCGTAATATAATTCCTACCTTCACACAGAATGAAAGACGCTTACAGGTTCGTTCCATTTTGCAAAATTTAGATACCTAGTTTAATCCTAACGCATATTCTATAGATCACGATAAAGATTTGATTGAAATACAAGGTACCATTGAAGATATAAGAACGATCATTTATTCTAGCCACCCTTGCCTACTAAAATAGAGTTAGTGAGAGTCCAATCTCGTTTATTTCATATAAAACACCGGTTAAATTTATTTGCAAATATTAACCCTGATAAATTTGATAAAATACGAAATGAACTATGTCCGATCTATTTCTTATTGAAGGTTACGTTTTGGAAAGATTAGATGTTATTTCAGAACCTTTTGTTACAAGTCTTAACGTAAATAACTTACCGTTACCTATACAAATCGGTTCCGACCAATAAGTGGAACCTTACGTTTTCAGAATATAACTCAAAAATCTCTTTAACTTCCTTTCTCGAAGGCATAAAGAATTTGGATATTTCTCGGAACTGTAAGACCAACAATTATTTCTTAGTGGGGTGGAACTTTTATCGGACAGTGCTTCAGATTAGTTTCAAAATATTAAATACCAAGTTCACTCTTGGCCTGAATTAGTTAATCTTTTGAAATAGAACTTTTTCAACCTTTGACAATGATTACGAAATTAGATCGCAAATTCATGCTCGTTTTCAAAGCACGGATGAAAGTGTTTTATTGTATATTATCCATATGCAAACCTTGTTTAATAGGTTAGATAAGAAATGTGATGAACTAGAAATCTTAAATCAATATATTCAAAATTTAAACGCTTATTATTCGGAACACATTGCTTTACAAAAAATTGAATCAATTACTCAACTTAAAGTCCTTTGCCGATCCCTACAAGGGGTGAAATTCCGTTTAGAAAAATATCGTCCTTCAGCGAAACTCCGATCAAGACCTTCGTCTCCACATGTATCTTACCGTAATGTTCATCTTTTCTCACCTACATCTAATGTTACCGAAATTAGCTCTTTTTCTTGTTGGAATTGTCGAAAAGGTAACCACAATTACACTAACTGAACAGAACGCAAAAATATCTTTTGTTATGGGTGTGTAATCCCAAATGTTTATAAGAATAATTGCTCTCATTATAAGGTGCCAGAAAACTACCGAAAAGACGCCACAAAACCATGGTTATCTCCACAATGAAATCCAAAACCTATTATATCGTTACCCTTGGAATAAAAGACCAGTAATTATGTTTCTAGTAATATCTCTTCATTACCTATTCCTTTAAATGAAATAATGTCGTGCAACCCCAGCTGAATGGTCTAATTGGTTAAAAGCAGTTCATGTTTTCATCATTCTAATGCCACTACGGTGAAATTAAAAACAAATCCGTTTGATAATCGTCCACATTTACCAATTTCGATTGCCTCCCTTTCCGTAGATGCATTCTTAGACACTGAGTCTAATTCATATTTAATTAACTCCATAGACTTACAACAATTACAAGACCAAAATATAGATTTTAAAATAAAACCTCAAAATATATTCATGATTATCGCTGATTTTGTTCACGTTAAAATAACAGGATCTATTAAACTAAAAATTCGTATAGAATCCCTTGAACGTGAAGTTAAATTTTTAATAGTACCAAATCTAACTTATGGTTTTTTGCAGGGTGTTGATTTTTGTCATCTCTTTAACTTATGTTTAATTTTCTCGATTTTACTTGGCAAGCTAACCTTAAGAAGAACAAATGTGCTTCTTTGGAAGTCGCGAACAAAATTTCTCTTACTGAAGAACAAACTGTCGTATTAAATAAAACTATGAATAGATTCCGCCAATTAATTACCTCAAAATTAGGTTGTGTAACGACTGTTTCGCAGAGGCGGACATAACGTCTGGTCCCCCCCCCGCAAATTTTTAAATAGGGTCCTTTGTTTTAGAATCTTCAAGGCATACAATTATTATGCATCGCACGTAAACATGTATGACTAATATTCGTCTGTTATCTGGTATTACACTTACCCAGACCTCATATATGATAATTGTCATTATTTATTTAAACATAATAAGAACAAAAGGAATGTGTAACGTAACGTACTTAAGAATGTTGAGAAATATTAAATGTTAACATACGGATAGCGAAAATTAAATGAACAACTTAAAATCTTATTTAATGCTAAATATACAAGGGAAAAAAGAAATACCTAAGTGGTTAAATTAAATCAGGAATTTACATCTTACAGCCTGCATCAAAAACAAGTAACAAAGTGAATTATTATTCAACTATAAAGAATCTTCTTTTTTTAGTGGAAATAAACTTATCTATTATGTTATCTATATCTATTGAAGTAGCGCGTTCACTTTCAATGGATATTATAGCCAAGTCTGACAATCGTTCTTGAGCCATGGTTGACCTACGGTAATTTTTAATAATCTTTAATTTCGAAAAAGACCTCTCTGCGGTGACGCTAATTACTGGCAGAGTCAGATATAGTAACAAAGCTGAACATACATTAGTAGGAGGTTTAGTGACGTTCTGGGCCCTCATTTCCACCCGACTCACTCATTTCCACACACATTTACATGTAAATTCCCATAAGGTAGAAATGAGGAGGTGGTGGTGGAAATGTGGCGGTGGAACCGCATTTCCACACATTTACATGTAAATTCCCATAAGGCGGAAATGTGGAGAAATCCCACATTTCCACACACATTTACATGTATATTTCCATAAGGCGGAAATGAGGAGAATCCCTCATTTCCACACTCATCTGAACCAAATAGTTTTCTTCGACTAACCAATGCATCTTTCGAGATAACCCTATCTTGTTTGGTATCAATTAATATTAGATTTTTCTCAGCTACCCGAATCTCTAGAAATTTTTTAAATTGCATCATCCCCCAGAGAGCTACCCTTATTGTAAGATTTTCTGCATGCAGCGATTTTATGGTCTTCCTTATTAACTTTTTAACCATGTGACGCATCCTGCTAGTCTAGAAATTTATACAAAATCCGAATCCGCAAACACATTTAAAATCGGACCACCCCTTACAAAGTTATACCCCTTTAAAGTCCTGATCCTCTAAATTTTGCTCTTTGCACCCATATCTGAACCAAATAGTTTTCCTCGTCTAACAATTGCATCTTTCGAGATACAACTATCTTGTTTGGTATCAGTTAATATTAGAATTTTCTCAACTACCCGAATCTCTGTGAATTTCTTAGATTGCATCATTCCCCAGGGAGCTACACTCATTTTAAGATTTTTTTACCAAGATCGATTTCTGACCGCTCTTATAAATTTTTTTAGTCATGTGGCACTTCCTGTTAGTCTAGAATTTTATGCAGAATTTGGATCTGCAGACAGATTTAAAATCGAACCACCCATTACAAAGTTACACTTTTAAAGTCTCAAACCTCTTTAAATTGTTTTGCTCATCTATAACATATGCTTTAACCAACCTTTCCTTAGAAATCTAAAACCGCAAGGATTTTAGAAATGAGTTCTTTATAAGCCATAAGTGTTTAATATTTAAAACCATTTTCTCAAACAGTAACGTGCTGTTTTCAGAATATCGCAAAAACCCATGATATTTAGAATTTTTCCGGTTTTAACATTGTTAATTACTACGTCACAAATTATGCTCAAAGCTAAATAGTTGGAAAATACATTCGTTTTCAAACTAATTGCTTTACAATTATGTGACGTAAAGTGAAAGTAGCGTAGACCTTTCTTTTTTATTAATTAGTGGCTATATGATTTGAGAAATACAATAGATATACTCAATGCCATCCATTAAAAAATTCCCGTATAATTGCTGTTGTACACAATGTACTTTCTATTACGACCTCGACTAGGAGAAATGCAAACTTCATCTTGTAATACGGATCGATTAACGCTTAATTATTTCAAACCGCATAAAAATGTGATCTGATTAGTAAAAACCTATTCGTTTCGCATGCTTTGTGTAAGTTCGTTGAAATGTTCGTTTCGTATAGTGATTTTTTGTGAAAAGTTTTTTGAAGATTTAAGGTAAGTCTACATTTTTTTATTAAAATAGAACTGAATTTATTTGCAAACACCAATTATTGTTTCTGATTGTATTTTTAAAACATTAATTTTTCCAAAGTAATGCGCTGTTTTACATATATTTTTTTTCAAATTTTAAAGATAGGCTTTTAGCTAGACGAATGTTAGGCGTATCTATCAACCCCAATTCCGAAATGACTATTTCTTTTGGAATTGTAGAATATGGTATTGCAGATTGTGTAAAATATGTACTACCTGCTTTAATGTTGTACTTGTGTAAGATTTTTATTTTATCTTGGTTATCATCCTCCTCTACTATCTCCAAATAATTTACATGAAAGGTGGGCGAAGAACTTAAAAATTACGGAATCTTAAAACTAATATATACAATAGATTTACAGCATCCTCTTCCTCTGTTCGGACACTCCATCGTCGACACTGGTGTTCTTTATGCGATAGCTAGTCATACGGTTGTTAAACGCTATGCTGACCATTTCTACGCTATCTACGCCAGTAGCGGTTTTTCCAAATATAGCAAACACCGCAAGAGTTGCATTTAAAACGTTTGCAGGTACCATTTTAGTACAAAACAAAATCCGCACTATAGAACTTTGGTTAAACTTGTAAGCGAATTAATTTATAACTAAAAGGTATACTCTTGCGTACTTGCTTTATGTACCCTATAGAATGCAAACCGAAGGTTTCCGAAGACAGCCGAAAGAAGTTGAGGATTCAGTGGGAAACTAAATGACGCCATCTTTTACCAATCCTTGCTACTCGTCCAGTACATTTAGCACCATGCGAATGCAGTTAGTAGAATCATCGGAAACGTCTTCCATGTTATACAGGTCGGCAATCGCATCGCGCACATATTAAAAATCCAAAAAGGGTTATAGCACACGCACACAAATTGGTTACAAGCCGTGCAGTAGAAGATGCAGTGCTACTATAAACAATAACTTAATAAAACATTTAAATCTTTACTAAGGGGATACCAAACTTGTTGCCTACAGAATACTTACTAATAAAGCAATTTAATTTAAATAACTTCTACGTAATATTTTAGAAAATGGTAGGTTTGAATATTTTCTTTGGAAACAATCGAAGATTGCCGAAGACACTCGAAGAGTGCACAAACGCGGTCACTAAACCAATCAGCATTAATACCGAGTATTCTATGCTTTCGTAGGTTTCTCATTTCCTAGAACCAAATCTTCCGCATAGCGGTTGGTAGCACGTAATGATTTCTAGAACCGGCAAGTACTCGATATCGCCCAAACACAGAATTAGATGCTCGATGTCCGTCAACCCCCGATTCCTTCGTAAAAGGTAGAAAAAACTCGGTCAATCATCCATCTAACTTAAACTTCGGCCCGCTACCGTTTTGAAAATTTCCAAACGTTTTTCAAACGACAATGGGCTTCCACACTACCACCTAACGTATCTTTCCTATTATTTGTTAAACAAAAACTACAGGTATCGCCATGCCCGTATGCGGACGTAAGCAGATGTTTGTGGATATGTACGAGAATATGTAGCCACATACATTAATCACTTTAAGCTATTTTATTTAGTTCAAGAAAACTATTATTTTTCTAAACCACAATTACTAATCGTCTTTATAGGTTTAAGATTTCTACCTTTTCCCAATGACTGGTGCTACGTACATAGAAACTTTAATTTCTTATTGGAGAGAATTCTTATTCTCCCACGCACTGCTGCGTAGTTGCATGCCCATCCCTTTTTGGGGATACATGCTCGTTATAGGTTGTAGGATTTTCGGTTTTACATAACTACACTTTGTGAGACCCCTTTAATTTTTTTAATCGTATCTTTCTCGTCTACAATACAGTAGGACTTAGCTCTACTACCAACAAATTCTAATACTGGACCTCCATTAAATTCGTCTTTAAATTTCCCTAATCTAACATCCTACATATATCCGGACATATGTCGATGCGCATCCCTGTCGACCTAAGTCGGATAACAAAACAGTTCCTAAACAAGAGAATGTAAGCGATATGGCGGTGTCCGACATATTCGACTATTTTCGGCAATATACGCCCCACTCTGTAGGATACATAAGGGGACAATTTTTTCGTATTCAATTTAGTATTCTACAGTAGCTAGAACGGTAAACATGAGCGTCTCCAAGGTGATTAATGTTTCTCAACTTCTTGAGAATAAAGTGAAGCCTACAAATGATTATAGCTGTTGGCAGAAAATATGTGCAACAATAATCTGGTGACAGATATTGGTAATATTTGTTATGTCAAAGTCGAACAGATGCTGACTGGTGGACTACACACACCAATAAATTACAGAACCATTTTGTGACAATATAATGTTGGTTAAAACTTGCGACCATTCTGACGCCGAGCAAACATCTGCGAACAAAAGGATGTTTATCCTAAAAAAAGAAATTTGTGGTGCATTTAACAGTTATCTACGAAGAAAGTTCGACCGATTTGTTTCCGCTAGGCATGGTGTTAAAGCTAAGCTTCCGTTTTCTCTAGAAAGCACTAACAAGATGTGCCAGAAAGTAAAAGAAAATATTGGAAAAGAAGACCTCGAATGTATTAATAAAAAATTCCAAAATCCTATATGTGTCCCGTACAAAGTGGAACTAGCAGATGTTAAGTTGGAAACTTTATTGGAGGAACTACCAGATATATTAGACGGACTCAAAAAAGATTATTATTATCTTTTTGACATGGATGTAACCCAAGATTTTGCGGGCATATTTAGCAAGATGGAGATGTGTAATTATTTAACTACAAACCATAACTTTTGCTATAAGGGCGAATACGAAGAAACGTGTAATATTATAGTTGACAACGATAAAACTGCGGGATTGATTGTTTAACATGGCTAACAACTAATGCAAGAATTAAGATATACAACAAATTTGTGTGTCAAATAACAAGTCCTGGTGTTAATAAACAACTTGGCAATCATATACTAGATTTTTTACGTTGTGCAGATGTACGTTTAAGGGAAACATTTGCGTCTACTTTGGCCAAAGAACATGGTATTACGCGATTGGAAGCGACAATGTACAACTGTGCAATTGGAAGCTATGTCAGTGCGGAACGGGTGTATAATCCCTTAAAAGACTGTTTAACCTTATTGGAAGATAGTAAGTTATACTTTCTAAAGGCGCCAATGTACTCGGTACCACTTGCCAAAATGTGGAGTAAGCTATCGGACAAGCTACAAAATAGCTGCTGTTTAGTGTATAATAACCTGCTACAGTACGTGTAGTGGAGGAATGGCAATACAAAGAAATTGACGGGCTTGCAAATTAAGTTGTCCGAAAAACCAAAAGAAAGGGAAACATTGATAAAGTATGTGCTTTTGGCTTGTAGTTTTAACTATTTACCTGTAAATTATTTGGAGATAGTAGAGGAGGACGACAGCCAAGATAAAATAAAAATCTTACACAAGTGCTACATTAAAGCAGGTAGTACATATTTTATACAATCTGCAACACCATATTCTACAATTCCAAAAGAAATAGTCATTTTGGAATTGGAATTGATAAATACGCCTAACATTCGCCCAGAGGTTGTACGAGAACGCGTAAATATTGGTAGTAAACTCTATCCGTGTACGCTAAAGGAAATTGCCCCATTATGCATACCATACGCTGTAAGTGAAAGGAAAAGACAACTGGAATTAGAGGAAATGGATGCAAAAAGGCGAAAATTGGATTACATGGAAAACACTGCGACAATACGCGAACAATACAAAGATGTGTTAGACAAAGAACATCTTATTAGAGAAAATGAGGAAGAATTAAAGGATTATTTTATGTGCCGATGGAGTGACTTAAATACATCCGGGTTCTACAAGCTGTATGCATTTGCGGTTAGTAAGAAAGACTCTTATAGTTATGTAGGCGTTCTTGCGGAAAAGGATGGTACTAAGTCCGTATACTTTTTAAAAGGTTATTCTAAAAACGTATTTATAAAATGGCAGATAACAAAGACGAACTAAGGAATGCGGGTTTCGTAACCTTGGCGTACACCACACAAAAGGGGTTCCGCTAAACATTGTATATTTGCCTAGTAAAGAACCTTTCGGATCATTTAAAACCGAGGGTCTTACAACCTATAACAACCATATATTCCTAAAAGTGGTGGACATGCAACTACGCAACAGTGTGTGGAAGAATAAGGATTTCCTCCAATACCGACAAGAAGAAGTCGATCAAGCTAACAAGATACGTATGCAGGATATAGTGTGAAAGCTGCGATTAAAAGATTGTCACAAGCTGCAAGAATTACACGAAGGAATGGATCTGGTTGTCGGTACATTTTACAATTCGAAAACCTAGACGGTCTTTATGTATCAAACTATTTATATAAAATTAGATAAAATGAAAACCACTCCAAACAAACATAAAGAAAGGACTGTCTTCTGTGTATAACTTTGTATTAAAATTAAGTTTAAATGACTCCATGCTTGGTATTAAATATTTTTAAATTTGTTATGTATGTCAGAATAAACATTTTATAATAGTATATAACATTGTTCTTTATTTATAAAAGGCTGTGACGTTACCCTGAAATAGCAGTCGCACAGAGAGGGGTGCGCATGGGCAGGGGTGCGCACGCGCAGAGGTGCGCATGGGCAGGGGTGTGCATGCGCAGGGGTGCTCATGGGCTGGGATGTGTCTGGGCGTACACGAGGGAAGCGGATGTTAACAGTCACCAAGCATCCAATTCTTTATTTGGATGGTATCGAGTACTTGCCTGCGTATGTATCCGGGGTAAAAAATACGATTTGTACACGCAGCTTATTAATAAAATTAGTTTATCGAGGGAAGATGACAAAAGGTGCATCATTCCTAATAGTACAACAATCTACGCATGGAGGCATAAAGATATAGGATAGCGGTTTATATTTGTATAGATGTTGTAAATCTATTGTGTATATTAGTTTTAAGATTCCATAATTTTTAAGTTCTTCTCCCACCTTTCCTTCTTCCAAATCCTTCCTGCTTCTATCCTGGTTGACAGAGTATACGTGTTATCTCCACGTGGTGTTCGCGGAACACAGCGGTTTTAGATTTCTCTGGAGATGGTTGGCTAAGGCACATGTCTTGCGTAGCAAAAAAAGGTTCTAAAGATGGAGTTAAATAAGGATGAGCAAAAATTAGTGATTTAAGTCTTTAAAAGGCATAACTTTGTATGGGGTGGTCTTATTTAAAATCTATTTACAGATTTGGGGTCCCTAGAAAAATTTAATATTAGTTGATACCTAGCAAAATATATTTATCTTAAAAAAGTGACTACCCCGCGTATAATAAATACAATATAACACTTGTCGACAAAAAAGTTGTAGGGACATTTAAAGACGAATTTAATGGGGGTCCAGTATTAGAATTTGTTAGTAGTAGGGCTAAGTCCTACTGTATTGTAGGCGAGAAAAATACGATTAAAAAAATTAAAGGGGTCTCACGAAGTGTAGTTATGTAAAACCGAAGATCCTACAACCTATAACGAGCATATATCCCCAAAAAGGGATGGGCATGCAACTACGCAGCAGTGCGTGGGAGAATAAGAGTTCTTTCCAATAAGAAATTAAAGTTTCTATGTACGTAGCACCAGTCATTGGGAAATGGTAGAAATCTTAAACCTATAAAGACGATTAGTAATTGTGGTTTAGAAAAATAATAGTTTTCTTGAACTAAATAAAATAGCTTAAAGTGTGGCTACATATTCTCGTACATATCCACAAACATCTGCTTACGTCCGCATACGGGCATGGCGATACCTGTAGTTTTTGTTTAACAAATAATAGGAAAGATACGTTAGGTGGTAGTGTGGAAGCCCATTGTCGTTTGAAAAACGTTTGGAAATTTTCAAAACGGTAACGGGCCGAAGTTTAAGTTAGATGGATGATTGACCGAGTTTTTTCTACCTTTTACTAAGGAATCGGGGGTTGACGGACATCGAGCATCTAATTCTGTATTTGGGCGATATCGAGTACTTGCCGGTATTCTGTAGGCAACAAGTTTGGTATCCCCTTAGTAAAGGTTTAAAAAGTTTTATTAAGTTATTGTTTATAGTAGCACTGCATCTTCTACTGCACGGCTTGCAACCAATTTGTGTGCGTGTGCTATAACCCTTTTGGATTTTTAATATTTGCGCGATGCGATTGCCGACGTGTATAACATGGAAGGCGTTTCCGATGACTCTACTAACTGCATTCGCATGGTGCTAAATGTACTGGACGAGTAGCAAGGATTGGTAAAAGATGACGTCATTTAGTTCCCCACTGAATCCTCAACTTCTTTCGGCTGTCTTCGGAAACCTTCGGTTTGCATTCTATAGGGCACATAAGGCAGGTACGTAAGAGTATACCTTTTAGTTATAAGTTAATTCGCTTACAAGTTTAACCAAAGTCCTATAGTGCGGATTTTGTTTTGTACTAAAATGGTACCTGCAAACGTTTTAAATGCAACTCTTGCGGTGTTTCCTATACTTGGAAAAACCGCTACTGGCGAAGATAGTGTAGAAATGGTTAGCATAGCGTTTAACAACCGTATGACTAGCTATCGCATAAAGAACACCAGTGTCGACGATGGAGTGTCCGAACAGAGGAAGAGGATGCTGTAAATCTATTGTATATATTAGTTTTAAGATTCCGTAATTTTTAAGTTCTTCGCCCACTTTCCATGTAAATTATTTGGAGATAGTAGAGGAGGAAGATAGCCAAGATAAAATAAAAATCTTACACAAGTGCTACATTAAAACAGGTAGTACATATTTTACACAATCTGCAACACCATATTCTACAATTCCAAAAGAAATAGTCATTTCGGAATTGGGGTTGATAGATACGCCTAACATTCGTCTAGCTGAAAGCCTATCTTTAAAATATATGTAAAACAGCGCATTACTTTGGAAAAATTAATGTTTTAAAAATACAATCAGAAACAATAATTGGTGTTTGCAAATAAATTCAGTTCTGTTTTAATAAAAAAAATGTAGACTTACCTTAAATCTTCAAAAAACTTTTCACAAAAAATCACTATACGAAACGAACATTTCAACGAACTTACACAAAGCATGCGAAACGAATAGGTTTTTACTAATCAGATCGCGTTTTATGCGGTTTGAAATAATTAAGCGTTAATCGATTTGTATTACAAGATGAAGTTTGCATTTCTCCTAGTCGAGGTCGTAATAGAAAGTACGTTGTGTACACCAGCAGTTATACGGGAATTTCCTAATGGATGTCATTGAGCATATCTATTGTATTTCTCAAATCATATAGCCACTAATTAATAAAAAAGAAAGGTCTACGCTACTTTCACTTTACGTCACATAATTGTAGCAAAACGAGTGTATTTTCCAACTATTTAGCATTGAGCATAATTTGTGACGTAGTAATTAACAATGTTAAAACCAGAAAAATTTTAAATGTCATGGGTTTTTGCGATATTCTGAAAACAGCACATTACTGTTTTAAAAAATGGTTTTAAATATTAAACACTCATGGCTTATAAAGAACTCATTTCTAAAATCCTTGCGGTTTTAAATTTCTAAAGAAATTTATAAGAACGGTCAGAAATCGATCTTGGTAAAAAAATCTTAAAATGAGGGTAGCTCCCTGGGGAATGATGCAATCTAAGAAATTCACAGAGATTCGGGTAGCTGAAACAATTCTAATATTAATTGATACCAAAAAAGATAGGTTTATCTCGAAAGATGCAATGGTTAGACTAAGAAAGCTATTTGATTCAGATATGGGAGCAAAGAACAAAATTTAGAGGATCAGGACTTTAAAGGGGTATAACTTTGCAGGGCGTGGTCCGATTTTAAATCTGTTTGCAGATTCGGGTTGTGCGTAAAATTTTAGACTAACAGGATGTGTTACATGGCTAAAAATTTATAGGGACGGCCAAAAATCGCTACCGGTAAAAAATCTTAAAATGAGGGTAGCTCCCTGGGGAATGATGCAATCTAAGAAATTCGTAGAGATTCGGGTAGCTGAAACAATTCTAATATTAACTGATACCAAACAAGATAGGTTTATCTCGAAAGATGCAATGGTTAGACGAAGAAAACTATTTGGTTCAGATATGGGAGCAAAGAGCAAAATTTAGAGGATCAGAACTTTAAAGGGGTATAACTTTGTAAGGGGTGGTCCGATTTTAAATGTGTTTGCGGATTCGGATTCTGTATAAAATTCTAGACTAACAAGATGCGTCACATGGTTAAAAAGTTTATAAGGACGACCATAAAATCGCTGCATGCAGAAAATCTTACAATAAGGGTAGCTCTCTGGGAGATGATGCAATCTAAGAAATTCATAGAGATTCGGGTAGCTGAGAAAAATCTAATAGTAATTGACACCAAACAAGATAGGTTTATCTCGAAAGATGAATTGGTTAGTCGAAGAAAACTATTTGGTTCAGATGAGTGTGGAAATGAGGGATTCTCCTCATTTCCGCCTTATGGGAATATACATGTAAATGTGTGTGGAAATGTGGGATTTCTCCACATTTCCGCCTTATGGAAATTTACATGTAAATGTGTGGAAATGCGGTTCCACCACATTTCCACCTCCACCTCCTTATTTCTACCTTATGGGAATTTACATGTAAATGTGTGTGAAAATGAGGGATTCGGGTGGAAATGAGAGCCCAGAACGTCACTAAACCTCCTACTTACATTTAGTAAATTACTCACCAAAAAATTGTTCTTAAAAAAATAAAATTGGCTAGTTCTTTAATGCTGTTTAAATTGGTCAAAAAATTCTCAAAAACTCTTCGCAGTTGTAGAGATATCATTAACATACTTTTCTTGAAATACCTCAGCATTTTTACTATCTCCTCCTCTGTCATTTCTAATATACGAGTAGGGTGTAAATAATAAAAATAATTGACTATAGCTTTAAAGCTGCTAAACCAAACAGACAATTGTTGAATAATAATATCTAGAGATGCATTATATGCAGTTACTATAAAATTTTCTAACGGGTGTTGAATAGGATCATCAGTGGCCATTTCATAAATAATCTTTTAACTTTTTTATTCGTTTTTGTTTGAAATTTTCCATTGCTGGGTCAGATTAACCGCTTCATCATAACTAGTTTGAAAATTGTTTCTCATATTCTGAAATTTTCGTATTGTTTGATCTAACATATTTTGTACCGTTTCTATATCGATGTTTTGACTTTGCATTGATTTCGATACCAAGTTAACATAATTAGAAACATGCGATTGAAAAGTAAGCATGAAAACGAAATCAAAGGTTTCTATTTTGTTTCCTAAAGAAATGGCTTCAGTTTTTTCTACTTCTTTTTTTTGTAATAATAATTATATTAGATTGGCATTTCAAAACTGATAATAAATTAATTTGAATAGACTTTACGCTGTCAAATCGCGAAGCCCACCTTGTTGGACATAGTTTTTTAAGTGTTAACGATATTATTTTATTTTGATACATTGATGTATTTAATTTTTGCCACCTTGGTAAACTTTTACTAAAAAATACGTACAAGCTTTGATATCATAAAATTTTTGTATGGCTTCTATACCTTTAACAAAATCGTCTAGTATTATATTTAAATTGTGAACAGCACAATGTACATATTTGGCATTTGCTTGTTCTTGTTTTATTGACGATTGAAGTCAATTGTATTTTCCTAAAACAATTATATGTTATAGTACAAAACTGTGATTAGGACAAGCGTTTACACTGGTCACCACTCATATTTGCCGCACCATCATATCCCTGGCAACGGCATTTCTTTAGAGAAGTTGTGCGTGCCCAAACTAACGTGGACAAGATACAGCATCGATCGAGCCCACAAAAGAAACAGATGAAGAAATTAATGTAAGTTCATTTCCTTTAAAACCACTTGATTTAACAAACTATAATTGATATATGCTAGTTTTATTATTTTATTATTTGATTACCATTTATTATTATTTTATGCATTTTATTTTATGCCAATTTTTTTTTTAAAATAGTTACAAAGAGAAATTATTTTCAAACGAGAATTTATAAAATTTTATGAGACATGAATGTTTAAAGAGACCTTCTTTAAAAGTAAAAGAGATTTTCTTTTGAAAGCAAAAAAGATTTGATGTTTAAGAGATTTTTATCACAATTATTAGAACAAACCCAAAAATAAACCAAAAATAACGGACGCACATCCATTAACACCGAAATACGAAAAATTAACTAGCGCGATACAAAACGCACGGTTAATCCGGTAAACTAAAAAGACAGAACGCAAATTAATTCCAAAGCTAAAGGTAATTCTTCAAACAAGCAATTACGGAACGATTATTTAAAACATTGACCTTTATAAATTGCAGCAAAACACTCTGCAGTAACTGAAACCACTGTAACTTAAAACCAGCGTGCAATCTTCACCTAAGATAATCAAAGTTCGCAAAAGAAGCATCATATATTACACACTTAAAAGCATAAGAGAAATTGCTATTTAAAACAATAACTTTCATAACCTTTGTACAGAATAAAGCAACGCATTTTTTGCATTAAGATCCACGAGTAATTATTCCATAAAAGCGCATGAAATTACACCCAGCATTTAATAAAGCTATTCACCACAGCAATCTATAAATAAATTGTAGTACAAACACGAAATAAAAGCTAAACGTTTTTAATTAAAACTACTCATTATTTATAAATTGCATTATCCCAGTACAAATACTGAGTAAAGCTAAACGGTCATCGTAAAAAGCTATAATTAAGACGCTTAAAACCTACATTACGGAGAGATTCAATTACAAACATGCATTATAATTGAATACGGAAATATCTAAGAATAAACAGACGTAACATTTGTGCAAAGCGATTAACTACTAAAGACGCGAATTATTTAATTCCGATAAACTGAAATTAACACCTGTGAGTAAGTGTTAATTACCTTAACAGGTAGAGTCATATGTTATACAGCACGTACGTGATCAAATAACCAAGACTACATCTTCAAGAGACATAACTTAGTGATTAAAATTACCAAGTAAGTAATTAACCTGCAAGCTAAATTTAGGAAACAATACAGAAGAATTATACGTTTATGCAACTTAATTAAAACCCATGTTATATAATTACAAATTAACAGAGCTGAACTAACACAAAGCGAAGTAAATATCGCGAGAACAAATCTATCCACTCCAGATTCTTCAGAAAGCAGAAACTCAAGCAAACTCAAACAAATTAAATACGCGAGATAGAAACAGGCAAATTCAAGGCTATTGTAATTAAATCAACATTATCGAGTAGTGTAAAAAAATTTTTGTTACATTAAATATCTCTAAAGAAAAACATTTCTAGCCGTTGTTATTTTACAGCATACGAAATTGTCAGTTAGCGTGAAATCGTTAAATAGTTTAATTTACTATAAGGAAGAACACCTCTTTCCTTTTTACATTATCTTCACCTATACAAAGTATTTAATAGTGACTCCTACGCTTTTGATATCTGCAAGTACCCTGAACGTAACTTGAGTTGCATAAGCTACAGGCATTCTGAAGCCCACTTGTGCAATTGCTAGACACAACGCCTGCGCGTAAGGTGACGCTATAGGTAGGGTGTTGACAAGAAGGCGAAGCAGCCATCTTGCAAGCAACAACGAGCAGGTACGCTTCGTTTGAAGATGCGGAACTTTTGCTTCAAGTGGGGCATTAGAATTGCTCTATTATCGGAGAGGGTGTAAAGGTTGTCGTGGCGGGGGCTTTGCAAAAGAGCTCTTGCAAGGCCGCCCCGGACAATGAAGAGTAAACAGTAACAACACGTGCTGGTGGAAGTCCGTTGATGGTGAGATTGTGTAATAAAACTGCCTTATATAAAACTAATAGATGCTTTAATTTCCTTAGCACATTTAAGTAGACACGTTTAAGTATGCCCGTCTGAAGAATAAAATTTTAAGGAAGCACGTTTGAGTATGGTAGAATTGAAAATTTAAATCGTTTGTATGTCAAGCAGAATTCCATGTAATGTTATTGGAACGTAATTATGTATGGTGGAATCACTCGTTTTGAAACTGTCTGAGGGCTGATCATGTAAGAATGCTGTATCTAGTAAATACCAACTTCGTACCTTTTTAAACTTCAATAAGATGGAGTGTTGTGTTGTTTTGGTTGGTCTAGAGCGTTTTGCGGCATCTTCATCAAGCAGTTAAAACAAAACCATTTAGGTACTTATAAAACTATTTATTGAGAGAATTAATTTTACGTATTAGTTACGGTCAAAGCTTTGATTTAACGTTTTCCAAATTATAAGAAACTTTTGTTAAACGAATGTTAAATTTTTTTGCAAGATATGTTTATGCTTAAATCCCATATAAAAACCAGTTAGAGAATTATATCCTAGTAACTTAATAGGTCAAATACCTTTTTGTTCAGAACTAAATTTTTTTTCATAAGAGGAGTTTTTGAACTTTTAGATTAATTAATTTAAAGTTGTTATTCAAAGCACGTAAGTGATGCACATGTTAATTGAGAAAAATAAGTATAAAGTTCACTTTTGATTGAAAGATGTTTAACTACAATATGCCATATGATGAGTAGAATATCCATGCTGCTTCTAACATATGATGAACTGACTTTCTTTAATTTCATATAATGTTTGAGCCATATGAACTTTTTGTGTAATACGTTCGTTAGAAAAATTTTGTAAGCTAGAACAGATCTGTTTTATGGATGTTTAAGAACCCGACTGTAATAAAGAATTTATAAATGTTAAGATCTCTCTATGTAGAGAAACAAATTCAGAGATTTTTGAAACTTATTTTATATTGATTATCAGATTTTTTTATAAATAATTTTTGCAACAAAGAGAATTACATTTAGATTATACTTTGATTTAAAACTTTCGTTTTTTTATTTGACTAATTGAAATTAATAATATCCAAATTAGATAAACAAAATTTTGAATGTGGAACTTAGAAAAAAGTTGAGACAGTATCAGGTAATAGAAACAGAGTAAGTAATTTTCAGTAGAGTATATTTTCATAGGTAAGGTGTTGTTGAGATTTTGAATTCGGGACAGTCGATCTATAAAGACCGAAATATTTTGTTGTCGTAAGACACAAACAGTGTCTTATATTTTATTTTTTTTGTGTGACATTTTCTTGCAGGTCCGACATCGCAGAAGCTGGAGCAGAGGTCCAAGAGGTTTCCAGAGGTATTGCTTATATTAATTTGTATGCTTTTTGATAATCATTATATCCTATAGGTTTCTGCGTCTTCCTGTAGGATACTTTAGTTTTATTTATTGTCAATATAGATACAGTGGCGCTCATTTCCTTTTTTTGTTCCCGTTTGTAGTCGAGCCCACCCTATATCCACGCCCAATCTCATTGCTTACCTTGGGGGTAATTCCCAGACTAAGCCGCGAATATAGTAAAGCTCGTGGGTCCACCGAGGTTTTGTTCACTAATTGACTCACTCCCCATTTAAAGAAATTTAATTTGTCTCACTGATACCCAACGTCAGGGCATAATTAAATTAAATAAAGAGAAAATTATAGTTTCAGTATAAATCTCACAAGTTCGTTACCGCACTGTGTAACTAAGTACAAATAACAGCAACTACGATTCTAAAAATAACCCGACGCAGTCTAAACTGAAAATTAACAAATCCAAACCCAAAATAACAATAAAAATAGCAAAATTAATCTCAATTTTTACAAAATTTGAATTTACCCAACCTAAATGAAAAATTTTCCCTATAGAGAATAGAAGAAAACTTAAACCTTTCAGAGAAGTGGATAGTGAAAGTAAGCAAAAATATAATACTGTTAGAAATAAGATAGTACATGAGTGTAGAAAAGCTAGAAATAAATGGATGGAGGAGAATTGTAAGGGAATACAAGATGATTTGAGAGTAGGTAAGACAGACAGGGCTTACAGGGCAGTTAAAAAGTTTTTTGGGGAATATAGGAAAAAATATAATGGTATTAGAGACGAGAATAATGAGCTTCTAATAAATAAAGTTGAGATAGCAGATAGATGGAAAAGATATTTAGAAGATTTATATAAGGGAGATGATATGGATGAGTTAGAGAACGACCAAGAAGAGGATGTAGAAATAGGGTTCTCAATATTAAGAGAGGAATTTGATAGAGCTGTTAGGGATCTTAAACTAAATAAAGCGCCAGGGATAGACGATATTCCCGCAGAATTAATAAAATATGCAAGTCAGAAAACTTTAGATAGATTATATGAACTAGTCAAAGCAATATATGACACAGGTGAGGTTCCAATAGATTTTGAAAAAAATATTATTATCCCAATCCCAAAAAAGGCAGGAGCTGATAGGTGTGAGAATTTTAGAACGGTTAGTTTAACTTCTCATGCTTCCAAAATACTAACAATAATAATTAAAAATAGAGTAGAAGCTTTGACTGAGAATTATTTATGC
Source organism: Platerodrilus igneus (assembly GCA_036346225.1). Classification (NCBI taxonomy): domain Eukaryota; kingdom Metazoa; phylum Arthropoda; class Insecta; order Coleoptera; family Lycidae; genus Platerodrilus; species Platerodrilus igneus. The sequence goes on from JARFIW010001148.1 coordinate 901,122, forward strand.
GAAGACCAATATGGTTTTCGTAAAGACAGAGGGACTAGAGAACCGATACTAATGATTAGGGTAATTATCGAAAAAGGTTACAAAAAATAAAAGACTCATTTCGCGTTTGTAGATTTAGAAAAGCATTTGATACGGTTAATTGGATTGTTATGTTCAGGGTTTTGCAAAAATAGGAATTTCTCATAGGGATAGAAAAATTATTTACAGTCTATATAAAAACCAAAGCGTAGTAATTAGATTGGATGAAATAGAAAAGGAAGCTAAGATTAGAAATGGTGTTAGACAGGGTTGTATACTGTCTCCTTGATTTTAACGTTTATATTGAGGAAGCTTTAAACTTAGCTAGAGAGAGAAAGAGATAGGTATTAGTGTACAGGGACAGAAAATAGACATGTTACGTTTTGCAGATGATATAGCCATTATAGCAGAGTCTAGAAAAGAGTTAGGAGAGTTTTAAATATTTTAGATGAGATACTACGGAGTAACTATAGTATGAGAATTAACTCAGTAAAGACAAAGATAATGACAAGTGAGTTACAGCCTAGTTCTAAACCAAAATTAAAAATAGGTAATACCGAGTTAGAGGACGTGGATGAATTTTGCTATTTAGGTAGTATAATTATAAAAGATGGACGTAGCAGAAGGGATATAGTAGCTAGAATAGCTCCAGCTAGAAAATGTTTTTAAAAAAGAAAAACTTACTAATAGCTAATAGTATTAGTTTAGATAATAGAAAAAGTTTCTTAAAGTCGTACGTATGGAGCGTTCTACTATACGGTAGTGAGACTTGGACAATTAAAGAAGTAGATAAGAAAAAGATAGAAGCTTTTGAAACTTGGTGTTATAGGAGAATGTTAAAGATTAGTTGGACAGATAAAGTAACAAACGAGGAAGTTTATAGAAGGATAGGTGAGGATCCCTGTATATGGAAACAATTGAAGGTCAGGAAAGATAGAATGATAGGGCACCAGTTAAGACATGAGGGACTATTTAGTAAAGTCTTAGATTATAGACTACCAAATGAAAATAGAGTAGGAAGGCCTAGACAAAGCTATATTAGTGAAATTATTAGAGATGTAGGTTGTGAGGGGTATGTAGACCTTTTTAGACTAGCTCAGAATAGAAAAGAATTTAGAGCTGCGTCAAACCGGCTTTAAGTAAGTTCAAAAACAAAACAAAAAGAAAAATAAAAATCAGTTAACTAAATGTCACCAGGACATGACTCACAATTGGTTAGCGGTCTGGCATGTTGGTAGCGATTCGTTGCTTAAGCCTTACCATAACATATAATTTAACACTTTTCCTTTTTGAAGCGGATAACCAGGTTATATTTCATTTCCTTATAAATGGTAATCATGTAAACATGTTAGAGTTCTTTAACAACCATCAGGTTGCTAATATCTATGTAGAGCCAGCTGGATAGAAAAAAGATAGAAGGATATAGGAAGACCTAGACCAAACTATATTAGTCAAATTATTAGAAATTTAGGTTGTGAAGGGTATGTAGAGCTTTTTAGATTAGCACAGAATAGAAGAGAAGATAGAGCTGCGTCAAACCGACCTTAAGTAAGGTCGATAACAAAATGATGATGATGAAATGAAAAATTAATAAACCCAAACCGAAATTAACGTTACAAATAGCAAAATCAAAACTAATTTTTACAAAATTGGAAATTATCCAATCTAAACCGAAAATTAATACATCTAAAGCATAATTAACGTCACAAATAGCAACCCCAATTTTTACAAAATTCGAAATTACCTAACCCAAACAAAAAATTAATAAATCCGAAGCGAAAATAACGATACACATAGCGAAATAAACCTCAATAAAAAATTTTTTTTTGAAAATACCAAAATCGAAAGGGACCTTTAACCAACATGAGTAGCGCGGACATGAAGCTTTATTTGGACACAATCCAAGTCTTTGATGGCACGCAATCGCATCTCGGGAACTACATTGGACATCCGAAATGTTCCTAAAAATTTTCTACAAACCCGGAGATAACGAAAAAAATTCATTGCTTATACGCTTGATAATAAGTAAACTAACCGAAAAGGCACTAACCTTAATCGCCAGTAGGGACGATTTACAGGAATGGCATGAATTCAAACAGATACTAATTGCATATTTTGGAGACCAACATAACAAAATGCCTGGTACGAGACCTAATAAACCTCAGAATGGAACACAACCAATCCCCCTATCAATTCGGAATGAAATGCCAAGACGTGAGAAGTTTAATCCTAACCAAGTTAAAAATCGAAGAACCCGATCAAAACGTTCGACATTTAAAAACAAAAATGTATGACGAAATGGCACTGGACACATACAAAAACGCTTTACCAGAACGACTATCGAATAAGATCAGATTGCAACGACCACAAAATCTAGAAGAAGACTATAAAACCCCAACGCGAATAAAAGTTATTCACCAATAAAAACTATACAAGCCACAAGACAAACAATCCCTCAACAAAATTCACACCCTTCAACACACAAACAAATCAACCGCAAATTAATAACCCTAATTTCAACAATACAAATTTTAATAATCAATATAAACATTTTCCAAAACCAACGTTTAACCCAACTTTTACGAAACCCGCATTCCAGCCAAGATTCAATCCAAACATAAACCAACAAAGACCAGCATTCAACGCAAACCCAAATAGAAATACACCAATGAATAATAACAACCCTAATAATTATTATAAACCAACACCAATGGATACCTCATCTGGTAACACCAGACAAAATACCAAAATAACACATATCCGACCAAACAAACCCTCATCAGAAACGCAATTTTACATCGGACGAACTATTTCACCAAGAAGTAGAAAAATTTGACACTGACCAGAATAATTACATTCAGACAGGTACGAACGATGAAGCAAACCATGCAAAAACTTATGAACGCGACGAACAATACGAAACTTACGAGGAGTACGACGAAGAAAACTCGAACTCAAATTTTCAAATAGACCAATTCATAAACGACCAAACTTAATAAACTTAAATAACATAAATCACTTATCATTACCATACATAGAAATACCCCCCTGCCGAATTTAAACAATTAATCGATACCGGATCCTCAAAAACATTAATTAGCCCCAGAACCGTAAAAAACATTATTTAGATTATGTAGAAAGAGAACCATTTAAAATTAACACAGCCCATCAAACAACACTACACCAATTCGTAGCTAATATACCCTTACCGAGAACATTTAATGTTAAAATAAAACATAAATTTTGTATTTTCGAATTTAACGACAAATATGACGGCTTAATCGGAATGGACCTTCTAAGAAAATTAGGAGCCAACATTACATCAAAAATCGTTTATTAAAGACGAAATACGGAAAAATCCCCATTAAATTTCAAAACACACAAATCGAACAAAAATACACAATAGAACCCCGAACGGAACGAAAAATAAAAATCCCAGTAAAATCTAACAAAAAGGTAGGAATAATAAATCATATGACATTTCAACAAGGAGTAGAAACCCCAACCGCTTTAGTACAAATAAAAGATAATTATGCAACCACGACGATATTAAATTCAAACGACTACCCCGTAGAATTATCATTGACAGACCCAATTAACGTAGTTGAATTAAACGAAATGGAAATAGACGAAAATTTAGAAAACGATTACAACCCAATAGAACATGACAAAATTTAACTAACATCCGCTTCAATACCGACATCAATCAAGAAAAAGAAAGAGCAATTAAAAACTTATGTTTTGAATACCGCGACATATTCCACTGCGAAGGAATACCATTAACATTCACCAACACAGTAAAACATAATATCGAGCTAACAGACAATAAGCCAATTTTTACAAAAGCATATAGACTACCTCATGCAAGCCAAGAAGAAGCTGACAGACAAGTAGCAGACTTATTAGACCAAGACATAATCCAGCACTCCAATTCACCATGGAGCAGCCCCGTGTTAATAGTACCTAAGAAATTAGACGCAACCGGAAAGAGAAAGTACAGAATGGTAATAGATTATAGAAAGTTAAATGAAAAAACGGTAGATGACAAATATCCACTACCAAATATAACCGAAATTTTAGACAAATTAACAAATGCCAATATTTTTCAACATTAGACCTAGCATCAGGGTACCATCAGGTAGAGATGGAAGAAAAAGATATATCAAAAACAGCCTTCAGCACACCTAGAGGACATTACGAGTACAAACGAATGCCATTTGGATTAAACAACGCACCCGCTACTTTCCAGAGAGTCATGGACAATATACTACGAGGAATACACAATGAAAAATGCTTTGTGTACCTAGACGACATCATAGTTTATTCCACATCATTGGTAGAACACAGAAAGGTTGAGAGAAGTATTTGAAAGACTAAGACAAGCACATTTCAAAGTACAATTAGACAAAAGTGAATTTTTACAAAAAGAAGTATCATTTTTAGGACATGTAATCACACACCAAGAAGTAATGCCAAATCCCGACAAAACAAATGCAGTTCTAAATTACCCATTACCAAAAACAATCAAAGAAATTAAAGGATTTCTAGGACCTAGTGGTTACTACCGCAAATTCATTAAAGGTTACGCTCAGATAACCAACCCCCTGACAAATTGTTTAAAAAAGGGAAACAAAATTGAACACACCCCGGAATTCATTAAAGCCGTAGAGAAAATTAAAAACATATTAACGAATCACCCTGTATTAGAATACCCAGACTTTTCAAAACCATTTATTCTGACGACAGACGCATCGAGTGTAGCAATAGGCGCAGTGTTGAGTCAAGGAAAAGTAGGTAGCGATAAACCCATCAGCTACGCATCCAGAACCCTAAATGAAACCGAACAGAAATATAGTACCATAGAAAAAGAATTATTAGCCATAATTTGGGCAACAAAATATTTTAGACATTAGTTATACTGAAGAAAATTTTACATATACACCGATCATAGACCATTAGCATGGCTATGCAAACTGAAAGAACCGAATTCAAAATTACAACGATGGCGAATCAGACTCGAAGAGAACGATCACGAAATTATATATAAAAAAGGAATTTATAACAACAACGCAGACGCTTTAAGTAGAATCCAACTCAATGCATTAGAAACTGAATCCATTGTAGGAAACGTAGACAAATCCGAAATAAAGGAAGATCCAGACGAGATCGGCACGATACATTCGACACAAAACGAAGAACCTAAAAACGCGATTAAAATTTTAAACGAAGCAATCGATATGAAACCCAACCAATTTATAATTACCGAAGTTTTAAATAACCCCAATCCCGTAAAATATACAAAAGCAGATAACAAAAAGATATACCAAGTTCAAATAACTAAAGATGACAATGAGGAACAAATAATTAAAATTCTAAAAGAATACACCTCCGAGAAACAACGATTTTATTTTTATTTCAACACCGAACATTTATACCAAAGATTTTCAGAATTATACGTTAAACTATTCAATAACTATGGCCCTGAACTCATCAGATGTACTAGAAAATTAATAACATTAGACGACCCTGACGAAATAAACGATGTTATTAGGAAGCAACACGAAGGAAAAACCAACCATCCTGGAATTAACGAAACAATAAAGCAACTTGTAAGACGTTATTATTTTAAAGACGTGAAGGACTTGACCACAGATTTCATTGATCAATGTGAACTATGTGACAAAGGGAAATACGATAGGAACCCCCCCAAAAATACCCTTAATGTTAACAAAAACACCCGACAAACCATTTCAAAAACTACATGCCGATACTCTAGTAATAGAAGCGCAAAACTATTTAACAATTGTAGACGCATTCACAAAAATAGGCCAAGAAATACCAATCACATCCAAAAATAGCATTGACGTGACCCCAGGATTTTTACAATATTTCACATTTTATGGAACACCCGAATCAATAACTAGACAATTGTAGCGAATTTAAAAATGAGACAATACAAAATACTTTAGAACTTCACAAAATAGAAATTCATTTCATAACGGAAAACCACCCTGAATCAGACGGACTAATTGAACGACTACATTTAACCATGTTAGAACAAATTCGATTATTAAGAATAAATTATAAAAAGGAACATTTAACCAATCTAATGTCATACGCACTAATCGCCTATAATAACACAATTAGCTCATCAACAAATTTCACACCCTTAGAATTAACCTTAGGACATTCAGATTCACGAAATCCCTATGACATACACTACAACAAGGAAGTATATCAACAATATGCGAAAGATCACAAAGAAAAACTAAAAATAACTTACGACAAGGTAAAAGATAAATTAGAGAACGATAAGGAACGTAACACCACAACCCGAAACAAAAATACCGACGCAAATAAATTTTCAATAGGACAAACCGTGTATGAGAAGAACTTTCAAAGCAAGCGACATAAAACGGCACCCAGAAATTTAGGACCATTTAAAATTAAGAAAATATCAGATAAAAACATAGCAGTAGTAGACAACGGCAAAATAACAAAGTACATTCATTTGAAAAACCTAAGACACCCTGTCATTTCAGATGGACAATCATCACCATTACCGTCAACCTCCGCCCAGGTAGAACGGACAACCCAATAATAATAAAAGATATAATAAAAAACAACCCCGGTATACTACCAATAAACTAGGCAGTATACAAAATACAATATTTACTCAAATAATATCAACCCTTACTTTAATGCAACAAATTTTAGCAACGTTAGAAAACGCAGTAACAGAATCAAACATTTTAATATTTGAAAAGATAGCTATAGTCAAAGGCTACATTAAGAATAACGAAATAATATTTTTAATAGAAATCCCGACAGTAGAAAGTAACAATTATAATTATTATCATTTATTTGCTTTTCCAACGAAAGTTACTAGCACATACCAAGTAATCATACCCAAAACCAAATTCCTATCCCTAAATGAACTGACATATGGTTATACAAACGAAAAATGTACTGAAGTAACACCAAACCAATACTTATGCCAATCAATGACGACAACAACCATTCAAGAAGACAGCTCTTGTGAAGTACAACTATTAAAATTTTCAAATCATTACGAAAACGGTGAAGCCAAAAAGTGCAAATAACTAACATGAAAATTCAAAAAGTTACAGAAAACAAATCAATAGCCATTTTCCCAACAGAAATAGTAGCAACCATCCACTGCAATCAAGATGAAAATAACCAAGCATTAATCGGAAGCTAATTAATTACCCTCAAAGAAGACTGTTATGTGAAATTGAAAGACGAAGTAATCAGAGTTTATCAAGATACCATAGCAACAAAGAAACTTGCAAACCTACCAGAACTACAGTTCAAGATAGAACAACAAAAAGACGAAGAAATAGTCAAGAAACCCATGAAGCTAGAGCATCTAGACTTAAACGACCTCAACCACGCCATGAAATTAGTGGAAAGTTACAAAGAACATTTAAGTGAACTCAAAACGCCAAAGTTACATTATGATAATATAAGCGTTTGGACAATTGTGTTAATCATTTTAATAATTTTTATAATTATATATGTATTTACAAAATGTACCTTAGATATAAGAATGAAGGAAACAGTTCTAGATTTAAGGAAACAAAGAGAAATAAAGATACGATAAGTATACCCATAGAAACAATGAATTTTAAATGAAATTAAATAATAAATCTTATGTATTTAAAAATTAAGTAAAACCTTAATTTTTCATTTACGGTGGGAGGAGTTATGTATCCCCCAATTATCTATATGTATTGAATATATTGAATCTAATAGAAATTATTAGAAATTGTTAAATAAAGTATAAGTTCATTGCAACAATGTAATACAAGGATAACCCAGAGAGGTTATCGACAGTTCATGAGAACGGACATGCAACTTTGCATCCGAACGGGCAGTGATACTGCAGGTGGCAGGCGGTTAACATACCGCAATTACTTAGAAATAAGATTGTTACATTGTAATAAAGTGTAGAATTAAGAGAAAAGCAGACATGAGATCTGCAAGTTCCCACAGCCGCGTGAGGGGCAGGTTATTATAAAAAGCCCGGGAGCTTAAGGCCCGGCAGTCAGTCTAAGTATTACAGCTTTTGCATTGTTTACCTAGACTACTCGCCTTAGTACAATTAATATTATTTTTTGATTAAAGTTATTATCTTTGACAGTTATTCTAAATTCCATTGTAATTTTTGTGTAAGAATCAATAAAAAATGTGTTAAGTGTTTCGAATTGTTTTTAAAAACACCGCTCCAAAGGCCCGAACCTTAACTCGTGTTTTTGTATACCTTGACGGTACCTTAGTAATTTCGAATGTCGTTGAAAAACATATCATAACTTTAAATGAGGTAGCAGATCACTTAGGCAAAGTTGGTTTTAAAATAAATTGGGACAAATGTAACTTTTGCTGTTCATCCCTTTCCTTCTTAGGGTTTATTGTTGACAAAAATGGTTTGCATACCGACCCTGATAAAGTAAATGCTATTACTAATTTTAAAATACCTAATAAGGTCACTTAAATAAACGTTTAATTGGAATAGTATCTTATTATCAAATTTTTTGGCAAACCTATCCACTATCTCGGTTCTTATTACCGCATTAATTAAAAATAAAAAGAAAGAAAATCTATTGATTAGACTATTGAAGCACAAAAAGCTTTTGATGAAATAAAACGTTTGATTACCGCTGCACCCATCTTAATTTCCCCTAATTTCAAAGAAACACTATATATTCAGACTGATGCCTCACTTACTGGCTTAGGTGCCATTGTATTTCAAGAAAAATATAGTGTAGAACACCCTATCGCTTATGCAAGTCGTATATTAACTACTGCTGAACAGAAATGTTCAGCTACTGAACGTCAGCTTTTCGGAATAATTTTTCGTATTGAAAAATTCAGGGGTTGTGTCGAAGGAACTCAATTTACAATAATTACCGATTGTGCTGCTCTTACCTGGCTAAATAATTTGAAACAACCCGCTGGACGTATAACCAGATGGAGTTTACGTATTTCACAATTTACTTTCACTGTTCGTCACAGACCTGGAAAATTAAATATTATACCCAATGATCTTCCTCGTGACGTAGTTGCTTTAAATCTTCCTAATTTAACTCCCGATCCCTTTTACTCAAACATGGTACAAAAAGTAACTGAACATTCTGAAAACTACCCTTCCTTCCGCGAGCTACGTTTTGGGCATTGGGAGTTGTCTTTTTAAAAACTTCTTCCAATTCTTCGTAACAACATTTATTTACTTAAACAGAAATTGCAATTGAATTTTGACAAACTGGTTTAAAATACTCTTAAGTCAAAATTTAAATAATAATGGGAGTTTAATATTTTGAGTAGCCTAAGCAAACTGCAATGTTAAAGCTGAAATACTGTAGACTGACTGACTGGTCTTGGGGCTCCCGGGGTATTTATGTTGTTCCTCTCCCTCACAATTCTGTGAGAACTTGCAAAGTTCATGTCTGCTTATTCTTAATACTATTCATTATACAATGTAACAATCTTACTTTCTAGGTATTCACAGTTCTCAACCGTCTGTGACCTGCCACCTGCAGTATCGCTATCGTCTGGAATACATTGTATTGCATCTGTTCTCATGAACTGTTAATAACCTTTATTTAATTATCCTTGAATTACATTGTTGCACTTGACTTAATAATTTCTTTAACAATTTCTAATAATTCCTAATAACTTCTACATATAAGATTGGGGGATACATAACTCGCGTTATCGAAAATCTTTTATATAAATTTGTTAGTTCTTCTACATTTAAACCTACTAACTTACCTGGATGGAAATTAGTAATCCCTTTCTCTAATCGATTTGTAGTTTTGAATATGTTTCATAATGATTCTACTTCTGTACATTTAGGTGTTACAAAAACGATATCAAACATTTCTGATTTTTTATTATTGACCCAATTTAAAACAATCTGTTTGCCGTTACATAAAAACCGTAAAACTTGTGGTGCACAAAAGAGTTCACAACAAACTCGTCCCGGTTTGATGGGTACCTTTAAAAACGTATCTTATCCATTTCAATTAATTTCTCTTGATTTATTAGGACCCCTTCTTGGATCTAAGAAAGGTGATCAAGTCCTACTAATTGTAACCGATTGGTTTTCTAAATTTGTTTTTATTCACGCTCAATTAAAAGCTACCTCTTCCTCAATCATTAAGTTTTTAGAGTAACAAGTTTTTCTCATCTCCAAAGTACCTCAAATTATTCTCTGTGACCATGGTTCACGATTCCTTTCGAAAGATTTTCAATATTTCGTAAAAAGTTATAAAATTGAAAAGATTTGGTTTAATGCCAGATATCACCCCCAAGTAAACCCAACCGAACGCGTTAATCGTGTTATTATTACTGCTATCTCTTCATATATCGAATCTGACCATACTAGATGGAACGAAAATATATTTCAAATTGCACAAGCTTTGAGCACTTCAAAAGATGAATTCACTCTCTTCTCTCTGTCATTTTTAGTTTTTGGACGTTATACCCCAATTGATGGCAGTTATTATGGCTCGGCTCCCGATAATACTGATGTAGTTGAATTTGATAAAAAAATACGTTGGGATGAACATCAACAACAATTACTATAATTTTGACAGAAGTCTGAAAAGAATCTATTTTAAGCTTACAAAAACAGTAAAAATCATTACAATCTCCGTAAAAAATATATTTCATATGCCTTGGGTGAACAAGTTTGGAAGAAAAATCATGTGTTATCCGATGCTACAAAAAAATTTTCGGTTAAACTAGTCCCTAAATTTTCCTTATGTATAATCATTCGAGTAATTTCTCCATTAGTATTTGAACTGCAAGATTTAAATGGTAAACCTCAAGGACGTTAGCATATTCAAGACTTAAAACCTTTTTCATCTCCCCCTAACGAGTAAGTTAAACCTACGTTTATTTTCATACCCTTATCTAAATATATTTCTCTTTGGTCTCTTGTCCTTGTTTCTTCTAAGTTTTTTAGCTTTACCTCCCCTACTTGAACATTATTATACTTATCGAACCCCATGGTATCTAAATATTTATTAACTCTTTAACCCAAAACTTTTTAAACCTTATTATGTCATCATAATCTTCTGTTCTTAAAAATAGCTTCCTCTACCTAGTACAATTTCCTTTACATAATGATTACATACAAGTATATTGAACATTTCTCTAAATTCTTATCTTTTATTTGGTTAATATTCCAAAATTTAATACAGTTATTAACGTGGTTGACTTATGTTTCGTCTGAACAACCCAGCGAATCGTTACGACTTGTCCTAAAGCTGACGTTTAGGACTGATGCTTTCCTAAGTAGTGAAAAGTCGGTTTCCGCAGTTGCGAATACAGGAAGTTCCTATGCGACGTGTTTTCTTAGACAAGGTTAAGAAAAGTCCTTTACGTAAGATTAGGGAAAAACAAGACCTTGTGTTTGTCATTAAAATTGTCCGCAACCTTTTGTCATTAAAATTGTCCGCAACCTTGTTGACTGCGCTGACATTCTGTCTTACTACCATTAAAAGTGCCCTGTCAACCTGTCAGGTACACTCCTTTCTTCAAGCCATATGCATTCAACACATTTGCGTATCAACATTCCTCTATTTACAGAATTCGTACAGTCCTGAACATCACACGATACACAAATGTTTTGTTAATTTTATAATGCGAGCATTTATATGGGTTAAAGCCTGCAATGCTACATATTTGATGAAAAAAAAAAAAACTAAAAAAATGTAAGACGCATGTACGCCTTACAACCAAACTTACGGAAATTTTATATAAGGAAATTATATATTTTAAATTAAATAACTTAAATGTTAAACAAAATTTTATTATTATAAATATAATTTAATAAATTTTATTGTTTTAATCAAGTTTGAGTCGGACTACTTAATGATATAAGCTCCCAGCACCACTCAAACAAACAGAAAAATAGAGAATAATTAATTAAAATTGTTAACATATATTCTGTGATTAGTCCCGGGTATTGTGATTCCTCCGAATAAGTCAGTTTGATGTACGGTTGGAATATCTTCAGCCGAATTAGGAATGATTGCTTCATAGTGATCTCCATGTATCTATCACATCCTGCCATTTCCAGCGCAATGAACTACAGCTAAATGCTCGCGAACTAATTGATCTTCTTTTGCACAAAAATTATATGATGTGATACTGAAGCTGAAATGATAATAAGAATCTTTTGGATATGTATTAAAGTTTATATTAGTTTGTACTGTTAACATTTTTCAAATAAATTCGATTATCTCGAAAACTAAATGAGATATGGAAAATTGTATAGCATATTTGTAATCAGCGTAAAAAACTAAACAAGGTATATATCATTTATTGTATCATTATGGGAATATGGCAACGGACGACGGCGGCGACGGCGGCGACGACGACGACATAGCGATTATATTAACCTAACTTACTTCGTAAGTTTGGTTGATATTTCGCTTTACGAGTACGTTCCAAAATGTCATCACGAACAGAAGATGCCAATAATGTGATTATCTCATTTTGTATTGTTTTACTGCAATGAGTAATTGATGTTTCATTTGATATTATTCGATGAACACGTTCATGCAAAGTAACGTTCTATTTACTAACAAGTTCAACCAACCCCAAATATCCATTATTTTTAGTGAAAAATTGATCGGATGTACCACGAAACGCCAAATTATTCTGCTAAACATAACACAATATTCAATAGTTTTTCTAATACCATTTTCCAGTGCCCCGTTCTTTAGCAATAGCTGATTGAATATTTTTATCCAATTACTGCACAAGTTCGAAATCTTTTCCTTGCCTCAGACCATTTAATAAAATTATTTAAATGTTCAGTAGAATTTCCATGCTGTTTTAAATACTCACTTAAATGTTTCCAGTTAAAATGACCTGTCGTTGCTAAGGCCGACTTGACTTTATCTGTGTAAAATAATTTACAACAAATACAGAATACCTTATTTTCACTTCTTGAATAAGATAACCATATATGTAAAAAACATTCTCCATTTGAAGTTATCCTATAATACATTGTTTTATTAAAATTACAATTATCCGAATCTCGTGAATACGTGAAACTAGAACAATTTCTTTTGTTATCGTAAAATCATATGCTAGGACATGATATCTGTATGTAGAATTTGGTTCAAGTGACCAAGTACCCGGATCATTATATTTAAAATTTTCGTTAAGATTTTGTTTGCTAACGGTAGTCAGTTCCAGATTTGTTTTCGGTTGTTGAATGTTTAGATTTGAGGGTATTTCTTCGAAACTAGATACAGAAGCCTTGCCGAAATCCAGACTCAATTGTAATTGAGAATTGTTTTCAGTTAATTGGGTCTGGCGTTCTTCTGGTTTAAAGAACCCAATAATTTTTGTTGCTTTTTTTGACTCTGATAATTTTTTGGAGGTATTATAATAGCCCTTTTAGTCTGATATATATTAATATTATGCTTTCTTACCATATATTTAATTATTAATTTATAATATTTCATAATAATTATAATATATATATATATATATATATATATATATATATATATATATATAATATAATAATATTTAATACGTGTATACAGAAATTTATGTAATGTAAAAATAATAAAAATTAATTGCACAACAAATACGTAAAAAAGCTTTTTTTATATTTTACTTTAAAGCACGGCAAGTGTTGTTAATGCAAAGTTTACAGAAAGACAAAATTATTTAACCATTGACAAGCGCCAGTATCAGTTTGACTATTCATAATTTTGTTGATACTCTTATGTAGGGTTAGGTGGGGTAATTGTATTACCGGGGCAAATGTAGTGCTTCCAATAGTTCCAATTTATTATTTTGTCTGTTGCGGAACATATTGAGCCATCTTTTTGGCATTAGGAACACGTCTTAAACTATTTTATAACCACCTGTAAAAATAGATTATTGATTATCTGTTGGCAATAATAAAATAATTAGGGTTGTGATCTTTGTTTGGTATTATTTAAAAAAAACAATTTATTGCTTGCTAAAAAAATCGATGTCACATGTAAAATGATCAATTTTAATTTATAAAATCTAAAAAAATAATGAATGTAAAAAGATATTTTATTATCGGCGTTCCTTAAAATTTGGCGCCCCGGGCAGTCGCCCGGCTTGCCCACCCTTTATCCGGCGCTGGTCGTCACTGGATGTAGTACCAATAACAATACAACCATATGAACACGATGAAGACACAGAGAAATAACAATTAACAACGCCGAAACAAACAGCCGGTACAAACAATCGAAGCCAAACAATCGGGACCAAGTAACCCTATCAAAAACATTGTTAGAATTTCACGTTTAAACATTAACACTGTAACATATAAATTTTCCTGTAAATTTGTTCATAGACTTTAGCGCGGTACACTTATTATTTTAGTCCTTATATTAACAACATTTATATAATTAATTCAGTCATTATTGCATATTAATAACCAATAAACTCCCAAAGCACACTTCAATTTTTATTACAATTATAATCTACTACATACTACATATTCCTTACTGATAACATTTATATATATACAAACTTGTTAACGTGTTACTACACCTTGAAGTATCTAAGATTTCAATTTGTTCCGACGATTAGCGATCGATTATCACTTTTCGTTTCTTAGTTGTACTGGATAGTCGCATGGTGTTGAAAAACACTCAAGATGTTCAGGAAAGTCGAGTTTTCCTGGCAAAGACGTCGTAAAAGACGGACACAATGTTAAAAGTTGTCCAAAACAACTAAAGTAGAAATGTAGTGTACAAACCCTCTTGGCGAACGTGCAACTTCGATAACTCTGAAAATGTAGATAATCTCGTAATGATTTTGATGTAATTTCTCGTAATGCCGATGCAGTCTTAGATCATCAGAAATATTTTATTTGGTTTGGTTCAATTAAATATATGGAACTCGTTCAGAAGATAAATGAGTAAGCAACTTTGTTCGACACATGGTCGCTACGTAGCCAACGCGTTCATCTGATGTACGTGTCGTTTGATGGCTATAGGTCATTGCCACTATGGGTAAGAAAGTAATAGTTCTAAAATAATGCTAAAGTTACAAAGTCTATTACGTAAATTTTGCATGTAATGATTTCCTTTTGAAGCTTATTTTACTTTAGGTTGCTGTATGCAATTTATTGTGATTTGTATGAATAATTTTGTTAATTAATTTTTGAAAGCTCATTTTGTAAAGTATAAAGTACAATGAGTACTACAACTTTTTGTAATTAAAGGTGTGTTCAACCTAAGATATTATATCTCACCGGTTGTACAGGTGTAAACAAACTATTGACACCGTTATCTTGTTTATCACAAATTAAACTACTAATATGTTAATTTATAGGACCTGAGTCCTGTATAATGAAAATTGAACTTAAAGTAATTTGTCAATTTTTAATGTTTGCCAAAAGTTAAGTAAGATAATTGTGAGGTCGAAGTAGCGCTACAGTGACTACTTAATAAATAAAAAAAAATGTCTATAGTTAAATATGTGATTTAAAAATTACATTCATAAGAATTGAATTTTATTAAGTACTCTTATTTATTATGATGTTATTTACGTTTCTTAAAAGAGAATACAGAATTTTTTTGGACTTCAGTTCATTTTTCAATGATCTTAAATCTTCCAAATTTTGTTCGGTATTTACAAGTTAAACTTATCCGAAAGAGCACCACGATAGTAGAAACTAATTGAACTTAATTCAATGATTAAATATTCATATTGATGCTTAAAATATATAGGGTGTCTATGTTGGTAGAAATTATGTTTCAGAGTCGCTCTACTCATAGTTAGATCCTTGAAGAAGACGTTCAGATGTAAGTATGATATTGGTGACAATCAGACTTTGTATTTAAAGTGGTTGGTGATAATATAGGTTTCCAAATTTTCCTTTAAGCATATTCAGTTAGTCAGTTGCTTTATAAAAAATTTAGGTGGCGTCCTTATTTAGTTTCTTTCAACTTAAATATACCCACTGACCCAATCTCATGCGACCATGGGCCAAAAACTCAGTTAGCTAAAAGTCTTAAGAGTGTTCTTTTACTATAAGCCAATTTCCATCCAAACCTTACCCTGGGCTTGATACAGTTACACAAGAACTTTCGATAGGTAATATTCAATGTGCCACAGTTTATTGTGGAATAGATTGATAAAAAAATATAGATTACAACACCACTTACCGATATAAATCGGGTTATTCATTTAGAACAAAGCAATCTATGCTCTTAAGATCGCCAATCGATAAGACAACAACTTCCTAAAATAAACGTATAAATTTTGTTTTTCGTTGAAAACACACCTACGCTTTGATTACAAAACCCTCGCACGGAATATGAGAAGAATAAATTCTGAAATCTATATTCACCAAAACATTCCTCCCAAACGAAATCCAAGTTAACCCAAATACTCAAAATTTAGAGCAGACAGCAATACGTCTATACAATGTAACTGGATCTTTTGAAACGCGAAATATAAATCAGGCCCCTTTACTTGAGACCAACATTCAATTATTACACTGAAGATAACAAAATCAGAATTCCACTTGATTAGCGTAGTAGAAGGATACTAGAACTACGGATTTTCCTTAACCAAATGAATCGTACGGATCAATTTTGATTAAAAGACTATTAATAACGCAACCAACAAATCAGAGGCGTCGTAAAAGGTAGGTAATGAAATCAAAACTAATAGGAATATCGTTGCGAACAATTACAACGTAACAACGTTTACCTTTTAGATCAAATAAATCTATAAATATGCAGGAGTATATGGTTTCCGGAACAGACGCAGTAATAGAACAGGCTTTGTGCACTTTCAATACATTAGAACCATTTTATTGTACTTGTTCCATAATCCTGTGTGTATACCAATTTGTCAATTAAATATGCAGGCGTTCTGATACACTTATTTTATTTAAATCTAGTTCAATATCATCCGGCTCGAAAAACCAAGTTTATGTTAATGAATGGACTGTAAAATATTTATTTTTAGTAGTAAAAATACATAGAGATAATTTGTGATAAGCATTTCCTATGAAACATTACCGCTGTCACTGTAATTCTTTTTCCTACACAGCCTACTGCTACTAATATATATGCTATTATTTCAGACTCTTTGAAGGCATACATAAGAATAAACAATGTTTAGTGAACAGTAAAAACCAACATCAAAATTAAATATAAAGTTCTTAACACTTACGTATTTCGGATTTTGCATAAAATCTGAACCAGCACAAAACTATATATGACTAGCTTTATTCTTAGATGGATCAAATCGTCGGTACCATTCTATATTCTGTAAACAAAACAAATCAAGCTATATTAATTACCAAAACGACATCACCCTTAACCTTAAAAACTGACATATGGATTTTTATAGCTTTTTGACTATGGACTGAATATGATGCCAAATAATTTTTTCTAGAATTAGAAATTTTAGAAGGCTAAAACTTATATTTTCTGAAGAGACTAACCCAATCCTATTTGAGGACTTTACTTATACAGAAACTACTAAAATGAAGTGTGTTTTTAATAATTTTAAGGGAGTGTCGCAAGCTACCATTTTTATCGTAGTCTGAAACAAAGTGGTAAATAGTATGGGTTTACAAGGTTGTGTTATTAAATTATCCTCCAATCGGGGGCGATTTCACAAATTTAAATAAATAAATAAATAAATAAATGTAGTAAATAATATTGATACTCGGAGATGTGTTTAGTAAGGGAGAGTAGCCTAATTTGAACCACTACCTAAATTGAACCATCTCAATAATTTCTTATTCTGAAACAGCATGCGCCATCTAGTGTTCAAATCTTAAGGCCGTGTTATCAGAAACTTATAGTTCTTCTATTGAATCGACATTCGTGTGTTCCGTTAATCACGTACAGCATAAAACTTTGTTACGTTGACTCGTAGCCGTGCGTAACACAAAGAAAGTCAAGGAATGACCGGGCTCAATCGGTGATTGGGGGGGGGGTGTAGAAAACAGACTACTACACAATATACGCGGCTGCAAGGAATCAGTGACCACATCTGCAATAGAATAATCAAGCAAACCTGAAAAAAAAAGAATAAGCATGCTGACCAAGCATACTTTATTCCGTACTCTGTACGATGAAAAAAAAACTGTTCGTATAATCTATCTAATGTAATAACGAGCAAGGCGTTACAAAACTTTTATTACAAATTACGGTAGTATTGGGGGAGTAGCAGAAACGTTTCCTCACCCACCCATTAAACATAAAGCAAACAAGCTTATAACAAAAGATAAATAGGTAATCCAGTAGTATGGATTCTTGTGTTCAAATATTTAAAAAAAATTATGGTTACTAAAAGGAACATTTTAGCATAACAAGGAACACTAGCACAGCTAATAACAGAGTGCGGTCTTTATTAAACAAAAAAAAGTGCTTAGTTCGTATATCAATGCAAGTTGGGTTTATTACTTGCTATGTACCAAAAAAAACAAAGTCACATACCTCTATGGGTCGGAATCTATATCTTGCATGCTATTGGTGGTGGATCAATACAGCAACACCACGGTGATCGGTAACATCCATGTTGCTATCGTAATTGTAACGGCAGTCTACACTCCAGAACAGTAATCTAAGTCCAAAGATTAGTCAGGTCATCTATAAAAAGCGATCTGGCCTACCGTAGGAGAATCATTAGGCCTCTGGCAAAGAGCGATGCACCCCAGATATTCACTTCTTGTCAACAACAAATATGCATCGTTCTTGTAGTAATAAAATGAGCAATCCAGAAAATGTATTAAAAGCACGAGCTGCAGAATCAAATTAAGAACGTTGTTTGCCAGAATTAAATCTAATCGGCGTTATCCAACACACCAGTTTGATTAGAAACTTTAAGAAAGCTTTATCAAATAAGTACGATCCATTATTTCCACGAGTCTTTAGGATTGTTTATTATAAGAAGTTATTACACGCTATAGTGCCGTATCAAAACAGGTGTTTGAAACAAGGTACCGACTAATTAACATTAAAACCTAAAGCATATTTTTAAAGTCTGAATTTTGTAACAATATATTTGTAACATTTATAAGTACTTATATTAAAAAGTTGATAACAAACCGCGTGTAAACTTTAATTTTATCGTAGCTAATAATTAATTACAATTTAAGTACGCTGACAGGAAGGAAGCGTAACAAATCCCAAGCAAAATTAAAAGGTCGGGGTAGAGAACGAGAAGCAGAGGACGAACGACGTTAACAACAAACGGACTCGACAATGAAAACAAAACAACCATACCAATCCAATCAGAACCAACACACAAAAAAAAAATTCCGGCTCAGAGGACCAAAATGTTGGACAAAACTAAGAGTAAAGAAATCCACAGGGAAAGATAGGTAAGTAGTAGCAATCGAAGAGGACTAAGGTATAACGGCATAAACACTGCCAAAGTCGTCAAAGGACGAATGTCTCTTTAGAAAAGAAACAGCACAGTTTCCAACCTCAAGAAATTGATTTCTCGCGCGCAGAAACCAACAAAAAGAAAAGTAGCGAGGAAGAAAACCAACAACAATAGCCAACATAAGACACAAGTGTCAAGCCTCAAGTAAGCTAGGAAACGACAAACGGAAAACTGGGAAAAGTAACGGAAGGCTTCAAACTGTGGTACCAAGAAGAAAAAAAAGTCGTGTAATACAACCAAATAAGAAAAGTAATCTGCTAATAGACCCAAAAGTCGACTAAGTCGTGATTCCTAAAGGACAGAAAGTAGGCCTAAAGAGCAACTACCACAGGAGCAGATATATGAGTGATCGAAGTCAGTACTTCAACTAACCGCAAGGAAAACCAGTCAGGAAAAAAAATGGACAGGAATGTGGAATGAAAGAAAACCCGGAAAGAGTAGAAGAAAAAAGAAGAAAAAATAAAAGTCATCACACAATACTACGAAATATGTAAAATATCACAGATAAAGCTAATGAGATGAAGGAATCGTATAACGTAGGGAGACGAGTGGATTACGGACGAAATTTGCGGCGCTTGCGTCGCCAAAAGGACAACAGATCTAGATTGGGGACATTAGGATTATCAGGATGGGCAGGTTTTAGGTCTTTGACATGCCATATGGATTTGTGACCGGAAGGATCGGTAAGTTCATAAGTCCAGGGAGAAACAACTTTAGATATAGGAAAAGGACCAACGAATTTAGGAGCAAGTTTGGCGTTAAAATGACGGGAAGCATCGGACAGAGCAAAATTACGACGCCAAACGGAATCACATAGATGATAGGAGACGGGACGGCGACGGAGATTATAGCGACTGTGAATTTTTTTATAACTAGCAGAAAGTTTTTTTAGAATGTGGGAACGGATATGTTTAAAATGTTCAGGATCAGGGGAAGGATGTTCGGGATCAGGAATGTACATGTAGTTTATTTCAGACAACTGCCCGAAATAATCGCCGGAAAGGATATGCTCACGACCAAATAAAGCAAAGAACGGAGTACAGCCTATGATTTCATGTTTGGAGGTGCGGATTGCGCAAGAAATTTTTGGGAGGTTCACGTCCCAATGACGTTGGTCGTCGAGTACATAGGAGGCAAGCATGGTTTTAAGGACACGATTAACGCGTTCAGCAGGATTGGCTTGAGGATGGTAGCGAGCGGTGTAAAGGATTTTGGTGTGATAACGGGCACATAAAGAGGTAAGCTGATGGCTACGGAATTGTACACTGTTATCAGTAATAAGGTATTGAGGAACGCCAAAAAGGAGGAAGACTTGGTCTTCTAGGATTTTAGTGATGGACTGGGCAGTGGCTTTGCGTAAAGGAAAGAAAAGAGGAAATTTAGTAAAATAGTCAGCCACTACACAAACATAGGAGTAACCTTTGGTGGAACGAGGAAGGGGACCGACAATGTCGCAGGAGATAATCTGCCAGGGATAGGAGGGTTTTGCTCTAGGAGCAAAGAGACCAGGAGGAGGCAACTGTTCAACTTTGTGAGCAGCACAAACCGGACAACGTCGGATATAGCGAGCGACGTCAGCTCGGAGACTGGGCCAGAAGTAGGTTTGTAGGATACGGGCAGAGGTTTTGGTCACACCACAATGACCGGAAGTAGGAGGATCGTGGTGAAGGACAATCAGCTGTTTACGCTGCTCTGAAGGAACGACGATTTTCCAATCGCCCTGAGAATCGGCAGCGATAGAAGTCTTCCGTTTACGGAAAAGGATGTTGTTGACAACGGACCAAGAAGGATAACGGCTAGGATGTTCAGAGACTTTTTGAATCATGGAGTTATACCAGGGATCAGGAGTAGGTAGAGTTACTTCAAGAGAGGAAATGGCCGAAATAGAAATAGGTTCGAGGACCGGGACAGAACGGGAAAGGGTATCAGGAACAACGTGATCTTGACCTTTGCGGTGGAGAATAGTGAAATCATATTGTTGGAGGCGGAGAGACCAACGGGCTAAGCGACCAGAAGGACTTTGAAGTTTATTGAGCCAGAGGAGGGAATGGTGATCAGTGATGACAGTGAAATGAGGGCCCCACGTTGAGCGCCAGATTTATGTTACGTTGACTCGTAGCCGTGCGTAACACAAAGAAAGTCAAGGAATGACCGGGCTCAATCGTAGATTAGGGGGGGGGTTGTAGAAAACAGACCACTACACAATATACGCGGCTGCAAGGAATCAGTGACCACATCTGCAATAGAATAATCAAGCAAACCTGAAAAAAAAAGAATAAGCATGCTGACCAAGCATACTTTATTCCGTACTCTGTACGATGAAAAAAAAACTGTTCGTATAATCTATCTAATGTAATAACGAGCAAGGCGTTACAAAACTTTTATTACAAATTACGGTAGTATTGGGGGAGTAGCAGAAATGTTTCCTCACCCACCCATTAAACATAAAGCAAACAAGCTTATAACAAAAGATAAATAGGTAATCCAGTAGTATGGATTCTTGTGTTCAATTATTTAAAAAAAAATATGGTTACTAAAAGGAACATTTTAGCATAACAAGGAACACTAGCACAGCTAATAACAGAGTGCGGTCTTTATTAAACAAAAAAAAGTGCTTAGTTCGTATATCAATGCAAGTTGGGTTTATTACTTGCTATGTACCAAAAAAAACAAAGTCACATACCTCTATGGGTCGGAATCTATATCTTGCATGCTATTGGTGGTGGATCAATACAGCAACACCACGGTGATCGGTAACATCCATGTTGCTATCGTAATTGTAACGGCAGTCTACACTCCAGAACAGTAATCTAAGTCCAAAGATTAGTCAGGTCATCCATAAAAAACGATCTGGCCTACCGTAGGAGAATCATTAGGCCTCTGGCAAAGAGCGATGCACCCCAGATATTCACTTCTTGTCAACAACAAATATGCATCGCTCTTGTAGTAATAAAATGAGCAATCCAGAAAATATATTAAAAGCACGAGATCGTTCTTGTAGTAATAAAATGAGCAATCCAGAAAATGTATTAAAAGCACGAGCTGCAGAATCAAATTGAAAACGTTGTTTGCCAGAATTAAATCTAATCGGCGTTATCCAACACACCAGTTTGATTAGAAACTCGAAGAAAGCTTTATCAAATAAGTACAATCCATTATTTCCACGAGTCTTTAGGATTGGGTATTATAAGAAGTTATTACACGCTATAGTGCCGTATAAAAACAGGTGTTTGAAACAAGGTACCGACTAAAAACCTAAAGCATATTTTTAAAGTCTGGATTTTGTAACAATATATTTGTAACATTTATAAGTACTTATATTAAAAAGTTGATAACAAACCGCGTGTAAACTTTAATTTTATCGTAGCTAATAATTAATTACAATTTAAGTACGCTGACAGGAAGGAAGCGTAACAACTTGTTTTGCTCGTAATTTTTGTAATATTTTTAAGGTAAAAACTAAGATATTAAAAAAAAATTGTCGAGGCGAGTACTGTATTCTATTACTATCATATTTGTAACACTATTTTTTATGTGTCTTGCAAATTTCAACTAAAAACACTTGTAAATACAAATTTTAGGTTATGTAAAAAGTAAATTCTTGTTGTTTCCTGGTGTGGGATTCAAAAATTGAACGGGTTCATTTTAGGAAACCTGTTCGATCTATTCAATTTACTAACGTATTTTATCAAAAATTACTTATTCAATAATATCTTAAATATTTTTCCATGAAGAATTTATTTATGCATATGTTTTTTAGAATAATGCCATCAAAGAAAAGGGGAAATTATTGTAAATGGTCCGGAAAGGATATGAAACTTGCCATTAAGGCTTACAAATATGGGGTTGGTTTAAACGAATGCCAACGAAAATTTAACATCAATAAATCAACCCTTCTACGACATGTTCGGGGACAAAACAAAATCGCAAATAACTGCATTAAAAAAATCGGTACTAAACCTACTTTTAATGCCAAAATGAAGGCTTTGTTAGTCAAACATATTCTGAAGTTCGAAGAAGTCTTCTTTAGTTTAACAATCAAAGATATCCGAAGAATTGCATATCAACTCGCAGAAAAACACAAACTCCCTCATCCATTCAATAAAATAAAATGCATGGCTGGAAAGAAATGGTTTTATGGATTTATGGGACGCCATAAGGAGCTCTCGCTGAGACAACACGAATCTACTTAGCTTGCTCGTGCAAGAGAGTTTAACCAAGAAAGGGTAACAAAGTGTTATGATATTTTGGAAAAATTGGTGGATACATATAAAATTGATGCGAATACAATATTTAATGTAGATGAGTCTAGGTATTCCACAGTGCAAAAAAGGCAAAAAATTATTACCAAAAAAAGGAAAACGGCAAGTGGGTGGAATTGCTAGTGGTGAACGAGGTA
Organism: Platerodrilus igneus; assembly: GCA_036346225.1. Lineage (NCBI taxonomy): Eukaryota > Metazoa > Arthropoda > Insecta > Coleoptera > Lycidae > Platerodrilus > Platerodrilus igneus. The sequence goes on from JARFIW010001148.1 coordinate 924,991, forward strand.
TTAACACAACCGTTGTGTGCTGTACCAATGCTGCTAGTCTTTATATTCCGCCCATGCTAATTTTCAAAAGAAAAAGATTTACCATTGAATTGGCAAGATGAGTTCCTACTGGAAGTATTTGTGAGATTTCTGATTCAGGCTAAATAAATTCTGACCTTTTCCTAGTTTGGCTCAAACATTTTTATAAAATCATAAACACTGGTCCTAACAAAGACGTTTTATTACTTTTAGATGGACATTCGACCCACAGCAATAACTTGGCTGCATTAGAATTTGCCCGAAAATATTCACCTCCTTCAGTTACCCGCATATACAACACATAGGCTTCAACCTCTTGACGTGGCATTTTTTAAACCGTTGCAAAGTTATTTTGTGCAGGCACAGGATAGCTGGTTGCGGGCACATGTTGGAAAGGCAATTTCAGCTTACGACATTGCAGAGCTTATTAATGAAGCATATGGAAAGGCGGCAACTGTAGAAACAGCTGAAAATGCTTTCAAAGCACCTGGTATTTGCCCTGTCAATAGGAATCGTTTTCCTGATGAAAGTTTTGCACCATCGCATGCAGTTGATCGACAAATTGTAGTAGATAATCTGGAAATACATCAAATTCCTGCAGAAAAAACACCACCAAATTTAAATAGTCAGATTTGTTTACCTTCATCAAGCGTATTATCAGAAATCAGCCCAAATACGTACAACAATAGTTTGGAAGAGCTATGTACTCTTCCCAAAAATTTTTAAATCAGTGGACAAAGGAAACAAAGTTTATCATCGGCTGTAGAACTGACAAGCACATCATACAAAGTTGTTTTAGAGACAAAAAGAAACAAGGAAGAGTCAGAGAGCAAAACTACACAAAAAGCTCATAAGAACTAATAAAGCTATTAAAAATGTTAAATCTGATTTATTCAAGAGAAACTCAGAGCAAAAATAAACAACAAAAAGTAAAACATAAATTACAAAAAAAAACAAAAGCACAAAAACATTGGAATCAAATGAAGAAGATGAAGATGCCCTGTGTTTGTATTGTCATGATTTTTATTCCAACTCCGTAGCAGAAAAAGTGTGGATTAGATGTCAAGTGTGTGCAGAATGGGCACACGATAAGTGTGCTAGAATTGAAAAAGACGAAATTTTGATTTGCGATATGTGTAAAACTTAGTATAATTGGTTCAAATTATGGATACCAGTGGTTCAATTTAACCAACCGGTAGCCAAATTTGAACCACTCTTCAAAAAAATTGTTTTTAGTTTTTTAATTAAATGTTTTCATTTTCATCCGTTTTTTTTTGTACAAATAAATGCTTGCAGATTTGTCTGTAAATTGACCTTATATTGCCCACTTAGAGTGTATTATGTTTGAAGTTATGGTGAAATTTGTAAAACTGGTTCAAATTAGGCTACTCTCCCCTAAAAGTTTCTATTTTACTTTAAGAAATAAGGTTTTTCATTACACATGCAAAAGGGTCGTAAAGGGGTACTTATTACCTTTGTGTTACTATTGCGAGATTCACCCTATTGAAATTCGTAATGTATATATTGTTCTGAAAATTCTGATATATCGCATGATATTGCTTCGCTAAGTTGCACACAGGACCTTATATTTGCATAATTCAAAACTGCGCTATCAACTCTCCTTTTCAGCCAAGTACGGTCTTGAAAGAACACTGCATTCTTTCGATTACGAATCAAAAACAATCTCGTAAAATCTCCCACAAAACCTATTTTAAAGTCTATTTATATTTTTATATCATTGACCTGCAAATCGCAATATCAATGTAGTCTAAGAGATTTTAATTAATGACTACAGCACAACGATTCATTCCGGTTTTTAAATGATTTTATCTTTATGACAGGGTTAGATAAAAATACGAAAAGGAAACGTTGTATGGATTTACAAATTAAATCAACGAATTCGTTATACTAAGGATTTGGTAAATTATTAATACATTCTTGCAGCTTAATTTTATTACTGAAAGAATATAATGGTTTTATTTGTATTTTATCAAGATGAGTAAACACATTTTTTAATCATTGCTTATAATCCATAATATAATAAAAGTTATTTTAGTTTCTTAAAGGTTGTTTTCTGACTTAATTACAGTTATGATAGAATACAGCATTTTTCTTAAAAGTATATTTCGTAAGAAAAAATGGAATCTTTTCTTTTATCAATTCATCATCATTAAGTCCTGAAACTGGTTGGACGCGTCCCTCCATTGTTTCCGATTCTAAGCTAACCTACACATTTTCCTAAACTTCCCACAGCCTACATCTTTCACTAGTTGTGTGCAGTAGTCTAATGTAGGTCACCTTTTTTTTCCTTTCTCTGCTTCTAATATATTCTGTACTATTCCCTCATGCTTTAAAACGTGCTGTATCATCATATCACTCCTAGTTTTTACGGTTTTCCACATATATTTTCTTCCCCTTGTTAAGAATCGCATACGTACGGTATCTCAACGTAAGTGGAATTTATATTCTTTATAGGTGGAATCCTTCAAAAGCAAATATTCGAACCAATAGAGCTAGTATAATGCTACTTGAGGGTTGCGATTTACTTTGGTCTTTCAATTAAGAAAACAACAAGAAAAGTGTATTTGCACGTATATGACGGATATAAACGTTATAAACTAAACATAAACATTTACTTTAAAATTAAGGTCTGTGAAGTTGGCGGCGACTTTGTAAGCACTAATGTTCGTATAGGTGCCTAAAGTCAGTGCTTCGTTAGTGCTCTTTAGATCGCCGAATAATCGTCTCGGCGAAAATAGCACTTAGCCGGGGTTTCTTTCAATTAAAAAACTTTTTACAGCTGAAAGTTAGTGCTTCGTTAGCGCTATTTAGTGCTTCATAAATCAGCTACATACGACTATTAATCAAAAAGTTGCGGCCACTTACATTTTTGCGGTTAACTACACAACTGGCTGCGGTTTGTTTCAAATTCAAAAATTTATTTCGGCCGATAGTTAATGCTTCGTTAGTGCTCTTTGGCGCTTTATATTTCAGTGACGTGCAACTTCCAATAAAAAAATTGTGGTCACTTTTATTTTAACTATAGCCGCGGTTTGTTTTAATTCCAAAAAACTCTTGCAGCCGAAAGTTAGTGCTGCGTTAGTGCTCTTTAGTGCTTCACATCTTAGTGGCGTGGGGTTGTTAATAAAAAACTTATAACGACTTATATTTTTACAGCTGGCCGCGTTTTGTATCAGTTTCAAAACTTTGGTGCAGCGAAGGATAGTGTTTCAGAAATTTTGTTAGTGCTCCATATTTCAATAGCGTATAACTACTAATAAAACTGCCGTGGCCGTTTACAGCTGGACGCGGTTGTGTTTCAACTTTAAAGGTTTTACAGTCGAAAGATAACGTTTTGTACTTTTCAAATGCTCTATATTTCAGTGGTATGCAAATATAGATACCAGACAAATGGGGACATTTTGAGGATACAAATTCATTTGCTTAAATTTATATGAAAATAATGCCTCCAAACTTCAGAGGAACACTTTTAACTGAGTTAGAATTGGAATAAAAAATCATAATTGTATTTTTATAGACGCTCTTATACAGCTACGATTTAATAAAAAATCTAGATGTTAAAGCAACACTTCTTAAAAGTATATAAAACAACAAATTACAAATGGTAAATAAGATGTTTTGATCAAGTGAATAAAGTGGACGAACAAAATTGTTTGCCGTGCGTGAAAAATAGTTGTATATACCATTATATTAAGAAGTTACGAAATAAGTAAGGTTAAACACTAGGCGTAACTATACGGTAAATCTTAATTTAAGCTACATTATCTGAAATTTAAAATACACATATTACTTCCAAAATATTTCATCAGCATCATTAGGTCTCCAGTCCTAGAACTGGTTGGACGCGTACCTTCATTGTTTCCTATTCTGAACTAACCTACACATTTCCCTGAAATTTTCACAGTCTGCACCTATCACTATCTGATCTAGGTCTACATCTACTTAAGTTTTCCTATCTCTGCTTGATTTAATAATTTTTCCATTATACCTTTTCAGTAGGGTGTTGGTACCGGACCTGGCACCATATTTTCCTCCAGCATCTACATTTTCCTCCCTCATTTTCGTCCAGCATCCACATTTTCCTCCCACATTTTCCTCAGCATCCACATTTACATGTAAATTCCCATAAGGAGGGAAATGTGGAGATGTAAATTCCCATAAGGAGGGAAATGTGGAGATGAATCTTGAAGGAGGAAATGTGGAGATGAATCTTGTAGGAGAAAATGTGGAGATGAATCTTCAAGGAGGAAATGTGGAGATGAATCCCATAAGGAGGGACATGTGGAGATGAATCTTGTAGAAGGAAATGTGGAGATGAATCTTCTAGGAGGAAATGTGGAGATGAATCCCATAAGGAGGGAAATGTGGAGATGAATCTCCTAGGAGGAAATGCGGAGATGAATCTCCGTTTTAATCGACTAGCCATTGCATCTTTCGAGATACATATATCTTGCATCTTCATCTTAGCATCATCATTTGCTCCCACATCTGAACCAAATAGTTTTCTTCGACTATCCATCGCATCTTTCGAGATAACGCTATCTTGTTTGGTATCATTTAATATTAGATTTTTCTCAGCTACCTGAATCTCTAGGAATTTCTTAGATTGCATCATCCCCCAGAGAGCTACCCCAATTTTAAAATTTTTTGCTGCTAGCGATTTTTAACCGTTCTTATAAATTTTTTAGACATGCAATACATCAAACTAATCTAGAATTTTACACAGAATCCGAATCCGCAAACAGATTTGCAATAGGACCATCCCTTACAAAGTTACACTTTTAAAGTCCTAAACCTCTAAATTTTACGCTTTGCTCCCACATCTCAACCAAATAGTTTTCTTCGACTAGCCATCGCATCTTTCGATAACCCTATATTGTTTGGTATCAATTAATATTAGATTTTTCTCAGCTACCTGAAATTCTTTAAATTTTTCAGATATCATCATCCCTCAGGGAGCTACCCTCGTTTAAAGCTTTTCGCTGCTAGCGCGATTTTATGGTCGTACTTATAAATTTTTTAACCATGTGACACATCATATCAGTCTAGAATTGTATGCAGAATCCAAATCTGCAAAAAGATTTAAAATCCGACCACCCCCTACAAAGTTACACTTTTAAAAGTCTCAAACCTCAAAATTTTTGCATGCTTTAAACAACCATTTCCTGAGAAATCTAAAACTGCGGGGATTTTAGAAATGAGTTTTTATAAGCCATAAGTGTTTAATATTTAAAACCAATTTCAAATAGTAATGTACTGTTTAAGAATATTAAAATCCGCGGCTTTTAAAATTTTAAACAGTTATCAATTTCTGGTTTAACATTTTCCTAAATAAGTACGTCACAAATAATTATATGCTTAATGCTAAATATGTACTTTGGAAAATACATTTCGTTTCCGAACTAATTGCTTTACAATTATGTGACGTAGAAGTGAAAGTAGCGTAGACCTTTCTCTTTATTATTGACTATATGTTTGAGAAATATATTTCAATGTCGTGCATTAGGAAATTCCCATATAATTGCTTGGGATTCACACAATGTACTTTCTAGTACGTCCTTGACTAGGGAAATGCAAACTTCATTTTGTAATATAAATTGATTAACGGTTAATTATTTCAAACCGTATATAACGAGGTCTGAATAGCAAAGCCTATTAGTTCCGCACGCTTTGTGTAAGTTCATCGAAATTTTAAACAAATTGTTTCGTATAGTTATTTGTCCTCAAAATCTTTTTAAAAAATTTAAGGTAAGTCTACATTTTTTTATTAAAATAGAATTGAATTTATTTGCAAACACCAATTATTGTGTATTTTGCTATTGTATCTGATTGTATTTTTAAAACATTAATTTTTTCAAAGTAATGCGCTGTTTTACATATATATTTTTTTCAAATTTTAAAGATAGGCTTTTAGCTAAGATAAATAAAAAAACAATTCCCCACAAATATTTTATTAAAAATTAAATACATTTATACATTAACAAAAGGCTGTAACATTAAAACATTCTCTTTGGAACAGCTTAAGTTTTTCAAACAATGGTTTAAACAGTGATTGTATCTATCACCAAATTTTCTTAATTCTTTAAGCCTTGGAAGTGAGAATACACTTTCCATGTGTAAAATGTTGTTTGATAAATATTTCGATAGTAACTGCTTCTTCTGTTCTCCTTTAACATAGACAGTAGCCCCAGGAGGTATGACTTCTTTCAGTAAATCACCCACATTTGTATATCCACATTTCTTTAACCACCGAAATTGCTTTTTGAAATCATCACAAACCATGTTCAGTATCTCATGCCATATTACATTATTCGCTACATCTGCATACATGTATTGATAACATCTATAAACCGCTGTGGTAACCAGAGTCTGGTGAATCGGGGAATCGCCAAATCTCTAAACATTTGCGCAAGCGATTGCCTTGCACTCGCATTTTTTAAGTACTAGAAAAAATTTTAAACTAAAAGGTATGTTTCAAACCAGTTGTACTCATTAGATGTAGCGCTTTTTGTTATAATTCTTTTCATAAGAATTTAGATACCCATTTCATTTGCGTGGACATTTGAAAAATTAAACAATACCAATGTATACTTTATATTTTATAACATAAACAAGCTAATATATACAAAAATAATTTCTAAATTCACATCATTCATTTCTTATGATAATAGTTGAGGTGGTTAAATTTTTACTTTAAAACTTACAATTTAGTATATATTCCATTTGAATATCTGCCAACAGTTGTATAAACCACATCTGCTCGATTATTTCCATAAAATCATCCAGATTCTCAGGCATTGCTAACACAGTCAAGACTTGCATATAACGCCAATTAACATAATAAGGAGCTGCGCACGCTCGACCATCGGCATAAAAGGCGAGGGAGTCTTGTTCCAGTGCATTAGTCATCAAAGTATTGTCAAGTTCGATAAAATTACAAGTTAAAGATGGATTTTTTCTTGTGTTGACGTTGCAAGTGATGTGCGAGTACCACAATTAAATATCAAACAACTAGTTGGTAAGACAACCTATAGGTTAAGCGAATTTCCACCAAATTCTCACCACCATATAATAGAAGTTGGTTTTGATTTATATGGTGGTCTTCAACCTGCCATCCAAGTTATTTGCTGTAGTGGTATGTGTGCAGATTCTACGATAACATTCTCATACTTCGATTGGAAGAAATTGTGTACTTTTCAAGTGGAATTTCAAATTCACCAATTTGCTCAAGACTTAAAACAAATCAGATTAAATAGTTTGACTACTGGAAACGACGTTGTTGACATACAATTGGGTCAAGATTTCAAATTGCAGCTGAGCACATCCTTTAATAAAAGTATATGGCTGTTGAACAATTTTGAAAAAGAGAATTTATATAATATGGAAATTACGAAAGATCGGAATGTTATTGTGCTACCTGCGTACGAGTGCATCAAGCTATTAAATTTGCGAGAATTAATCTGTTTTAAAATGGCTGAGTTGAGGTGTGGAAACTTTCCCAGAATTTTACGAAAATTTTGTAGGTGATATAAAAAAGTATGTGGAAATACGACGGAGGAAGAAAGGTTTTAAACGTTATTAGAGGAAGAGAGTCGTGCCAGTATTTCTCTGTCTAATGATTGCAGCAATTTAAATTACTTGACAGTGTTGGAAATTATTAAATGTTACCCGATCCAGTACTTAAAAGATGCGAGTGCAAGGCAATTGCTTGCGCAAATGTTTAGAGATTTGGCGATTCCCCGATTCACCAGACTCTGGTTACCACAGCGGTTTATAGATGTTATCAATACATGTATGTAGATGTAGCGAATAATGTAATATGGCATGAGATACTGAACATGGTGGTGTGGTATAACATCCTAAGTGATGATTTCAAAAAGCAATTTTGGTGGTTAAAGAAAAGAATCCATGGACTCTGCTGGAATGAACAGTCTACGAGTGGATATACAAATGTGGGTGATTTACTGAAAGAAGTCATACCTCCTGGGGCTACTGTCTATGTTAAAGGAGAACAGAAGAAGCAGTTACTATCCAAATATTTATCAAACAACATTTTACACATGGAAAGTGTATTCTCACTTCCAAGGCTCAAAGAATTAAGAAAATTCGGTGATAGATACAATCACTGTTTAAACCATTGTTTGAATAACTTAAACTGTTTCAAAAAGAATGTTTTAATGTTATAGCCTTTTGTTAATGTATAAATGTATTTAATTTTTAATAAAATATTTGTGGGGAGTTGTTTTTTTATTTATCTTAGCTAAAATCCTATCTTTAACATTTGAAAAAAATATATATGTAAAACAGCGTATTACTTTGAAAAAGTTAATGTTTTAAAAATACAATCAGAAACAATAGCAAAATACACAATAATTGGTGTTTGCAAATAAATTCAGTTCTATTTTAATAAAAAAAAATGTAGACTTACCTTAAATTTTTTAAAAAGATTTTGAGGACAAATAACTATACGAAACGATTTGTTTAAAATTTCGATGAACTTACACAAAGCGTGCGGAACTAATAGTCTTTACTATTCAGACCTCGATATATACGTTCTTCTTAATCTTCTTTTGGGAATGAAACCACTCATGGTTTTTAAAATCTATTTTATTTACGTTTCGGTAAAATAAGAAATAAAATCAGAAATCTCTCAATTGTATAAATAGAAACATGTTAAAAAAAATGTTTTCCAAATTATTGAATTTATATAAAATTCACCAATAAAAATTAATCAGCTGATTTCACGTTAAGCGTATTGGCTACCATAGGAAAGTCGATCCCAGGTCGCAACACAAATTAAAGGCAATCATTCTTTTATACTTTAAAAATTTTTGCTTAGTGTACTCAAACCAAATATTTCAAACATCAATAAATCAAAGTAACCTTCAATTTATGTCATAAACGTCAAACTTGAAGTTTTTATTATTTTGACAACGATCCTAGGTCATGGATCGAAACGTAAATAAAATAGATTTTAAAAACTATGAGTGGTTTCATTCCCAAAGAAGATTAAGAAGAATGCTAAACAAACCACAACAAACATACAGGGAGTATCTCGTTATATACGGTTTGAAATAATTAACCGTTAATCAATCTATATTACAAAATGAAGTTTGCATTTCCCTAGTCAAGGACGTACTAGAAAGTACATTGTGTGAATCCCAAGCAATTATATGGAAATTTCCTAATGCACGACATTGAAATATATTTCTCAAACATATAGTCAATAATGAAGAGAAAGGTCTACGCTACTTTCACATCTACGTCACATAATTGTAAAGCAATTAGTTCGGAAACGAAATGTATTTTCCAAAGTACATATTTAGCATTGAGCATATAATTATTTGTGACGTACTTTTTTAGGAAACTGTTAAACCAGAAATTGATAACTGTTTAAAATTTTAAAAGCCGCGGTTTTGAATATTCTTAAACAGTACATTACTGTTTGAAATTGGTTTTAAATATTAAACACTTATGGCTTATAAAAAACTCATTTCTAAAATCCCCGCAGTTTTAGATTTCTCAGGAAATAGTTGTTTAGAGCATGCAAAAATTTTGAGGTTTGAGACTTTTAAAAGTGTAACTTTGTAGGGGTGGTCGGATTTTAAATCTGTTTGCAGATTCGGATTCTACATAAAATTCTAGACTGATTTGTACATGGGTAAAAAATGTATAAAGACGGCCAAAAAAACGCTAGCAGCGAAAAATCTTTAAACGAGGGTAGCTCCCTGGGGGATGATGATATCTGAAAAATTTAAAGATTTAGGTAGCTGAGAAAAATCTAATATTAATTGATACCAAACAAGATACGGTTATCTCGAAAGATGCGATGGATAGTCGAAGAAAACTATTTGGTTCAGATGTGGGAGCAAAGCGCAAAATTTAGAGGTTTAGGACTTTAAAAGTGTAACTTTGTAAGGTATGGTCCTATTGCAAATCTGTTTGCGGATTCGGATTCTGTGTAAAATTCTAGATTAGTTTGATGTATTGCATGTCTAAAAAATTTATAAGAACGGTTAAAAATCGCTAGCAGCAGAAAATCTTAAAATTGGGGTAGCTCTCTGGGGTATGATGCAATTTAAGAAATTCCTAGAGATTCAGGTAGCTGAGAAAAATCTAATATTAATTGATACCAAACAAGATAGGGTTATCTCAAAAGATGCGATGGATAGTCGAAGAAAACTATTTGGTTCAGATGTGGGAGCAAATGAGGATGCTAAGATGAAAATGCAAGATATATTTATCTCGAAAGATGCAATGGCTAGTCGATTAAAACGGAGATTCATTTCCGCATTTCCTCCTAGGAAATTCATCTCCACATTTCCCTCCTTATGGGATTCATCTCCACATTTCCTCCTAGAAGATTCATCTCCACATTTCCCCCTACAAGATTCATCTCCAAATTTCCCTCCTTATGGGATTTATCTCCATATTTCCTCCTAGAAGATTCATTTCCACATTTTCTCCTACAAGATTCATCTCCACATTTCCTCCTACATGATTCATCTCCACATTTCCCTCCTTATGGGATTCATCTCCACATTTCCCTCCTTATGGGATTCATCTCCACATTTCCTCCTAGACGATTCATCTCCATATTTCCTCCTACAAGATTCATCTCCACATTTCCTCCTACAAGATTCATCTCCACATTTCCTTCCTTATGGGAATTTACATCTCCACATTTCCCTCCTTATGGGAATTTACATGTAAATGTGTGAGGGAAATGTGGAAGGAAAATGTGGATGCTGGAGGAAAATGAGGGAGGAAAATGTGGATGCTGGAGGAAAATGTGGTGCCAGGACCGGTACCAACACCCTACTCTTTTCGTACAGTCAACATTAGTTGCAGATATTTCACAGTCAAAATTTTACTGGCAACTTAATAAGCTGTGACGCTAGAAATAACGGTATATTCGGAATTAAGTTTGAAAATAAGTAAAATTAAACTGGCGTTGAGTAGAATGAAAAGAGATATACAACTTCAAAGTTAAGATCCAGAACTTGGCTAAACTTGTTTGTTATAAAAACACTAACGATCATATGTAGCATAATATGCAGTGCTTCATTGGGTTTAAATCCCACAATAACTAACATTTCTGGTGTCGGAAATCTTCGATTTCAAAAGTCAGATCCGAAAGTAACCTACCACTTCTTTGCTAAAGAAGCACTAACGTCAATATGTAGCATAATTTTTAATGCTTTGTCGGTGTTTTGTTGTGCTTCAAACCACAAAGCAGCCACTCTTCCGGTTTCGAAAATTTTCGACTTCCAAGATCAGATCAGAAAGTAAGGATCGACTTTTTTGTTATAGAAGTACTAATGTCCATATGTAGCATGCTTCGTTAGTGTTTGATTGTGTTTAAAAATCCAAAGCTGCAAAACTTTCTGTTTCGAAATTATTCGACTTTAAAGTGCAAAGCTAGAAGTTGGAAGATAACCGCAACTCTTTTATTATGGGAACACTAACAAATGTATGTAGCACAATCTTTAGTGCCTCGTTTGTGCTTTATGATATTATAAATCTCTACACAGCCGTACATCTGATTTCCAAAAGAATCAACTTCAAAATTTAAATTGGAAGGTTGGATACAATTTTTTTGTTTTGGAAGCACTAACGACCAAATAAAACACACTGCTTAGCGCATAGCTAGTACTTCATTACCTTTAAAACCGCTAAGTAGTCGAACTTCCGGTTTCGCAAATATTCGACATCTAAGTCAGATCCGAAAGTAGGCTATCAGTTCTTTGTTATAGAAGCACTAAAGACAAGATGTAGCACAATCTTTAGTACTTCGTCAGTGTTTTATTGTGCTTCAAACCCCAAAGCAGCCACACTTCCGGTTTCGGAAATTTTCGACTCAAAAGTCAGATCCAAAAGTAGGCTATAACTTCTTTGTTATAGAATCACTAACGACCATATGTTGCATAATCTTTAGTGCTTGCTAGTATTTGATTGTGCTTCAAATCCCAACGTTGTCGTGCTTCCAGTTTCGAAACTATTTAACTTTAACGTGCAAAGCTAAAAGATGGCAGATAATCACTACTCTTTTATTATGGGAGCACTATTAAATATATGTAGCACAATTTTTAGTGCGCCGTTAGTGCATTGTTGTGATATAAACCCCTACGGAACCGCACATTCGCTTTCCGAAATAATCAACTTCATAGTCAAAATTCGGAGGTTGGCAACAATTTGTTGTTTTAGAAGCACTGACAACCACATATAACAAACTTTTTAGCGCTTTCTTAGTGCTTCATTGTGCTTTAAACCACAAAGTAGTCGCATTTCCTGTTTCGGAAATATTCGACTTCAAAAGTCAGATTCGAAAGTATGCTACCGGTTATTTGTTATATAAGCACTAACGATAGGCTGTAGCACAATTTTTAGTGCTTTGTCAGTATTTTATTGTGCTTCAAACCACAAAGCAGCCATTCCTCCAGTTTCGGAAATTTTCGACTTCTTTGGTCAGATCGAAAAGTAAGGTACAACTTTTTTGTTATAGAAGCTCTAACGACCATATTTAGCATAATGTTTAGTGCTTCGTTAGTGTTTGATTGTGATTCAAACTGCAACGTTTCCGCACTTTCTTTTACGAGAATACTTGACTTTAAACTGAAAACTGTAAGATGACCACTACTCTTCTATTATGGCAGCACTTACAGATATATGTAGCACAATCTATAGTGCTTCATTAGTGCTTTATTATTCTATAAACCACTACGCAGATGCACATTTGATTTCGGAAATAATTAACTTTAAAGCTCAAATTGGGAAGTTAGCTACAACTGTTTTGTTTTTGAAGCACTGACGACCACATATAACACATTGCTTAGTATACGGCCAGTACTTATTGTGCATAAAATCGCAAAAATGGCCGAACTTCCAGTTTCGGAAATATTCGATATCAAAGTCAGATCTAAAAGTAGGCTATCAGTTTTTTGTTACAGAAATACTAAAGCAAAATGTAGCATAACCTTAAGTACTTCGTCTGCGTTTTAATGTGCTTCAAACCACAAAGCACCCACAATTCCGATTTCGGAAATTTAGACTTCAAAAGCTAGTTCAAAATTGGCTATAACTTTTTGGTTATAGAAGCACTATCGACCATATGCATCAAAATCTCTAGTGCTTCGTTTTAGTTTTTGATTATGCTTTAAACACCAACGCTGTTGTACTTCCGGTTTCGAGAATATTTGACGTTAAAGTGCAAAGTTACAAGCTGGGAGATAACCACTACTCTTTTGTTAAGGGAGCACTAACAAACATGTGTAGTACAATTATTAGTGCTTCGTGAGTGCTTTACTATTCTATAAACCTCTACGCAGCCGCACATTCGGCTTCCGAAATAATCGACTTCAAAGCTTAAGTTGCGAGGCTGACTACAATTTTTTTGTTTTGGAAGCACTAAAGACCACATATAACACATCTATTAGCGCTTCGTTAGTGCTTCATTGTGCATTAATCCACAAAGCAGCAGCAATTCCTGTTTAGGAAATATTCAACTTCAAAAGCCGAAAATAGACTACTACTTTTTTGTTATAGAAGCACAGTATGTAGCATAGTCTTTAGTGCTTGGCTAATGTTCTATTGTGCAAAGCTACAAAGCAGCCACACTTTGGGTTTCGGAAATTTTCGACTTCAATGGTCAAATCCAAAAGTAGGCACCAACTTTTTTGTTATAGAAGCACTAATGACCATATGGAGCATAATCGTTAGTGCTTCGTTAGTGTCTGATTGTGTTTCAAACCCTAGACGTTGTCTGCTTCCGGTTTCGAGAATATTAGCTTTAATGTGTAAAGCTAAAAGACGGCAGATAACCACTACTGTTTTATTATGATAGCACTAACAGTATATGCAGCACAATGTTTAGTGCGTCGTTTGTGCATTGTTTATGAGAACGGATGCGCTACTTTGTATCCGAGACGATAGTGACACTACAGATGTCAGGTCACAGACGGTCCAGATACCGTGATTACTTAGACATTAAGATAACAACATTGTATTTATGAATAGTATTAAGAAATAAGCAGACTTGTGATCTGCAAGTTCCCACAGCCATGTGAGGGGTAGGGACATTATAAAAAGCCCGGGAGCTCAAGGACCCGGCAGTCAGTCAAAGTATTCAGCTTTAACATTGCAGTTGCTTAGGCTACTCACAATAGTACATTTAATAGATATTTTCGAACTTAGAGTAAATTAAATCTAGTTTTGTAAAATTCCATAATTATGTCTGTTTAAAATAAATTTGTTAAGAAGTTTTGGAACTGGTTTTTAAAAAGGCAGCTCCTAAGGCCCGAACCTTAACTTACGTTAGGCGATCATTCTTCATACAACTGCGCCCTTGTTCGTATGACACGTAAAATTAAATCCCGTATGTGAGTTTTGAAACGCATGTTAAGGATATCTACCTTGCTGGGAATAGCAAGGATTCGCACACTTCAAAATTTCCAAGTTAAAAAACTCTCTTCCTGGCTAGTGTAGTATTTTTGGGTGGCGCATTGGAAAATCAAATGCACGGTAACATTTCCGAGAAGAGGAACGATGCGAGATTGAACTTTGAAATGCAATGAAGTACGAAATACTTTAATCGTCAAATTATTTATGCTTCTGTACAAAAAGAAAAGGTGAAATCAACCTCCAGCTCTATATTTTAAGGTCCAGTATATCCTAAACTGGAAGTGTAGCTATGATGGTATTTAAAGTACAGTTAACTACTAAGGAATCACTACAGAATACGTTACATATCATCTTTAGTGCTTGCGGAAGAGGAATGTAGTAGCCAACTTCCGGAACTCAACTTTGAGCTCTAATATTTCCAAAACCAAAAAAGGAGCTGGGTTGGGGTTTAACGCAGAATAAAGCACTAGCAAAACACTAAAGTTTATGCTGCATATAATCGTTAGCGCTTCCATAACAAAAATTTGTATCTATCCTCCGGATCTGGCTTTGAAGTCGATTACTTTGGAAACGAGAAGTACAGCTGCGTTGAGGTTGAAGTACAATGAATCACTATCGAAGCACTAAAGATTATGTCCCATATGCTCGTTTGTGCTTCGATATGAAAAAAGTTGTGTTTTCCATATTTAAGCTCTGCACTTTAAAGTCAAATAATTTCGAAACCGAAATTGCGACGGCGTTGGGGTTTAAAGCAACTGAGGCACTAATCAAGCACTAACAATTACGCTACAAATGTTTGTTAATGCATCTATAAGATAAAAGTTGTAGTCACCTTCCAGTTTCTAACTCTGCACTTTAAAGTCGATAGTTCCCGAAACCGGAAATGTGGCAGCGCAGGGGTTGGAATCACAATGAAGCACTAGTAAACACTAAAGTGCATGCTACATATACTCGTTAGTGTTGTCATAACAAAAAGCTGTAGCCAACCTACCAATTCAAATCTTGTGGTTGAATATTTCGGAAACCAGATGTTCGGCTGTGTAGTGGATTATAGCACAATAAAGCATTAAGAAGCACCAAAGATTGTGCTATGTATATCTGTTAGTGCTCTCATAATAAAACAGTGTGGTCATCTTCCAGCTTGTAACTTTGCTCTTTAATGTCGAATATTCTCGATACCAGAAGAGCGGCAACGTTGTGTGTTGAAGCACAATGAAACACCAACGTGGCACTAAAAATTATGCTACATATTGTCGTTAGTGCTTCTATAAAAAAAAATTGTAACCGACTTTCGTATCTGATATTAAAGTCAAATATTTTTGAAACCGGGAGTGCGGCAGCTTTGTGGTTTAAAGCACAATGAAGCACTAACGAAGCACCAAAAAGTGTGTTATATGTGGCCATTAGAGCTTCCAAAACAATAAAGTTGTAACCATTCTCACAATTTGAACATTGAAATCGATTATTTTGGAAACAGGATATGCAAGTGTGTAAGGGCTTGCTCAATAAAGCACTAACGCGGCACTAAAAATTGTGCTACATATTGTTATTGCTCCCATAATAAAAGAGTAGTAGTCATCTTGCAGCTTTTAGCTTTACAATTTAAAGTTTAATATTCTCGAAATCGGAAGTGCGGCAACATTGGGGTTTGAAGCACATCCAAACACTAACAAAGTACTAAAGATTATGCTACATACGGTCGTTGTGCTTCTATAATAGAAAAATTGTAACCTACTTTCGGATCTGACTTTGAAAGTTGAATATTTCCGAAACTGGATTTGCGGCTGCTTTGCGGTTTGATGCACTATAAAACATTACTGAAGCACTAGAAATTACGCTACATACTGTCGGTAGCGCTTCTATAACAAAAAAGTCGTAGCTTACTTTCTGATCTTACATTTGAAGTCAAGTATTTCCTAATCCGGAAGTGCGGCTGCTTTGAGGTTGGAGCACAATCAAACACTTACGAGGCACTAAAGATCATGTTACATATTTTCGCTGGTACTTTAATAACAAAAATGTTGTAGCCCACTTTCAGATCTGACGTTTGAAATCGAGTAATTCCGAAACACGAAGTGCGGCTGCTTAATGGGTTAAAGCAGAATGAAGCACTAATGAAGCATTAAAGATTGTGTTATATGTGGTCTTTAATGCTTTCAAAACAAGAAAGTTGTAGTCAACCTCCCAATTTGAACTTTGAAGTCAATTATTTCGGAAATTGTAAGTGAGGCTGCGTAGCGGTGTATAGTACAATAAAATACTAACAAATCACTAAATATTCTGTTACATGTATCTGTTATTGCTCCCATAATAAATGAGTGGTGGTCATTTTCCAGCTTCTAGTTTTGCAATTTAAAGTCGAACATTCTCGAAACAGGAAGTGCGGAAACGTTGGAGTCACAATCAAACACTAACCAAGCACTAAACATTATGCTACATATGGTCGTTAGTGCATCTATAACAAAAAAGTTGCACCTTACTTCTCGAAACAGGAAATGCGTCAGTACTGAAGTTTGCAGCACAATCAAGCACTCGCGAAGCACTACAGATTGGGCTACATACGGTCATTAATGCTTTTATAACAAAGAAGTAACTTATTTTCGGATCTTACCTTGAAAGTTGAATATTTCCAAAACTGCAAATGCGGCTGCTCTGTGATTTGTGATTTAAAGCACAGTGAAGCACTAATGAAGAATTACAGAGTGTGTTATATATGGTCGTAAGTGCTTTTAAAACAAAAACCTTGTAGCTAAGCTCCCAATTTGAACTTTGAAGTCGATTATTTCAGAAACTGGATGTGCCGCTGCGTAGGAGTTTACAGCATAACAAAGCACTAACAAAGCAGTAAAGATTGTGTTACATATATCTGTTAGTGTTCCCATAATAAAATAGTAGTGGTCATTTTCCAGTTTCTAGTTTTTCATTTTAAAGTCTAATATTGTAACAGTTTTTTTGACCACTGCAGAACACCAATAAGTTATTAGTTTTATACACCTTTTGTCTAGTCCATTATACCAGTAAACATCTTCAATTAAATAAATATCTGTATTGAAATCATGTGGTCTAACCGCAATACAGAGATGCTAGTTTTGTTGCTAACATCAGGCGTTAATTATTAGATATATCAAGGCCAAACAGCTTTCCTATGTCGTGCACAATGTGCTAGCGGTCACTTTAGCTAAAACACTGGTCACGAGTTAACATGGGGAACCTGAAGGTTCTAGCAAGTAATTTGCTTGTTGCTTTACGCCGTAGTAGAAGAACTCAAGTGTAATAAACACTTGAATTAGTGATTTTTAATAATGCGCTCTTTTACACTACGATAAAATATTCATTTAAATATTTCTTTTACAAATTCTTCTGCAAATTCCTATGAATACCTTTTAAATAATCGTTTTGTAAATTCATTTGAAGACTCCTTCGTATATTCCTTTGTTGGAATGATTCCGTTTTATCTGGTTTTTTAAAAATTAGGCCGTTAAAATGTTGTGTTTTAAGATGATATTGATCCTTTATTTGCATTTACGATTACCGAGTTTATAGTTCAATCACGTCAATGTAGCGATAAGAAAACATTGGTCTGGCATGACCGTCCTTCGACTCTACTATAATTGTTGGATTTAATGAAAAGTTCTGCGATGAAACTGTATGTTTAAATTTAAAAGAAAAGTTCTGCAAAGTAAATAGAAATTTTATGGTTTGAATCTAACGTCCGATAATTATTAATAATGGTCTTTTTGAAATTGCTAATATGAATTTACAAGCAACTATGTGGCCAACTACACGAAGATAATTATTTTGGTAACGATCTACATATGTTAGTATATCGAAGTTTGGCATATTTGTAATAACCGTTGTTATGGATTTTGGCTTGTCCTCTTGGTGCGTATAGGAAATACGCTTTAAGCTCATATGGTCAGGTACAAGGATCACGCAGCTGATTATTAGCAGTACAACATGTGGAGGCGACGTCAATTGTTTGCCCAAAGACCGTATGTAAAAACATCTGTTTAAACATGATGTAGTACCATCACACAAACAACACCTGTTGAAACGAGATCATCATCATCATTAGGTCTTCAGTCCTTGAACTGGTTAGACGCGTACCCTCATTGTTTCCTATTCTGACCTAACCTAAAGATTTCCCTGAAATTTGCACAGTCTGCATCTATCACTATCTGATCTAGGTCAACATCTACCTCTTTTTCCTATCTCTGCTTGTAATATATCCCATACTATTCCCCAAAAATCCCTTCTATTTCTCTTATCTTTTTCCCCAGATATCCTTGTTCCCCTACTATTTCTATACCGTATTTGTTATTATCTTTGTCTGTCCATGCTATCGTCCTCATACATCTGAAGCACAGCATTTCAAAAGACTGCTACCGTTTTTCTGTCTGCGTTCCAGACTGCTCGTATTTCATAGGCATACTGTGCTGTGCTCCACACCTATGCTTCTAACAATTTTCTTCTTGTTCTATGTTTGTTGTCTTTCCTCATAGGCGCTGTTCTTTCTTGTTAGATGCCGTTCGGTCACCTTGTATTGTATTGTATTTCTCCGACCTTCAGTGGTTGTGAAGGGAGGTAAGCAGCCTGTGACTGCCAAGTTCCCCCAACACTTAACCATTTACCGATTTAATATATTTTCCAATATATCTTTTCGCACAGTCAACATTAGTTGCAGGTATTTCGCAACCAACAACTAGTTGTTTATACTAATCATCAGATTTATCTGTGCTTATTTTTTCGTCATTAGGTTTTCCGTCTCAAAACTGGTTGGACACGTACCTGCACTTATTTATATTCTGAGCTAGCCTACATAGTTCCCTAAAATTCTCACACAGCATGTGTATACAGCTCGTTCCCCTTCTATTGTTTTCTAATTTTATGCCCTATTTCACCGAGATTCAGTGAAGGGGGTTAAGCAACCTGTGGCTACCAAGATCCCCCAACACTTAGACATTTGCCGAAATAATGGTTTTCCAATAAATCCTTTCACACACTTAACATTATTCAAGAATATTGCCCAGCCAATTATTGTAGTTACTTATAATAATCATCGTGTTTAAGCACAGTTATTTTCTCGTCATTAGTTTATCCATCTTGGGATTGGTTGGATGCGTACCTCCATTGATTTCTATTCTGGGCTAGCCTACCATCTCCCTGAAATTCCTGCACCCTACGTCTTTTACTATCTGTGTGCAGTAGTCTAACCTAGGTCTGCCTTTTCTTCTCTTTTTTCCTATCTCTGCCTCTAATATATTCTGCACTACTCCCTCATGCCGTAGTATGTGGCCTATCATCCTATCTCTCCTATTTTTTTTACCGTTTTCCACATATTTCTTTCTTCCCGTACCATTTTTAGTACCTCTTCGTTCTTAACTTTGTCTGTCCATGATATCTTCATAATGCGTCTGTATCACCACATTTCAAAGGCTTCTACCTTTTTCTTGTCCGCTTCTCCTACTGTCCAGGCTTCACAGCCATACAGTGCTGTGCTCCACACATATGTTTTAAGCAATCTTTTCCTTGTTTCTATGTTTGTGGTCTTTGAGCACAGTAGTTGCTTTTTCTTGTTAAATGTAGCACGACCTTGTGCTAATCTTTGTTTTATATCTTTTGTGCTATTCCCATCTTGCGTTATTTGGCTTCCTAGGTAGCAGAAATCCTTAACCTCTTGTAAGTTCGTGTTACATACTTGTACTCTTGTTTTTGTTTTATTTTCCCCACCTTTGCATACTAGAACTTTAGTTTTAGTTTTGTTAATTTTCATACCGTATCTCTCTGTTAGTACTGTTTCCAATTCATTAAGAGCAGCTTCTAATTCTTCCTTGCTAGACGCTAATACCGCTATATCATCTGCAAATCTAAGCATATCAATTTTTTGTCCCTGCATAGTAATTCCAAATGTCTTCCTACATTTGACAGTATTCATTGCCTCTTCAATGTACAAGTTAAAAATTAACGGGGATAGGGCACATCCCTGTCTTACCCTTTCCTAATGTTTACTTCTCTACGTTCTTGCTCTAATTTTATTACTGCTGTTTGCTCTTGTATAAGCTATGTACTATTCGTCTATCCTATAACTCATTCCAATCTTTTGAGTATTTCAAACATTTTTTCCATTTTACATTGTCGAATGCTTTTTCCAGATCTACAAACCCTATATACACGCTTTTCCCTTTTCTATTGTTTTCTATTATCACTCTCAGAGCTAAAATAGCCTCCCGTGTTCCCCTGTTTCGCCTAAACCCAAATTGGTCTTCTCCTAGTATTTCTTCCGCCCGTTTTTCCATTCGTCTTGCACAATTCTAGTTAATATTTTTGACACGTGTGCTGTCAAACTTATTGTTCGAAAATTTTCACATCTATCCGCGCCTTTCTTTTTTGGTATAGTTACTATGATCCTACGTTTGAAATCTTTGGGTATCTCGCCTGTCTCATACATATAGCTTACAAGTTGGAAGAGACGTTTTGTTACTGCTTGTCCAGTGGCTTTTAGAGTTTCTGCTTGCACCTTATCTGTACCCGGCGGCTTACCATTTTTCAGACTCTTTAATGCTAATTCAAATTCATCTCTAAGTATAGGATATCCCAAGTCATCATTTTCAATGTCTGATTCCTGTTCTAATGCAGTTAGTTCCTCTCCTGCATAAAAATTCCCTATATATTCTTGCCATCTACCCACTTTCTCTACGTTTTCTATGATGACGTTTCCTTGTGCGTCTGTTATATTTTTGCTATACGGTTTATATCCCTAAAATTCATTCTAATTAATTTGTAAGCTTTGTCTGTCTTTCCTATTTCCATCTTCGTTTGTACCTCTTTGCACTTTTCATCAATCCATTGTTCTTTAGCTTTCCTGCATTTTCGAATAATTTCCCATTTTATGGCTTTGTATCTCTGTTTTCCTGTTTCGTCTGATTTATTTTTGTATTTTCGTCTTTCTTCTATTAAATTCAGGATATCCTTTGTTATCCATGGTTTCTTATTTACTTTTTGTGTATACCCCAGAATATCTCTGGCCGCCATGTCTAGGCTGGATTTAATGTTATTCCATTCTGTTTCTACTTCCTTAGTATCAGCTATTTTCCTGATATCTTTGAGCAATTCATTTGACTTTTTTTTAAATCTTTCTAGAATATCTTTATCTTTTAGTTTCTCTAAGTCCAAGTGCCTTTTTCCGTTTCTTTTTTTCACATTCTTAAATTTAAGTGCGGCCTTCATAATTACGATGTTGTGGTCAGTATCTACATCTGCTTCTGGGTAGCTTCTACAGTCTTTTACTTGGTTCCTAAACCGTTGTCTAACAAGAATGTAATCTATTTGATATCTTCCTATATCTCCTGGCATCTTCCACGTATATCGTTTTCTAGCATGATGTTGAAATAACGTGTTTGTGATGATTAAATTGTTCTTGTCACAAAATTCTACCAGCCTATTTCCCCTGTCGTTTCTCGTGCCTAAACCAAATAAACCTACTACCGCTCCTTCCCTACCCTTACCTACCACGGCATTAAAATCCCCCGTAATTATTAAATTTTCATGTCCTTTTACGTATCTTAATATGTCTTCGATATCTTTGTAGATGGCTTCTACTTCTTCGTCACTGTAGCTAGAGGTGGGCATGAATACTTGTATTATTACTGTGTTTACCGGTTTAAATTCTAATCTAACCATGAGTACTCTTTCGTTTTTTTGTAAGTAATTTTCTACACAGTATCCTATATTTTTCCGCTTAACTATCCCCACGCCCAAATTTCCTTCCTCTGCTCCTGTATGAATTACCCTGAAGTCTCCACTCCAAAAATCCCCTGCCTCTGGCCACCGAACTTCGCTGATCCCTACTATGTCTAGTGATAACCTATTCATTTCGATTTTTAGGTTCTCTAGCTTACCTACTTGCTTCATACTTCTAACATTCCACGCTCCGACTCGCAGAGTGTTCCCGACTCTTATTTTTAACTTTCCGATCGCATCCTCCGAAGTAGTCCCCTCCCGGAGATCCGACTGGGGGACTATTTTAAGTCCGGAATCTTTTACCCCAGAGAATGCCATCATTTTATTATAATTTAGGTACGCTGTGTACTTTGGAGATAATGTGGTGGTTTCCCGTTGCCTTCCACATCGCGGTAGTGTGTCTTAGACTGCCATACCGACCCCTATGGTTTCTGCCAATCTAAGTACCGAAAGAGCCGCTGCCCTCTTTCGGGGACCCATCTTAGTCTGGTTTCTCACTAACGACCCTACTACTTTGGTTGGACCTGTAGTTTGGCTCTTTAGCTCATTAGAACACGCAAGCAATTTCACCTGTTCTAGTAATTTAGAACTTCGGAAAGGTGCAGGTCCATTCGAAATGGGGTAAAAAACGAGGTAAGGAATTTGTATTATTCTTACATCACGTCTGCACTTGGCGAACCTTGATACAAGGCTGCACCAGAAAATAACTTTACGATGACCTACTAGTACTATTATTCTGTTTAAGAAGCTAGAAAGGACTTTGATAAACTTTTATTGCCAACATAAATGCAGTGTAATAACAGTTATTATTATTAATAAAATTAATTAAATCTAAAGAGTTCTGACTAAAGTTTCATTTATGCATAGTTTTAATTACAGCTTTTGAACATTGAGTTATTAGACAATTTAGATATTTGCATATATATGTGTAAACCGAATAACAGATCTGGTATTTTTAATATAGATTTGAGTTAAATTTTGTAGTAAAAGAAACACTTAAAGTTTTTGCTATTTTTTTCGAATTCATAATCCTACCTCAGGATAGATAAAATTATATTATCTTTTTTAAACGTAAATTTTATACATACAATTTTTTATAAAGAAACAACTTTTAATTAAAGATTCAACGTTTAATTCTCTTAACTAATTGTTTTATTTTGAACAAGTGATTTCAGAAATAGTGTAACCAGGTATATGAACAAATGGCATAAAGTGGTAACTCCGATTTGACAAAAAGCTTTAATAGCTCTTTTAGAATTTGAAGCCTAATATTTGTGTTCATAATATTGTGTGCATAATTAATCTTTTCAGTTTTTTTACGATGTAGCAAGAGAATACCTCTTGTGTCCTCACTTTGTTAATTTTATTAAATTTTCTTTACAGCTTCTGCGTTAGCAGTTAATACGATATTCCTCTATAAGGACATCCAAGTCCCCCTTAGGGAAACCCTGTGTTTAAAACGTAATGACTTGGTGGCGCCCTCCCTAAACCCCTGATTTGATAAGAATCAAGTCATAGTAAGCAAATAATGTTTTGTAAAAAGTACCACGACCAATCCTCATAAGCTCTACCCAAGGAATAGACCCCTAGCATAGTCGGAGGATATTTGCGTTCCATCATTTTAAGAAAATCCTTTCTTAAAGTTCACTGGTTCCATTTGGGATATTAAAGAACCCACGGGTTACTTTAATTATACAATCAACCCCAACGGTAAGTGAAAAATTATGTAAGAATATTCTCAAAACCGGAAGTGCGGCAACTTTGGGGTTTGCAGCACAATCAAACACTAATCGAAGCACAAAACAGTATGCTACATGTGTTAGTGCTTCTATAACAAAAAGTTGCATCCTGTTTTCAAATCTGACTCTGAAGTTAAATATCGAAATCGCTGTCTTAAATTCTTTAAATTGATTTTATGGATATATCTTACGGTTTTTCCGTTGTCTACTACTGCTACGTTTTTTATGAGATTTTTTGATTTTAAGCGGACCTAAATTTCTGAGTGCCGTTTTGTGTCGTTTACTTATGACATTTCTTTTATAGACGGTTTGTCCTACTGCGAATTTATTTATATCGGTGTTTTTGTTGCGGGTTTTTGTAATACGTTCCTTATCATTGCCTAATTTACTTTTGACGTTATTGTAAGTAATTCTTAATTTTTCTTTGTGGTCCTTGGCATATTGCTGATATATTTCTTTATTATAGTGTATATCATAAGGGTTGCGGGAATCTGAGCGTCCTAATGTTAATTCGAGGGTTGTAAAGTTAGTTGAGGAATGAATTGTGTTGTTGTAATCAATTAGGGCGTATGACATTAAATTGGTGGTTGGTTCCTTTTTATATGTTAGTCTTAATAGTCTGATTTGTTCTAATACCGTTGAGTGTAATCTTTCAATCAATCCAATCCGTTCGATTCCGGGAGATTTATTTCTGTTTTGAAATGAATATTTATTTTATGAAGTTCTAAGGTCTTTTATATGGTTTCGTTTCTGAATTCGCTTTCATTAACTAAGGTTATTGATTCGGTGTACCGTAAAATGTAAAGTACTGTAAAAATCCTTGGGTTACATCAATACTGTTTTTTAAAATAATGGGTATTGCTTGGCCTACTTTTGTGAATGCGTCTACGATTGATAAAAAGTTTTAGGCTTTTACTAGCAAAGTGTCTGCATGTAATTTTTTAAAAGGTTTATCGGGTGTTTTGATTAGCATTAAAGATACCTTTAGGAGTGATCTGTCGTATTTTGCTCTGTCACATAGTTGGCATTGATTAATAAAATCCGTAGTTAATTCTTTCTTGTCCTTAAATTAATATTTTCTTATGAGCTGTTTTAAGGTTTCGTTTATTTCACGATGATTGGTTTTACTTTCGTGTTGATTTCAAATTACGTCGTTCATTTCGTATGGGACATCTGAAGTTATTAATTTTCGTGTACATCTGATAATCTCGGGTCCTGAATTATTAAACAATCGAATATATAATTCAGAAAATCTTTTGTACAAATGTTCCGTTATGAAATAAACGTAAAAGCGTTTTTCTCTGCGGTATATTTTTTTAAAATTTTAATTATTTGCTCCTCCTTATCATCTTTCGTTATTTGAATTTGATATACTTTCCTAATATCTGTTTTTGTATATTTTTCTGAGTCGGGGTTGATTAAGACTTCGGTAATTATAAATTGATTCGGTTTCGTATCTATTGCTTTGTTTAGAATTTTAATTGCGGTTTTTGGTTTGTCGCTTTGCGCTGAATATAAAGTTTCCATTTCTTCAGGGTCTTCCCTCATCTCTGTTTCGTCAACATTTCCTACAACTGACTCTGTCTCTATGGCGTTGAGTTGTGTTCTGCTTAATGCGTCCGCATTATTGTTATGTATTCTTTTCTTGTATATGATCTCGTAGTCATACTCTTCCAATAGAAACTTCCATCTCGGTAATTTTGAATTTGGCCCTTTGAGTTTGCATAACCATACTAATGGTCTATGGTCTGTATATATATTGTAGTGGTTTTAAAGGGTTAAATGTAAATATAAACAAGGCAATTTGAAAACACCCTGTATAAAGGAAACAACCAAAATTTACGTGCGAAATTTCTCTCATTTTATTCAATTTAAAGTATCAAGTATTACCATTATTTTATAATTAGGGATTAAGAAGTTAATAGGTGCGTAAAAAAAATAAATTGCATAAGCCAATGGAAATAATTATTTAATTTAATTGAGTTGAATTCAAAGGAATATAACGTTTAAAACGTATAAAAGCTTGAAAAATCGATAATACCAAGGCGAAACGCTTTACTATATGAAATACTTTGAAAAGCGAAATCCTAGAAATGTTATTTAAAACGTCGGTTAATTTGAACACCTGCATGTTTTCTAAATGTCAACTTCTCCTTATTTTGTGTAGATAAAACTCAATATTCTAGGTATATTGTACAAACGGTCGGATGTTTTCGCATTAAACGCTAATAAGGGGTTGCTTAAAGCACGTATGCTAGTCCACGTGGGGTTAGATAGCAGATGAACAGAAATATTGGTTTCTACCACTCAAACAAGGTTTAAAGGAAACGTAGGATATGTATAGGAAAGGGACAGCGTTAATATAGGCGGGATTTGTAAGACGTCAATGCATAGACTATTGGTCGATATCGTTAGTTGTAAATCAGACAAACACGGGAATATTGAATGTTAATTTTTCAGAAAATATCGTAACGACGCGCTGAATTTCGAGGATTTAGAAAACGGTTAAACCCAAAATTTTAAGAAATATTATTGTAAATGAAGGACTTCGGGTGAAATGCGGCCGAGAGGTGGCATCGTAAATGTATAAATACTTTTTGAAAATGAATAAAAATCCGTTAGTATTTTGACCGCTTCAGACTACGTACGAAAGTTACCACGAGCTTGTAAGTATAGAAAATTATTTTAAATTAAATAGTACGTTGTTAACCTCATAATTTGTACGCGGATAGTGCCGAGTCTAGAATTTATCGAGGTGCCACATATATTTTTTAACAAGCTCGTGTACTGACGTTATGTAACATAAACTAAATTATAATAAAAGAAGTGTAATTTTTTTATTTGGAGTTGGATGTATCGTGTATGAACAGCATTGCAGCACAACTTAGAGGTTGTTCAACTACTAATATCTGGAGGCGGGAGCAAAGCAGTACCACGAAACAACTTAATGGCATCATCGTCAACGGAGCAGAGATCTTTAAGAAATTCCAGGTAACGCTTTAGAATTTGTTGTTTTTGATAAACTATGAAGGTTATTGTGACGGGTGAGAGTGAACTATGATGGTATTTTACATTATTTGGCGTATTGAAAGTAATACGTATAACTAACTTTTATTGTGGTATTTAAATAGAAATATAAAGGTGTATTATAAAGCTGATCAACATTCCTCAGGAATTTAAATATTTTTTTGTTATGAGTAATGGGTTTTGTAGTGTTTGTAATAAGAATATGCCAAGTAAAGAGCATACATTAATCATAATTAACTGGGTTATCATGAACTTACCATACTCCAATGTTTCCTAATTGAAATTAATTATAAATAAAGAAAGAAAGATAAGGTATTATTCAGGGCCCATTTACTCAGGTTACATTCAATGTGTTTGATTTATTGAGGTGTAACTTGACTACTGAGATGTAAATAATTTTGAAGTTTTATTTGTAAATAGTGGAAAATAGATATTATATAATTGTTGTATTATTTTGTGGTTTTATTGAGAGTGTGCGTGAACGATAGAGAGTATGAGAGTGAATCTAGGTATCCAATAGGAGGCCCAACTGAGCTAACCAGGGAAGCAGTTGAAGAAAGCAATTCAACCGAGGAAGCGAATTAAGGAAGCTGGAATCAAAGTAAGAAATTAACGTTTTTTGAAAATTTTTCTATTGTGTGAAATATATTTCGATTTTGGTAAATTAGTGCAAATTTTCGATTTGTTATAAAATTGATATTTCGTCAGGGCGATTCTTATAGGAAACACAGCAATATATATATATATATATATATATATATATATATATATATATTACTCAAATGTAGACCAGGGTCGAAAATTAATTAACGACATCAAATAATTTTAATCACCGTGTATAAGGAAGCTTTGGGAAAAAGTAGGCGTAATTAAAAGCCTACTGTGAAGATTTAAATCATTCAATTAGAATGTAGGGTTTGTGTAGAATTTTATTAGATAATACGCGTTATTAAAACCGTGGAGTATAAAAATTTATTCGTTTCATTAAAAATAAGGGATTTAAATTATTCACTAGACGCTTTCTATAAAAAGAAGCAGAATTAAAATGCTCAACTTGTATGTAATTTAATTGTTCCAAGTACTAAAACTAGCGAGAAATTACGTGTGAAATTTATATTAATTAATTCAATTATTAAGTATCGGGTATTAAACAAAGTGTACAAATAATAATTAATATTTAATTGGTATTTGCTAAAAATTAAAGGGTAGAAGTCAATGCCATTCATTATTATTTTAATTGGAGTTAATTGAACCATTAGTAATATATAATAAGCATAAAAGCCTGTAAAAATCCAAGGTTAAAATACCATGAAAACAAAGCTCGGAGAATTATATTTAAAACATTCATTAGGAGCACACACCTGCAAACTTTTAAATGTCAAATTCTAATAAATTCGAGCTGATAAACATGCAGATTCTACGTATATTGGAAACGGTCGGATGTTTTAGCAGGAAATGCTAGATGAGAGGTTATTTTACTCAAATAAGAATCCACGTGGATTTAAATAGCAGATAGTAAAGAATATCGATTTGTACCACTCAGACCAAGGTAGAAAGGGATGGATAAAAACGTAAAGCAAAGACACGGATAATAAAGGCGTGATTTGTGAAGCTTTACTAGAGCTACGATTGGTTGAAATAAGATGCAAACATGAGAGGGGAAAGCATAGCAGTTGGTGTGTAAAATTAATTAGTTGTTCTCGGACGTGTTGCGAGGCGTGTGGAAAATTCTTAGATTTCAACTTGGACGTGTGCAAATTTTTAGTAGAATCGCTGTGCCGAGCCGTCGGAAGGGAAAATAGAATGAGAAATTCTAAAAATTGTCCGTTGCGAGACAAATTCGACGTGCAAGCGGGCCATTATATAAACCCGTGTTTATAGGAGTTTCGCTCTCTTAGATTTTTGATTTTATTCGATACTTTAAACAGTTTTGCTCTTTATTTTTTTGATTATTTAATACTTTAAGTAGAATACGTGGTGATTACGTGCTACATTAAAAGTTATGAGTGCACTTAGAGAAGATACAAGGTAATAAAGTCTAGTTATATTTGCGAGTATTACTGTACCAATTATCCAAATTAGTAACGAGAAATAAATAAATAGAAGTAGGCAGTTTTGGGTATAGCGTGAAAAAATTATGAATTTCTTTGCTATTTTACGGGATTGAGTAATCAAGTGTTATTCGTATACGTGATTGGATCCACAAAACAAGATTTAGAAATACATAGATGAGTTCCTGAGAAGTCCTGAAACAATTTAGACGAATGGTGGTGTAGAAAAATTTTAAAAGCGGTCAGAATCTGAAGCCGTAAACATAAACCAGCTGGAATGGTGGAATTAGCAAGGACGATGTACATTGGAGCCACGAGTGCAGTAACCTTCAGGTAACTTATGCTTTGTTTGTTTGATCTTTGATGTTTTGGTGTGTGTTGAATATCATTATAATTTGTTTGATAAAGATGGACAGTAGTAAATTTGTATAAACAACAAATTTTGAATTTTAAGGTAAAATTTTCTTGTATAAGTAGAAAGGAGTATTTATCAGGCTTATGTTTTGGATTATGATGAAAATTTGGGTCTGTCTTTGAGCTCAATTAGACTAACCTGTTAAATTAACGTAAAGGGGTGGGAGGTCTGCACATATTGTTAACTTAATTAGTATGCATCCTACAAGGACTCTAATTCTGGATGCAAATTAAAATGATGACAAATTTAATCTTGAAATTTTATGATACTGAAATTTATGCTACAATTTAATTTTGAAATTTTAATGTATTATGAATATTGATGTAAATAGAGTTAACGTTGATGTTTGTGGTAGGAATGTGTTTGTTTTTTTTTATGAATGAGGATGAAAGTTTTAACTAGGTGAGCAGCCGAGGCGGAAAGAGTAAGAGGCGATTATCAGAAGAGATTCACCAGGGCGAGAATTACAGCAAATCTTGGCCCCCAATTCGTGAGACTCGATTCATATATCACAGCAATATATATGTATATATATATATATAAATATATATATATATATAGTGCAGTAACGGGTTTATAGGTCTACGTTCATAAAGGTAAAATTAAAAACTCTTTGTTCTTTACCAAGCTTTCGATTTAATTTTAAATCTTCCTCAGGGTGCTACAAAATTATAAACATACATGTCAACATTCAAATAAAATACATTAACTTACAAAAACTGGAGTGTAAAATAGTAACTACATTGAAACATACTAGGTTAACATTCTTAGCACTAAATAAACAAACTAACAGATTAAAATTGTAACTTCACATGGTAATATGTTTGACCAGGTATGCAAACCTAATTAAGTGACAGGTGTTGGTAGAACCTGATTTCAATACTTACAGAATTTATTGCATAAAATTCAACTTAGTGTCTCTTTCTTTCTGTTGATATTACTTAGTTTTAAAATATAAGAATAAATCACACTTAGATTGTTAGTATCAGATTTGAAGTTCAAAACGTTGTTGTTATTATTAATGTGCACCATTTCAAGAAAAAGTCTACCTTTGTAACTAACTTCCCTATCTAAAATTTTTACTTTATTAAAATCCGGCAAATGATTTGATTTTTTTACATGGCAAGATAAAGCGCACGAATCTTTTTTGATTTTACAGTCACTCCTATGCTGAACAATCCTGGAACGTAACCACTGTGAAGATTGTCCAATGTAGATCTTATCACAATTACTGCATGGAATAGAGTATATGACGTTAGAACTACTCAGCATAGGAGTCTCATCTTTAATGGCAGAAAATAATTGATTTATAGTAACAGGGTTGTATTTTGAAATTATGATGGAGTCATTCCGTAGGACGTTAAGTAATTTTAATGTTAAATTTTTAATCATCGGTAGTTTCTTATAACCAATTTCTGTTACAGGTGTCAAATCAGTTTTTTGTTTTTTATTATTATAGTTGTTCCCGAAAATAAGTTTCTTAGTCAGATTTTTTGGAAAGCCATTGTTTATCGCAATTTCTGTTAACAAGTTAAAATTTTTAAGACGTAAAGAAGAATGTGAAATTTTAAGAATTCTATTTTTTAAACCTAAAATGGTATTCACCTTTTGACTGAGGCTGTGGTTAGAAAAAAAGTTTATGTACCTATCTGAACTTGTAGTTTTCCTGTACCAATCTAACATAATTATGTTGTCTGTATTCCTAATTAATTTCATGTCCAAAAGGCATTGTACATTCATGCTCTCTGCCAGAGTAAACTGTATGTGTTTGTTAAAGCTGTTAAAGATTTTAAAACCTCATTTATTTGATTTTCAGGTACAGCACAAATCACATCATCCACATACTTTTTTATAAAAGCTGGAGGCGTGGGTAATTGTGGAATAACCTCGTCAAATAGATAATCCATTATTATTGTGGCAACTATGGGACTGAGTGGTGAACCCATAGGTGCTCCGAATATTTGTAAATAAAATTTCTTGTCAAAAGTGAAATATGTGTGATTAAAAATAAAACTTAGGGTTTCAGTAAACAATTCTAAAGAAAATTCACAATGGTCTCGTATAATTTCCCACTTGTCTGTAATTATTTTTAATGCCAATTTTAAAGGGATGTTGGTAAACAAGGAAATGACATCTAGTGATATTAAACGAAACCATCAGGAATATGATAATTTTGAAATTCCGTTGCAAAAGTAAACGAATCTGTAGTATTATAATTATTTTTATTACTAAACGATTTAGTAAGTATATCCGCAACAAAAGCAGATAGTTTATACGTAGGTGAATTAATCGAAGAGACAATCGGTCTTAGGGGAACTTCGCTCTTATGAATTTTAGGCAATCCATAAAGCTTGGGAGTCGTTGCGTTGGTAATACATAGTTTCTTTTGGTGTCTAGATTAATGCAATTATGTTTATATAACCTATTGATTAACTCATTATTTTTCTTCTGTGTAGTAAAAGTAGGATCTGTTTTTAACAGTTTATAAACTGTAGTGTCGTTGACAAGTGCTGTGCCTTTTTTGACGTAATCCGTTTTATACATTGTTACAGTAACCGAATTTGTTATTAGGATATTCGGATGATTTCTTAAGAATTGTTTTGTTTTATTAAACAGCTGTGTTAACAACAACGTTTTGAACTTCAAATCTGATACTAACAATCTAAGTGTGATTTATTCTTATATTTTAAAACTAAGTAATATCAACAGAAAGAAAGAGACACTAAGTTGAATTTTATGCAATAAATTCTGTAAGTATTGAAATCAGGTTCTACCAACACCTGTCACTTAATTAGGTTTGCATACCTGGTCAAACATATTACCATGTGAAGTTACAATTTTAATCTGTTAGTTTGTTTATTTAGTGCTAAGAATGTTAACCTAGTATGTTTCAATGTAGTTACTATTTTACACTCCAGTTTTTGTAAGTTAATGTATTTTATTTGAATGTTGACATGTATGTTTATAATTTTGTAGCACCCTGAGGAAGATTTAAAATTAAATCGAAAGCTTGGTAAAGAACAAAGAGTTTTTAATTTTACCTTTATGAACGTAGACCTATAAACCCGTTACTGCACTTCTTATTGATAATAATTAAAGGTCGTTACACATAATAATATATATATATATATATATATATATATATATATATATATATATTACTCATATTTAGACCAGGGTAGAAAATTAAATAATCACATCAAATAATTTTAATCACCGGGTAGAAGCTTTGGGAAAAGGTACGCGTTATTAAAACCGTGAAGCATAAAAATTCATTCGTTTCATTAAAAAGAAGAGATTTAAATTATTTACAAGACGCCTTCTATCAAAAGAAGCAGTATTAAAATGCTCTACGTGTAATTTAATTATTCCGAGTAAAGAAACAAATGGAAATTACGTGCAAAATTTATATTAATTAACTCAATTTTAAGTAACCGGTATTAAACAAAATGTACAGATAATAATTAATATTTGATTAGAGTCACTAAAATTAAAGGGTATTATTTTAATTGGAGTTAATTGAACCATTAGTAACATATAATATGTATAAAAGCTAGTAAAAACCCAATAATATTCAGATCGTAGAAGTATTATGTTTGAACACCTGCGTATTTTTAAATGTTTTATGTTCCGCGTAAAATTTGCAGATAACAAATGGTTACAGAGAATGTTGGAGAAACATATAATATGTATAAAAGCTAGTAAAAACCCAATAATATTCAGATCGTAGAAGTATTATGTTTGAACACCTGCGTATTTTTAAATGTTTTATGTTCTGCGTAAAATTTGCAGATAACAAATGGTTACAGAGAATGTTGGAGAAACCGTCGCTTAATATTTACGGAAATGCTAATAAGGTGGGTTATTTCACAGTCCACATGGATTGAAAATAACCGATACTAAAGAATATCGATTTGTACCACTCGGAACAGGGTAGATAGAGACAGATAATATGCGCAAGACAGAGACACATATAGTAAAAGGCGTGAGTTGAGCAACGTCACTGGGTTGCGATTGGTTGAAAATAAGAGGCAAACTTGAGAGGTAAAAATAACATTTCTGTATAAAAATTAATTAGTTATTCCCAGACGTTGCGAGCCGTGTCGAAATTTCTGAGATTTAACTGGTGCGAGTGCAAATTTAATAAGAACCGACGCACAGGCGGTCGAGATGGGAACATAGTATACGAAATTCTAGAAACTGGCCGTTTTGGAGACAACACCGACAGACAGGCTAACCACTATATATACCCGGGTTAATATGAGTTTCGCTCTCTGAGATTTTCGATTTGATTCAATGCGTTAAACAGTGTTTTTTAGTTTTCCGATTTTGATTGAATAATTTAAACAGTTTGCTCGTATATTTTGGTGATTTAAAACAGTTTGTTCTTTACGTGCTACAATGAAAGTAATTTACTGCACTTAGAAAACACAAGGTAATAAAGTCTAGTATCACTGTACCAATTAGTCAAATTTGCAACGACAAATGAATACA
This sequence comes from Platerodrilus igneus, assembly GCA_036346225.1. Taxonomy (NCBI): domain Eukaryota; kingdom Metazoa; phylum Arthropoda; class Insecta; order Coleoptera; family Lycidae; genus Platerodrilus; species Platerodrilus igneus. The sequence goes on from JARFIW010001148.1 coordinate 958,896, forward strand.
CAAAAGTAGGCAGTTTTGGCGTATATTTGTGAAAGAAGTATGAATTTCTTTGCTATTTTTCGGGGGTGTTAATAATTAAATGATTCGTAAACGTGTCTGGATCCACAAAACAAGGTTCAGATATACACAGATGAGTTCCGGAAAAGCACTGAAACAACTTTAGATGAATGGTGGTGTAGAAAATTTTAAAGGCGACCAGTAATCCGAGGACCTAAACATAACCCAGTTGGATTGGTGTGATTAACAGAGGACGATGTACATTGAAGCCACGAGTGCATTAACCTGCAGGTTACTTATGCTTTGTTGTTCGATTTTGATGTTTTGGTGTGTGTTGAATAACTTTATAATTTATTTACTTAAAATGGACAGTAGTGAAATTGTACTAACAACAAATTTTTATTTTAAGGTGAAATTTTCTTGTTTAAGTAGAAAGGGTATTTAGTATTTATGTTCTTGATTATGATGAAAATTTGGGTATGTCTTTGAGCTCAATTAGACGAACCTGGTTAATTAACGTAAAGGGTGGGAGATGCTCCTTTGTACTCAGACTCAGGTCTGCATATATTGTTATATTAATTAGTAGGCATCCTACAAGGACTTTAATTCTGGATGCACATTAAAATGATAACAAATTTAATCTTGAAATTTTCTGATACTGAAATTTATGTTGAATTTTAATTTTGAAATTTTAATGTATTGTGAATATTGATGTAAATAGAGTTAACGTTGATGTTTGTGGTAGGAATGTGTTTGTTTTTTTTTATGAATGAGGATGAAAGTTTTAACTAGGTGAGCAGCCGAGGCGGAAAAGAGTAAAGAGGCGATTAACAGAAGAAAGTCAACGGACCAGTTAATTAAAAAGGTTTCACAGCATTCTTGACGCCCAATCTGTGGGGCTCGATTCGAAAACCGTAGTTCCCGGATTTTGGTGGATTCACAGCATGCTTGGCGCCCAATTCGTGAGGCTCGATTCTAATACATGGAAACACAGCAATATATATATTATATCATTTAAAGTTATTTTGGGATTTTATTTAACGAGAATTTCCTATAATCGAATAGAGCCCACGGCAAGTTCTGATGGAAAATGGCCCAAAGTTATGGAAATCTTAAAGGCAAAGCGGCTAGTCGAACTATATGCTCTGGGTGGAACATGAGCTGTGGGTCGGGGTTAGATTGTGACCAAAAATATGAAGAATAAGGCGCCACCGTATTTTTCTATACAGAGAAGACCTTACTCAAGTCCCTTGTACAAGGCGAATGCGGAAACCTTTATTCTATAACCGCTATATTGTTTATTAAAGACAACATAATCCGTGAACTTTCTTACCTTATGGCTCGACCTTGATCTTAGTAATTCACTGCTACACCTGTGAACAAATTAAACAAAGAATAGCACTGTTTGTGCATATATACTCAAAAAATTTTTAAATTCAAATGGAATCAACTTTCATTCATCCTAATTAAAAAGAATAGTCTTGTTCAAAAATAAAATCTATTCCTCTAGTATTCAATTATGTGTTTCTTTACAAAATATCTTTCTTTCCTTATATTGTGATTAATTTAATTTATGAAAATCATTTACAATGGCACTGGATAAAATCAGTACCAATCAAATTAAATGTGGTTTTAATAACTAATAGATAAAGCATAAAGTTGCTTTCTAAACTGTTGCTTATTGATGACAAAAATATTAGTTTTGGTAGATCTACCTTAACCTTACAATGGATAATTCCAAATAAGTATTAATGAAATAGCAAACATAGAAATTTGACTTCTAAGTTCTCATAAATAGAAGAATTTACTTTTCTTAACACGTATTGACATCTTCCGTAATTTTAGTGAATTAATAAAAGATTTGGATAAGTAATAGTTACAGATTCCTATTGCTTAATATTGCAAAACATATTCACAGTCTGTACTTGACCTATATTGACGTTTAAATAACTTGATTAAACAAATAAATTATCTAATTACTATGTCCATAGTTCAGCTAACATACGAAAACAAATTTTCTACATACCAGAACTCCGTCTGTCTGAAAAATACCATAAAGGGATCTTACGTCAGCATTGAAATACGGAAATCTCCAATTTAGAACGAATAATTGTACTGCATACTGAAAATTCACATTACTCGGAATCCATTTTGAGTAATTAAATTCCGCCAGGACCACACCATGAACAAATCGTAAAAACCAATCTGCATGTTAATTTAAAGTTGCTTTATATGTACATTAAACCACGAAAACCATTTAACTTGAATACTATATGTAAAATTTCATGTTATATATATAAATAAAGTTGCATGTAATTTAGATTGAATACTTTATGTAAAATTTCGTATTATACATAAATAAAGTTGCATGTAATTTAGATTGAATACTTTATGTAAAATTCCATATTATACATAAATAGAGTTGCACTAAAAATTTTTATTTAATATGGTTACAGAATCAAATTTTACTTACTGTTACCAACGGCCCTTCGACCAAAAAAATTTCACGTCACCTACGAGCTGTTCCAACAAAATGGACTATCAAAAATGCCTCTCGGAGATGACATTCTCCTAACAGAACTTAATCCGTACGTGCTTCCAACACGAAAAACAGCAAAAAACCATTGTTTCTAGGAACAATTCGACCTGCTTTCACCACAGCTGTGTTAGAAGTGTTGGGCTCAAGCGAGTTGCTGCCCGGCAACACAATCACTTCACAATTTCTTAAATAGATGGAGCTATAGGAAAGATACTAAATGGAAACTTTTATTTTGTCACCGTGGAAATTAAATTTTAATTGAATGCTAAAACTTTATTGGGCAATAGGTAATATTTAATTAGTGGACTGAATAATATTATTATGCATTATATCGTTTCTTATTAAATAAAGGGATTAATTATTTGAACATATCTAGATAGAAAATAAAATTGCTACACTGCCTCTTTCTAAGAGAAAAAAAATTCGAGAAAATAATCTGGAATAAATGCGAAGAATTTTTTTTTATGAATTTACTACTAGTATTTACAACTTATTATTAAATTTATATGCCAAAACAAAAATAACTTTTGAATCACTTAAGATACTGCGTACTTGAAAATGAGTGACCAGTAACTACGCGTACTATACGCCACAAGGGGACAAATTCGGGAAGTCTTAATCGGTAAAGTCTCACTCTTATTTAACACATATTCGGGGTTATTTTATCACTCATTTTACCTCGAAACTTAAGAAACAAAACATAGAATACTGCCGTATTCATGACAAACATACTCTTACTTTACTAACCATAATTTACATACTTACAAAAGAAAAAAAAGGACTCCCACTACCATTAGGATCCACGACAAACATATCTCCAAAACAACAAACATGTCTTGAAATCACGAATGTTCAACAATCTACCGCATGTATATGCTAACAAAAATGTAGAAACATCTCTATTCATGAAGAGACAAGCAAAACGTCACCACGTCTTACTCCTCAAAAATTTTCACTCACGCATGAATGAACAAAATAGAACATTGCTACCTTACACAATATTTATACGAAAATAGAACATTGTTAGCTTACACAATATTCAAAATAAAATAGAACATTGTTAGCTTACACAATATTCAAAATAAAATAGAACATTGTAAGCTTACACAATATTTATAACAACATAACTTTTATAGTCACTAACAATATTGGCCTCCTACCAATATCTAATTTGGACTCAAGCTACTTGATTCCCAATACAATCTCAAGAACTACCATTAATCTCGGTTGTCCTCTCGACTACAAAATTACCTTCAAACACTATAATCAACTCATTATTCAAACTAAACAAATTAAATGAAACAAGTGAATGATCTTATACCTAATTCACTACAGATTGTAAATCCAAAAGAAAATATTAACTAAATATATACAACTTTACTAAAATTCATCACCAAAAGTATAAATAAACATTCCTTACTAACATTTGACCTATGGAAAACATATGACCTATAGAAAACATTTGACTTATGGAAAACATATGATCTATGGAAACATTTGACTTATGGAAACATTTGACTTATGGAAACATTTGACTTATGGAAACATGCAACTCACATCATCTCAACTCAAACAAATAATTTGCAACTAACAATATCAGCGCAGACTAATATCAACCTTACTGCACTACAAAAAAATTTTTTCTTTTTACTTCATATCCAACATCTAAATTTTAGATTACCAAACAGTATTCCAATACAATAAATAAATTCTTACTAAAAAGATAAGACAGAAATAATTCCTACTATCAACCATTAAACATATCAACAACACTAATCAATGTTCAAAAACATCACCTTTCTCAATATCATTACTGAACTCTGAATAAGGTTTTAAGTCCTTAACATGCCATCTGCCTGCCTTTGAACCATTTTCATTATTCAATTCATAAATTAAATTCGAAATCTTCTTTCTAACGATACTCAAAACATATTTTGGCGCAAACTTAGCAGTAACTTATCACTTGCTTTCGAAAAAACTTTATTTGACCTCCAAACCTTGTCACCTACTTAGAAAGAAATGTTACGTCTCCTTAAATTATATGAATTACTAGACTGCATGTAAGCTAAATGTAACCTTTTCTGTACGTCTATAAAAATATCAAATAATCCTTGATGATCTAACACATACGAAGGTCTATTACCAGAAATAATATCTATATCATCTGAGGGTTCCACATCAAGACCATAAAATCTTCCAGACACAGGAACATGTCTACCAAAAACTAAGAAATTTGGCGAATAACCAGTGGCATGATGTTTTGCAGAATTAATCGCATACTGAATTTGGGGTAACTCAATGTCCCAAGTATCATGTTCTTTAATATACGAACGTATAGCTGTTCCGACTGTTCGATTTATCTTTTCCACAAAATTACATTGGGGAGAGTAAACTGCATTAAACCAAATTTTTTGAACATCTTATTTTTTACATACTGCCTTGAAATTTCTACCACTAAATTGTGAGCCATTGTCACAAATAATGAATTTGGGAACACCATAAACTAAAAAAACTTTTTCCTCCAATACACGTTCTATTAAATGCGCTTTTCCACTCCGTAACGGAAACATTAACGTAAATTTCGAGAACCAATCACCAATAACTAATAACCATTTGTGTCCAACCTTGGACCGTGGAAATGGGCCCATGAGGTCTATAGCGATAATCTGAAAGGGGAACTTCACTTCTTTTTCCTTTCCCATTAAACCAAGGGGTCCTCTATTTGATGCCTTCTGTGCACCACACGTTAAACAATTTTTACAAAATTTCAACACATCAATACGCATTTTTGGCCAATAGAAATTCTCTTGTATGCGTGCCAATGTTTTAAAAAACTAAAATGTCCGGCCACTGAAGGGTCATGATTTATCCGAATAACCTCTTCCTTTTGTGATCTAGGAACTAAATATTTCCATTCCCTTTCATTCGACGAGAGTGGTAAATTTGAAGAAAGAAATTTAAATACATGATTATCTTCCACCTTCCATTGTGGGTAATCATCAGGTGAAGATAAAATTTTTCCTCGAAGAGACACATACCAGGGATCCACATTATCTAACTTGATCTCAACTAAATTATCCACATGATTTCAAACATTAAACCTATAAACTTCAAACTTTAAGAACACCTTTTCTTTTAAATTCGCAGACAATGACAATTTTAAACATAATAAATTTATAATTTAGATTACTTTCAACCTTCCATTGAGGATAACAACAAATCAATGTTTTAGTACACTCTTACACTACTCATAATCAAACTGTCATGACAGACAAAAGTACTTCACAACGCATAAACTTGCTAGAGTGACAAACTCCTCTGTGAGTCTCACCTAGACTAATAAACAAAAAAATTTTTACCTCATCACTAATCTCAAAAATAGTGATGCCAAAATTGCTAGAGCGACAACTTACCTTGAGTCTCGTTTAGACTAATGTAATGCTGAGCGACCGACTTTTCCTAAGTCTCGTCTAGACTGATATACTGCTATCCGACCAACCACGACGACAAGTTTCGCTTAGACTTACAACCAATTAACATACTGCGTTGCAATGCGGATATAAATAAATCAAAATTGCTATCAAAATAAATCATATCAAAACAAAACGTGCCTATGCACAAGAGCAATCCTGAAAAGGTTTACCGACAGTTAAAACTAGTGTACCAAATTATAAACATCTATTATTTCAACAAAAAAATTAATCAAACAACTACTGTGACTAATACAAATGGAAGATGAACCTAAATACAAATCACTATTATCAACTACATTGTGAATTACTATTCACTGAAATACTACAAGCTGCGACTAAAAGAACAATAATATTCCTATCGAACAATTTTACCATGTAAGAAAACTTCTTCTAACTTCTTACACAACTTTATTAACGTTGACATACTATTAATTTCCGTTAGAGCTAATTGACAAATAAAATCAGGTAATAGATTCTTTATGCAAATAAACTACTTGATAAGTTTCCGCCATCATGGAATAGACTAGGTAACTAACTATAATTTAACTCAATTAAACAATCTGCACTAAAACTTCAGTCGAACAACATCAATAGACTAAATTAATCTGAGGGTAAATGATTTACGAATCACAAGTGTAAACAAGCAAAGTCAATTGAAGCCTGCACGTTATGTGCTTATACAATTGGCACAGCAATCGAGGCCTATACGTTGGGCGCTATTTATAGCCTTTTACATTATTTTGGGATTTTATTTAACGAGAATTTCCTATAATCGAATAGAGCCCACGGCAAGTTCTGATGGAAAATGGCCCAAAGTTATGGAAATCTCAAAGGCAAAGCGGCTAGTCGAACTATATGCTCTGGGTGGAACATGAGCTGTGGGTCGGGGTTAGATTGTGACCAAAAATATGAAGAATAAGGCGCCACCGTATTTTCTATACAGAAGACCTTACTCAAGTCCCTTGTACAAGGCGAATGCGGAAACCTTTATTCTATAACCGCTATATTGTTTATTAAAGACAACATAATCCGTGAACTTTCTTACCTTATGGCTCGACCTTGATCTTAGTAATTCACTGCTACACCTGTGAACAAATTAAACAAAGAATAGCACTGTTTGTGCATATATACTCAAAAATTTTAAATTCAAATGGAATCAACTTTCATTCATCCTAATTAAAAGAATAGTCTTGTTCAAAAATAAAATCTATTCCTCTAGTATTCAATTATGTGTTTCTTTACAAAATATCTTTCTTTCCTTATATTGTGATTAATTTAATTTATGAAAATCATTTACAATGGCACTGGATAAAATCAGTACCAATCAAATTAAATGTGGTTTTAATAACTAATAGATAAAGCATAAAGTTGCTTTCTAAACTGTTGCTTATTGATGACAAAAATGTTAGTTTTAGTAGATCTACCTTAACCTTACAATGGATAATTCCAAATAAGTATTAATGAAATAGCAAACATAGAAATTTGACTTCTAAGTTCTCATAAATAGAAGAATTTACTTTTCTTAACACGTATTGACATCTTCCGTAATTTTAGTGAATTAATAAAAGATTTGGATAAGTAATAGTTACAGATTCCTATTGCTTAATATTGCAAAACATATTCACAGTCTGTCCTTGACCTATATTGACGTTTAAATAACTTGATTAAACAAATAAATTATCTAATTACTATGTCCATAGTTCAGCTAACATACGAAAACAAATTTTCTACATACCAGAACTCCGTCTGTCTGAAAAATACCATAAAGGGATCTTACGTCAGCATTGAAATACGGAAATCTCCAATTTAGAACGAATAATTGTACTGCATACTGAAAATCCACATTACTCGGAATCCATTTTGAGTAATTAAATTCCGCCAGGACCACACCATGAACAAAGCGTAAAAACCAATCTGCATGTTAATTTAAAGTTGCTTTATATGTACATTAAACCACGAAAACCATTTAACTTGAATACTATATGTAAAATTTCATGTTATATATATAAATAAAGTTGCATGTAATTTAGATTGAATACTTTATGTAAAATTTCGTATTATACATAAATAAAGTTGCATGTAATTTAGATTGATTACTTTATGTAAAATTCCATATTATACATAAATAGAGTTGCACTGAAAATTTTTATTTAATATGGTTACAGAATCAAATTTTACTTACTGTTACCAACGGCCCTTCGACCAAAAAAATTTCACGTCATCTACGAGCTGTTCCAACAAAATGGACTATCAAAATGCCTCTCGGAGATGACATTCTCTAACAGAACTTAATCCGTACGTGCTTCCAACACGAAAACAGCAAAACCATTGTTTCTAGGAACAATTCGACCTGCTTTCACCACAGCTGTGTTAGAAGTGTTGGGCTCAAGCGAGTTGCTGCCCGGCAACACAATCACTTCACAATTTCTTAAATAGATGGAGCTATAGGAAAAATACTAAATGGAAACTTTTATTTTGTCACCGTGGAAATTAAATTTTAATTGAATGCTAAAACTTTATTGGGCAATAGGTAATATTTAATTAGTGGACTGAATAATATTATTATGCATTATATCGTTTCTTATTAAATAAAGGGATTAATTATTTGAACATATCTAGATAGAAAATAAAATTGCTACAATATATATATATATATATATATATATATATATATATATATATATTACTCATATTTAGACCAGGGTAGAAAATTAAATAATCACATCAAATAATTTTCATCACCGTGTATAATGAATATTATTAGATAATACGCGTTATTAAAACCGTGAAGCATAAAAATTTATTAGTTTCATTAAACATAAGAGATTTAAAATCATGTACAAGACGCTTTATATCAAAAGAAGCAGTATTAAAAAGCTCTGCGTGTAATGTAATTATTCCTAAACAAATGGAAATTACGTGCAAAATTTATCTTAATTAACTCTATTTCAAGTAACCGGTATTGAACAAAACGTACAGATAATATCTACAGAAACTTGTAAAAACCCAATAAAATGCAAATCCTAGAAGTGTTAGTTAGAAGTAGGATGTTTGAACACACCTGCGTATTTTAAAAGGCAATTTCAGTTTAATTTGTTTAGATAAACATGTCGATTCTAAGGATATTGAAAACGGTCAGATGCTTTAGCACGAAATACAAAACAGGGTTTATTTAAATAGCTCATTCGGCGAAAATTTTGCAGATAATTAATGTTTACAAAGAATCTTGGAGAAACCGGGGCTTAATATTCACGAGAAGGTGCGATACGGGGTTATTAAACCCAGATAGTCCACATGGACTAAAATATAATCGATAATAAAGAATATCAATTTGCACCAATACGAACAGGTTAGAAAAGGAAAAAGAAAATGCGTCAAGCAAAGACACATATAGTAAAGGCGTGATTTAAGCAACGTCACGAGGGTCACAATTGGTTAAAAATAGGATGCAAATATCAGAGGTAGAAACAACAATTTCTGTACAAAATTAATTAGTTTTTCTCGGACATGTTTGCGTGCCGTGTGAGAATTTCTGAAATTTAAATGGGGCGAGTGAAAAATTCGTAAAAACCGACGCGCGAGCGACGGACTGGGAACATAGAATGAGAAATTCTTAAGAATTGTCTGTTTTGAGGACAAAAGCGACGTGCCGGCTATTCGCTATATATACCGGTGGTAATATGAATTTCGGCCTCTTAGACTTTTGACTATTCGATGCGTTAAAAGCTCTTACATCCGCGACTTGATTCAAGATGTTAAACAGTGCATTTTAGTTTGATAAAATAATTTAAAATTTTGCTCGTATATTTTAGTGATTCAAAATAGTTTGTTATTTACGTGCTAACATGAATGTACTTCAGTGCACTTAGATACAAGGTAATAAAATTTAGTATCACTGTACCAATTAGCAAAATTTACAACGACAAATGTATACACAAAAGTAGGCAGTTTTGGCGTATATTGGTGAAAGACGCATGAATTTCTCTGCTATTTTTCGGGGGTGTTAATGATTAAATGGTTCATAAACGTGTCTGGATCCACGAAACAAGGGTCAGATATACACAGATGAGTTCCGGAAAAGCCCAGAAACAACTTTAAATAAATGGTGATGGAGAAAATTTTAAAAGCGTTGAGAATTAGAAGCCGTAAATATAATCCTGTTGGAATGGTGTGATTAACTAAAGGGACGATGTACATTGAAGCTACGAGGACAGTAACCTTCAGGTAAATTATACTATTTTGTTTGACATTTTTGTGTGTGTTGAATAACTTTATAATTGATTTACTTTAAATGGACATTAGTGAAATTGTACTAACCATAAAATTTTAATTTTAAGATGAAATTAGCTTGTTTAAGTAGAAAGGGTATTTAGTATTGATGTTCTGAATTATGATGAAACTTTGGGTATGTCTTTGAGCTCAATTAGACGAAACTGGTTAATTAACGTAAAGGGTGGTAGATGCTCCTTTATACTCAGACTCGGTCTGCTTATATTGTTATATTAATTAGTAGGCATCCAACAAGGACTTTAATTCTGGATGCACGTTAAAGTGATAATAAAATTAATCTTGAAATTCTTTTTAAACTGAATTTTATGCTGAAATTTAATTTGAAAATTTAATGTATTCTGAATATTGATGTAAATAGAGTTAACGTTGATGTTTGTGGTAGGAATGTTTGTTTTTTATGTATGAGGATGAAAGTTATCTAGAGGAGCAGCCGAGGCGATTAACAGAAGACAGTCAACGGACCAGGTAATTCAAGAGGTTTCACAGCAATATATATATATATATATATATATATATATATATATATAAAATTTCCTTCCATAAAGGCATGGTCTAAAATATTTTGTTGTCCAAATTATTGCTAATAATTCTTTCTCAATAGTACTGTATTTCTGTTTTGTTTCATTCAACGTTCGTGATGCTTAGCTGATTGCTGTATCGTTACCTACTTTTCCTTGACTTAATACTGTGCCTAAAGCAACGTTGTATTCATCTGTTGTTAATATAAATGGTTTTGAGAAGTCGGGATATTCGAATACAGAGTGATTTGTAAGAATACACTTAATTTTTCTAGCGCTTTAATAAATTCTTGTGTGTGTCCGATTTTATTTTCTTTCTCTAAACAGTTAGTTAATGGTTTGGTTATTTGTGCGTAACCTTTTATGAATTTTCGGTAGTATCCACTCAGTCCTAAAAATGCTTTTATCTCTTTGTTGGTTTTCGGTAAGGGGTAGTTTAATACGGCATTTATTTTGTCTGGGTTTGACATAACGCCTTGTGGCGTTATGATGTGTCCTAATGCGACTTTTTGCAAGAATTCGCTTTTTCCAATTGTACTTTAAAGTGGGCTTTTCTTAAATGTTCAAAAACTTCTCTTAACTGTCGATATGTTCATTGAGTGATGTTGAGTATACAATTATGTCGTCCAAATATACAGGGCATTTTTCGTTGTGAATTGCTCTCAAAATATTATCCATAACCGTCTGAAAAGTGGCGGGTGCGTTCTTTAACTCAAACGGTATGCGTTTGTATTCATAGTGTCCTCTGAGTGTACTGAAAGCTGCTTCGGTTGTGTCTTTCTCGTCAATTTCCACTTGGTGGTATCCTGAACCGAAATATAACGTCGAAAAATATTGACATTCTCCTAGTTTGTCTAATATCTCGGTGATATTTGGTAGTGGGTACAGTCTTCTCGTTGAGTTTTTTTAATCGATCACCATTCGGTTTTTTCGTTTGCCTGAGGCATCTAGTTTCTTCGGTGCTATTAGTACGGGGCTGCTCCATGGTGAATTCGAATGTTGAATGATGTCTTGATTTAATAAATCTGCTACCTGTCTGTCTGCTTCTTCTTGACTTGCTTGAGGTAGTCTATATACTTAGGTGAAAATTAGTTTATCATCTGTTAGTTCGATGCTGTTTGACTGTGTTGGTGAAAATTAAAGGTATTCCTTCACAATGGAATAAATCTCGGTATTCGAAGCATAAGTTCTTTATTGCTCTCTCCCCTACTGTGTTAATATTGTCATCGAAACAAATGTTCATTAAATTTTCCTTTAACATTTTATCGTGTTCTGTAGGGTTGGAATTCCCTTCAGAGCCTTCGTCGATTTCCATTTCGCTAAAATTCACTTCTTCCACTTCGATTGTCGTTGTTAAAGATACTTCTATGGGGTAATCGTTTGAGTTTAAAATTGTCGAAGTAGTGTTGTTGTCTTTTATATGTAGTAACGCGGTGAGTGTTTCCACTCCTTGTTGAAATGACATGTGATTTATTATTCCTATGTCGCCTTTTGAATTTACTAAGACTTTTATTTGTTTTTCTGTCCTAGGTTCGATTATTTACTTTTGATAATAGGTTTTTTTATCGATATTCGCTTCTAGTTTTCTTAAAAGATCCATGCCTATTAATCCGTCGTATTTGTCATTAAATTCAAAAATGTAAAATTAATGTTTCATTTTTACGTTGAAAGTTTTTAGTAAGGGTATGTTTGCGATAAATTAGTGTAATGTCGTTTTGTGTGCTGTTCGGATTTTGAAAGGTTCTCTTTCTACAATATCTAAATAATGTTTCTGCGCGGTTTTGGGGCTAATTAAAGTTTTTGAAGATTCTGTATCGATTAATAATTTAATTTCCGCGTGAGGTATCTCTATATAGGGTAAAATGTGTTGATTAATATTGTTTAGATTTATTACGTTTAATCGTATTTTATTTGGTCCAACTGAAAATTTGAGTACGCATTTTGTTCATCGTCTTCTTTATAATTTTCGTAAGGGTTGTTGCCATCCTCTCTACTTGGATTCGCACAATTATCTGTGTCTTGATTGTTAAAATCTTCTACTTAGTGAAATAGTTCTTCGGAAGTAAAGTTTGGTTTTTGGCTACAATCAGGTCTAATTTGAGATATTTTTGTGTTACCAGATGAAGTGTCCTTAGGGGTTGGTTTGTAGTAATTATTGGGGTTGTTGTTATTACTCGCCATGGGCGCGTTTCTGTTAGAATTTACGGCAAATGTTTGCCATGTTCGATTCGCGTTCTGATTGAATTTTGGTGTAAATGTGGGTTTTGTAAAAGTTAGTTTAATGTTGGTTTTCGAAATTGATTGTTGAAATTTGTATTGTTAAAGTTTGGGTTGTTAATTTTGGTTGGTTTATGGGTGTGTTAAATGATGTAAATTTAGGTTGTGTTGGTATTTGTCTCGCAGCTTGTATCGTTTTAATTCGTAGGTAATTTTTGTTCGCTTTAGTATTGTAAATCCGGTTTTTGTAATACATCACGTTTTCTTCTCTACAATTAAATTCATTGCTTCATTTAAATTTTTGAAGTTCCTAAATCTTATTTTGTACGAAACCTCTCGGGTAATTCGTTTATGTAAGTGTCCAAAGCCATCTCATCGTACATTTTCGTCTTTATTAAACATATGTTTTGATCGGGTTCCTTGAGTTTCAATTTAGTTAGGATTAAACTTTACACGACTTGACATCGCATACCAAATTGGTATGGTGATTGATTAGTTTCCATTCGTGAGTTTATTAAGTCCCTAATAAAACATTTTATATTCCACTGGTCGCCAAAATACGCAATCAATACTGTTTTGTAATCACGACTTGCAATAAGGGTTAAAGCTCTACCTGTTAATTCACACTTGATTGAGCGTAATAGCCATAAATTTCGGCCAACGTCTCCTTGTTTGTAAAAGATTTCAAGAATGTCTCGCAAGCAGTAATAAAAATCCGTAATAGTGCTTGATTACCGTCATACATTGGTATTGAGTCTAAATATAGTTTTAAGTTTTTAGAATTTATCTATAAATTTTATTCTCAGTTACTTCAGTCGAGTTTGTATTAAAGTTATTTAAAAATCATTTATTGTTACGTGTATTGTATGTAACTATAAACCTCTGCTATAATTACATCGGTTTCAGACTTTTGCTAAATAATTGTTTCATAAAATAATTGTTGCAATAATAAATTGAACATAAAATGTATGTAATTATAAACCTTTGTTATTTCGAGTTCAGACTTTTGCGGAGCAAATTTCTTTCAGTAATAAATTGTGATAATAAATTGTACATAAAATACAAATTCTCTTGTTTCAATCTTATTTGCTAACATCAATATGCCATTGAAAAAAAATGGTTAGAAAATAAACTCTAGGTACTTACAATAATTTGATTGCTAGTTCCATTAGCCTTCCTTCTTTATTGGATTAGGTCCATCCTGTACTTTGTCCAATTGTTTGGTTTTTTGTTTCCAGCGAAGAATTAAAATTCACGGTCACCAGTTCTTCGATTTTGGAATTGCTTCTGGAATCCGTTCTGACTGCGCCAGATACGTTTTGGGCCTTTGGAAGCTTTTTTTTAAACATTTATTTCCCTAAAAACTTTTCTATCTATTTTATTCTCAATTATACAATTACAAAAATGACTTCTTTCTTGTTACAATCAATTTAAACGTGTATATTCACTAAACTATTTGAAATCAATAATTAATATTTAAAAATTTTGGTGAGTAGTTTGAACTACCAAAAATGTTAAAGTTATGAAGTTCGAGACTGATCGGCCATCAGGGACTCCTCGGGGTATTTATGTAATCCTTGCTCTCACATCATCTTGTGGAAAATGCAGATCTCACCACCTGCTATTTCTTGATAACATTCAATGTCTTACTTCTTAGTAATCTTAATTAATTCTGCTTTTATTGCAGTTCATTGTGTCCTGCATCTGCAGTATCAGGTTGAGTCTGGAATACAAAGTATTTGCTTCCGTTCTCATGTCTGATATGAACTTTCGTTAATCTTTTATATTACTACCTTCAATTATACAGTGTAGCATTCTATTTCTTAAGACATAATAATTGCATTTAATTTTATATACATATTAATTGGAGGGATATCTAACTCGCACGCCACTAAAACATAAAGCCTTAAAGAGCACTAACAAAGCACTAGCTTTCAGTTGCAAAAGTTTTTAAAACTGAAAAAAAACGGGGCTAGCATTAAAAATATAAATGGCCACAACTTTTTTGTTAAAAGTCACACGTCGCTGAAGTATGAAGGATTAAAGGGTACTAACGTAGCACTAACTTTGGACTAAAACAAATTTTTGTGTTTAAAACAAACACGCTCGGTAGCGGTAAACGCACAACTAGTATATCCGTTAGAAACAAACGGCATGTAGAATCCGTTTGGCAATGACCTATTCCAAGCGCACTAGAAACATCATGTAGCTATTATTGAATAGATCGAATGGGATAACTAACTGAGTATATAGAATACTTTTGGAAAGAAATTCTAACACCCTTTTCATTTCTAGAACCTGTTTGTCTGTCCATAATATCTTCACTATACGTCATTAGTACAAAATTTTAAAGCATCTATCTTTTTCCTGTTCGCTTCTCCTACTGTCCAAGTTTCACAGCCGTACAGTGCTGTGCTACACACATGTATACTTTCAGCAATCCTTTTTTGTTTCTAAGGTTATTGTCTTCAAACACAGTAATTGCTTTTTCTTATTAAATACAGCACGGCTTTGAGCTAATCTTTGTTTTACATATCTAGTTTTTTACTTATTTTTAAATCTTTTGCATATTAGTACTCTAGTTTTTTTATTGTTAATTTATACATCGTGTCTATTCCATTAAAAGCTGCTTCTAACTCTTCCTTGCAGGATGCTAATACCGCTATATATATCATCTGCAAATCTAAGCATATCAATAGTTTGTCCCTGCACAATAATTCGAAATATCTTTCGGTATTTGATAGCATTCATTGCTTCTTCGACGTACAAGGTAAAAATTAATGAATATAGCGCACACCACTTTTCTAATATTTACTTCTCTACATTCCAGCTCTAATTCTATTACCGCTGTTTGTTCCTTGTACAAGCTATGCACTATCTAAATATTCCTATAAGTCGTTCCAATTTTTTTGAGTATTTCGAATATTTTTTCTCGTTTTACATTGTTGAATGCTTTTTCCAAATCAACAAACCTTATAACACGTTTTCTCCTTGTTCTATTGTTTTATCCATTATCGCCCTTTAAGCTGAAATAGCTTCCCGAGTTCCCCCTGTTTTACCTAACTCAAAATGATCTTTTCCTAGTATTTCCCAGCCCATTTTTCTATCCGTTTTTGCACAATTCTAATTAATATTTTTGACACGTGTGCTGTCAAACTTATTGTTCGAAAATTTTCACATCTATCCGCGCTTTTCCTTTTGAAATAGTGACTATGATGTTATGTATGAAATCTTTGGGTCTCTTGCCTGTGTCATACACATAGCTTACAAGTTGGAAGTGACGTTCTGTTACTGCTTGTCCAGTGACTTTTAAAGTTTCTGCTTGCACCTTATCTGTACCCGGTGCCTTATCATTTTTCAGACCCTTTAATGCTAATTGAAATTCATCTCTAAGTATAGGATATCCCAAGTCATCATTTCCAATGTCTGATTCCTGTTCTAATGCTGTCAATTCTTCTCCTGCATATAAATTTCCTATATATTCTTGCCATCTACCCACATTGTACTACCCACATTTTCTATAATGACGTTTCCTTCCGCGTCCCTTATATTTTTGCTATGCGGTTTTATGTCCCTAAAATAGAATCTAATTAGTTTGTATCCTTCATCTGTCTTTCATACTTCCATCTTAGTTTGTACCTCTTTGCACTTTTCATCAATCCATTGTTCTTTAGCTTTGCTGCATTTGCGAATAATTTCCCATTTTATGGCTTTGTATCTCTGTTTTCCTGTTTCGTCTGATTTATTTTTGTATTTTCGTCTTTCTTCTATTAAATTCACGATATCCTTTGTTATCCATGGTTTCTTATTTTCTTTTTGTGTATGCCCCAGAATATCTCTAACCACCATGTCTAGGCTGGATTTAATGTTATTTTATTATATTTAGAGCCAATAACGAAAAAATGATTACTACTTAAATTGTCTATTTTAAGCTATTCTTAATTTTGCTACCAATGACAGTTTACATTAATGACGGACCTGACCAAATTCACCATACACTTTATTGTACTAAAAAGTGAACTTCAAAGCCGTTTTATCGGTATCTTAAGCTTTGGTGCAAAGCTTTTTAGGGTGCATGTTCTTTCGCCCTAATTTTTGCAAGTCATATAATTGTAACTTTTCTCAACAAAGATAATCATCGCCTGAAAAAATTTAATTACACAACTTTCTTAAAGAAAAAAGGCTTCTCAATGTTAAAAGAGAAGATTTCATTTTTTCTAACAAATATATTTTAAAAGAAAAGGTTATTTTCAAACGTCATTAGAATTAATTTTAAAAAAAAACAACTTTTAAGATACAAAAATTACTTTCATCTAACCCCGCTACAAAATGTTAAATTTTAAATCTATTTTTAGCGTTACAAAATGTCACATTTTTTATATGTTCATTACAACACTAGTGATGTAATGAATTTTTATATAACATTTATTTGGGAATAGATATTTACATAAAATCAATCCATAGCGACGCTCAAGTAAAGTCATAAAGCTGAACATTTACATTTGGAACCACACAATACTTTTGTTATTTTTACAGCGGGGTTGAATGAATATTGTGCTAACACATTACTAAACCTTAATTTTATTTAACTTATGTAATTTGCAAAAATCGCCGAGTACGTTCGGTCGTTTTGACAAATAATACTTTCATCAAATAAAATTAGATTTTTCTTAGCTGATTATGTAAATATCTATTACTATATTTTGGGTTATGAGTAATGATTAAGAAAGTGATTAATCATCTTCACAAAATTCAAATAAAACAATTATATTCTTCAAGCATTAAGAGCAAGCAAGCATGTATTAATAATTTAACAAAATTCGGAAGTTAATGAATCCCTTGATTAAATTTGTAAATCCATACAAGGTTTCGTATTTATATTTGTATTTAACCCATTTTCGACCATGTGGCTGAAGTTAAATTCAGATTCATGTTTACATTAATTTTTAATCCCGCCCAATCGCAGTGGACCAAATCCATACCAATATGGGAAAAACTTAAAATTAAAATCAAGTCCTTCTACCATTGATATAATGTTAAAAAATATGAAAAGTACTAGAAAGCCATAGCACTAAATCAATTCACACAGAAACAAAATCGCAGGGTAGATTAATTCCCAAATATAGCAAAAAAAATCAACTTCCAAACCAGGAGTTACTTCAAGATCATCATCATCATTGGGTCTTCAGTCCTGAAACTGGTTAGACGCGTACCATCATTGTTTCCTATTCTGAACTAACCTACAGGTTTCCCCGAAATTTGCACAGTCTGCATCTATCACTATCTGATCTAGGTCTACATCTAGCTCCTTTTCCTAACTCTGCTTGTAATATATCCCATACTATTCCCCAAAAATGCCTTAGAACGTATTCTGCCCTTCTATTTCTCATATTTTTTCCCAAAGATATTCTTGTTCCCTTACTGTTTCTATAACCTATTTGTTATTACCTTTGTCTGTTCATCCTCATACATCTGAAGCACGACATTTCAAAGGCTGCTACTGTTCTTCTGTTTGCTTTTCAGACTGCTCGTATTTCGTAGGCATACTGTCTGTACTGTGCTCCACACATACGCTTTCAACAACTTTTTGTTCTATGTTTGTTGTCTTTCATCATTGGCGCCGTTCTTTCTTGTTAGATGCAGTTCGGTCCCCTTCTATTGTTTTACAATTATATACCCTATTTCTCCAACATTCAGTGGTTGCGAAGGGGGGTAAGCAGCCTGTGGCTGCCAAGTTCCACCAGCACTTGAACATTTACTGATTTAATATTTTTTCCAATATATTTTTTCGCACAGACAACATTAGTTGCAGATATTTCACAACAAACAACTAGTTGTTTATAATAATCAACAGATTTATCTGCGCTTATTTTTTCGTCATTGGGTTTCCCGTCTCAAAACTGGTTGGACATGTACCTGCAATTATTTATTTTCTAAACTAACCTACATAGTTCCCTGAATTCTCACACAGCAATACAGCTCGTTTCCCCTTATATTGTTTTCTAATATTATGCCCTATTCCACTGAGATTTATTGAAGGGGGTTAAGCAACCTGTGGCTGCCAAGATCCCCCAACACTTAGACATTAGCCGAAATAATAGTTTTTCAGTAAATGCTTTCACGTAATTACCATTATTTGAGAATATTGCCCATCCGATGCTTGTACTTGCTTATAATAAATATCATGTTTAAGCGCAGTTACTTTCTTCGTCATTAATTTATCCATCTTGGGACTGGTTGGATGCGTACCTCCATTGATTTCTCTTCTGAGCTAGCCTACACATTACCCTGAAGCTCCTACAGCCTACATCTTTCACTATCTGTGTGCAGTAGTCTAACCTAGGTCTACCTCTTCTTCTCTTTTTCCTATCTCTGCTTCTAGTATATTCCGTACTATTCCCTCATGCCGTAGTATGTGGTCTATCATCCTATCTCTCCTATTTTTTTACCGTTTTCCACATATTTCTTTCTTCCCCTACCATTTTAGTACCTCTTCGTTCTTAACTTTGTCTGTCCATGATATCTTCATCATACGTCTGTAGCACCACATTTCAAAAGATTCTACCTTTTTCTTGTCCGCTTCTCCCACTGTCCAGGCTTCACAGCCATACAGTGCTGTGCTCCACACATATGTTTTGATCAATCTTTTCCTTGTTTCTATGTTTGTGGTCTTTGAGCACAGTAGTTGTTTTTTCTTGTTAAATGTAGCACGACCTTGTGCTAATCTTTGTTTTATATCTTTTGTGCTTTTCCCATCTTGCGTTATTTGGCTTCCTAGGTAGCAGAAATCCTTAACCTCTTGTAAGTTCGTGTTACATATTTGTATTCTGTTTTTGATTTATTTTTCCCTCCTATGCTAGTACTTTAGTTTTACTTTTGTTAATTTTCATAACGTATCTCTCTGTTAGAACCGTTTCCATTTCATTGAGAGCAGCTTCTAACTCTTCCTTGCTAGATGTTAATACCGCTATATCATCTGCAAATCTAAGCATATTGTTGCGATCCACTATTAGGCAACCCGTCAAACATACAAACGCTCGGGGCACAGCGCCTTCTCAAGGATTCCAGAATTCTTCTAGAAATTACGGGAGCATGAGTCATCCTTGTAATCCAGAGTATATATAAGACCGCTAATGAATGCAAGGGTCAGTCTATACTAGAATGTCGTATATAAATTATAACGTTGTAAAGTAGTAGTAGTTTTGAGCTTTTAAAGGTGTACATAAATGTGATATGATGTGTCTAATGTACATGCAGCTTGTAGTATACATAAATAAATAGAAGTGTATAAACAAATAGTTGTGTTAGTGTTGTTAATGAACCTATGGTAAAGAAGATAGTTTAAGAAGATATTAGTGCTTGTAAATTCATTAGTGTAATAGTGCTTCATTGTTAAGTGTCCTGAAAACATCTATAAATAAGGCATATACTGTTAATTAGACTTGTGAACAGTAAGTAGTAAAGACGTTTGTTATTACTTGTTTTAAATTAAAGAAACGCGGGATAGGGAACATCCCTGTCTCACCCCTTTCCTGATGTTTACTTCTCTACGTTCCTGCTCTAATTCTATTACTCCTGTTAGCTCTTTGTATAAGCTATGTACTATCCGTCTATTCCTATAACTCATTCCAATCTTTTTGAGTATTTCGAACATTTTTTTCCATTTTACATTGTCGAATGCTTTTTCCAGATCTACAAACCCTATATACACGCTTTCCCCTTTTTCTATTGTTTTCTCCATTATCACCCTCAGAGCTAAGATAGCCTCCCGTGTTCCCCTGTTTCGCCTAAACCCAAATTGGTCTTCTCCTAGTATTTCTTCTGCCCTTTTTTCCATTCGTCTTTGCACAATTCTAGTTAATATTTTTGACACGTGTGCTGTCAAACTTATTGTTGTAAAATTTTCACATCTATCCGCGCCTTTCTTTTTTGGTATAGTTACTATGATGCTACGTTTGAAATCTTTGGGTATCTCGCTTGTTTCATACATATAGCTTACAAGTTGGAAGAGACGTTCTGTTACTGCTTGACCAGCGGCTTTTAGTGTCTCCGCTTGCACCTTATCTGTACCCGGCGCCTTACCATTTTTCAGACCCTTTAATGCTAATTCAAATTCATCTCTAAGTATAGGATATTCCAAGTCATCATTTTCAATGTCTGATTCCTTTTCTAATGCAGTTAGTTCTTCTCCTGCATATAAATTCCCTATATATTCTTGCCATCTACCCACTTTCTCTACATTCTCTATAATGACATTTCCCCCCGCGTCCCTTATATTTTTGCTATACGGTTGTATATCCCTAAAATTGATTCTAATTAGTTTGTATGCTCCATCTGTCTTTCCTACTTCCATCTTAGTTTGTACCTCTTTGCACTTTTCATCAATCCATTGTTCTTTAGCTTTCCTGTATTTTCGAATAATTTCCCATTTTATGGCTTTGTATCTCTGTTTTCCAGTTTCGTCTGATTTATTTTTGTATTTTCGTCTTTCTTCTATTAAATTCAGAATATCCTTTGTTATCCATGGTTTCTTATTTTCTTTTTGTGTATACCCCAGAATATCTCTGGCCGCCATGTCGAGGATGGATTTAATGTTATTCCATTCTGTTTCTACTTCCTTAGTGTCAGATATTTTCCCGATATCTTTGAGCAATTCATTTGACCTTTTTTCGAATCTTTCTTGAATATCTTTATTTTCTGTAGGTCTAAGTGCCTTTTCCGTTTTTTTTCACATTTTTAAATTTAAGTGCGGCCTTCATAATTACGATGTTGTGGTCAGTGTCTATATCTGCTTCTGGGTAGCTTCTGCAGTCTTTTACTTGATTCCTAAACCGTTGTCTAACAAGAATGTAATCTATTTGATATCTTCTTGTATCTCCTGGCATCTTCCACGTATATCGTCTTCTAGCATGATGTCGAAATAACGTGTTTGTGATGATTAAATTGTTCTTGTCACAAAATTCTACCAGCCTATTTCCCCTGTCGTTTCTCGTGCCCAAACCAAATAAATCTACTATCGCTCCTTCCCTGCCCTCACCTACCACTGCATTAAAATCCCCCGTAATTATTAAATTTTCATGTCCTTTTACGTGTCTTAATATGTCTTCGATATCTTTGTAGATCGCTTCTACTTCTTCGTCACTGTAGCTAGAGGTGGACATGTATACTTGTATTATTACTGTGTTTACCGGTTTAGATTCTAATCTAACCATGAGTACTTTTTCATTCTTTTGTAAGTAATTTTCTACACAGTATCCTATCTTTTTCCGCATAACTATCTCCACACCCAAATTTCTCTCCTATGCTCCTGTATGAATTACCCTGAAGTCTCCACTCCAAAAATCCCCCGCCTCTAGCCACCGAACTTCGCTGATCCCTACTATGTCTCATTATAACTTATTCATTTCGATTTTTAGGTTCTCTAGCTTACCCACTTGCTTCATAGTTCTAACATTCCACGCTCCGACTCGCAGAATGTTCCCGACTCTTATTCTTAACTTTCCGATCGCATCCTCCGAAGTAGTCCCTTCCCGGAGATCCGAATGGGGGACTATTTTAACTCCGGAATCTTTTACCCCAGAGAATGCCATCATTTTATTATAATTTTAGTACGCTGTGTACTTGGGAGATAATGTGGTGGTTTCCCGTTGCCTTCCACATCGCGGTAGTGTGTCTTAGACTGCAATACCGACCCCTATGGTCTCTGCCAATCTAAGTACCGAAAGAGCCGCTGCCCTCTTTCGGGGACCTATCTTCGTCTGGTTTCTCACTAACGACCCTACTACTTTGGTTGGACCTGTAGTTTGGCTCTTTAGCTCATTAGAACACGCAAGCCATTTCACCTGTTCTAGTAATCTAGAACTTCGGCAAGGTGCAGGTCCATTCAAAATGGTACTTCAAGATGGGAACAGGAAAATCATTCTTCATCCAAACGGTGCGTGGTATCAACTAGCCATAAATTGCAAAATCAACCTTAAACAAATTGATACTTTACAGAAAAATATCAGGCGATTTGAAAGAAGATGAAAGAGGTAGTTAAATATCCCAACATAATAAAAAATTAATATCTACTAAATGGCGCATTGTATCAACTAACGGTAAATTGCAAAATAATCCTTAGACCAATAGGTATCTTCCAGAAAAATAACAGTAGATTTGAAAGTGGCTGAAGGGGATAGTTAAATACCTCAATATAATAAAAAATGAATATTTCCTAAACGGTGCGTTGTATCAACTAGCGGTAAATACCAAAATAATTCTTAAACAAATAGATACTGCTATTTGAAAGGGGATGAAGGGGTAGTTAAATACCCCAACACAACAAAAAATAACTATCTCCTAAACGGTGCGTTGTACCAACTAGCCATAAATACCAAAATAATCCTTGAACAAATCGGTACTTTACCTAAAAATATCAGGCGACTTGAAAAGGGTTGAAGGGGGTGGTTAAATACTCCACCACAAAAAAAAATTAATATCTCCCAAACGCTTCGCTGTATTAACTAGCGGTAAATACCAAAATAATCCTTGAACAAATAAGTACTTTACATGAAAATATCAGGCTACTTGAAAGCTAATGAAGGGGGTAGTTAAATACTCCAACACAATAATAAATGAATATCTCCTAAACAGCGCGATGCATCAACTAGCGGTAAATACCAAAATAATCCTTAAACAAATAGGTACTTTACGTAAAAATATCAGGCGATTAGCAAAAGGGTTGAAGGGGGTACTTAAATACCCCAACACAATAAAAAATGAATATCTCCTAAACGGTGCGTTGTATCAACCAGCGGTAAATACCAAAATATTCCTTAAACAAATAGATACTTTACATAAAAATATCAGGTGATTTGAAAGGGTTTGAAGGGTAGTTAAATACCCCAACACAATAAAAAATTAATATCTCCTAAACGGTGCGTTGTATCAACTAGCAGTAATTGCTAAAATAATTCTTGAACAAATAGGTACTACACATAAAAATATCAGGCGATTTGAAGGGGGTTGAAGGGGGTAGTTAAAAACTTCAGCACAATAATAAATAAATATCTCCTAATCGGTGCGTAGCATCAACTTGCAGTAAATACCAAAATAATCTTTGAACAAATAGGTACTTTACATAAAAATATCAGGCAATTTGAAAGGGTTTGAAGGGGGAAGTTAAATACCCCACCACAATAAAAAATGAATCTCCTAAACGGTGCGTTGTATCAACAAGCGGTAAATACCAAAATCTTCCTTAAACAAATAGGTACTTTACATAAAATATCAGGCGATCTGAAAGGGGATGAAAGGGTAGTTAAATATCCCGTAATAAAAAATAAATATCTCCTAAACGGTGAGTTGTATCAACTAGCCGTAAATACCAAAATAATCCTTGAACAAATAGGTACTTTACATAAAAATATCAGGCGCTTTGAAAGGATATGAAGGGGGTAGTTAAATACCCCAACACAATAGAAAATTAATATCTCTTAAACGGTGCGTTATATCAACTAATGGTAAATACCAAAATATTCTCTTAAAAAATAGGTACTTTACATAAAAACATCAGATGATTTAAAAGGGGATGAAAAGTGTAGTTAAATACCCCAACACAATAAAAAATTAATATCTCTTAAATGGTGCGTTGTATCAACTAGCGGTAAATACCAAAATAATCATTGAACAAATAGGTACTTTACATAAAAATATCAGGCGATTTGAAAAGGGTTGAAGGGGGTAGTTAAATACCCCTTCATAATAAAAAATAAATATCTCTTAAACGGTGCGTTGTATCAACTAGCGGTAAATACCAAAATAATCCTGGAACAAATAGGTACTTTACATAAAAATATTAGACGATTTGAAAGGGGATGAAGGAGATAGTTAAATACTTCAACACAATAAAAAATGAAAATCTCCTAAAGGGTGCGTTGTTAGATGAGTAAAATTATATCACATTAATTAGATTAACAATTCTATACCACATTTACTACAAGAACAAGGCTGAACATAAACTAACTAATCTTCATAGCCACCGACCCTTTTATACTAAAATCATTTAATTCTAGATTTTACCAGAAGGTCGTAAAACGCATTACTAAGGGAATTTGTAATTTTATGTAGGCTGTCAATTACTCTTATTGTTACCAGAAGACAGCTTGGGGCCTTTATTGTTACATTTACAAGGACTTAGCGGACTCCAGAAAGTCGTAGCATATTGGAGAACGTTCTCGAGCAAATTATCGTTACAATAGTTACTGTACCTGCTCAGGCCTGATTTTTAATTTGTTGTTTCTTCTTCAGTTATACGAAAACTTCTTAAAGCAAGTTGACCTGAGTTCTACATGTTTTCTAATTTAGTGTTATTTTCTAAATTATAAAATTAAATGCTTTCAAAGATAAAGAAATTATTAATAGTCCATATTTTTTGCATTGCATACATATATTTTATTTAATTGTAAAAATGTTTTAATTGTAGAGCACTACCCGCACTTATTCTACATAATACAACATTAAATTAATTGATGACTTCAACAGGTGTAATTATATTATACTATATGTTTTTACTGAACTTATTATTCACAAGTGTGAACGTATATACAATATTAATATTTTTTACTCTTATAATTATAATAAGTCTGAAGAACATTCAAATATCGTAGCGATATAACAACCGATTCACTTATATACCGCAGAATAATTCATATTAGTGTCAGGATATACACATGCACACGTTCAATAATAATCATTTATTTCTTTCAAAATGTTTTTGCAAATCCATGATGGGTCCCTTATTGGAAGTTTATTTTTATTTTTTTTATAAAGTTAACGTCCCCATAAAAATATTTAATCAGTGTTTTACTGTAGTTTACACACATGGGTATAAAAAAGTGTTCTCTATCTCTTACTTCCAAAGAATCAAATTCATCCATCAGTTCATTAGTAATTAGTCCACATATGCCTTCTTGTAGAAATTTTAATGTATTTTTTGAATCTTCATTATATATTGCAGATAGAGTGAATTTAATTAATTTACTATAGGTTTTCTGTAAGTCTTTTCTATGCAATATTAATTGTTTGCGTATTTCTAAATTTGTTTGTGTCAGATGAGGTAGAATAGTTGGCGGAAAATTTTCTGATATACGCGCCGTGTCTTTTATTTGCCTAAAACCAGATAGTTTAAATCTAGGGGACAGGTTTTGCGGAGGTAAACATAATACAAAGTTGTTAGCAATGCATCCAGGCATTTCATAAATGAATTCATCTTTTTTCTTCAAAAGTAACAGTTTTAGCAATTAGTGGTCTAGCACAGTTTTCGAAATGAACCCATTTTCGGCAAATTTGGCTTTGAGTATAATTTTCACGTGACTGAATACCACATATAAAACATTTGTAAAACATGTCTTCTGAATAAAGGATCAGGCAACGTTGAACGAACATTCTATATTTTTCTGGATCAAACGATAAGTGGCGTGGTAAATTTTCAAACCTCTAGAGATTGTTAAGTGAAGCAATCACTTCAATGTAATATATTATGTATATACCACAGTTTAAGGAATCCCTTTGCTTAGCATATTTTTTGATTTGTACTGGTGACCACTCTCTCAAATTAAGAAATTCTTGGGTATTCTGTGTGTGATATCTATTGCGTGTCGTCATAAACTTTTTAACCAATTTTGCAGTTTCATTTGTATCGATTTCATTCGCTGAAGATGGATCTAAACAATAATATTCTTTTGCGTACAGATCTATTACAATCAACGCCCAATGGCATTGATTGATATTAATAGGAAACAAAAGTATGTTTTCCCCCATAAACGAAGCGGTATAGGCTGGTATGCTGCTGACAAATCGTTTCTCTTGAGAGTGCAACGCAATATGTGACGATATGCAATCGATATAGTAAATAGAATCCTTAGTTCTAAGTAATACAATCGCTGCTGCATCAATGCAGTAATCGATCAACCATCGAGATGTGTCTGGAGCTTCAAAGTTGTAATCATGATTATATCTAGATACAAGTGTTCTATAATTTATACTTGATATTAAAAATGTATATCTTTCGTTATTTACCATTTCCCATACAATAAAATTGAGATTTTTTATTGCGGCGTTTATAATAACTAGTGTTTAAAAATAAAAAATTCGTTAGCGCCATATCATGGGGAATATCATGAACCGGTAGTTCTATGAGGTTTTCATGAGATCCAGGTACAGTACACGCTAATTCTGATTTTGTCGAAATATTCCATTTTAATATTATTAGATTCTTCTTTTTGGAGTTGCTAGTATTTGGATTCATACCACATGCTTTTTTCTCTAATAGTTACTAATGATGGAAAAACAAAGTGGTTTTGCGATTTAGTTTTTGGTCGCTAAACTTCTTGGGCAAAGGCTTACCAATATCGTCATCTTTACAGTCGTTTGATATTCATTTCACCGGAATTTAATTGAATACCCAAATAGTCCATAACCAGACGTAGCAATTGATTTAGAAATAGATACAGGTATGGGTAATTCATCAGAAGATTCAGCAGAAGTAAGATCATCCTCAGTATCAGTAGTAGTCGGATTAATAGTAGCCGTAGAAACGAGTGGTACCCTAGGTGAAGTGGAAGAACGTCTAAAGCGACGGTATAATCTATCGCAATCCCTGCGTAAATTGCTAACACATAGCAACAACTTTCGCTGTATTACTGTTTCAGCGTCAGAAGCAAGGCTAATAATACGTTTGCCGTCGGCAGTTGAAATATCACCATTAAAATCTTTACTTTTCGTAGTTAATTCAGTTAGGCCTTCAGTCACGGCTTTATTATCCGTCTGAAAATCGATACCAGATTTAAGTGGACTTAGAGCTTCAGAAGATTCCAGTTTCAAAATATTCCTAAAGGATTTACGAAGTTCGGATACAGGTACTTTTGCATCGAACCCACGAGAACCGACTTCATATTTGAGTTCAGCTTCATGTAATCGATCCACTTTTAATTTCCAGTAGTCACCCATTATTACAGAATCGACAAACAACACCCAAATATTTAGAGACACAAAACGAATTCTTAGGCTTGTTCGATAGAGAAACTAAATTAACGAATTAACTCAATACTAAACAAAATTCAGTTTAAACGAGAAGGAGAAAGAAAAAAATAATTATGAGCCGATACACCAAAACAAAAAAAAATCAATGCCAACAACATCAAGGTCATAAAAAAATTTTTTTTAAAAAGTCAAGAGCAAATAAAAAAAATCGAGAGCAAATCAAAAAAAAATCAAGCCAAATAAAAAAAAATCAGGCTGATAAAAAAAATCGGGCCCCTCAAAAAAAATCGGGCCCCACGTTGGGTGCCAAAAATCTATGTGACGTTATTATCGGGGCAGCCACGTTGGTTCGTCAAATTGATGTTACGTTGGCTCGTGGCCGTACGTAACACAAAGAAAAACAAAGAAATGACCCGGCTCAATCGGAGAGTGGGGGGGTTGTAGAAAGCAGACCAACAAATAAGGTACGCGACTGTAAGGAATTAGTAACAGTACCTGCAATAGAAAAATTAGAATAGTAAACCTGAAAAAAACAAATTAGTCCTGCAAACCTGAAACAACGAAAAAGCATAGCATACGGATCAAGTATAATTGTTCAGTACTTGGTAGAATAAAAAAAAAACTGTTGGGATAATCTATATAATATAACAACGTTAAAAGCAATATAACAAATCTTTAGTACAAAGTGAGGTAATATTGGGGAGTAGCAGAAACGTTTCCTCACACACCAATTAGACATAAAGCAGATAAAATTTTAACAAAATATAAATAGGTAAACACAATTAATATGAGTAGTCCAGTAGTATTGACTTTTCTTTTATTTAAAATAGCATGCAAGTCTATGGTAAAAGGTATCAGAACGCCAACGGTATGGCAAAGCAACGGACAGGTATTTAAAGTAAAAACAAGTAGGAAATAGTTCAACTTACAAACAGTCCTTCAGCAACGCTTCCTCGCAATTGAATGTGGGATTCCCGTTGTCCTGCACTAACGAAGCACTGCACCCTTGACTGTGAGGGTGTGGATGGAATTTCTCACACTTTACCCTAATCACGCCTACGTATTTCACTGGTGTTAGCAGTAGACATTATCATGCTGGTGGAACTACGTAACATCGATAAACCTCTTGTTAATTCTATTTCCTGAGACAATAATTTTGAAAGATTTTGTAACACAAATTGTAAAGAAAAATAGTAATAAAAATTTAGAGTCACGGGCTTTCAAGGCACGACGTAATACATTAAACTAACAGTAACGTGAAGCGTTTTATTTGCTACCTATGGTAACAAAGGAAAAGCTAATGCTTTTGCATAACCAAATTCGCGCAAACAAAGATCTATTTTAGATTCGTTGGGGTTAGAAAATTCAGGAACTACAGTACCAACTGTCTTTACCAGTGAATGAGATACATGTTCATAAGAAGCAACCTCTTTTTTTTCTCTACTAAACCTGCTACAACTGTATCACCATTTTTAGAAACACTCAAGTTTTAAAACTGTGTTTGAATAAACCAAAGTATGCACTACTCTGATAAGAAAAAGGAGGCCACGAAAACTAGATCGCACACAGTTCAAATATAGCAAGACAAATCCACAAAAAAAAACACAATTAGTAAAGCGACGGTATCACTAAGTCAATCTTCCGTAAAAACAACCACGTGCGGTCGGGTTTTCCAAGTTCTACGACTTTTATTTTTAACAGAAAAGCAACAAAAACAATTTGTCGTGCAACGCGTAATCACTTAGTCAATGTTCCGTAAACCTTTTATTTTACAAGAAAAACAACTAAAGACACAATCAGCAAAGCAACGCGTATCACTCAAAGTACTTAATCTACCGGAACCAAGAACAAAAACCGACTACGCATCTGTTCATAACAACTCGTTGTTATTACCACCGCACTTCTTGTCAATCCAACACGTTACATACCAAAGCATACCTCATTCAAAGGTAATCAGAACTGCACTTCTTATCTGTTTATATTTAGACTCGTATATCCACATAAGGAACAACATTTATACGAATAGCAATTTATCATTAATTCCAAGCAGTTTGTAATTTTCACTAAGTTGGAAAACAATTTACGAATAATTTCATTTAAAATTCATTCATTGCAATGTATTTATTAATGAAAACCAATCTTCAATTAAACCATCTTTTAAAAGTAATACCCGCGAGTTAAATTGCATACAATATAGAACTAGTAGTTGCAGAAATGTAATTACGAATTGGGAAAAAGGCGTAACAAGGTTAAGCTGTAAAAATGCCCGTTACAACCTATTTTAATTTTGGACAATTTATCTTTGATCATTTTCACAAAATGGCACAACAAGATCTTATCGGTATTATTTGTAGTAAATCCTTTCGATCTAAAGAATTAGTAACAAATTTGTGCGTAATATTTAAATATGAATATAGAGTCATTTCTTTGAAACCAAGACAAAAAGAATTAATCAGTGCAAAGCTAAAATCAACAACAACAACATTAAAGAGAGGCCATGTTCTATTACACGTTACTGTTATGAAATGCTTAAAGTTAATGAAAAACGCTGATATAGTTGCAGATTCATGTTTGGATGAAATTAATTCTGCTGCGGGAACAATTTTTCCATCAATGTTCACTACAGCAGCGTAATAAAGAACCCGCTTTCTCGAAGCTAATTCTGGAGATTGTATCACAGAATCCGTGGCATCGAAATAAATATCAAATTTCTTCCCTCTAGGAATTAAGCAATCAATTTGCTGGCGCGAATATAAATAAACAATTAAATTACCGTCTGGTTGTTGAATATACCTATTTGTTTCTTGATGTGCTTTTAGAATGACGTCTAAATAAGTACTCTGGTTTAAATCCAGGTTTAGTCTAGATTCAGATTTTACTTTCTGATAAACTGATAAGGACCTAAGTTGTTGCCAATTTCCCTCCAAGAAAGTTTCACGCTTAAGCATTTTAATGGCATCTTTGCGTACTTTGTTAAGCATATTCTGGAAAAGCGCTTCCTTCATTTCGTCGCGTTCAGCACCTCTAGCTTGATAAGAATACTCTTCGCCTATATGATTGTCCTTCAATTTGTTAAATTCTACTAAAATCCGCCATTGAGTGTCAGTCCCATAAATGCTGATTTTGAATTTACGGCAGTTGAAATGTTTACACTTATAATATAAAGTGTGGATAGGTCCAGTTCTTTTAAGTAGCTGATACCCACCTTGAAAGGTTATCACACAGTGTATTCCTACCGACGGTAAATATTTCTTGAGATGCGTTTTTAACTCCTGCAAAGACATCATTATATCCCGTGCAATACTAACTTCGATTTGGTTCGGGAATGTTGATCTCAATTTTTTCTCTGCTATTGGGACTTGATTAGAACCGCTAACATCAAAGCATCTGACTTTGTCGCTGATGCGTTTTCATGATGTTGGTTGTCACAGATGGCACTATTGGAAAATGTCTGGGATTCGGTAAAAAGATCTACAAGAGCATTGTCAGATGTTAAGACAGTTCTTTGCTTTGGCGCACTCACCTATTTGTATACGCTACTAGAAAATCTTGGTCTGATATCATTGCCGCTGGCATTGTTTGAGCGGGTAGATTTCCCTGGCAACTGAAATGCTTGAATTAATTCCGTTAATAAATTAAATTGTCTTTTGATAATTACATAAACTTGCATTCAGTTTTTTATGTTATCCTTGATTTTTAAGGAGTCGCATAGGGCAGGGCAAACCACGTCTGAATTTATGTATCTTGAAATTTCTTTGTCATTTATAGAAGTATTGGTAGATACAAGTGAAGCTACCAAAGCATGCAGACTTAGTTTTATACCTTTATTTACGCGTGCCATTCTTGATATTCTAGCGGAAGTTCAACACTAACAAATCATCACACTCACGCCCGCTGTTTGTTTAAAAAGTTCTAAAATTGTACATCTAACGGTACTTCAACTTAGAAATATAAAATAAATACGAAGCTATTACTACAAAGTTTTTAGAATGTCGCCACTTGAATCAAGAGTCACTATAGGATTTTGGTTTAAATAGATCACTTTGGTGTTTAATCACATTACATACTCAATAATACTGTAGCGGGCCACTATTAACGCGTTTCGCTAATTTAAAACAAGTAATAACAAGTCTTTATTACTCACTGTTTACAAGTCTAATTAACAGTATATGCCTTATTTATAGGTGTTTTAAGTCCAATTAACAATGAAGCACTATCACACTAATGCTATTTATAAGCACTAATCTTTTCTTAAACTAAATTCTTAACCATATGTCTATTAGCAACACTAACATTACTATAATTTATTTATTAGGCTTTTGTCTATTTATGTACAAGCTGTCTGTACAATATTCATGTTCACATATTACAAATTTATATTTACTATTGGACTTTCAAAAGCGTATAACTAATTAACTTTACACGATATAATTTATATTCGACATTTAGATATAGACTAACACTGTACTTCATCAGCGGTCTTATATATACCCTGAATTAAATAAATGATCCATACTCCAGTATATGCTAGAAAGTTCGAGGTTTCTGTAGAATATGCATTGCTTACGGCGCTTGTGTGTTTGACAGGTTGTAACGTATTTTTTTTCCTAGTTACACCAAGCCTAATAAATTAATAATAAAACAGATAAATTTTAAAGCATTTAATTCGTAAATATTCAGCCAATAAAAATTAAAGTATAATGTTCATAATAACACATAGATTCTAGAAGATATATATTCTGAGGCTTGTTACCAAGCGCTGTCAAGTTAATAATCGGCACTTTTATTTCCAACGTCCAAGAGTGAAGTCGCTTTTTGTAGACTAGAGATAAAGTCAAGATGGCCCGACTAAAACACGAGGCGTCTAATAGAGTCAAGAAGAAGAACTTGAATTGAGAACATGGAACGATAATATACATCATTTAAGACAGTTGGTATATATTAATACAATAAATTATACTAATACTTTCTCACCTTAGTGCAATATCTTATGGACATATCTACAACAACAATTTTCAATGTTAAATTATAATAAATTTTCGTCGCAGTAATTTAAAGCAAGCAGTTATGGTTTCGTTCTATCTATTTAACTACGCAGTATAGCAATGGTTTATTCTACAAAGAATCTTGATACTTCAAACTTACTGATGATTAATACGCTGGAAAAATACAACAGCTGACGTCATGATTTTGCACCTGCAATTTATTTGGATACACGTGAGTGTTTGAAACTTTCCATAACTTTGAAAGTATAGTAAATTATTATGAGATTTCCTACGTTGATTATTAAAGTTAGTAACACAACGAATAAATATCTAGTTTGTCAGTTATTTGTACACGCATTCAATGTGTTTTAAGATATTTAGAATGACAACTTATGTCAGATAAAAAAAAAATAGTATAGATTCTGTTTCCTAATCTAGACGCCAGATGCAGTTTTGATTTAATTTTCACATTTTGCTTAAAAACATTCAGGTCATGTAAAAGCTTTTATTGGTGCTGAAGTTCGCGTATTTTCTTGGTAGATTATAGTTAAATTTGAGTATTTGCATTTTATAATCGTTGTTTTTTTATGACAAATCTTTGTTGCAAATGGTCAATGAAGTACTTCAATGATTATGGTAAAAATAAACTCATATGTTATGAACTAATAATTTATTACATGTTTGCTTAAACTAAATTTTATAGAAATGATCCATTTATACATATTTATTTTGAATGTTAAACTTCACTAAAATTCTTTTTAAAAAAAATTTTATGACAAGATAGTAATCATATATATTGCAGTCACATGTATATAATCAGATTTCTATATATAAATAGAATTCCTTTTGTTTCTTTTGAAAGACGTTTTATTATTCAACATTTAAATCAGGAAAAAGAAAACTAGAGCAAATCCTCCTTAAGTAAAAAGACAGAGTAATGAAAATGAATCCCTTTAGTATTTCACAGATGTTTAAAGTCACTTATTATATTTTTGGGCATATGCTTTTGAGGACACAAATGGTGTCCATGTGGTGTTTTTGTTTGTTCACAGGTAAAGCTGAGACAACTGTTTGACATCTGGTGGTTGAGGTTTTGGTAAGTGTGTGCTAAAGAGTGAAATTCAAGTTTTATGGCTATGATAGTGGTGTTAAGATAAGGTTTCCGCATTCCCCTTATACAAACACAGTTAAATTTTGTTGGCACTTGTATTAAAAAATACGGTGGCGCCTATTAAAAATATTTTTGGTCGATTATCCACCCATGATCCATGCTCATGATCTACCCAGAGCTAACACTTTACTAGCCGTTTAACCCTTAAGAGTTTTCTTTGTCTAAAGCCGTTTTCCATCTGACATTACCCTGGGCTTGGAGTATAAAGAAGAAAATCTCGACCTAGTGATATCAGATTAAAATAGAGAGTTTTAGTATATAGCTGATAGTCACGAGGATAAAGGGTAATAAACTTACAAAAAGTTTTAATTACCCCGTTTTAAATTACAAGGTTGCCTAATAGTAGCTCGTAACAATACAATGGAAAGTGGCACAAACTATACGAGAGATTTTACGAATACAATACAGGCAATCTAAAAAAACTATTATCGACTGTTAAGAACTCCAAATTTAAAATAATTTATACGATACAGATAAACTACAGCAAAGAGCAAGTCAACTCAGAAGATTGAAACATTTATTTGTAAGATATTCAGGAACATGAGCATAAATCCATAATATGAATCACTGACCTTCCAACAGGTAAATTTTAATTAGAGTTGCGGGCAAGTACTTGATAACCCAACCCTCTATTCAAATAGGTACCCTGTTCATTGATAGTAAAATAATTTACAAACAATAAGTTCACGGTTTATGTCTAATTTGGTGGCATTTCTAAGAAAACGACCAAAGACTTTTACTTAAACGTTTCAAAACTTTAGATAGGTAGCTAATTGTACTTTGCTGGTTTTCACAAATGTTAACAGAAATTACGAGTCGCCCCAAGCAAAATACAATCAAAACAAACCCGTATTCTCACAGAGCACAATAATACTTCTAAATTATGTATCGAATATTTAAACCAAGTATTAAAATATTCCATGCATAAGCAATGTATAGGGTGTCCCAACGATAAAGTAGGTTTTCGCTTAACTAATATTAATTATGTTACTACTGTATCGGTCATGGGTTAGAGGTAAGGAACGTCCATATTTTAAAAATACTGGAAGTTATACAGGATGCATCGAAAAGATGATAATGTTTAAGATATTCGCATTTAAAGAATATAATTGGTATTTTCATGGAGTTGGTAAATGAACAGTTTTTTTTCGATATTTTGTAATTCAAGCCTTTGATGTGTTGTTAGTTGTTAGAAGAAAGAACTGCTATTATATTAATGTTTAGCTCAAGAAATATCCCTCATTTTTTCAACAGTTTGATATAGCCGCCTAAAGTTTTTTATTTTTTTAAATAGCACACTGCATATTTATCTTTTGCTTTATTTAGGATTTTAAAACTTCTCATTTTTGTTATGTCCTATACCTATCTCTAATCATTTTGAAAAATTTCGATTCTTCCAATTAGCTACGTTATTTTCGTTACCAGAACGTTGTATGGATCGCGGTATCTATGTAAACATAATATATGCGACTCCGTGGATTATAGTTGGTTCGCGAATGACTACTAATCCCGAGATCCTAGGTTCGATTTCCTACGCGAGTTATGTATCTCCCAATTTACCTATATATTAAATAATAGAATCTAATAGGAATTATTAGAAATTGTTAAATAAATCATAAGTCAATTGCAACAATGTAATACAAGGATAAACCAGACAGGTTATTAACAGTTCATGAGAACGGATATGCAACTTTGTATCCAAGACGACAGTGATACTGCAGGTGGCAGGTCACAGACGGTTAACATACCGCAATTACCTAGAAATAAGATTGAAACAATGTAGCAAAGTGTAGAATTAAGAGTAAAGCAGACATGAGATCTGCAAGTTCCCACAGCCATATGAGGGGGTAGGATTATTATAAAAAGCCCGGGAGCTCAAGGCCCGGCAGTCAGTCTTCGAACTCCATACTTCGTTGTTTAAGCTACTCAAGTGAGTCAGTTTGAGTATTACAGCTTTTGCATTGTTGTTTACCTAGCCTACTCGCCCTAATATTAGTTCAATTAATTATTTTGGTTTAAAGTAAAGAACAGTTTGTCAAAATTCCAGATTAATTTCTGTATTAATTAAAAATAAATTTGTTAAGTTTTGGAAACGTTTTTTAAAAACATCGCTCCAATGGCCCGAACCTTAACTCGCGGACCGTTTGAAAAATGTTAAGCGAGCACTTCACAAAAGTACGCCCTCGTTTGGATAAGAGGTAAAATGTAGGTCAGATGTGTGTGTTGTCACTCACGTTAAAGATCCCTACCTTGCTTGGAACAGCAAGGGTTGAGTAAAATTATAAATTTTCAGATTAAAAACTCACCTCCTAGCCAATGTAGTACCTTTGGGTAGAGCATTGGAGAAATCAAATATATGGTATCTATGTAAACCAATTGCAAAGATAAAAAGTCATGTGTCAAAATTAAGCTTGTATTGTTCCTGTTCACATAGAGGCACATAGAGTCTACAGAATGGTGCAATCTGAAAGTCACACCTATACCAACTACCATCGGCTGCCAAAACGGGATGGAGAGATTTGATTCTGCCGGCAGTGTTAAATACACCAAACATGTTAATCAAAGATTTGTGCCTGTTTTCACCTTGAATGAATGAATGAATCTTTAATTGTTATTAATTATATCAACTAATAAGATTAAATTTTTTTTGGCATATGTTTGTGCGATCATTGGTTTGTAATCGACATCCTTTTTCAAACCTTCTGTTATTTTTATGGAAGGTACTTACTTGTTTAAGGATTATTTTGCAATTTACCGCTAGTTGATACAACGCACCGTTTAGGAGATATTCATTTTTTATTGTGTGGAGGTATTTAACTACCCTCTTCACCCCCCTTTTAAATCGCCTGATATTTTTATGTTAAGTACTATTTATTCAAGGATTATTTTGCTATTTACCTCTAGTTGATACAACTCACAGTTTAGAAGATAATCATTTTTTATTGTGTTGGGACATTTAACTACCCCCTTCAGCCCCTTTTAAATCGACTTATTTTTTTATGTAAGTACCTATTTGTTCAAGGATTATTTTGGTATTTATCGCTAGTTAATACATCGCACCGTTTAGGAGATTTTTTTTTATTGTGTTGGGGTAATTAACTACCCCCCTTCAACTCCTTTCAAATTGCCTGCTAGTTTTATGTAAAGTACCTATTTGTTTAAGGAATATTTTGGTATATATCGCTAGTTGATATAACGCACTGTTTAGATCTTCATTTTTTATTGTGTTGGGGTATTTAACTACCCCCTTCACCTCCTTTCAAATCGCCTAATATTTTTATGTAAGTTCCTATTTGTTCAAGGATTATTTTTGTGTTTACCGCTGTTGGTACAACGCACCATTTAGGAGGTTTTTATTTTTTTATCGTGTTGGGGTATTTAACTATTCCCTTCATCTCTTTCAAATCGCAGTGCCTATTTGTTTAAGGATTATTTTGGTATTTACTGCTAGTTGATACAACGCACCGTTTAGAAAATATACATTTTTTATTATATTGGGGTATTTAACTACCCTTTTGATCCACTTTCAAATCTACTGTTATTTTTATGGATGTGTATACAAAGCACCGTTTAGGAGATATTAATGTTTTATTGTGTTGGGGTATTTAAGTACTTCCTTCATCCCCTTTCAAATCGCTTGATATTTTTCTGTAAAGTATCTATTTTTTAGGATTATTTTGCAATTTATGGCTAGTTGATACCAGGCAACGTTTGGATGAAGAATGATTTTCCTGTTCCCATCTTGAAGCTACTCCTGGTTTGGAAGTTGATTTTCTTTGCTATATTTGGGGATTAATCTACCCTGCGATTTTGTTTCTGTGTCACTTGATTTAGTGCTATGGCTATTTAGTAGTTTTTATGTTTTTTAACATTATATCAATGGTGGAAGGACTTGATTTTAATTTTAAGTTTTTCCCATATAGGTATTGATTTGGTCGACTGGAACTGGGCGAGATTAAAAATGAATGTGAATATGAATCTGAATGTAACTGCAGCCACATTTTTCGACCGATGTGGCGTATACTATCCACTATACAAATTAATTCAATATTCCTTATTTTTTTTTTAATTTAAAAATGTTAATTAGTAATTAAACAAGACATATTGTTATATTTTCAGGGGTAAAATACTTTGTTATTTTATTGTTGGTAAGTTAGCAAATAATTAAATAATGTTTGTGTGTTCAAAGATTTGTTTCACACAAGAATTAAGTTATTTTCTGAGCTCATGTGATTAAATTTTGTACATGTAAAAAAAATGTAACAATTTTATTTTCTGACAATATTTTCACGGATATCTGACTTATTTAATTCATTAATAACCAACTTAAGTATAATAATGCTACACAATCTACGAAATAAATATTATATATTGTTGAAAACAATATAAGCTTTCGATTTTAAAGTATAAAATTTTAAATTACGCGGTGACAAAAGATGCCCTTTGTTAGTGTCACCATAAGAGTTCCCTTCGTTAGATGATTGTAATATCAAGCTTGTTGTCAGGCGGCAACACACGTCAAGAAATCACTTCCAACTGAGCTGTCGTTAGAGTAGGTCAATTGTTCCTTAAATCAAGGAACATGACGTTGTTGCAGTCCATGTGTTGGAAGCACCGAAAAATTAAAAAATGTTTCTTTAAATGATATCGTCTCGGCGACGCGCATTTTATGTCCACACTTGGCTAGAATTAGCTTGCATTTGACGAGACGTTAAATTGTTTGAATGGCATTAGATTAACATGCAATCTAGGATAATTTGTACATCTTAGCTTTTGATTTTTAAGAAATATATATAATTATTTGGGCAAGAAATGAAAATTTATTAGTAACGATGTGAAATTTAACCTTGTACGAAAGTCAAATTTGCGTGCTTTAATTATTTAATGTGGACGCCGTGATGTTGAGTTGGATTTTCAGTACGCAGCTGATTGGGTAGTATGGAAATGGAAATTCCTAAATTCTTAGTTATTGAAACAAGAGGATTATAAATTATCAATTATAATTCCGGGTATGGTCCTTATACCTAGCAAGTATTTTTCCGTCGGATTAACATCTGGTATGTAATTTGTTTTCTTATACGTCAGCTGTAGCATTGGGTATAGCAGACAAATAATTTTTTGTATGTTTGTTGTGGTTTGTTTAGTATTCTTCTTAATCTTCTTTGGGTATTAAAGATTTCACGTTAAGCGTATTGGCTACCTAAAAAAGTCGGTCCCAGGCCGTAACACAAATTGAAGGCAATTATTCATTTAAA
Organism: Platerodrilus igneus; assembly: GCA_036346225.1. Taxonomy (NCBI): domain Eukaryota; kingdom Metazoa; phylum Arthropoda; class Insecta; order Coleoptera; family Lycidae; genus Platerodrilus; species Platerodrilus igneus. The sequence goes on from JARFIW010001148.1 coordinate 998,362, forward strand.
CTTTAAAAATTTTGCTTAGTGTACTCAAACCAAATATTTCAAACATCAATAAATCAAAGTCACCTTCAATTTGTGTCATAAATGTCAAACTTGAAGTTTTTATTATTTTGAAAACGATCCTAGGTTATGGATCGAAACGTTAATAAAGATAATTTTAAAAACTATGAGTGGTTTAATACCCAAAGAAGATTAAGAAAAATAATTTTTTGTTTGATCACGTGGAAATATTCAAGTTCATTAGGTGAATGACAAACAAGTTATTTTTAAATTATGCAACAGGAACCTATAAAGTTTCACATTAAATCTTTTTATTAGTACTAACAATATACGGTAGATGTCATTATGAAGATAGAAGAGGTTAAATTCTATATTTAATAAAAATTGAAGTAATTATTTGAAACATAAATTATTCTAATCTTAAAGAATTAAATTGTTACATTTCACTAATTGTTAAGTGGAATATATTGTCGTAGAATGTGAGGTTCAAGTAGTAGTACTCATACCAACAAAAGTTGTAATATAAAGTTAAATATTTAAAAAACTCATACTCAATCATTTGAAGATAAATTTTGCTAGACCTTGCTAATATAAAATTATTATATTTTATTTGTGAGAAACACTGATATTATTAAGTACATATGTACATATCTTTCATTAATTTTATTTAATCAAACTTATTTAAAGAAGATGTCTTGTAAATAATTTACTTGCAACTGAAGGAATAGATTTTTATTTTGGTCAAGACTATGATTATTAATTGGAACGAATGAGGGTTGATTCTAATTAATTATTAATTTTGGATATGAATGCACAAACAGTGCTATCTTTGTTTTAATCTGTTAACAGGTGTAGCAGTGCATCTATAAAGGTCAATATCAAGCCATAAGGTAAGAAAACTTTGGAGATTGTGTTTCAGTAATATGTTGTATAGCGGTAATTGAGTAAAGGTTTCCGCATTCGCCCTATATAAGAGACTTAAGTAAGGTCTTTTTCGTACACAAAAATTCGGTGGCGCCATATTCTTTACATTTTTGGTCGCAGTCCAACCCCGACCCACAGCTCATGTTCTATCCAGAGCAAATAGCTCGACTAGCCGCTTAGCCTTTAGAGGTTTCCTCATCTACGAGTCATTTTCCACCGAAACTTGCCGTGGGCTCTTTACACTTTCTGGAAATCCTCGTCAAACATCCTTGTGCCTTTCAGCTGGTCACATAGGAGTAAAAACCTAATAAATAAGCCCCTTTAGTAAGTAAAAAGGCTATAAGACATACAAAAGAATGTTTTGTAGTTCAGTTTGATAAGTTACAATTTTCTTGGAATGTGATAACAATGACTTATTTTTTGTGTGGTGTGAGTGACCCGTTGGCCGTTATCGATATCATCATATTTAATTGCATTTTTATTACTTTTATTACTTTATGATTGTGTTGTACGTAGTGAAATTGCACAATTTACTGATGTCTAGAAATAAGTGTTTTTTATCTGACCGTGAAATAGAGGCAGAGTTAGAAGCTGCATTAGATTAAACTGAAGTTAGCAGAAACGAACAAGGTAAGTTTGATTTTATATTATTTTATTTTTTGAAAACGGGTTTCATAATAATTTATATGTATAATTATGTTTATAATTAAAGCACTAATATTTCAATTACTTTTAGTCAACATTGATGTGGTTTATACACTACCAGAAGTCGATGCTCTTACGTACGAAGAAGATTTTGATGATAATATTTTTTTAGAATACAATAGTCGACATCGTCAAGTTTCAGGAACATTGAACTACATGCAGAGAAGTGGGAAGAAGCAAATGAAGAACCGATACCCTTAAAAAAAGAAATATTATACTACTGATAATAATCCTGAATGGTCAAAAAATGATTGTCAAGTAAAAGATAGGTATACTTATCTGGGAAGATTCAAATGCCATGAAAATTGTGTCAAGCTCATTGCTGGTAAAACATCCTATAAAGTGTTTTTATCATTTTTAGATGATGATGTGCTTAGCCTTATTATTAAGTTTACAAACAAATATGCCCACGATAATAATCGTCATGACGTTTTTATAAGTGAGGAGGATATAAGAAAATTTATTAGGAATCTTCTACTTACGGGCTATCACGGTCTTCCACAAATGGATCTATATTGGTCAGAAGATGAAGATAAAGAAGATAAAATTGTTCCAAATTGCATGAGTTGTAATAAGTTTAGAAAAATTAAACAAAATTTACAACTGTTCGAATAACGAACAATTGTAAAAATCCGATAAATATTTTAAATTGAGACCGTTTTTCAAATTTTCAACAAAAAATTCATAACAATTTGGGATATTTTTTTAACAACCTCTACCAATGAGCAAATGGTACCTTATTTTGAAAGACATTCGCGCAAAATGTTTATAAAGGGGAACGAGTGACATTTGGATATAAGCTATGGTGTTTGTGTTCTTCTGAAGGTTACTTATATCAATTTATGCCATATGGGAAATCTAATCTGACAAAAGAAAAATCAGTTCTAGGATTAGGTGAACAAGTCGTTCTAGACTTATTAAATTTAGTGAAAGTGACCGGAAACTATAAAGTTATTTCGACAATTTTTCACTTCGTTCAAACTTATGCGTGAACTGACGATTAGACATTATTTTGCTACTGGTACAATATAAAAAAATTGTACAGAAAAATGCACGATTCCATCTGTGAAAGATATAAAAAAGCAAAGGAGAGGAACACCGATAGTGCACAGGACAAAAAACATGCATTACCATTACTAGGTGAAACAATAACACTGTCGTCACCTTGGTAAGTAATGTTCAGGGTGTGGAACATCAGGCTAAGCATTACCATAAGAAACAAAAAAAGGAAGTAATGCTTTCTCAGCCCGACGTCTTTGTATAATATAATAAATATATGGGGGGAGTTGACCTACACGACAATGCGATCGCTAATTATCGCATCGGAAATAATGGAAAGAAATTGTGGTGCCCCTTGTTTATTAATACTGTAAATAGAATTTTCGCAAATAACTGGAAAATCTATAAAAAAACTAACAAGCTAGTAAATTAGATTTACGATCATATGTTGTAACAACACTATTGAAGTGTGAAAATCCGCGGTTTTCAATGTCTACTGTTCTTGCAGACGCGAAGGAAGATTATATTGGGCATTTAGGTTTAAGGCACAGTGAAAACACAAAACAAAAGTGTAAGTTTTGTCAGAATAAAATTATTATTTGTGCCATAAATGTAAAGTTGTTACGTTTATTTTCAGCATACAGTAATTACAATAATTTTCAACTCAAATCCAGTTGGCATTAAAAACGAAAATTAATTCAGTAAATTAAAGTAACCCTTTCACGTGTTAATTCATTTATCTGTTTGTATCAATTCGATTTCTATTATTAAATCCTTCCGTTAATTAATCATAAATACTGTTTTTAAGAATTCCTTAACGTAAAGTTTACGCTAAAATTAAATAGGCGATAACTGGTTCTAAGTATCCGATAGTTGGTTCGTATGTGTTTTCCATTAAATGCTTCGCCGAATTAAAACCGTGTATTATCCCAATAAACCGTGTTTCCCAGTTTGACGCCTTATCAACAATACTACTTTGAGCGCGGATCCTTAGTTAAACGAAATAAATATTCACTTTATTCTCGAATAGCAAGACGAAAACATCTATTCTGGTTTTTGCCGTGTCGTTTTTGCTATGAAAATTTCGCGCACGCAATACAGCGTGGTGTGTATTTAGGGTTTTTAGAAAATTGTACTTTTCGACGTCAATAAATTAATTTTTATTTTATAATTACTATAGCTCTTTCGGATGGCCCTTAAAACCACGATGAATGGTTGTCCTGGGTTGTGATGGGAGGATCACCTCGAGGCAGGATCACGCACACCTCTCCTCTGCCCCGTTATTAGAGACGGCAACAACTTCGAAGATGAGTGTTTTCTTTGCTACTTACGTTCAGACCATATCGCGTTGGATTTTACTGTTTAAGCGCATGCATTTCCAAATGTAATTATTATATACGAAAATTATTGAATTATTTTGGTATTTACTGCTCTTATATTAATGCTTTACTATTTGTTTTTAAATAACTAAGAATATACTACTTATTAATGTAAATATGATTTAAAGACTTGCTGGCACATTTGAACCTGTTGTTGCCATTATATTTATAGACTTAGGTTTAGATTTATCATGCTGATTTAGAGCTGTTGGTTTTAGAGAGGTAATTTCGTTTCTCTTACTTTTTCAGTTGAAAAGTAATCTAGGGTAGTAACCTAAAACCGGCAGCTCACCATGTAAAAAATGATTTGTTTTTTAAATATTTTTTTGCTAAGTTTAGTGTGTAAGGAATGATTGTTTGTTTCTTTTTGGTACTACGATACCTTGTGCATATTGTGTTTAATTATAGGTTTCTTTTTTTGGTATGTTTTCTTTCGAGTCTGAATAAGTGAGAGTATATTTTTTTGTTTCTATTTTTTTAAGGCTTTATTTACTTGCTCATATCTATATTACCCCGCCCACTCGCCGATTGAGCCTGGTCCTACTCTTTCTGCACGTAGCAGAGTGCACTTACATTCTGAGTGTTTCGCAATGTATCATAAATAAGTTTTGTATAGTGTTATTCGCCAATGTGTCGTATACGACCCAATAAGATTTTTGTATAATAATTTTTTTTGGTCTTAATTGAAATAAATTATTTTTAATTAACCTCAAAACAACTATGTAAAACAAAAAAATATAAAATTATGATTATTTATATCCGTGACCGAATATGGGCTAACCTTATCATAATGTTCAAATAAATAGAAACAGAAAATAATCCTTGTGCTATGGACATTAATTGAAACCTTTTATCCAACTTTGGTATTGCGATTTGCACATCAATGATATAGAAATGAAAATAGACTCTAAAATAGGTTTCATGGGGGATTTAACGGGATCGTTTTTGGATTCGTAGTCGAAGAACGTAGCTTTCTTTCGAGGTCGTACTTGATTCCAAGAGGAACATTGATTGCGTAGTCTTATCCTCATTTTTGACGTGCAAATATAACGTCCTTTGTGCAACTTAATGAAACAATATCATGTGATATATCAGAATTTTCAAAAAAATGTGTATATTATGAATTTCAGTGGGGCGAATCTTGCAATTGTAGTAGAAGAGTATAAACAACCACTAAACTACGGTATTGCAAATATACATATAATGGAGAATCCCATTTTTTAAAGTAAAATTGAGATGTTTACGAAACGCACCTCTGAGTATTTATATTATTTACCATATTTATGTATTTAAAAATGTTATGAAATCATCCTCCGATTAGAGAAGTCATTAAACCTATTGTATCACCATTAGTCATTTATTCTTATCGCTAAACAGATATGATTGTATTATCATTGTAATACGATACCCATTAATCATCCCTTTCTTATTGCTAGATAGATAATGATGCCGCTTTAATAAAAACCGGATAAACGTACTTTCGAAAACGTTCGATATTCTTCTTAATTACTGTTACACTATTAAGAAACTAAGTGTTAAATAACATTAAATATTAATAAGTGTTGTTTCTATGCTGTAAAGACTAATAAAGGATTGGTATGGTGAAAACTCCATCACAATAAAACCTCTTATACCTTTGCTGAAATTCCAAGGAAAGCCAAGAAATAGGATCATAACGAGGGCTAAATCTTTCAATACCTACTTTAACAGCAGACCAATTTGCCCCGGACGAAATAAAAGATTTGCAAGTGAAATGGCATACTGAGTATTTGTAACGTTCCGTTTATTTTGTTACCTTATATTAGAGAAATATGTATATAAAGTCAATTAGTTTGTGTAAATAATTCATCAGTTTAAAATATAACAAAGAGCGCATTGCCCGCACATCCCTTCATAATTTCGACTGTTTTCTTTTGGAGGTAATCAAGAGGGCCGAGCCCTGTGACGTTTAGGATGTAAGTTTGTCAAGTGGAGTTTTGTGATATAAAACAAATCGCTTAGAGCGGATTTATTCAGTTTTTAGATGAAATATGTAGTTATGATATCATAATTAATCGATCATTTATTTTGGTGGTTCAGGAGAAGTTATAATACAAGTGCCGAGTTTTGATTGTTGATCTTCGCTAATAGCGTCACGTGCTGCACGTGGTTAATCATTCTGTTGTAGGTTGATGCATCCTCTTTTGTTGTTTACGTTTTAGAAGTAATAACTAATGCCAATGAATTTGGGAGTTACTGTCTAGAGGATGAATGGAAATCTCGTTACGGTTGCGGTAGGCCCGTAATATAACCCAGTTGTTGGGGATCAAGTAATAGATTAATTGTCACGTGTTTAAAAGTAGAAAACTCGACACCCTCAGAGTGTTGACTGGTACCATCCACCTTACAAGGTAAGCGACTGTATTCGTAGATTTTACAGTGCAGCCCCAAATACGTCGATTATAATATTAAACGTTTGTGCAATTAATCTAAGCACAACCCGTACATGAAGTTGTGTTAATCCCTTATCATCGAGTCCTAAAGTGTGTGCGCTTTATTGATACTTTACCGTTGTCGCGAACAACAAACACATTTAATCAGTATAAATAGTTAAACCATATTATTTCCAATTAAGCGTAATATTTAAGACAGTTGTACTGATACTTCCGTTTATTCAAAATTATTATGATTACATATTTGCTGGATTAAGATCACAATTTACATTTTGAATTGAAAGTTATTTATGCCGTTAAGTTAGTAGCGTAGAGTTGCATGCACACGGCGTCCTACGCAAGTTAAAGTTCGGGCCTTTGGAGCTGTGTTTTTAAAAAAAAACTTCGACACTTTAACAAAAATTTAATAGTTTAAACAGAAATTACAATGAAATTTAGAATAGCTGGTTCATAATAACTTTAATAAAAAATAATTAATTGTACTGGGCGAGTAGTCTAGGTAGACAACAATGCAAAAGCTGTATTACGCAGACTGACTCGGTTGAGTAGCTTGAACAACGAAGTATGGAGTTCGAAGACTGACTGCCGGGCCTTGAGCTCCCGGGCTTTTTATAATAACCTGCCCTTCACACGACTTGTGGGAACTTGCAGATCTCATGTCTGCTTTACACTTTGTTACAATGTATCAATCTTAATTCTAAGTAATTGCGGTATGTTGACCGCCTGTGACCTGCCACCTGCAGTATCACTGCCCTCACGGATGCAAAGTTGCATGTCCGTTCTTATGAACTGTCGATAACCTCTCTGGGTTATCCTTGTGTTACAATGTTGCATTGAACTTATACTTTACTTAACAATTTCTAATAATTTCTATTAGATTCAATATATCAATATATATATTGGTAATTGGGGGATACATAACTCCTCCCACCGTAAATGAAAAATTAAGGTTTTTCTTAATTTTTAAATACATAAAATTCATTATTCAAATTCATTTAAAATTCATTGTTTCTAAGGGTATACTTATTGTTTCCTTTTTTCTCTTTGTTTCCTTAAATATAGAACTGTTTCCTTCATTCTTATATCTAAGGTACATTTTGTAAAATACATATATAATTACAAAAATTATTAAAATGATTAATACAATTGTCCAAACACTTATATTATTATAATGTAACTTTGGCGTTTTGAGTTCACTTAATTGTTCTTTATAACTTTCCACTAATTTCACGGCGTGGTTGAGGTCGTCTAAGTCTAGATGTTCTAGCTTCATGGGTTTCTTGATTATTTCTTCGTCTTCTTGTTGTATCTTGAACTGTAGTTCCGGTAGGTTTGCAAGTTTCTTTGTTGCTATGGGATCTTGATAAACTCTGATTACTTCATCTTTCAATTTCACATAACAGTCTTCTTTGAGGGTAATTAGTTTGCTTCCGATTAATGCTTGGTTATTTTCATCTTGGTTGCAGTGGATTGTTGCTATTACTTCTGTTGGGAAAATGGCTATCCATTTGTTATCTGTAACTTTTTGAATTTTCATATTAGTTATTTGCATTTGTTTGGTTTCACAGTTTTCGTAATGATTTGAGAATTTTAATAGTTGTACTTCACAAGGGCTGTCTTCTTTAATGGTTGTTGTCGTCATCGATTGACATAAGTATTGGTTTGGTGTTACTTCATTACATTTTTCGTTTGTATAACCATATCTCAGTTCATTTAGGGATAGGAATTTGGTTTTGGGTATGATTACTTGGTATGTGCTAGTAACCTTTGTTGGAAAAGCAAATAAATGATAATAATTATAATTGTTACTTTCTACTATCGGGATTTCTAATAAAAATATTATTTCGTTATTCTTAATGTAGCCTTTTACTATAGCTATCTTTTCAAATATTAGAATGTTCGATTCTGTTACATCAAAAGGTAATTTACTGTTAATTATAAGTGATCTAATTCTTATTAATTCGTTTAATAAATCGGTTGGTTCAATAATGCTAGAGTGTAAGGTATTTAATTTGTAAATGTTATTTGGGTTTTGCATACTGCCTTATTTAATTGGTAGTATACCGGGGTTGTTTTTTATATCTTTTATTATTACTTGGTTGTCCGTTCTACCTGGGTGGAGGTTGACGGTAAGGGTGATGACTGTCCATCTGAAATTACAGGGTGTCTTAGGTTTTTCAAATGAATGTACTTTGTTATTTTACCGTTGTCTACTACTGCTATATTTTTATCTGATATTTTCTTAATTTTGAATGGTCCTAAATTTCTGGGTGCTGATTTATGTCGCTTGCTTTGAAAGTTTTTCTCATACACGGTTTGTCCTATTGAAAATTTATTTGAGTCGGTATTTTTATTTCGGGTTGTGGTGATACGTTCCTTATCGTTCTCTAATTTATCTTTTACCTTGTCATAAGTTATTTTTAGTTTTTGTTTGTGATCTTTCGCATATTGTTGATATACTTCCTTGTTGTATTGTATGTCATAGGGATTTCGTGAATCTGAATGTCCTAATGTTAGTTCTAAGGGTGCAAAATTTGTTGATGAGTGAATTGTGTTATTATAGGCGATTAGTGCGTATGACATTAAATTGGTTATATGTCCCTTTTTATAATTTATTCTTAATAATCGAATTTGTTCTAACAGGGTTAAATGTAGTCGTTCAATTAGTCCGTTTGATTCAGGGTGGTTTTCCGTTATGAAATGAATTTTTATTTTGTGAAGTTCTAAAGTGTTTTGTATAGTCTCATTTTTAAATTCGCTACCATTGTCTAGAGTTATTGATTCGGGTGTTCCGTAAAATGTGAAATATTGTAAAAATCCTTGGGTCACGTCGATGCTATTTTTGGATGTGATTGGTATTGCTTGGCCTATTTTTGTAAATGCGTCTACAATTGTTAGATAGTTTTGCGCTTCTACTACTAGAGTATCGGCATGTAGTTTTTGAAATGGTTTGTCGGGTGTTTTGGTTAACATTAAAGGTATCTTTGGGGTTTCTATCGTATTTCGCTTTGTCACATAGTTCACATTGGTTAATGAAATCTGTGGTCAAGTCCTTCATGTCTTTAAAATAATAACGTCTTATGAGTTGTTTTATTGTTTCGTTAATTCCACGATGGTTGGTTTTTCCTTCGTGTTGATTTCTAATTACATCGTTTATTTCGTCAGGGTCGTCTAGTGTTATTAATTTTCTAGTACATCTGATGAGTTCAGGTCCAGAGTTGTTGAATAGTTTAATGTATAATTCTGAAAATCTTTGGTATAAATGTTCGGTGTTGAAATAAAAATAAAATCGTTTTTTCTCGGGGGTGTATTCTTTTAGAATTTTAATTATTTGTTCCTCGTTGTCATCTTTAGTTATTTGAATTTGATATATCTTTTTGTTATCTACTTTTGTATATTTTACTGGATTGGGGTTATTTAAAACTTCTGTTATTATAAATTGGTTGGGTTTCATATCGATTGCTTCCTTTAAAATTTTAATCGCGTTTTTTGGTTCTTCGTTTTGTGTCGAATGTATTGTGTCGATCTCGTCTGGATCTTCCCTTATTTCTGCTTCGTCTACGTTTCCTATAATGGATTCGGTTTCTAATGCATTGAGTTGGATTCTACTTAAAGCGTCTGCGTTGTTGTTATAAATTCCTTTTTTATATATAATTTCGTAATCGTACTCTTCGAGTCTGATTCTCCATCTTTGTAATTTTGAATTCGGTTCTTTCAGTTTGCATAACCATACTAGTGGTCTATGATCGGTGTATATGTAAAATTTTCTTCCGTATAAATAAGGTCTAAAATATTTTGTTGCCCAAATTATGGCTAATAATTCTTTTCTATGGTACTATATTTTTGTTCGGTTTCATTTAGGGTTCTGGATGCGTAGCTGATGGGTTTATCGCTACCTACTTTTCCTTGGCTCAATACTGCGCCTAATGCTACATTCGATGCGTCTGTCGTCAGTATAAATGGTTTTGTAAAGTCTGGGTATTCTAATACAGGGTGATTCGTTAATATGTTTTTAATTTTGTCTACGGCTTTAATAAATTCCGGGGTGTGTTCAATTTTGTTTCCCTTTTTTAAACAATTTGTCAGAGGTTTGGTTATCTGAGCGTAACCTTTAATGAATTTGCGGTAGTAACCACTAAGTCCTAGAAATCCTTTAATTTCTTTGGTTGTTTTTGGTAATGGGTAATTTAGAACTGCATTTGTTTTGTCTGGATTTGGCATTACTCCTTGGGGTGTTATTACATGTCCTAAAAATGATACTTCTTTTTGTAAAAATTCACTTTTGTCTAATTGTACTTTAAAATGTGCTTGTCTAAGTCTTTCGAATACTTCTTTCAATCTTTCTATGTGTTCTACCAATGATGTGGAATAAACTATGATGTCGTCAAGGTATACAAGGCATTTTTCATTGTGTATTCCTCGTAGTATATTGTCCATGACTCTCTGGAAAGTAGCGGTGCGTTCTTTAATCCAAATGGCATTCGTTTGTACTCGTAATGTCCTCTAGGTGTGCTGAAGGCTGTTTTGATAAGTCTTTTCTTCCATCTCTACCTGATGGTATCCTGATGCTAGGTCTAATGTTGTAAAATATTGGCATTTGCCTAATTTGTCTAAAATTTCGGTAATATTTGGTAGTGGATATTTGTCATCTACCGTTTTTTCATTTAACTTTCTATAATCTATTACCATTCTGTACTTTCTCTTTCCGGTTGCGTCTAATTTCTTAGGTACTATTAACACGGGGCTGCTCCATGGTGAATTGGAGTGCTGGATTATGTCTTGGTCTAATAAGTCTGCTACTTGTCTGTCAGCTTCTTCTTGGCTTGCATGAGGTAGTCTATATGCTTTTGTAAAGATTGGTTTATTGTCTGTTAACTCGATATTATGTTTTACTGTGTTGGTGAATGTTAATGGTATTCCTTCGCAATGGAATATGTCTCGGTATTCAAAACATAAGTTCTTAATTGCTCTTTCTTCTTCTTGATTGATATCGGTATTAAAGCGGATGTTAGTTAAATTTTCTCTTAACATTCCATCATGTTCTATTGGGTTGTAATCGTTTTCTAAATTTTCGTCTATTTCCATTTCGTTAAAGTTTAGTTCTTCTACGTTAATTGGGTCTGTCAATGATAATTCTACGGGATAGTCGTTTGAATTTAATATTGTTGTGGTTGCATAATTATCTTTTATTTGTACTAAGGCAGTTGGGGTTTCTACTCCTTGTTGAAATGTCATATGATTTATTATTCCTAAATTTTGTTAGATTTTACTGGGATTTTTCTTTTCTTTCCGTTCGGGGTTCTATAGTGTATTTTTGTTCAATTTGTGTGTTTTGAAATTTAATTGGGATTTTTCCGTATTTTGTCCTTAATAAGCGATTTTTAATGTCAATGTTGGCTCCTAATTTTCTTAGAAGGTCCATTCCGATTAATCCGTCATATTTGTCGTTAAATTCGAATACACAAAATTTATGTTTCATTTTAACATTAAATGTTCTCGGTAAGGGTATATTGGCTACGAATTGGTGTAGTGTCGTTTGATGAGCTGTTTTAATTTTAAATGGTTCTCTTTCTACATAATCTAAATAATGTTTTTGTACGGTTCTGGGGCTAATTAATGTTTTTGATGATCCGGTGTCGATTAATAGTTTGAATTTGGCGTGGGGTATTTCTATGTATGGTAATACTAAGTGATTTATGTTATTTAAGTTTATTAAGTTTGGTTGTCTATGAATGGGTCCATTTGAAAATTTGAGTTCGAGTTTTCTTCGTCGTACTCCTCGTAAGTTTCGTATTGTTCGTCACGTTCGTAAGTTTCTGCATGGTTTGATTCATTGTTCGTAGGTGTCTCAATGTAATTATTCTGGTCAGTGTCAAATTTTTCTATTTCTTGATGGAATAATTCTTCCGATGTAAAATTACGTTTCTGATGAGGGTTTGGTCGGATATGTGTTATTTTGTATGTTGTCTGGTGTTACCAGATGAGGTATCCATTGGTGTTGGTTTATAATAATTATTAGGGTTGTTATGATTATTAGTCATTGGTGTATTTCTATTGGGGTTTGCGTTGAATGCTGGTCTTTGTTGGTTTAAGTTTTGATTAAATCTTGGTTGGAATGCGGGTTTCGTAAAAGTTGGGTTGAATGTTGGTCTTGAAAAATTTTTATATTGATTATTAAAATTTGTATTGTTAAAACTTGGGTTATTACTTCGCGGTTGATTTGTTTGTGCGTTAAGGGGTGTGAATTTTTGTTGAGGGATTGTTTATCTTGTAGCTTGTATAGTTTTTATTGGTGAATAACTTTTATTCGCGTTGGGGTTGTATAGTCTGTTGCGGTAATACATTACATTTTCTTCTTCTATTACTAGGCTCATAGCTTCTTCTAGATTTTGGGGTCGTTGGAATCTGATTTTATCCGATAGTCGTTCTGGTAAAGCGTTTATATAGTGTCAGTGCCATTTCGTCATACATTTTGTTTTAAATGTCTAACGTTTTGATCGGGTTCTTCGATTTTTAATTTTGTTAAAATTAAACTTCTCACGTCTTGGCATTTCATTCCGAATTGGTAGGGGATTGATTGTGTTCCATTCTAAGGTTTATTAGGTCTCGTACCAGGCATTTTATGTTACGTTGGTCTCCAAAATATGCAATTAGTAGCTGTTTAAATTGTTCCCATTTTTGTAAATCGTTCCTACTGGCGATTAAGGTTAGTGCCCTTCCGGTTAGTTTACTTATTACCAAGCGTATAAGCAATGAATTTCTTTGGTCATCTCCGGGTTTGTAGAAGGTTTTTAGGAACATTTCAGATGCTCCAATGAAATTTGAGAGATGGGCCTGCGTGCCATCAAATATCTGTATTGTCTCCAAATAGAGTCGCATGTCTGTGTTACTCATGTTGGTTAAGGGTTGTTTTCGATTTTGGGAAATTTTTAAAAATTTTTTTTTTAAATTAAGGTTTATTTCGCTATGTGTATTGTTATTTTTGCTTCGGATTTACTAATTTTCCGTTTGGGTTTGTAAAATTTCAAATTTTGTAGAAATTGGGGTTGTTTTTGCTATTTATAGCGTTAATTATGCTTGGGATGTATTAATTTTTCTTTTGGATTGAATAATTTTGAATTTTGTAAAAATTGGGGTTGGTTTTGCTATTTGTGATGTTAACTTTGCTTTTGGTTTTATTAATTTTCCTTTTAGATTGAATAATTTTGAATTTTGTAAAAATTGGGGATGATTTTCTTATTTGAAACGTTAATTTCGGTTTGGATTTATTAGGTTTTCAATTGGATTAGGTAATTTCAAATTTTGTAGAGATTGAGATTTATTTTGCTATTTTTCAGCGTTATTTTTGGTCAGGATTTGTTAATTTTCAGTTTAGATTGGGTAAGTAAAAAATTTGGTAAAAATTGAGATTAATTTCGTACTTGTAATATTAATTTTGGTTTGGATTTATTAATTTTAAGTTTAGACTGCGTCTGGTTATTTTTAGAATCGTAGTCGCTGTTACTTGTGCTTAGTTACACAGTGCGGTGATGTACTCGTGAGATTTGTATTCAATAATGTTGAATTAATTACCGTAGTCTTGGATTTGCTTGTTTTTATGCAGCTTTTAATTTGTCTTGAGTTTCTGCTTCTTAAAGAATCTGAAACGGATGGATTTATTCTCGCTTAGCGTTGTTTTAGTTAAATTCTGTTAATTTGTAATTAGTACTCTTTCCGTGGGTTTTACTGTGTTGCGTAATTATGACTTGAGGTTAATTACTTCTGCACTTTATTGTTGAAATTGAATACTAAAGGATGTAGTCTTTGTTACTTTGTAATAATTGCGTACATATGATTATACTTGTGGATGTACTTAACACTTACAGGTGTTAGTTTCAATTTATAGGAATTAGATAATTTACTTTCCGTACTCGCTAATGCTTTGCATAAAATGTTATGTCTGTCTATTCTTAGATATCTCGGTAATGCTTGACTTGTACTTTGAATCTCTCGTAATGTAAGTTTTCAGGTTACAATTATGAGCGTATGATAACGTTTAGGGTTATTCTGTATTCGTATTGGAATAATGCACTTTATAAATGCTGATTAATTAATTGAAAGACGTTTAGATTTTATACCGTGTTCGTACTGCAATTTATTTATAGCTCGTTGTGGTGTAATTTTCATGCGCTTTTATGATTGATTTAATAATGCAAATTGCGTTGCTTTATACTATGCAAGGTTCTGAAAGCGATTTTCTCTGAGGTTTTAAATGTGTAATAAAGGATGCTTCTTGCTTTCTTCGGATGGCGTTTTAGATTACAGTGGTTTTAGGTTACCGTAGTTTTAGTTAATGCAGAATGTTCTTGCTGTGGTTCATACAGTTTTATAGAGGTCAATGTTTTAAATAATCGTTTTGTGATTGCTTTAAAGGATTAGCTTTAGCTTTGAAATTAATTTTGCGTTCTGTGTTTTTATTTTACCGGATTGAAAACGTGCTTTTGAATCGCGCTAGTTATTTGGTGTTAGTGAATGTGCGCCCGTTATTTTTTGGATTATTTTCGTTCTAATAATTGTGGTAAGAATCTCTTAATATCAATTCTCATTTGTTTTTTAAAAGAAAATCTCTTTTAAATTCAAGTCTCATTTGCTTTTTAAAGAAAAAAAATATCTCTTTAACCTTCGTCTCATAGATTAATACTTTCTCAAAATAAGGTCTCGTTTTTTTTTTTGGAAATAATTCACTTTGTAATTATTTTCAAGAAAAATTCATAAAACAATGATAAATAAAATAATAATACTAGCATATATCAATTATAGTTTCTGGTTAAAAAAAAGGTATGGAAATGAACTTACATTAATTTCATGTTTCTTTGGTGGGTTCGATCGATGCTGTATCTGTTTGTTGGATTTAGACTATGCTTGTTCTTCCTCCAACTTGGTTTGGGTTCTGCCAAAATTTCGAATTAAAATTCTTGGTCACCAATCTTCCGATTTTTGGATTTTCAGTGTCCTTTTGACATCCGTTACGACTGCGCCAGTTAAAGTTCGGGCCTTTGGAGCTGTGTTTTTAAAAAAAAACTTCGACACTTTAACAAAAATTTAATAGTTTAAACAGAAATTACAATGAAATTTAGAATAGCTGGTTCATAATAACTTTAATAAAAAATAATTAATTGTACTGGGCGAGTAGTCTAGGTAGACAACAATGCAAAAGCTGTATTACGCAGACTGACTCGGTTGAGTAGCTTGAACAACGAAGTATGGAGTTCGAAGACTGACTGCCGGGCCTTGAGCTCCCGGGCTTTTTATAATAACCTGCCCCTCACACGGCTTGTGGGAACTTGCAGATCTCATGTCTGCTTTACACTTTGTTACAATGTATCAATCTTAATTCTAAGTAATTGCGGTATGTTGACCGCCTGTGACCTGCCACCTGCAGTATCACTGCCCTCACGGATGCAAAGTTGCATGTCCGTTCTCATGAACTGTCGATAACCTCTCTGGGTTATCCTTGTGTTACAATGTTGCATTGAACTTATACTTTACTTAACAATTTCTAATAATTCCTATTAGATTCAATATATCAATATAAATAGGTAATTGGGGGATACATAACTCGCATTACGTTTCAAATATTTTATTAGTTACTGTGTAAGTAGAGCAAGTGGGGGTGTCCTGTGCACTCAACTCCACCTTAATTTTATTACACATTGCTTTACTGGCCAGTACACCTTATAGTAATAATAATTGTATGCCATTTACTTTACCGACAATATTACTTGTGGTAATGTTTACATTTACTTGTTCATATATGTATGTGCCATATTTGTTTATGTAACCAACCCATGTATTTATTTCAGTCGTTGGAATTTGTTAATAGAATTAAGTAAAGTTGTCTACGTGCATTATTTTAGTAAGAAGTTTATGTTAGTAGGGTGAATTCAACCTCTCTACTCTGCGAGATTTTCTGAGGATTTTATGTTAAATATTGAGCTGCAAGGAGTCTACCGACCAGTGACGAGATTCTCCTTTTGTCATCTAGCATTGTGACATTACTGGTGGTGCCCACTCGATTTTTGACGTTTTACCGAATTCACATCTCATTATAATTGTCATCTTAGGGCATTTAGCAATCCCAAGCTACGACTTTTGTCTGACCTACCTCTCACCGGCTAGAGCTAGGCCGCTCACGGGTCCCGATCCGTCCCTTGGTGTCGTAGTGCTGAATTGGCCCGTAACATATTGCAAAAATTACAAAAAGCAGCCTTGGGACTAATGGAAGAAAAGGTTTAGTATCCAGCAACTAGAGACTACAATTAACAGAAGGTACCAAGCGTCAACAACTAAGACGCGCATCGTTTGAGTCGTGGGTCATCTCTTTAAAAAACGGCTGAAATGTCTAAATGAGAAGTTATTTCTGTGAGATTATCAGAATGCATTACTCTTAGGGATACTCTCGCTTGGTACGCGTGTGACTACTAACCACAAGGAACCGGGTTTAATTCCCGACACGAACCGCTTGAAAAATGTTACGCGAACAATTTGCAGAAAAATACACCCTCGTACAGATGAGAAATTTAATGTAGGTCCCGTGTGTGAGTATTGTTACACACGTTAAAAATTCCTACCTTGCTTGGAATAGCAAGGGTTCGCCAAAAAAAAAAATCCAGGTAAAAAAACTCGCTTCCTGGCCAATGTAGTACCTTTGGATGGAGCATTGAATAATCAAATGTGTAGGCATACGTAATAATAAGAACTGCTGGAACAAAAACACGACTAACGTTTTCCATACATATAGACAGAAAAAGTAATTGGATCATCTGTTGAGTTTCTTAACTGTATAAAGTTGTTGCTTAGGGATGGAAACATAAGTTGTATGGCTGATCTGCACAATATTCTTCTAAATGTCTGTCAATCTAACGGGATAGACGCAGCTTACGTCTTGCAGAAATTTAAAATTATTTTTACGGGAACTAATTCCTAATATCATTTTCTATGTACGCCAAAGAAAAAGTGAATCTGAAAGAATAGATGCTGCTTTACAAGAAACTGTAGACAAAATAAATAATTTAGAAGTACTACCGAAGGCAGCTTTTATTTTAAGAAAAGTGTATTTGTCTGCACCAAAGTGGACTATCCAAAGTTCTCCCGTTGATACTGATTTTACACTTCGTGAAGAACTTCAGCTAATCTTCATATGCTGTCTTTGTAGTACATGTGAAGTTACTTCTATTGTTGAAAGACGATCAAAACAGATAACCGTGCTTCTAGACTCTCATGTATTCTTACATAGGAATGTCTTACCCAAAACTAATCAAAATCTAGATTACCTACTCAGATACAAAAAACACATAAGTTACCTTTTCAAACGGTTAGGCACAACCTTAACGCATTAGGTAAATCAACAATCGTAACTGTTGATTTAGGTTTTTATAACCCCTGCTGAAATTAGCACACAAAAAGAAAATGGAAAAGATACTGCTTACTTTTGAAAACCTTCAAATCACAATGACAATTTTGAGAGCAATATG
Source organism: Platerodrilus igneus (assembly GCA_036346225.1). Taxonomy (NCBI): domain Eukaryota; kingdom Metazoa; phylum Arthropoda; class Insecta; order Coleoptera; family Lycidae; genus Platerodrilus; species Platerodrilus igneus. The sequence continues at coordinate 1,016,311 of JARFIW010001148.1, forward strand.
TTGATTTATTCTCCATTCTCTGGTGTTACTGCGTCTTGGATAGAGTGTGATTTATATAATGACCAAGTAGCAAACAAAATTTTAGAGATTTCAGAGATCCATCGAGGCGAATATTGTAACTTTAGAAGTTTTTTTCCACTATATTTAAATGAATTGATGAAATATCTCGATTTGAAGAATTGATATAATACATGAAAAAAAGTGTTGCCCGAGTTTTATCAAAACACGTCCCATCTAGCAAGTATTCGAAACTACACTAACAAGTTACATAAATTGTTGAAGGATACTCAGTTCTGTAGCAAAATGAAAGAATTTAGTAAAAAATAGGAAAAACTAAGACCAACATTTTTCTTTGCTATACAGTATTTGGAGATAGTGACTACTTTGCTTGCTTTAGTTATTTCTATGAGTAGCAGAAACGTTAAATCACTTATGCTCAGGAATATAGACCCCCAGTAAAAATGACACATGCTTTGATTCTTTTGTAGCAAACGAGGCACTTGAACATGTTGCGCGTTTTAGCTGCATTAAATTTTATTTTAATATTAGATATAGGAGATTTTTTAATCCAGTACGAGAGAGGTTTTTTCCATCATAACTGTAATTAAGCTACTACGTGTAAAGTTTCATAATTCTAATAAGCCACGAATCAGAAGACAATAACCCGTTAATTTATTGATTGTACTCTCCATACGCATGTAATTTCAGGGAAAGAAATGCGGTGTGCTTAGTGTGGTTGGCCGTGAGAAGTGCGGTATGGAGGGGATACGAAGGGGCTAGTGAGAAGAACGCATTTTAAAACAAAAGCACTTGACTTCACACCATCTATCGAACAGTATCGAACGAGGGTGCGTGTAAGTTGTGCCGAAGTTTCCTTTCCTTTCCTGGTACCTTCTTTAACGACCTAAAAAACATCTCGTGTTCCACAAAAGTGTGTTACATTTTTTTTTATTTAGTGTATTTACTCTACCTTATAGGCGGTAGAGCCTCTATAAATTATGAGGGGTTCCTGTATAAGGTTTAAGCCCAGGGTAAAGAATATGGAAAATGGCTTTGAGTATAATAGGACCCTCTAAAGAGGTCTTCCAGCCAGCTAAGCTTTTTCAACTTAAGGCAGAGCTATGATCTAGGGTCGTAGGATGGTTTACGATAATAAAAGAATTTTTAATGGACGCCACCGTATCTTGATAATAGCTATAATGAGAAACAATCCGAAGATAAAATACGGAAATCTTTGAAAAGAAAAAAATCCTTAACGAGCAAAACATAGAAATATAATACTTACTTGTGACTCTGCAAACTGGAATTGGAACGGCGATCTCGTACTATCTGAAAATTTAATCACTTCATAGCATTTTATTAACTAATTAAGATTACACCTAACAAAAATTTCATTAGTACAATACCAATAACATATCCTTCTACACTTCAAAAATTTTATAAATTTGGTTGCTTGCTTTTATAGAAAAATTATTGTTGTCTTCAATGAAAGAAAGATTTAGAACAACTTAGTGCACTTTCTATTGATTTACAGAAATACATATATATATATATATATATATATATATATATATTGTAGTGGTTTTAAAGGGCTAAATCTACGTATAAACAAAGTATTTTCAAAATACCCTGTATAAAGGAAACAAAACAGAATTTACGTGCGAAATTTATTCCAGTTAGTTCATTTTTAAGTAACAGGTATTAACAAAATTTTACAAATAATGATTAAAATTTAGTAGGTTTGCAAAGGAAATAAATTGTAGAAGCCAATGTCATTAATTTATTAATTTAATTGAGTTTAATTGATCGGTTATTTACGTCTAATACGCATAAAAGCATGAAAAATCAATAATACCAAGGTGAAACGCGTTGCTAACACATAAACAGCCGTTAAATATATCGGTTGGGTTGAAATACCATGAAAAGAAGCTCCTAGAAATGTTGTGTTAAAACGTCGGTTAATTAAACACCTGCATGTTTCTAAATGTCAGTTTCCCCTTATTTTTATAGATAACAAACAAGTTTCAAAGAATATCGAGTAAACGGTCGAATGTTTTCGCATTAAACGCTAATGAGGGGTTATTTAAAGCACGTATTTTGGGGTCCACATGGAGTTGTAGAACGCGGACAGGAATATCGATTTCTACGACTCAAACAAGGTTAGAAAGAGACGTAGAATATGCATAAGCAAGAGACAGCGGTAGTATAGGCGAAATTTGTGAGACGTCAATGCATAGACTATTGGTCGATATCGTTAGTTGCACATCAGACAGACACCGTAAATATTGAATATTAATTTTCAGAAAATATCGTAACGACGCGTTGAATTTCGAGGATTTAGAAATCGGTTAAACCCAAAATTTTGAGAAATATTATTGTAAATGAAGGGCTTCGGGTGAAATGCGGCCGAGAGGTGGCATCATAAATGTATAAATACTTTTTGAAAATGAATAAAAGCCCTTAGTATTTTGATCGCTTCGGACTACGTACGAAAATTACCACGAGTTTGTAAGTATATAAAATTATTTAAAATTATATAGCATGGTGTTAGCCTCATACTTTGTACGCGTATTGTGCCGAGTTTAAAATTTTATTGAGGTGTCACATACTTTTTTTAACAAGCTCGTGTAGTGACGTTATGTAACGTGGATTAAATTAAACAATTACGAAAGTAGTATAATTAATTTGGATTTGGAAATTGGATACACCGTGAAGGCAGCGCAAGCAGCACAACTTAAATGGGGTTCTTCTACTAATAGCTAGAAGCGGCCTGCAGAGCAGAGCGAAGCAAATATACGGCATCGTCAACGGAGCAGAGATCTTCTAGAAATTCCAGGTAACGCTTTAAAATTGTTGTTGTTATAAACTATGAAACTATGAATATTGTGTGACGTGTGAGAGTGAATTTTAAAGGTATTGTGCATTATTTTGCGTATTGAAAAGAATACGTATAACTAACTTTATTATGGTATTTAAATAGAAATCTGAAGGTGTATATATAGCTTATTAACGTTCCATCAGGAATTTAAATTTTGTAAAGAGTACATGGGTTTGTTTTTTTGTTTGTTGTAAGAGTATGCAAAGTATAAGGGCATACATTATTCATAATTAACTGGGTTATCATGAGCTCACCATACTCCAGAGTTTACGTAGATTTAAAATAAATTATAAAAAAAGAATGAGAAGTAAGATATTATTCAGGGCCCATTTACTCCGGGTACATTCTATGTGTTTAATAATTTAAATTAAAATACAGGACATTACCAAATAGGATTTATTGAGGTGTAACTTGATCACTGAAATGTGGATAATATTGAATTTTATTTGTAAATAGTGATAAATAAAAGATTGTATGATTGTTGTATTTTGTGGTTTTATTGAGAGTGTGCGTGAACGACAGAGAATATGAGAGTGAATCTAGGTATCCAAGAGGAGGTCCAACTGAGCTAGCCGAAAGTAGTTGAAGAAAGCAATTCAACCGAGGAAGAGAGGAATCTGGGTAAGAAATTACTGTTTTTTTGAAAATTTTCTATTGTGTGCAAATTTTCGATTTGTTATAAAATTGATAATTAGAGGGGCTCGATTTTTAATCCAAGATCCACGGCAATATATATATATATATATATATATATATATATATAAAATATGATTTGATAAATTACGAACTGCTTTAAATAAACAATACTTGTTGTTGAATAGAATTATTGGGAACTATTTAGTTCGATACGAAATGCTTGTAGTAGAATGTATTTATTTATACTCCTGACGTTTCGAATCCTTTTTGATTCTTTTCGAAGGCTACAATGGTGACAGTTAAAATACAATTAGGTACATAATAGAAAAACTTACATATAAATTTACATCAGCATTTAACTTTAACCAGCAAAATCTTAAATAATTTAAACTTTAACAACATTAAAACTATAAAAGAGAATAAAACTAGATATTAACAATTAATGTACAAAATTTTGATTGAAACTTGTCGAAAAATTAATATAAATGTCAAATTTAAATTGAGGCATACGCCTTCTAATGTATCAAAATTAAAATGTCGACGAAACGAGGTTGGCATTTCTTTAACTATTAAATTTATAAAGCGAAGTATAAACCGCACTTAGATTGTCTATATCACTTTTAGAATTTAGATTGTTTTTAGTCCTGTTAATATGGTAAGATTCTAAAATAGTCTTTTTGTAATCACGTTCAACTTCTACTACTTTCACATCAACAAAATTAGGGTTGTGGTGAGTGGTGTGGACATGTGACGCTAGTGCGCAGGACATCTTTCCAAGTTTGGCATCACTTTTATGTTGAGTTAACCTTCTGCAAAGGTACTGTTTCGTTTGTCCAAGGTATAAGCTCCCACATGAGCACTTTACTTGATATATAACGTTGCTCAACCATTGTCGGTCTGTCCTATCTTTGACTCGAGTAAAAAGATTTTTTATCGACTTGTTATAAGTATACGTGATCTTAATATCATTGCGTTTCAAAATTCTTGCTAAAGATGGAGAGAGTTTGTGAATGTAAGGGATGGTCTTATGAGTGGTAGCAAGTTGAGTTTTTTTCGATTTAACTTCTGTTGTATTGACGTCTGCAAATAAAATTTTATTCACTGTGGATTTAGGAAAGCCGTTGTTAATAAAGGTTCGTTGAAGTTCCAAAAGGTTTTGTGTAGATATTCGGGATCACATATTTTATAACTCGATTCTTCATGGCTAAAATAGTGTTTATTTTATGTTGGTAACAATGATTAGAATAATAATTTAGGTAACGGTCTGAATTTGTTGGTTTTTTATACCAGTCAAACTTGATAATGTTTGCAGAATCTCGTATGACAACAGTATCAAGAAACGGGATTTTCGGTTGACTTCTATTTCATACGTGAATTGTAAGTGGTAATTAAATTTATTGAAGGCATCCAACACAATGTCAATCATATTTTTGGAATACTACATACGATGTCATCGACATATTTTGCAAAGAATGGAAGATGGAATGGTAGTTGTGGTAAAACTTCGTCAATCAAAGAATCCATCACAATTTGGGCAAGAATTGGAGAGAGGAGAACCCATAGGTGTACCAAATTTTTGTAAATAAAATCTTTTTCATAGCAGAAATATATGTTATTAAATATCAAACTGACTGAACTTTTGAAACTGTCTAAAGATAAATTACAATGTGGTGATATTAAATCCCATTTAAATTAAATTTTTGTTTAAATCCAATTTTAGTTTAAATTTTGTTTAAATCCAAAGGAAATTTAAAATGTGATTTCTTAAATGAAAATTTAAATTAGTACTTGAAATGGAAATTTTTAATTTTGTAATTGGAAAAGCTTGCTTGGAATTTGACCTTTAATTAAAGGATTGTTGGTGTACGATTTAAAAGGATTGGTTGGGAATCCATTGAGGGTTTGAATTTGGTAACCATTTATTTTGGAACCGTTAAGCCTTTAATTATTTTAACCCGTTGACTTTTTAAATTAAATTTTTATTGGTGTTGTTTTTTTTATTTTGTGGGTTTTTTGGAATTCTTGTGTTGGGTCTTTAAAAATTCTAAAGTTTGTCTGTTTGTTTTTAAAGATTCTTGACTCTTTTCTGGTTACTTTACGGTTTTTTTAAAATTTCATTTATTGGATTTTTTTTAAATATTGGCATTTATTGTTTTTTCAAAATAAGTTTGGAATTTATTGGTTTTGGTCGAAATGTTTTATCAATTTGGTAATTCATGTATGTTTTTTATTATTGGTGAAGTTAATGTTTTATTTGATCTCAAATTGTTTTTTTAAATTAAATTTGGTTTAAAAAATTTTTTTCAGGTAAGTTTTTACTTAACACCATTTGTTGTTGTCTTAAACCAAACCCAATTTGTTGTTGTTCTTTAAAAAATTTTAGTATTTAATTCTTTCTTATTGTTAAATTTTTGAATTTTCTTCCTTCTAATCTTTTTGAAAAATGGTGGGTATTGAAAATTTTTAAAAATTATTTGTTGTTAAAATTTAAATTTTATATTTTTTATAAAAAAATTTGGTTTCTAATTTTAATTTTTTAAAATATTTGGTTTTTTTTGTTGTCTTCCAAAATTTCTTTTTTTTTGATTCCAAAATTTTAAAATAACCTTTTCTTCAAAATTTAAAGGAAAACTTTTTTTTAATTTCCAATTTATTTTTGATTTTTTAAATTTTAACTTGCCCACCTTTTAATTTTAATTGGCTGAACCCCATAATTAAAATTTGATTTGTAAATTCCCAATGCTTAAATAAAAATATTTTGTTAAATAGAATTTTTAACAATTTGTTGTTAAAAGTTTTGGGAATTATTTATTTATACCCTGCTTTTGAATTTTTATTTTAACTCCTTGACGTTAAATCCTTGGTTCTTTTGAAAAATTACATTAAATTACATAGCATTAATTTAAAGAAAAACTTAAATAATTTAAACTTTAACAACAAAAACTTAAAAAAATTAAACTAAATTAACAATTAATTAAAAAGGAATTAAAACTTGTAAAAATTAATAAAATTTTAATTTAAATTGGCAATTTTAATGTTCAAATTTAAAATTGGGCAAACGGGTTCAATTTTAAAATTAAAATTTAAAAGGGGATTTTAAACTTAAATTTTAAACATTTTAAAATTTAGATTGTTTATCCTTTAATATTAAGATTTTTTAGTCCTTTTTGGTAAAGTTCAATTTATCTTTTTTAACAAATTAATTTTTTTAAATGTGGTAGTGGGGACATTTTCCAAGTTTGGCAACTTTTAGTAGTTCTTGCAAATACTTTTGTTGTAAGGTTAACCTTCCCAAAGACTTTTCTTTTAAAGGTTGCTCCCAACATTGCTTTCTGTTAACTTTGCTCAAAAATTTTTCGCTTTTATAAGTAAAAGGATTTTTATCATTGGTTTAAAATTCTTGCTTAAAATTTGGTTTTAAAATTTGGCTTAAAGATGGAGAAGTTTGGTTTTTGATTTTAATGGTTGGTATTGAGTTGCAAATAAATTTTATTACTGTGATTTGAACCGTTGTTAATAAAGTTCGTTGGTTTAAAGGTTTTGTAGAATTTCGGATCAAAATTTTTTAATATTCATCAAAATATTTTTAATTTTTTGGTAAAATGATTAAATTTTAATTTGGTAACGGTTGAATTTTTTAACCGGTCAAATTTGTTTTTTTCAGAAACTTGATAAAAGTTTCAGAACGATAACGTATCGCCCCCCTACATACGATGTCATCGACATATTTTGCAAAGAATGGAAGATGGAATGGTAGTTGTGGTAAAACTTCGTCAATCAAAGAATCCATCACAATTTGGGCAAGAATTGGAGAGAGGAGAACCCATAGGTGTACCAAATTTTGTAAATAAAATCTTTTCATAGCAGAAATATATGTTATTAAATATCAAACTGACTGAACTTTTGAAACTGTCTAAAGATAAATTACAATGTGGTGATATTAAATCCCACTTTTCAGTTATGATTTTTGTGTTAGATCAAGTGGTATGTTGGTAAATAGTGATTTAACATCCAAAGAAATTAAAATGTGATTTTCTGGTAAATGAAAATTTTAAATTTAGTCACAAAGTTGAAGCTGTCTTTGATGTTGTATCCTGTTGTAATTGGAAAAGCATTGCTGAGAATCTCGCCAGCCATTTAGCTAAAGGATATGTTGGTGTATCGATAGAGAAATGATTGGTCGCAATTCCATTGTAGGCTTGTGTAATTTCGGTAAGCATAATATTTTCCAGGAACGCGTTATTGACTTTTAGTTGATTTTAACCTCAGTGCTGATCATTTTTATCAAATAAATATTGGATGTGGTCGTTGTTTTTCTTTGGATGCTTTGTGGGATCTTTAATTAGAATATCATAAGTGTTGGTGTCGTTTAAAAGTTCTAAAGATTTGTCTATGTATTCTTGTTTGTTCATGATTACTGTGGCTCCTTTATCAGCCCTGGTTACTACTATATCTGGATTTTGTTTTAAAAATTTTTGCAGTTGTTATATGCATTATTTTCAAAGCTAGATTGGCATTTATTGTTTGGATCAGAAATAAAGTTTGTAATACAGTTGGTAATCTTAGCTCGTAGTGTGTTTATCTATATTGGTGAGTTCATGTATGTTGATTATTGACTCCTGAAGCTAATAGTTTTCCCATGTTGATCTCAAATGTGTTTATTTTAAATTAAACTTTGGTCCTAGTGATAAGAAATTTTTCTTTATCAGGTATGTCTTTGTTGCTACGTTAACCACCCATTTGCTGTTGTCAATAAACCAAGATCTAAGTATGAATTGACTGTTCTTTAAATTGTTAAATTTTTAGTATTTATTTTTCTTACTTGCATAAATCGTTTTTGAAAAATTGTGCTTGCCTAAACTCGAACTCATTTATGTAACACAATGGTAGGGTTAGTTGAAGGAATTTTTAAGAATTTTTATTTTGTTGTTATAAAATTAACATTTCGATGACTACTTTCAATTTCATAAGAAATAATTTTGGTTTCTAATTTGGTAATTGTGTCTTCGATATTACGCTGTTGTTTTTGTTAGTAACATCCAAAGACTTTCTAATACCTTTAATGCGATTCAAAATGTGTAAAGGTAACATTTTCTCTTCTACACCTTTCCAAAAGAAAACTTTATTTTTAGATTTGCTAGTTTAGTTGTACTATTCGCCCATTCTTTTAAATTTTAACTGCTGCACCACCATAATTAAGTTTGATGTGGTCGTAGAATCCCATGTCGTATATAAAATATGATTTGATAAATTACGAACTGCTTTAAATAAACAATACTTGTTGTTGAATAGAATTATTGGGAACTATTTAGTTCGATACGAAATGCTTGTAGTAGAATGTATTTATTTATACTCTGACGTTTCGAATCCTTTTGATTCTTTTCGAAGGCTACAATGGTGACAGTTAAAATACAATTAGGTACATAATAGAAAACTTATATAAATTTACATCAGCATTTAACTTTAACCAGCAAAATCTTAAATAATTTAAACTTTAACAACATTAAAACTATAAAAGAGAATAAAACTAGATATTAACAATTAATGTACAAAATTTTGATTGAAACTTGTCGAAAAATTAATATAAATGTCAAATTTAAATTGAGGCATACGCCTTCTAATGTATCAAAATTAAAATGTCGACGAAACGAGGTTGGCATTTCTTTAACTATTAAATTTATAAAGCGAAGTATAAACCGCACTTAGATTGTCTATATCACTTTTAGAATTTAGATTGTTTTAGTCCTGTTAATATGGTAAGATTCTAAAATAGTCTTTTTGTAATCACGTTCAACTTCTACTACTTTCACATCAACAAAATTAGGGTTGTGGTGAGTGGTGTGGACATGTGACGCTAGTGCGCAGGACATCTTTCCAAGTTTGGCATCACTTTTATGTTGAGTTAACCTTCTGCAAAGGTACTGTTTCGTTTGTCCAAGGTATAAGCTCCCACATGAGCACTTTACTTGATATATAACGTTGCTCAACCATTGTCGGTCTGTCCTATCTTTGACTCGAGTAAAAGATTTTTATCGACTTGTTATAAGTATACGTGATCTTAATATCATTGTTTCAAAATTCTTGCTAAAGATGGAGAGTTTGTGAATGTAAGGGATGGTCTTATGAGTGGTAGCAAGTTGAGTTTTTCGATTTAACTTCTGTTGTATTGACGTCTGCAAATAAAATTTTATTCACTGTGGATTTAGGAAAGCCGTTGTTAATAAAGGTTCGTTGAAGTTCAAAAGGTTTTGTGTAGATATTCGGATCACATATTTTATAACTCGATTCTTCATGGCTAAAATAGTGTTTATTTTATGTTGGTAACAATGATTAGAATAATAATTTAGGTAACGGTCTGAATTTGTTGGTTTTTATACCAGTCAAACTTGATAATGTTTGCAGAATCTCGTATGACAACAGTATCAAGAAACGGATTTTCGGTTGACTTCTATTTCATACGTGAATTGTAAGTGGTAATTAAATTTATTGAAGGCATCAACACAATGTCAATCATATTTTTGAATACTACATACGATGTCATCGACATATTTTGCAAAGAATGGAAGATGGAATGGTAGTTGTGGTAAAACTTCGTCAATCAAAGAATCCATCACAATTTGGGCAAGAATTGGAGAGAGGAGAACCCATAGGTGTACCAAATTTTGTAAATAAAATCTTTTCATAGCAGAAATATATGTTATTAAATATCAAACTGACTGAACTTTTGAAACTGTCTAAAGATAAATTACAATGTGGTGATATTAAATCCCACTTTTCAGTTATGATTTTTGTGTTAGATCAAGTGGTATGTTGGTAAATAGTGATTTAACATCCAAAGAAATTAAAATGTGATTTTCTGGTAAATGAAAATTTTAATTTAGTCACAAAGTTGAAGCTGTCTTTGATGTTGTATCCTGTTGTAATTGGAAAAGCATTGCTGAGAATCTCGGCCAGCCATTTAGCTAAAGGATATGTTGGTTATCGATAGAGGAATGATTGGTCGCAATTCCATTGTAGGCTGTAATTTCGGTAAGCTTTCCAGGAACGGCGTTATTGACTTTAGTTGATTTTAACCTCAGTGCTGATCATTTTTATCAAATAAATATTGGATGTGGTCGTTGTTTTTCTTTGGATGCTTTGTGTGGGATCTTTAATTAGAATATCATAAGTGTTGGTGTCGTTTAAAAGTTCTAAAGATTTGTCTATGTATTCTTGTTTGTTCATGATTACTGTGACGGCTCCTTTATCAGCCCTGGTTACTACTATATCTGGATTTTGTTTTAAAATTTTTGCAGTTGTTATATGCATTATTTTCAAAGCTAGATTGGCATTTATTGTTTGGATCAGAAATAAAGTTTGTAATACAGTTGGTAATCTTAGCTCGTAGTGTGTTTTTATCTATATTGGTGAGTTCATGTGTTGATTATTGACTCTGCTGAAGCTAATAGTTTTCCCATGTTGATCTCAAATGTGTTTATTTTAAATTAAACTTTGGTCCTAGTGATAAGAAATTTTTACTTTATCAGGTATGTCTTTGTTGCTACGGTTAACCACCCATTTGCTGTTGTCAATAAACCAAGATCTAAGTATGAATTGACTGTTCTTTAAATTGTTAAATTTTTAGTATTTATTTTCTTACTTGCATAAATCGTTTTTGAAAATTGTGCTTGCCTAAACTCGAACTCATTTATGTAACACAATGGTAGGGTTAGTTGAAGGAATTTTAAGAATTTTATTTTGTTGTTATAAAATTAACATTTCGATGACTACTTTCAATTTCATAAGAAATAATTTTGGTTTCTAATTTGGTAATTGTCTTCGATATTACGCTGTTGTTTTTGTTAGTAACATCCAAAGACTTTCTAATACCTTTAATGCGATTCAAAATGTGTAAAGGTAACATTTCTCTTCTACACCTTTCAAAAGAAAACTTTATTTTTAGATTTGCTAGTTTAGTTGTACTATTCGCCCATTCTTTTAAATTTTAACTTGCACCACCATAATTAAGTTTGATGTGGTCAGAATCCCATGTCGTATATAAAATATGATTTGATAAATTACGAACTGCTTTAAATAAACAATACTTGTTGTTGAATAGAATTATTGGGAACTATTTAGTTCGATACGAAATGCTTGTAGTAGAATGTATTTATTTATACTCCTGACGTTTCGAATCCTTTTGATTCTTTTCGAAGGCTACAATGGTGACAGTTAAAATACAATTAGGTACATAATAGAAAAACTTACATATAAATTTACATCAGCATTTAACTTTAACCAGCAAAATCTTAAATAATTTAAACTTTAACAACATTAAAACTATAAAAGAGAATAAAACTAGATATTAACAATTAATGTACAAAATTTTGATTGAAACTTGTCGAAAATTAATATAAATGTCAATTTAAATTGAGGCATACGCCTTCTAATGTATCAAAATTAAAATGTCGACGAAACGAGGTTGGCATTTCTTAACTATTAAATTTATAAAGCGAAGTATAAACCGCACTTAGATTGTCTATATCACTTTTAGAATTTAGATTGTTTTAGTCCTGTTATATGGTAAGATTCTAAAATAGTCTTTTTGTAATCACGTTCAACTTCTACTACTTTCACATCAACAAAATTAGGGTTGTGGTGAGTGTGTGGACATGTGACGCTAGTGCGCAGGACATCTTTCAAGTTTGGCATCACTTTTATGTTGAGTTAACCTTCTGCAAAGGTACTGTTTCGTTTGTCCAAGGTATAAGCTCACATGAGCACTTTACTTGATATATAACGTTGCTCAACCATTGTCGGTCTGTCCTATCTTTGACTCGAGTAAAAGATTTTTATCGACTTTTATAAGTATACGTGATCTTAATATCATTGCGTTTCAAAATTCTTGCTAAAGATGGAGAGTTTGTGAATGTAAGGGATGGTCTTATGAGTGGTAGCAAGTTGAGTTTTTCGATTTAACTTCTGTTGTATTGACGTCTGCAAATAAAATTTTATTCACTGTGGATTTAGGAAAGCCGTTGTTAATAAAGGTTCGTTGAAGTTCAAAAGGTTTTGTGTAGATATTCGGATCACATATTTTATAACTCGATTCTTCATGGCTAAAATAGTGTTTATTTTATGTTGGTAACAATGATTAGAATAATAATTTAGGTAACGGTCTGAATTTGTTGGTTTTATACCAGTCAAACTTGATAATGTTTGCAGAATCTCTATGACAACAGTATCAAGAAACAGGATTTTCGGTTGACTTCTATTTCATACGTGAATTGTAAGTGGTAATTAAATTTATTGAAGGCATCCAACACAATGTCAATCATATTTTTGAATACTACATACGATGTCATCGACATATTTTGCAAAGAATGGAAGATGGAATGGTAGTTGTCGTCAATCAAAGAATCCATCACAATTTGGGCAAGAATTGGAGAGAGGAGAACCCATAGGTGTACCAAATTTTGTAAATAAAATCTTTTTCATAGCAGAAATATATGTTATTAAATATCAAACTGACTGAACTTTGAAACTGTCTAAAGATAAATTACAATTGTATATTAATCCTTTTAGTTTATTTTTTTTAATAAGTTTGTGGTAAAGTTAAATCAGAAATTAATGTGTTTTCTTATGAAATTATTTAGTCACAAGTTGAAGCTGTCTTTATTTTATCCTTTGTATGAAAAATTCAAATCTCCCAGATTTATAGTTGACTTCTATTTCATACGTGAATTGTAAGTGGTAATTAAATTTATTGAAGGCATCCAACACAATGTCAATCATATTTTTGGAATACTACATACGATGTCATCGACATATTTTGCAAAGAATGGAAGATGGAATGGTAGTTGTGGTAAAACTTCGTCAATCAAAGAATCCATCACAATTTGGGCAAGAATTGGAGAGAGGAGAACCCATAGGTGTACCAAATTTTTGTAAATAAAATCTTTTTTCATAGCAGAAATATATGTTATTAAATATCAAACTGACTGAACTTTTGAAACTGTCTAAAGATAAATTACAATGTGGTGATATTAAATCCCACTTTTCAGTTATGATTTTTTGTGTTAGATCAAGTGGTATGTTGGTAAATAGTGATTTAACATCCAAAGAAATTAAAATGTGATTTTCTGGTAAATGAAAATTTTAAATTTAGTCACAAAGTTGAAGCTGTCTTTGATGTTGTATCCTGTTGTAATTGGAAAAGCATTGCTGAGAATCTCGGCCAGCCATTTAGCTAAAGGATATGTTGGTGTATCGATAGAGGAAATGATTGGTCGCAATTCCATTGTAGGCTTGTGTAATTTCGGTAAGCCATAATATTTTCCAGGAACGGCGTTATTGACTTTTAGTTGATTTTTAACCTCAGTGCTGATCATTTTTTTATCAAATAAATATTGGATGTGGTCGTTGTTTTTTCTTTGGATGCTTTGTGTGGGATCTTTAATTAGAATATCATAAGTGTTGGTGTCGTTTAAAAGTTCTAAAGATTTGTCTATGTATTCTTGTTTGTTCATGATTACTGTGACGGCTCCTTTATCAGCCCTGGTTACTACTATATCTGGATTTTGTTTTAAAAATTTTTTGCAGTTGTTATATGCATTATTTTCAAAGCTAGATTGGCATTTATTGTTTGGATCAGAAATAAAGTTTGTAATACAGTTGGTAATCTTAGCTCGTAGTGTGTTTTTATCTATATTGGTGAGTTCATGTATGTTGATTATTGACTCTGCTGAAGCTAATAGTTTTCCCATGTTGATCTCAAATGTGTTTATTTTTAAATTAAACTTTGGTCCTAGTGATAAGAAATTTTTTACTTTATCAGGTATGTCTTTGTTGCTACGGTTAACCACCCATTTGCTGTTGTCAATAAACCAAGATCTAAGTATGAATTGACTGTTCTTTAAATTGTTAAATTTTTTAGTATTTATTTTTCTTACTTGCATAAATCGTTTTTGAAAAATTGTGCTTGCCTAAACTCGAACTCATTTATGTAACACAATGGTAGGGTTAGTTGAAGGAATTTTAAGAATTTTATTTTGTTGTTATAAAATTAACATTTCGATGACTACTTTCAATTTCATAAGAAATAATTTTGGTTTCTAATTTGGTAATTGTGTCTTCGATATTACGCTGTTGTTTTTGTTAGTAACATCCAAAGACTTTCTAATACCTTTAATGCGATTCAAAATGTGTAAAGGAGTAACATTTTCTCTTCTACACCTTTCCAAAAGAAAACTTTATTTTTAGATTTGCTAGTTTAGTTGTACTATTCGCCCATTCTTTTAAATTTTTAACTGCTGCACCACCATAATTAAGTTTGATGTGGTCGTAGAATCCCATGTCGTATATAAAATATGATTTGATAAATTACGAACTGCTTTAAATAAACAATACTTGTTGTTGAATAGAATTATTGGGAACTATTTAGTTCGATACGAAATGCTTGTAGTAGAATGTATTTATTTATACTCCTGACGTTTCGAATCCTTTTTGATTCTTTTCGAAGGCTACAATGGTGACAGTTAAAATACAATTAGGTACATAATAGAAAAACTTACATATAAATTTACATCAGCATTTAACTTTAACCAGCAAAATCTTAAATAATTTAAACTTTAACAACATTAAAACTATAAAAAAGAGAATAAAACTAGATATTAACAATTAATGTACAAAATTTTGATTGAAACTTGTCGAAAAATTAATATAAATGTCAAATTTAAATTGAGGCATACGCCTTCTAATGTATCAAAATTAAAATGTCGACGAAACGAGGTTGGCATTTCTTTAACTATTAAATTTATAAAGCGAAGTATAAACCGCACTTAGATTGTCTATATCACTTTTAGAATTTAGATTGTTTTAGTCCTGTTAATATGGTAAGATTCTAAAAATAGTCTTTTTTTGTAATCACGTTCAACTTCTACTACTTTCACATCAACAAAATTAGGGTTGTGGTGAGTGGTGTGGACATGTGACGCTAGTGCGCAGGACATCTTTCCAAGTTTGGCATCACTTTTATGTTGAGTTAACCTTCTGCAAAGGTACTGTTTCGTTTGTCCAAGGTATAAGCTCCCACATGAGCACTTTACTTGATATATAACGTTGCTCAACCATTGTCGGTCTGTCCTATCTTTGACTCGAGTAAAAAGATTTTTTATCGACTTGTTATAAGTATACGTGATCTTAATATCATTGCGTTTCAAAATTCTTGCTAAAGATGGGAGAGTTTGTGAATGTAAGGGATGGTCTTATGAGTGGTAGCAAGTTGAGTTTTTTCGATTTAACTTCTGTTGTATTGACGTCTGCAAATAAAATTTTATTCACTGTGGATTTAGGAAAGCCGTTGTTAATAAAGGTTCGTTGAAGTTCAAAAGGTTTTGTGTAGATATTCGGGATCACATATTTTATAACTCGATTCTTCATGGCTAAAATAGTGTTTATTTTATGTTGGTAACAATGATTAGAATAATAATTTAGGTAACGGTCTGAATTTGTTGGTTTTATACCAGTCAAACTTGATAATGTTTGCAGAATCTCGTATGACAACAGTATCAAGAAACGGGATTTTTCGGTTGACTTCTATTTCATACGTGAATTGTAAGTGGTAATTAAATTTATTGAAGGCATCCAACACAATGTCAATCATATTTTTTGGAATACTACATACGATGTCATCGACATATTTTGCAAAGAATGGAAGATGGAATGGTAGTTGTGGTAAAACTTCGTCAATCAAAGAATCCATCACAATTTGGGCAAGAATTGGAGAGAGAGAGAACCCATAGGTGTACCAAATTTTGTAAATAAAATCTTTTTCATAGCAGAAATATATGTTATTAAATATCAAACTGACTGAACTTTTGAAACTGTCTAAAGATAAATTACAATGTGGTGATATTAAATCCCACTTTTCAGTTATGATTTTTTGTGTTAGATCAAGTGGTATGTTGGTAAATAGTGATTTAACATCCAAAGAAATTAAAATGTGATTTTCTGGTAAATGAAAATTTTTAAATTTAGTCACAAAGTTGAAGCTGTCTTTGATGTTGTATCCTGTTGTAATTGGAAAAGCATTGCTGAGAATCTCGGCCAGCCATTTAGCTAAAGGATATGTTGGTGTATCGATAGAGGAAATGATTGGTCGCAATTCCATTGTAGGCTTGTGTAATTTCGGTAAGCCATAATATTTTCCAGGAACGGCGTTATTGACTTTTAGTTGATTTTTAACCTCAGTGCTGATCATTTTTTTATCAAATAAATATTGGATGTGGTCGTTGTTTTTCTTTGGATGCTTTGTGTGGATCTTTAATTAGAATATCATAAGTGTTGGTGTCGTTTAAAAGTTCTAAAGATTTGTCTATGTATTCTTGTTTGTTCATGATTACTGTGACGGCTCCTTTATCAGCCCTGGTTACTACTATATCTGGATTTTGTTTTAAAAATTTTTTGCAGTTGTTATATGCATTATTTTCAAAGCTAGATTGGCATTTATTGTTTGGATCAGAAATAAAGTTTGTAATACAGTTGGTAATCTTAGCTCGTAGTGTGTTTTATCTATATTGGTGAGTTCATGTATGTTGATTATTGACTCTGCTGAAGCTAATAGTTTTCCCATGTTGATCTCAAATGTGTTTATTTTTAAATTAAACTTTGGTCCTAGTGATAAGAAATTTTTTACCTTATCAGGTATGTCTTTGTTGCTACGGTTAACCACCCATTTGCTGTTGTCAATAAACCAAGATCTAAGTATGAATTGACTGTTCTTTAAATTGTTAAATTTTTTAGTATTTATTTTTCGTACTTGCATAAATCGTTTTTTGAAAAATTGTGCTTGCCTAAACTCGAACTCATTTATGTAACACAATGGTAGGGTTAGTTGAAGGAAATTTTTAAGAATTTTTATTTTGTTGTTATAAAAATTAACATTTCGATGACTACTTTCAATTTCATAAGAAATAATTTTGGTTTCTAATTTGGTAATTGTGTCTTCGATATTACGCTGTTGTTTTTTGTTAGTAACATCCAAAGACTTTCTAATACCTTTAATGCGATTCAAAATGTGTAAAGGAGTAACATTTTCTCTTCTACGCCTTTCCAAAAAGAAAACTTTATTTTTTAGATTTGCTAGTTTAGTTGTACTATTCGCCCATTCTTTTAAATTTTTAACTGCTGCACCACCATAATTAAGTTTGATGTGGTCGTAGAATCCCATGTCGTATATAAAATATGATTTGATAAATTACGAACTGCTTTAAATAAACAATACTTGTTGTTGAATAGAATTATTGGGAACTATTTAGTTCGATACGAAATGCTTGTAGTAGAATGTATTTATTTATACTCCTGACGTTTCGAATCCTTTTTTGATTCTTTTTCGAAGGCTACAATGGTGACAGTTAAAATACAATTAGGTACATAATAGAAAAACTTACATATAAATTTACATCAGCATTTAACTTTAACCAGCAAAATCTTAAATAATTTAAACTTTAACAACATTAAAACTATAAAAAAGAGAATAAAACTAGATATTAACAATTAATGTACAAAATTTTGATTGAAACTTGTCGAAAAATTAATATAAATGTCAAATTTAAATTGAGGCATACGCCTTCTAATGTATCAAAATTAAAATGTCGACGAAACGAGGTTGGCATTTCTTTAACTATTAAATTTATAAAGCGAAGTATAAACCGCACTTAGATTGTCTATATCACTTTTAGAATTTAGATTGTTTTAGTCCTGTTAATATGGTAAGATTCTAAAATAGTCTTTTTGTAATCACGTTCAACTTCTACTACTTTCACATCAACAAAATTAGGGTTGTGGTGAGTGGTGTGGACATGTGACGCTAGTGCGCAGGACATCTTTCCAAGTTTGGCATCACTTTTATGTTGAGTTAACCTTCTGCAAAGGTACTGTTTCGTTTGTCCAAGGTATAAGCTCCCACATGAGCACTTTACTTGATATATAACGTTGCTCAACCATTGTCGGTCTGTCCTATCTTTGACTCGAGTAAAAAGATTTTTTATCGACTTGTTATTATTATACGTGATCTTAATATCATTGCGTTTCAAAATTCTTGCTAAAGATGGAGAGTTTGTGAATGTAAGGGATGGTCTTATGAGTGGTAGCAAGTTGAGTTTTTTTCGATTTAACTTCTGTTGTATTGACGTCTGCAAATAAAATTTTATTCACTGTGGATTTAGGAAAGCCGTTGTTAATAAAGGTTCGTTGAAGTTCAAAAGGTTTTTGTGTAGATATTCGGGATCACATATTTTTATAACTCGATTCTTCATGGCTAAAATAGTGTTTATTTTATGTTGGTAACAATGATTAGAATAATAATTTAGGTAACGGTCTGAATTTGTTGGTTTTTATACCAGTCAAACTTGATAATGTTTGCAGAATCTCGTATGACAACAGTATCAAGAAACGGGATTTTCGGTTGACTTCTATTTCATACGTGAATTGTAAGTGGTAATTAAATTTATTGAAGGCATCCAACACAATGTCAATCATATTTTTTGGAATACTACATACGATGTCATCGACATATTTTGCAAAGAATGGAAGATGGAATGGTAGTTGTGGTAAAACTTCGTCAATCAAAGAATCCATCACAATTTGGGCAAGAATTGGAGAGAGGAGAACCCATAGGTGTACCAAATTTTGTAAATAAAATCTTTTTCATAGCAGAAATATATGTTATTAAATATCAAACTGACTGAACTTTTGAAACTGTCTAAAGATAAATTACAATGTGGTGATATTAAATCCCACTTTTCAGTTATGATTTTTTGTGTTAGATCAAGTGGTATGTTGGTAAATAGTGATTTAACATCCAAAGAAATTAAAATGTGATTTTCTGGTAAATGAAAATTTTTAAATTTAGTCACAAAGTTGAAGCTGTCTTTGATGTTGTATCCTGTTGTAATTGGAAAAGCATTGCTGAGAATCTCGGCCAGCCATTTAGCTAAAGGATATGTTGGTGTATCGATAGAGGAAATGATTGGTCGCAATTCCATTGTAGGCTTGTGTAATTTCGGTAAGCCATAATATTTTCCAGGAACGGCGTTATTGACTTTTAGTTGATTTTAACCTCAGTGCTGATCATTTTTTATCAAATAAATATTGGATGTGGTCGTTGTTTTTCTTTGGATGCTTGTGTGGGATCTTTAATTAGAATATCATAAGTGTTGGTGTCGTTTAAAAGTTCTAAAGATTTGTCTATGTATTCTTGTTTGTTCATGATTACTGTGACGGCTCCTTTATCAGCCCTGGTTACTACTATATCTGGATTTTGTTTTAAAATTTTTGCAGTTGTTATATGCATTATTTTCAAAGCTAGATTGGCATTTATTGTTTGGATCAGAAATAAAGTTTGTAATACAGTTGGTAATCTTAGCTCGTAGTGTGTTTTTATCTATATTGGTGAGTTCATGTATGTTGATTATTGACTCTGCTGAAGCTAATAGTTTTCCCATGTTGATCTCAAATGTGTTTATTTTTAAATTAAACTTTGGTCCTAGTGATAAGAAATTTTTTACTTTATCAGGTATGTCTTTGTTGCTACGGTTAACCACCCATTTGCTGTTGTCAATAAACCAAGATCTAAGTATGAATTGACTGTTCTTTAAATTGTTAAATTTTTTAGTATTTATTTTTCTTACTTGCATAAATCGTTTTTGAAAAATTGTGCTTGCCTAAACTCGAACTCATTTATGTAACACAATGGTAGGGTTAGTTGAAGGGAATTTTTAAGAATTTTTATTTTGTTGTTATAAAAATTAACATTTCGATGACTACTTTCAATTTCATAAGAAATAATTTTGGTTTCTAATTTGGTAATTGTGTCTTCGATATTACGCTGTTGTTTTTTGTTAGTAACATCCAAAGACTTTCTAATACCTTTAATGCGATTCAAAATGTGTAAAGGAGTAACATTTTCTCTTCTACACCTTTCCAAAAAGAAAACTTTATTTTTTAGATTTGCTAGTTTAGTTGTACTATTCGCCCATTCTTTTAAATTTTTAACTGCTGCACCACCATAATTAAGTTTGATGTGGTCGTAGAATCCCATGTCGTATATAAAATATGATTTGATAAATTACGAACTGCTTTAAATAAACAATACTTGTTGTTGAATAGAATTATTGGGAACTATTTAGTTCGATACGAAATGCTTGTAGTAGAATGTATTTATTTATACTCCTGACGTTTCGAATCCTTTTTTGATTCTTTTTCGAAGGCTACAATGGTGACAGTTAAAATACAATTAGGTACATAATAGAAAAACTTACATATAAATTTACATCAGCATTTAACTTTAACCAGCAAAATCTTAAATAATTTAAACTTTAACAACATTAAAACTATAAAAAAGAGAATAAAACTAGATATTAACAATTAATGTACAAAATTTTGATTGAAACTTGTCGAAAAATTAATATAAATGTCAAATTTAAATTGAGGCATACGCCTTCTAATGTATCAAAATTAAAATGTCGACGAAACGAGGTTGGCATTTCTTTAACTATTAAATTTATAAAGCGAAGTATAAACCGCACTTAGATTGTCTATATCACTTTTAGAATTTAGATTGTTTTAGTCCTGTTAATATGGTAAGATTCTAAAATAGTCTTTTTTGTAATCACGTTCAACTTCTACTACTTTCACATCAACAAAATTAGGGTTGTGGTGAGTGGTGTGGACATGTGACGCTAGTGCGCAGGACATCTTTCCAAGTTTGGCATCACTTTTATGTTGAGTTAACCTTCTGCAAAGGTACTGTTTCGTTTGTCCAAGGTATAAGCTCCCACATGAGCACTTTACTTGATATATAACGTTGCTCAACCATTGTCGGTCTGTCCTATCTTTGACTCGAG
Organism: Platerodrilus igneus; assembly: GCA_036346225.1. Lineage (NCBI taxonomy): Eukaryota > Metazoa > Arthropoda > Insecta > Coleoptera > Lycidae > Platerodrilus > Platerodrilus igneus. The sequence goes on from JARFIW010001148.1 coordinate 1,037,710, forward strand.
TAAAAGATTTTTATCGACTTGTTATAAGTATACGTGATCTTAATATCATTGCGTTTCAAAATTCTTGCTAAAGATGGAGAGTTTGTGAATGTAAGGGATGGTCTTATGAGTGGTAGCAAGTTGAGTTTTTTCGATTTAACTTCTGTTGTATTGACGTCTGCAAATAAAATTTTATTCACTGTGGATTTAGGAAAGCCGTTGTTAATAAAGGTTCGTTGAAGTTCAAAAGGTTTTGTGTAGATATTCGGGATCACATATTTTTATAACTCGATTCTTCATGGCTAAAATAGTGTTTATTTTATGTTGGTAACAATGATTAGAATAATAATTTAGGTAACGGTCTGAATTTGTTGGTTTTTATACCAGTCAAACTTGATAATGTTTGCAGAATCTCGTATGACAACAGTATCAAGAAACAGGATTTTTCGGTTGACTTCTATTTCATACGTGAATTGTAAGTGGTAATTAAATTTATTGAAGGCATCCAACACAATGTCAATCATATTTTTTGGAATACTACATACGATGTCATCGACATATTTTGCAAAGAATGGAAGATGGAATGGTAGTTGTGGTAAAACTTCGTCAATCAAAGAATCCATCACAATTTGGGCAAGAATTGGAGAGAGGAGAACCCATAGGTGTACCAAATTTTGTAAATAAAATCTTTTTCATAGCAGAAATATATGTTATTAAATATCAAACTGACTGAACTTTTGAAACTGTCTAAAGATAAATTACAATGTGGTGATATTAAATCCCACTTTTCAGTTATGATTTTTTGTGTTAGATCAAGTGGTATGTTGGTAAATAGTGATTTAACATCCAAAGAAATTAAAATGTGATTTTCTGGTAAATGAAAATTTTTAAATTTTAACTGTCACCATTGTAGCCTTCGAAAAAGAATCAAAAAAGGATTCGAAACGTCAGGAGTATAAATAAATACATTCTACTACAAGCATTTCGTATCGAACTAAATAGTTCCCAATAATTCTATTCAACAACAAGTATTGTTTATTTAAAGCAGTTCGTAATTTATCAAATCATATTTTATATACGACATGGGATTCTACGACCACATCAAACTTAATTATGGTGGTGCAGCAGTTAAAAATTTAAAAGAATGGGCGAATAGTACAACTAAACTAGCAAATCTAAAAAATAAAGTTTTCTTTTTGGAAAGGTGTAGAAGAGAAAATGTTACTCCTTTACACATTTTGAATCGCATTAAAGGTATTAGAAAGTCTTTGGATGTTACTAACAAAAAACAACAGCGTAATATCGAAGACACAATTACCAAATTAGAAACCAAAATTATTTCTTATGAAATTGAAAGTAGTCATCGAAATGTTAATTTTATAACAACAAAATAAAAATTCTTAAAATTCCTTCAACTAACCCTACCATTGTGTTACATAAATGAGTTCGAGTTTAGGCAAGCACAATTTTTCAAAAACGATTTATGCAAGTAAGAAAATAAATACTAAAAATTTAACAATTTAAAGAACAGTCAATTCATACTTAGATCTTGGTTTATTGACAACAGCAAATGGGTGGTTAACCGTAGCAACAAAGACATACCTGATAAAGTAAAAATTTCTTATCACTAGGACCAAAGTTTAATTTAAAATAAACACATTTGAGATCAACATGGGAAAACTATTAGCTTCAGCAGAGTCAATAATCAACATACATGAACTCACCAATATAGATAAAAACACACTACGAGCTAAGATTACCAACTGTATTACAAACTTTATTTCTGATCCAAACAATAAATGCCAATCTAGCTTTGAAAATAATGCATATAACAACTGCAAAAATTTTAAAACAAAATCCAGATATAGTAGTAACCAGGGCTGATAAAGGAGCCGTCACAGTAATCATGAACAAACAAGAATACATAGACAAATCTTTAGAACTTTTAAACGACACCAACACTTATGATATTCTAATTAAAGATCCCACACAAAGCATCCAAAGAAAAAACAACGACCACATCCAATATTTATTTGATAAAAATGATCAGCACTGAGGTTAAAATCAACTAAAAGTCAATAACGCCGTTCCTGGAAAATATTATGGCTTACCGAAATTACACAAGCCTACAATGGAATTGCGACCAATCATTTCCTCTATCGATACACCAACATATCCTTTAGCTAAATGGCTGGCCGAGATTCTCAGCAATGCTTTTCCAATTACAACAGGATACAACATCAAAGACAGCTTCAACTTTGTGACTAAATTTAAAATTTTCATTTACCAGAAAATCACATTTTAATTTCTTTGGATGTTAAATCACTATTTACCAACATACCACTTGATCTAACACAAAAAATCATAACTGAAAAGTGGGATTTAATATCACCACATTGTAATTTATCTTTAGACAGTTTCAAAAGTTCAGTCAGTTTGATATTTAATAACATATATTTCTGCTATGAAAAAAGATTTTATTTACAAAAATTTGGTACACCTATGGGTTCTCCTCTCTCCAATTCTTGCCCAAATTGTGATGGATTCTTTGATTGACGAAGTTTTACCACAACTACCATTCCATCTTCCATTCTTTGCAAAATATGTCGATGACATCGTATGTAGTATTCCAAAAAATATGATTGACATTGTGTTGGATGCCTTCAATAAATTTAATTACCACTTACAATTCACGTATGAAATAGAAGTCAACCGAAAATCCGTTTCTTGATACTGTTGTCATACGAGATTCTGCAAACATTATCAAGTTTGACTGGTATAAAAAACCAACAAATTCAGACCGTTACCTAAATTATTATTCTAATCATTGTTACCAACATAAAATAAACACTATTTTAGCCATGAAGAATCGAGTTATAAAAATATGTGATCCCGAATATCTACACAAAAACCTTTTGGAACTTCAACGAACCTTTATTAACAACGGCTTTCCTAAATCCACAGTGAATAAAATTTTATTTGCAGACGTCAATACAACAGAAGTTAAATCGAAAAACTCAACTTGCTACCACTCATAAGACCATCCCTTACATTCACAAACTCTCCATCTTTAGCAAGAATTTTGAAACGCAATGATATTAAGATCACGTATACTTATAACAAGTCGATAAAAAATCTTTTTACTCGAGTCAAAGATAGGACAGACCGACAATGGTTGAGCAACGTTATATATCAAGTAAAGTGCTCATGTGGGAGCTTATACCTTGGACAAACGAAACAGTACCTTTGCAGAAGGTTAACTCAACATAAAAGTGATGCCAAACTTGGAAAGATGTCCTGCGCACTAGCGTCACATGTCCACACCACTCACCACAACCCTAATTTTGTTGATGTGAAAGTAGTAGAAGTTGAACGTGATTACAAAAAGACTATTTTTAGAATCTTACCATATTAACAGGACTAAAACAATCTAAATTCTAAAAGTGATATAGACAATCTAAGTGCGGTTTATACTTCGCTTTATAAATTTAATAGTTAAAGAAATGCCAACCTCGTTTCGTCGACATTTTAATTTTGATACATTAGAAGGCGTATGCCTCAATTTAAATTTGACATTTATATTAATTTTTCGACAAGTTTCAATCAAAATTTTGTACATTAATTGTTAATATCTAGTTTTATTCTCTTTTATAGTTTTAATGTTGTTAAAGTTTAAATTATTTAAGATTTTGCTGGTTAAAGTTAAATGCTGATGTAAATTTATATGTAAGTTTTTCTATTATGTACCTAATTGTATTTTAACTGTCACCATTGTAGCCTTCGAAAAGAATCAAAAAGGATTCGAAACGTCAGGAGTATAAATAAATACATTCTACTACAAGCATTTCGTATCGAACTAAATAGTTCCCAATAATTCTATTCAACAACAAGTATTGTTTATTTAAAGCAGTTCGTAATTTATCAAATCATATTTTATATACGACATGGGATTCTACGACCACATCAAACTTAATTATGGTGGTGCAGCAGTTAAAAATTTAAAAGAATGGGCGAATAGTACAACTAAACTAGCAAATCTAAAAATAAAGTTTTCTTTTGGAAAGGTGTAGAAGAGAAAATGTTACTCCTTTACACATTTTGAATCGCATTAAAGGTATTAGAAAGTCTTTGGATGTTACTAACAAAAAACAACAGCGTAATATCGAAGACACAATTACCAAATTAGAAACCAAAATTATTTCTTATGAAATTGAAAGTAGTCATCGAAATGTTAATTTTTATAACAACAAAATAAAAATTCTTAAAAATTCCCTTCAACTAACCCTACCATTGTGTTACATAAATGAGTTCGAGTTTAGGCAAGCACAATTTTTCAAAAAACGATTTATGCAAGTAAGAAAAATAAATACTAAAAAATTTAACAATTTAAAGAACAGTCAATTCATACTTAGATCTTGGTTTATTGACAACAGCAAATGGGTGGTTAACCGTAGCAACAAAGACATACCTGATAAAGTAAAAATTTCTTATCACTAGGACCAAAGTTTAATTTAAAATAAACACATTTGAGATCAACATGGGAAAACTATTAGCTTCAGCAGAGTCAATAATCAACATACATGAACTCACCAATATAGATAAAACACACTACGAGCTAAGATTACCAACTGTATTACAAACTTTATTTCTGATCCAAACAATAAATGCCAATCTAGCTTTGAAAATAATGCATATAACAACTGCAAAAATTTTAAAACAAAATCCAGATATAGTAGTAACCAGGGCTGATAAAGGAGCCGTCACAGTAATCATGAACAAACAAGAATACATAGACAAATCTTTAGAACTTTTAAACGACACCAACACTTATGATATTCTAATTAAAGATCCCACACAAAGCATCCAAAGAAAAAACAACGACCACATCCAATATTTATTTGATAAAAAAATGATCAGCACTGAGGTTAAAAATCAACTAAAAGTCAATAACGCCGTTCCTGGAAAATATTATGGCTTACCGAAATTACACAAGCCTACAATGGAATTGCGACCAATCATTTCCTCTATCGATACACCAACATATCCTTTAGCTAAATGGCTGGCCGAGATTCTCAGCAATGCTTTTCCAATTACAACAGGATACAACATCAAAGACAGCTTCAACTTTGTGACTAAATTTAAAAATTTTCATTTACCAGAAAATCACATTTTAATTTCTTTGGATGTTAAATCACTATTTACCAACATACCACTTGATCTAACACAAAAAATCATAACTGAAAAGTGGGATTTAATATCACCACATTGTAATTTATCTTTAGACAGTTTCAAAAGTTCAGTCAGTTTGATATTTAATAACATATATTTCTGCTATGAAAAAGATTTTATTTACAAAATTTGGTACACCTATGGGTTCTCCTCTCTCCAATTCTTGCCCAAATTGTGATGGATTCTTTGATTGACGAAGTTTTACCACAACTACCATTCCATCTTCCATTCTTTGCAAAATATGTCGATGACATCGTATGTAGTATTCCAAAAAATATGATTGACATTGTGTTGGATGCCTTCAATAAATTTAATTACCACTTACAATTCACGTATGAAATAGAAGTCAACCGAAAAATCCCGTTTCTTGATACTGTTGTCATACGAGATTCTGCAAACATTATCAAGTTTGACTGGTATAAAAAACCAACAAATTCAGACCGTTACCTAAATTATTATTCTAATCATTGTTACCAACATAAAATAAACACTATTTTAGCCATGAAGAATCGAGTTATAAAATATGTGATCCCGAATATCTACACAAAACCTTTTGGAACTTCAACGAACCTTTATTAACAACGGCTTTCCTAAATCCACAGTGAATAAAATTTTATTTGCAGACGTCAATACAACAGAAGTTAAATCGAAAAAAACTCAACTTGCTACCACTCATAAGACCATCCCTTACATTCACAAACTCTCTCCATCTTTAGCAAGAATTTTGAAACGCAATGATATTAAGATCACGTATACTTATAACAAGTCGATAAAAAATCTTTTTACTCGAGTCAAAGATAGGACAGACCGACAATGGTTGAGCAACGTTATATATCAAGTAAAGTGCTCATGTGGGAGCTTATACCTTGGACAAACGAAACAGTACCTTTGCAGAAGGTTAACTCAACATAAAAGTGATGCCAAACTTGGAAAGATGTCCTGCGCACTAGCGTCACATGTCCACACCACTCACCACAACCCTAATTTTGTTGATGTGAAAGTAGTAGAAGTTGAACGTGATTACAAAAAAAGACTATTTTTAGAATCTTACCATATTAACAGGACTAAAAACAATCTAAATTCTAAAAGTGATATAGACAATCTAAGTGCGGTTTATACTTCGCTTTATAAATTTAATAGTTAAAGAAATGCCAACCTCGTTTCGTCGACATTTTAATTTTGATACATTAGAAGGCGTATGCCTCAATTTAAATTTGACATTTATATTAATTTTTCGACAAGTTTCAATCAAAATTTTGTACATTAATTGTTAATATCTAGTTTTATTCTCTTTTTTATAGTTTTAATGTTGTTAAAGTTTAAATTATTTAAGATTTTGCTGGTTAAAGTTAAATGCTGATGTAAATTTATATGTAAGTTTTTCTATTATGTACCTAATTGTATTTTAACTGTCACCATTGTAGCCTTCGAAAAGAATCAAAAAGGATTCGAAACGTCAGGAGTATAAATAAATACATTCTACTACAAGCATTTCGTATCGAACTAAATAGTTCCCAATAATTCTATTCAACAACAAGTATTGTTTATTTAAAGCAGTTCGTAATTTATCAAATCATATTTTATATACGACATGGGATTCTACGACCACATCAAACTTAATTATGGTGGTGCAGCAGTTAAAAATTTAAAAGAATGGGCGAATAGTACAACTAAACTAGCAAATCTAAAAATAAAGTTTTCTTTTGGAAAGGTGTAGAAGAGAAAATGTTACTCCTTTACACATTTTGAATCGCATTAAAGGTATTAGAAAGTCTTTGGATGTTACTAACAAAAACAACAGCGTAATATCGAAGACACAATTACCAAATTAGAAACCAAAATTATTTCTTATGAAATTGAAAGTAGTCATCGAAATGTTAATTTTATAACAACAAAATAAAATTCTTAAAAATTCCCTTCAACTAACCCTACCATTGTGTTACATAAATGAGTTCGAGTTTAGGCAAGCACAATTTTTCAAAAACGATTTATGCAAGTAAGAAAATAAATACTAAAAATTTAACAATTTAAAGAACAGTCAATTCATACTTAGATCTTGGTTTATTGACAACAGCAAATGGGTGGTTAACCGTAGCAACAAAGACATACCTGATAAAGTAAAAATTTCTTATCACTAGGACCAAAGTTTAATTTAAAATAAACACATTTGAGATCAACATGGAAAACTATTAGCTTCAGCAGAGTCAATAATCAACATACATGAACTCACCAATATAGATAAAAACACACTACGAGCTAAGATTACCAACTGTATTACAAACTTTATTTCTGATCCAAACAATAAATGCCAATCTAGCTTTGAAAATAATGCATATAACAACTGCAAAAAATTTTTAAAACAAAATCCAGATATAGTAGTAACCAGGGCTGATAAAGGAGCCGTCACAGTAATCATGAACAAACAAGAATACATAGACAAATCTTTAGAACTTTTAAACGACACCAACACTTATGATATTCTAATTAAAGATCCCACACAAAGCATCCAAAGAAAAAACAACGACCACATCCAATATTTATTTGATAAAAATGATCAGCACTGAGGTTAAAATCAACTAAAAGTCAATAACGCCGTTCCTGGAAAATATTATGGCTTACCGAAATTACACAAGCCTACAATGGAATTGCGACCAATCATTTCCTCTATCGATACACCAACATATCCTTTAGCTAAATGGCTGGCCGAGATTCTCAGCAATGCTTTTCCAATTACAACAGGATACAACATCAAAGACAGCTTCAACTTTGTGACTAAATTTAAAAATTTTCATTTACCAGAAAATCACATTTTAATTTCTTTGGATGTTAAATCACTATTTACCAACATACCACTTGATCTAACACAAAAAATCATAACTGAAAAGTGGGATTTAATATCACCACATTGTAATTTATCTTTAGACAGTTTCAAAAGTTCAGTCAGTTTGATATTTAATAACATATATTTCTGCTATGAAAAAAGATTTTATTTACAAAATTTGGTACACCTATGGGTTCTCCTCTCTCCAATTCTTGCCCAAATTGTGATGGATTCTTTGATTGACGAAGTTTTACCACAACTACCATTCCATCTTCCATTCTTTGCAAAATATGTCGATGACCTCGTATGTAGTATTCCAAAAAATATGATTGACATTGTGTTGGATGCCTTCAATAAATTTAATTACCACTTACAATTCACGTATGAAATAGAAGTCAACCGAAAAATCCCGTTTCTTGATACTGTTGTCATACGAGATTCTGCAAACATTATCAAGTTTGACTGGTATAAAAAACCAACAAATTCAGACCGTTACCTAAATTATTATTCTAATCATTGTTACCAACATAAAATAAACACTATTTTAGCCATGAAGAATCGAGTTATAAAAATATGTGATCCCGAATATCTACACAAAAACCTTTTGGAACTTCAACGAACCTTTATTAACAACGGCTTTCCTAAATCCACAGTGAATAAAATTTTATTTGCAGACGTCAATACAACAGAAGTTAAATCGAAAAAAACTCAACTTGCTACCACTCATAAGACCATCCCTTACATTCACAAACTCTCTCCATCTTTAGCAAGAATTTTGAAACGCAATGATATTAAGATCACGTATACTTATAACAAGTCGATAAAAAATCTTTTTACTCGAGTCAAAGATAGGACAGACCGACAATGGTTGAGCAACGTTATATATCAAGTAAAGTGCTCATGTGGGAGCTTATACCTTGGACAAACGAAACAGTACCTTTGCAGAAGGTTAACTCAACATAAAAGTGATGCCAAACTTGGAAAGATGTCCTGCGCACTAGCGTCACATGTCCACACCACTCACCACAACCCTAATTTTGTTGATGTGAAAGTAGTAGAAGTTGAACGTGATTACAAAAAGACTATTTTAGAATCTTACCATATTAACAGGACTAAAACAATCTAAATTCTAAAAGTGATATAGACAATCTAAGTGCGGTTTATACTTCGCTTTATAAATTTAATAGTTAAAGAAATGCCAACCTCGTTTCGTCGACATTTTAATTTTGATACATTAGAAGGCGTATGCCTCAATTTAAATTTGACATTTATATTAATTTTTCGACAAGTTTCAATCAAAATTTTGTACATTAATTGTTAATATCTAGTTTTATTCTCTTTTATAGTTTTAATGTTGTTAAAGTTTAAATTATTTAAGATTTTGCTGGTTAAAGTTAAATGCTGATGTAAATTTATATGTAAGTTTTTCTATTATGTACCTAATTGTATTTTAACTGTCACCATTGTAGCCTTCGAAAAAGAATCAAAAAAGGATTCGAAACGTCAGGAGTATAAATAAATACATTCTACTACAAGCATTTCGTATCGAACTAAATAGTTCCCAATAATTCTATTCAACAACAAGTATTGTTTATTTAAAGCAGTTCGTAATTTATCAAATCATATTTTATATACGACATGGGATTCTACGACCACATCAAACTTAATTATGGTGGTGCAGCAGTTAAAAATTTAAAAGAATGGGCGAATAGTACAACTAAACTAGCAAATCTAAAAAATAAAGTTTTCTTTTTGGAAAGGTGTAGAAGAGAAATGTTACTCCTTTACACATTTTGAATCGCATTAAAGGTATTAGAAAGTCTTTGGATGTTACTAACAAAAAACAACAGCGTAATATCGAAGACACAATTACCAAATTAGAAACCAAAATTATTTCTTATGAAATTGAAAGTAGTCATCGAAATGTTAATTTTTATAACAACAAAATAAAAATTCTTAAAAATTCCCTTCAACTAACCCTACCATTGTGTTACATAAATGAGTTCGAGTTTAGGCAAGCACAATTTTTCAAAAACGATTTATGCAAGTAAGAAAATAAATACTAAAAATTTAACAATTTAAAGAACAGTCAATTCATACTTAGATCTTGGTTTATTGACAACAGCAAATGGGTGGTTAACCGTAGCAACAAAGACATACCTGATAAAGTAAAAATTTCTTATCACTAGGACCAAAGTTTAATTTAAAATAAACACATTTGAGATCAACATGGGAAAACTATTAGCTTCAGCAGAGTCAATAATCAACATACATGAACTCACCAATATAGATAAAAACACACTACGAGCTAAGATTACCAACTGTATTACAAACTTTATTTCTGATCCAAACAATAAATGCCAATCTAGCTTTGAAAATAATGCATATAACAACTGCAAAAAATTTTTAAAACAAAATCCAGATATAGTAGTAACCAGGGCTGATAAAGGAGCCGTCACAGTAATCATGAACAAACAAGAATACATAGACAAATCTTTAGAACTTTTAAACGACACCAACACTTATGATATTCTAATTAAAGATCCCACACAAAGCATCCAAAGAAAAAACAACGACCACATCCAATATTTATTTGATAAAAAAATGATCAGCACTGAGGTTAAAATCAACTAAAAGTCAATAACGCCGTTCCTGGAAAATATTATGGCTTACCGAAATTACACAAGCCTACAATGGAATTGCGACCAATCATTTCCTCTATCGATACACCAACATATCCTTTAGCTAAATGGCTGGCCGAGATTCTCAGCAATGCTTTTCCAATTACAACAGGATACAACATCAAAGACAGCTTCAACTTTGTGACTAAATTTAAAATTTTCATTTACCAGAAAATCACATTTTAATTTCTTTGGATGTTAAATCACTATTTACCAACATACCACTTGATCTAACACAAAAAATCATAACTGAAAAGTGGGATTTAATATCACCACATTGTAATTTATCTTTAGACAGTTTCAAAAGTTCAGTCAGTTTGATATTTAATAACATATATTTCTGCTATGAAAAAAGATTTTATTTACAAAAATTTGGTACACCTATGGGTTCTCCTCTCTCCAATTCTTGCCCAAATTGTGATGGATTCTTTGATTGACGAAGTTTTACCACAACTACCATTCCATCTTCCATTCTTTGCAAAATATGTCGATGACATCGTATGTAGTATTCCAAAAAATATGATTGACATTGTGTTGGATGCCTTCAATAAATTTAATTACCACTTACAATTCACGTATGAAATAGAAGTCAACCGAAAATCCCGTTTCTTGATACTGTTGTCATACGAGATTCTGCAAACATTATCAAGTTTGACTGGTATAAAAAACCAACAAATTCAGACCGTTACCTAAATTATTATTCTAATCATTGTTACCAACATAAAATAAACACTATTTTAGCCATGAAGAATCGAGTTATAAAAATATGTGATCCCGAATATCTACACAAAAACCTTTTGGAACTTCAACGAACCTTTATTAACAACGGCTTTCCTAAATCCACAGTGAATAAAATTTTATTTGCAGACGTCAATACAACAGAAGTTAAATCGAAAAAAACTCAACTTGCTACCACTCATAAGACCATCCCTTACATTCACAAACTCTCTCCATCTTTAGCAAGAATTTTGAAACGCAATGATATTAAGATCACGTATACTTATAACAAGTCGATAAAAAATCTTTTTACTCGAGTCAAAGATAGGACAGACCGACAATGGTTGAGCAACGTTATATATCAAGTAAAGTGCTCATGTGGGAGCTTATACCTTGGACAAACGAAACAGTACCTTTGCAGAAGGTTAACTCAACATAAAAGTGATGCCAAACTTGGAAAGATGTCCTGCGCACTAGCGTCACATGTCCACACCACTCACCACAACCCTAATTTTGTTGATGTGAAAGTAGTAGAAGTTGAACGTGATTACAAAAAAGACTATTTTAGAATCTTACCATATTAACAGGACTAAAAACAATCTAAATTCTAAAAGTGATATAGACAATCTAAGTGCGGTTTATACTTCGCTTTATAAATTTAATAGTTAAAGAAATGCCAACCTCGTTTCGTCGACATTTTAATTTTGATACATTAGAAGGCGTATGCCTCAATTTAAATTTGACATTTATATTAATTTTTCGACAAGTTTCAATCAAAATTTTGTACATTAATTGTTAATATCTACAGTATTGCCCGAAATAAACAGTACTGAAATTGTAATTGTTTTGTATATTTAAAAAATACATATTATTGACACTTTATTATATGTTCTAAATGTACACCTCCTCGTTCGAGACAGACTTCATAACGATGTTCTAAGTTTCTGGTCATGTTATTGAATAAGGGTTGTCTCAGGGCTGCGAAGAAGACTCTAACGGCATCCTTTAATTCATCGATGGTTTGTGGTGCCCGTTTGAAAACGGCATTTTTAGCCATGCCCCAAATGTATGCGTCTGGAGGTGTGAGGTCTGGAGAATGTGAAGGATAAGGGAAGTCAGTAAATCGTGATATGAATTTGCTTGGAAAATGTTCTTGAAGAAATTGACGAATTGCGGCAGCAGTATGGCAAGTTGCCCCGTACTGCTGAAAAATTGGTTTCGAAATGCCAAGTTACGTGCACGACAGAATTGACGTAGATCAGGGATAAATCGTGTTAAAATTTGTCTGTACCTCTGTTGATTAAGTGTGACTTGCCTACCATTCTCTTCGATAAAGTACGGACCAATGATTCCGTGTCCGGAAACAGCACACCAGACACTCACTTTTTCACTATGTAAAGGAACCTCTTGAACCTCATCGGGTCTGGCAAAGCCCAGAAATCGATTTGTGCGACGATTCACATAGCCTAACAAGTGAAAATGTGCTTCGTCTGAAAACCAAACATTTTTCAAAAATTCAGGGTTTTCATACTGTAACGCGAGAATTCTGGCGCAATATTCCACTCTACTGCGATAATCCCGAGGATGTAGTTGTTGATGTACCTGAATCACATACGAAAATGTACCCAGCTCCTTCAGGATTCTTTGAAAGGAAGTTCTTTTAAATCAAGTTGTAACGCTGTCCTTGCCTGGCTGACTTTCGGATTTTCTAAGATTTGCTCAAAAACACGTTCATGGTTATTGTTGTTGTTAACTGTCCTGGAACGCCCCGAGTTTCCTTTTCGTTGGCACAATACACTACCTGTATTTCTAAACTTTTCAATAACCTTCAAAATTACAGCATTACTTGGAGAACATTTATTAAACCTTTGTGTGAATTGATCAGACACGTATAGCAAACTTGCACCATTACGTCGGCCGATTCCGTATGAACGAAAATAATGCTCTACCAGAAACACTTTCTCCTCTGTACTTAACACCATTTTTAACAATTAGGCCCTACTAATTACTTGTTTGAGGTTTACTTGACAGGTCTATACTAGCTAACTTGAGTGTGACAGCGCACGCATAAAAACACCGCCAACTTAGTTTCAGTACTGTTTATTTCGGGCAATACTGTAGTTTTATTCTCTTTTTTATAGTTTTAATGTTGTTAAAGTTTAAATTATTTAAGATTTTGCTGGTTAAAGTTAAATGCTGATGTAAATTTATATGTAAGTTTTTCTATTATGTACCTAATTGTATTTTAACTGTCACCATTGTAGCCTTCGAAAAAGAATCAAAAAAGGATTCGAAACGTCAGGAGTATAAATAAATACATTCTACTACAAGCATTTCGTATCGAACTAAATAGTTCCCAATAATTCTATTCAACAACAAGTATTGTTTATATATATATATATATATATATATATATATATATATATATAAAACCAAAAACTATTAAGAGTATTTTTTTGATACAGAACCCTATACACTTGATAAAAATAAACCTGATCTTTTTGACCAAGAGTTACATGATATCAAAAGATCAACAAGAATGTGTAATAGTATAAAAACATTGATAAAAAGCAGTTGAAGAGTCTACAAATCCATTTCAGTATGATGAGAATCATCTTTTTAATTTATTTACAAAACGCATTGCTACAGAAACAGTTTGCAAATATATGTATGCCATGTCAGAGATTGTTGAGAATATCAAGAACGACTTTTTTAAAAACAGGATTAAAAATAAAACTACCAATCTTTAGGATCCCGTAAAGAGTTCTGATTTAAGTTTAAGCAAGGCCATGTTAAAAACAGGCACTCTTAAAACAAAACGAGGTGTTATGCACCTAAAGCAAGATATTAAATATGTTCTCAAGATGAGTCTTAGTCTGTAGAAGTCGTCTCGAATTTAATTAAAAAGATATAGTTGGTAACTTGCAGCTTACAGCAATACCACAATCACTCTTTCACCCTAACAGTGCTATAATTCCCTTACAGAAGAAAAGTAAATTGATGCATATTTTAAATAAACTTGGGATCTATCTCACCAAGTTTATACATATCATCTTATACGCTGGTGACAACAAGTGAAATGTTTCAGGTGATCTTTCTACGTCTGAGATTATCTTTATTTTCTTTGTTTATTTCAGATACAATTGATATTAATCTAACTCGGTGGTAGTTTCTGCTTTGGAGCAATTAAACAGTTGCATCACCGAATTTAGAGTAAACAATTTGTTTCATATCAAAGTACTAAGTTAAACTAAGGAAGCAAAATACCAAATCTAATTCATTCAAATTTAGATATTTATTCAATAACCAGAAGCATTAGGCGTAGTATCACGCTTTCGGATGCCTACTGATAAATATCACCGCAGTGGCAACTGCGAATCATACGTGTCTAAGTTTCTAACTCTTTATATATATATATATATATATATATATATATATATATATATTGTAGTGGTTTTAAAGGGTAAAAAATAAATATAAGAAAAAGCAATTTCAAAACACCCTGTATAAAGGAAACAACCAGAATTTTCGTGCGAAATTTATTCCAGTTATTTCATTTTTAAGTAACAGGTATTAACAAAATTTTACAAATAATGATTAAAATTTAGTAGGTTTGCAAAGGAAATAAATTGTAGAAGGCAATGCCATTAATTTATTAATTTAATTGAGATTAATTGAACGGTTATTTACGTATAATATGCATAAAAGCATGAAAAATCAATAATACCAAGATGAAACGCGTCGCTAACACATAAACAGCCGTTGGATATAAAATACGTTGAAAAGAAGCTCCTAGAAATGTTAGTTAAAACGTTCGTTAAAATTGAACACCTGCAGGTTTTGTAAATGTCAAGTTCCACTTATTTTGTGTAGATAATGCTCAAGATTTTAGGTATATTGTACAAACGGACGGATGTTTTCGCATTAAACGCTAATAAGGGGTTATTTAAAGCACGTAAGCAAGTCCACGTGAGGTTAGATAGCAGATGGACAGGAATATCGATTTCTACCACTCAAACAAGGTTTGAAAGAGACGTAGAATATGCATAAGCAAGGGACAGCGTTAGTATAGGCGGAATTTTTAAGACGTCAATGCATAGACTATTGGTCGATATCGTTAGTTGTACTTCAAATACAAACACGGGAATATTGTATGTTAATTTTTCAGAAAATATCGTAACGACGCGCTGAATTTCGAGGATTTAGAAAACGGTTGAACCCAAAATTTTAAGAAATATTATTGTAAATGAAGGATTTCGGGTGAAATGCGGCCGAGAGGTGGCATCGTAAATGGTATAAATACTTTTGAAAATGAATAAAAGTCCCTTAGTATTTTGATCGCTTCAGACTACGTACGAAAGTTACCACGAGCTTGAAAGTATAGAAAATTATTTTAAATTAAATAGCACGGTGTTAGCCTCATAATTTGTACGCGGATTGTGCCGAGTTTACATTTTTTTGAGGTGCCACATATATTTTTTTAACAAGCTCGTGTAGTGACGTTATGTAACGTGAATTAAATTAAACAATTATCAAAGAAGAGCAATAATTGGATTTGGAGTTGGAGGTAGCGTGTATGAACAGCCTTGCAGCACAGCTTAGAGGGTGTGCAACTACAAATAGCTAGAGACGGGAGCAGAGCAAGGCGAAACAACTATACGGCATCATAAACGGAGCAGGGATCTTCAAGAAATTCCAGGTAACGCTTTAGAATTTGTTGTTGTTGATAAACTAGGAAGGTTATTGTGATGGGTGAGAGTGAACTATGATGGTATTTTACATTATTTGGAGTTTTGAAAGTAATACATATAACTAACTTTTATTGTGGTATTTAACTATAAAGCTAAAGGTGTATATAAAGCTGATTAATGTTCCTCAGAAATTTAAATATTTTTTTGTTATGAGTACATGGGTTTTTTTTTGTGTTTGTAATAAGAATATGCCTAGTAAAGAGCATACATTAATCATAATTAACTGGGTTATCATGAGCTCACCATACTCCAGAGTATCCTAATTGAAATTAATTATAAATACAGAAAGAAAGATAAGGTATTATTCAGGGCCCATTTACTCAGGTTACATTCAATGTGTTTGATATTGCTAATTAAAATTCTGGACTTTACGAAATAGAATTTATTGAGGTGTAACTTGACCACTGAGATGTATGTAATTTTGAAGTTTTATTTGTAAATAGTGGAAAATAGATATTGTATGATTGTTATATTATTTTGTGATATTATTGTGAGTGTGCGTGAACGATAGAGAATATGAGAGTGAATCTAGGTATCCAAGAGGAGGTCCAACTGAGCTAACCGGAAGCAGTTGAAGAAAGCAATTCAACCGAGGAATCAGGAGAAGCTGGAATCGGGGTAAGAAATATTATTTTCTTTGTTTTTGAATTTTATGACGATTTTGAAAAATTAATAAAATTTCGAATGTATCAATGTTGGTGAGGCTTTTACCCGAGAACCACGGCAATATATTTTAAATCGAGCTAGTAATTGAAAGATGGAAAATATAAGGTCTTGGACAGGACTTGAACCTGTATTCTGGTTTTGCCGGACCCATGCGTTTACCAATTACGCCCCTGAGACCGATGACACAATTGAGAAATTTAAATCGTGTACTCAACTATACGTAATTGAAAGTTAGGTTTATGTATAGTTGTGTACACGATTTAAATTTGTAAATTTCTCAATTGTGTCATCGGTCTCGGTGGCGTAATTGATAAACGCATGGTTCCGGCAAAACCAGAGTACAGGTTCAAGTCCTGTCAAAGACCTTATATTTTCCATCTTTCAATTACTAGCTCGATTTGAAATGATCATTTGGTTTGCACAAAAGTCTAAGCTATTATTTCATCTTATTCACTATATATATATATATATATATATATATATATATATTGCTGTGGATCGTGGACTAAGGGTTTGACATCGCCAGTGTCAACACTGATTTTCAAAATTTAAAAATTTCAACAAACACAAATTTCTACCCTGATTTCTGCTTCAAAATATTTTCAGCAGCTTCCCTGGCTAGCTCAGCTGTGCCTTTTGTCGGATACCTAAATTTACAATCATTCTTCCTTCCCAATCGCACACCATTCAATAAAACCAAATAATACAACAATCATACAATCTTTTATTTACGCTATTTACAGCCAAATTATTCACAGGTATACACAGCTTGGTACACTAATTACAACTCAATAAGTGATATGTTTTAAAGTCCTTGTTTTAAATTATTATCTGCAAACACATTTAATACAATATGAGTAGATGGGCCCCAAATAATACCCTATATTTATTGCACACTGGAGTATGGTGAGCTCATAATAACCCAGTTTATTAATGTATGCCTTTTACCTTGCATAAAATTACTACAAAACTAATAAACCCATGTACTCCTAACAATCCAATTTATATTCATAACAAAATTCAATAAGTTTTTAATACACCCTTTTTCAATAATTTAAATAACGCCAATAATACTCCAGTACACGTATCTTGCGTTAATAGCTATAAATAACTCCAATATTCACTCACACATTACCAAAATAATACCAAAAGTTTATCAGATAACAGAAAATTCAAATAAGTTATCTGGAGAATGCTTCAAGCCTCTATCCCTTCAGACGATGATTTTCAGAACCCCTCAGTTTCGTGATTATGCGCTCTGCTCCTCCACATATTCATAGATAAAAACCCCAATATTCACCAAGCATTGCTTCAAAATATCATTCCATAACAGCATACAAACTCACGTATATTATGCGTCTATTTATTGATTTACTAGCCTGGTAGTAATTGGACCTCTGTTAATTTGATTTTTACTACACTACTCGTATCTATACGTTAATAACTAGAAGGTTATAACTACCAATTTATAAGTGCTAGCAGTACATTTACGGTATAATGAATATATTTAATACTCACAAAAACTCTACTATAACGTCGGTCTATCGTTGTAAGTAGTTAAAAGCGATAAGAATATAAAAGAATAAAGAGAGAGCTCCCAATTCTCTCCGAGTATTTATATTTTTCAACATGCCACCTCTAGGCCACACTTCACGCGAAAAACTTATATTAAAATAACACTTCTGCAAATTTTGATATAACCGACTTAAAGCTTCCAGAAATTCACTTCGTGGACGCGCCGTATAATCCGAAATTCGCTCCCACCTGTCGCATGTTTGTCCGTTTGTAAAACTATCCGTTTCAATCAATGATTCTGTTCTGTGTCGTCATAAAACTCCGCCTGTAGTATTTTTATCTTTGTCTTATGCATATTTGACGTCGCGTTCCAAACCCCACTTGAGTTGTAGAAAATCGATACTGCAGACAGCGTCACATCACTCCACGTGGATTAAGTACGTGCGTTTTGAAAACCAATGCTTTTATATCCGTCTCTATCTGTAGCATATTACTGATCGTGCATCTCACCTACTCTTTAAGAAACTTTGTTAGCTTGTTATTCGAAGCCACTGACGGTTGAACACTATTTTCTATGAAGCCCGCTTTATTATGTTGATAACTTTGAAGAAGGTAACCTTTTAAACATGCAGGTGTTCTTAATTATAGACCGTTTAAAACAACAATTCTTGGAGTCTATATTTCACGGTATCCGATAAAATCGACGTCCGTGTTTGCTACCAAGACACCTTTTGCCTTGGGATTATTGATTTTCTATACCCTGGTGTGTTTTCCAATGCTTTTCTATGTTGAATTAAAATTAATTAAATTAATTATGCGTTTTTATTTGTTTTTAAAACTGGTGTTCTTTATGTACTTCTAACTTTTCAATCATTACTTATAAAATTACGTCAATACTTGTCGGTTTAAATTAAATAAATTTTGCGCGTAAATAATTTGTTCGTTTCTCTATACAGGGTATTTGAAATTGCATTGCTTACCCCAAATTTAACACTCTGAATCCATAACAATATATATGTATATATACAGGGTGTTTTTTTTAAGTGGGAGGTCACCTGTATATGGAAGACCAATGGTAGAAGGAAGCTGAAAATTTGCACTAGGAGGTTATCGAATATGCCCTACATGTCTAAAATAGTTTCGATACGTTAGCACTTCCGGTTATACCGGAAGTAGGTATTACTATCGTTATTTTAAATAGAACACCCTGTATATTTATGCATTTTCGAATTCCTTGTCGAATTTTATGTGAACTTTTATAACACAACCATACCTCTATCTAATGCCGTTTTCGAGATATTTTGACTTTTAGTAGATTTTTGACATTTGCACGCTGTCACATAAATTGGAATAACTAGAAAGTGAACGAACTTACAAAATTGTTTTTTTGCAATCACGTTCATAATACTTGATATTATTTCTACGTGCAAAGAAAATCTGATTACAATGTACAGGGTGCTAGAAAATTCATTTTATAATTTGACTAATAAAATGTCAAATATTCCGTTTTTCTTAAATGGCACCTACCATATTTTGTTATATTAATCGAATCTATGGAAAAAAATACCTTAGGTATGTAATTACAACAATCCATTTATTGTAAGCCATTTTTGAGTTATTTGCATTAAAAGAGAAAATGCGCTAGTTCCGTAACATAATAACATTTGCAACTATCAAGTAGCTTTTGTCCGATACATTAACAAAAGAATAATTGGTTATTTTTAGGAAACGTCAAATGTAGATAATTCTACGCAGATTGCAATTCCCGTACTGTAGTTATTTATGAGGGTTAATCGAAACTTTACAAATCAAGATTATCTCGAAATAATAATTATTTATGGCTAATGTAATAGATTTCTTCGAAGAACTGGCGATATTTTTCATCAAATATTTTGTTATATTAATCAATTCTATGGAATTAATATCTTAGTACTTAGAAAGCAGGAAATGCTTTTGCACATTTTAGTTGCCAAAAATGGCAGCGCAAGAACATTTTTTGAAAAATAATGTTTAAAAGCTACACAAACATGGAACAATGTATTTCATCTAACAATATTTTACCTAAAGAAAAATAAATAAAAACATAAGAGGTTGTTTATAAATGTTCTATTTGGCGGCCATTTTGATCCAAGCATTTTAAAATGCGTCTTTTAAACTCTTCATTTGTTGCCTTTTGTATTTGCTCTGGAGTAAAAGAATTTAGAGCATTTAATACTCGTCTTTTGCAATCTTCCTCAGTAGTAGGAGTGTATGAGAAAACTGTATCTTTTACATACCCCATAGAAAAGAATCCAAGGAGTGAGATCGGGTGATCGGGGTGGTCATAAGTGAGGTCCGATATTAGCTATAAATTGGTCTTCAAACAAGGCATGTAAGTACTCGGTTACAACGTTTCCATTGTGCGCAGGAGCACAGTCGTGCTGGTAAAATATTTTGCGTATTTCATTAGGTGGGAGGTTGTTTAAATATGCTACAATTTCTCTATGCACAATTTCTAAATATCGTTCCCCTGTAAAAAGTGTTCATCGAGAAGAAAAAGAATTACTAAAACAATATATACTTTGCCGTTTAAATTTTCCTGGTAAAACACTACACATACAATTCGCGAATCTCTAATAGCACAATAAACGTTAAAAGACCATCTTTCCTGAAAATTTGTTATGTATGCTTGGTGAGGATTTTCTGTGGAACAATGGTGTGAATTATGTCGGTTAAACACTCCGTTTTTCGTAAACTTTGCTTCATCGCTCCAAATAATATTTTTCAAAAACTGTTTATCCTCGTGCGTTCTAAGTAATACAAATTCGCAAAACAACATCCTTCTTTCGAAATCGGCTTCCTTAAGGTGCTGAACAGGATAAAGAGACCAACTTTTAAAACTATTTGCTTTCAAAATATTGTATATGGAACTACGGCTCATTCCTATATCCTGTAAAGCATTATTTAGTGAAGCTCTGCTGCATGAAAATATACCAATACATTAGTAACTCCAATTACTTCCTCCGTCACGGTGCTGGTCCTGTTCTTCTTTGTAATAAATGATCCATTATTCGCACAGCTTTCAAGAATAGTTTCAAGAAGCCTAACATTCGGCGCTGGCTTTTCAGGAAATTTTTTATGAAAGACATCGTAAGTTCTTTGAAGAATTCTGTTGCATTCGCCATAAATAATTATCATTTCGAGATAATCTTGATTTGTAAAGTTTCGATTAACCCTCATAAATAACTACAGTACGGGAATTGCAATCTGCGTAGAATTATCTACATTTGACGTTTCGTAAAAATAACCAATTATTCTTTTGTTAATGTATCGGACAAAATCTACTTGATAGTAGCAAATGTTATTATGTTACTGAACTAGTGCATTTACTCTTTTAATGCAAATAACTCAAAAACGGCTTACAATAAATGGATTGTTGTAATTACATACCTAACGTATTTTTTTCCATAGAATCGATTAATATAACAAAATATAGTAGGTTCCATTTAAAAAAAACGGAATATTTGACATTTTATTAGTCAAATTATAAAATGAATTTTCTAGCACCCTGTACATTGCAATCAGATTTTCTTTGCACGTAGAAATAATATCAAGTATTATTAATGTGATTGCAAAAAAACAATTTTGTAAGTTTGTTCACTTTCTAGTTATTCCAATTTATGTGACAGCGTGCAAATGTCAAAAATCTACTAAAAATCAAAATATCTCGAAAACGGCATTAAATAGAGGTATGGTTGTGTTATAAAAGTTTACATAAAATTCGACAAGGAATTCGAAAATGCATAAATATACAGGGTGTTCTATTTAAAATAACGATAGTAATACCGACTTCCGGTATAACCGGAAGTGCTAACGTATCGAAACTATTTTAGACGTGTAGGGCACATTCGATAACCTCCTAGTGCAAATTTGCAGCTTCCTTCTACCATTGGTATTCCATATACAGGTGACCTCCCACTTAAAAAAAACACCCTGTATATATATATATATATATATATATATATCTGTGTGTGTGTGTGAGTGTGTATTAATATATTGCATCGAATACTACTTGCACAAACAACAGTTCTGTATTGTCAACCTGATTATACAACCTTTTCTATAACTCGTAGCTACAATAAAAAAATTTTTAAAGCAGTCGCAACAATTTACTTACAGCTAATCTCTAACTACTTATATCGATGCATTACAATTAACTTACAACAATACACTATAATGAATGAACTAATGAACTAATAAATGTAATATATGACACAGGTGAGGTTCCAATAGATTTCGAAAAAAATATTATTATCCCAATCCCAAAAAAGTCAGGAGCTGATAGGTGTGAGAATTTTAGAACGGTTAGTTTAACTTCTCATGCTTCCAAAATACTAACAATAATAATTAAAAATAGAGTAGAAGCTTTGACTGAGAATTATTTAGGCGAAGACCAATATGGTTTTCGTAAAGACAGAGGGACTAGAGAACCGATACTAATGATTAGAGTAATTATCGAAAAAAGGTTACAAAAAAATAAAAAGACTCATTTCGCGTTTGTAGATTTAGAAAAAGCATTTGATAGGGTTAATTGGATTGTTATGTTCAGGGTTTTGCAAAAAATAGGAATCTCTCATAAAGATAGAAAAATTATTTACAGTCTATATAAAAACCAAAGCGTAGTAATTAGATTTGATGAAATAGAAAAGGAAGCTAAGATTAGAAATGGTGTTAGACAGGGTTGTATACTGTCTCCCTTGATTTTAATGTTTATGTTGAGGAAGCTTTAAACTTAGCCAGAGAGAGAAAGAGATAGGTATTAGTGTACAGGGACAGAAAATAGACATGTTACGTTTTGCAGATGATATAGCCATTATATCAGAGTCTAGAAAAGAGTTAGGAGAGTTTTAAATATTTTAGATGAGATACTACGGAGTAACTATAGTATGAGAATTAACTCGGTAAAGACAAAGATAATGACTAGTGAGTTACAGCCTAGTTCTAAACCAAAATTAAAAATAGGTAATACCGAGTTAGAGGAGGTAGATGAATTTTGCTATTTAGGTAGTATAATTACAAAGGATGGACGTAGCAGAAGGGATATAGTAGCTAGAATAGCTCAAGCTAGAAAAATGTTTTTAAAAAGAAAAACTTACTAATAGCTAATAGCATTAGTTTAGATAATAGAAAAGTTTCTTAAAGTCGTACGTATGGAGCGTTCTACTGTACGGTAGTGAGACTTGGACAATTAAAGAAGTAGATAAGAAAAGATAGAAGCTTTTGAAACTTGGTGTTATAGGAGAATGTTAAAGATTAGTTGGACAGATAGAGTAACAAACGAGGAAGTTTATAGAAGGATAGGTGAGGATCCCTGTATGTGGAAACAATTGAAGGTCAGGAGGGATAGAATGATAGGGCACCAGTTAAGACATGAGGGACTATTTAGTAAAGTCTTAGATTATAGACTACCAAATAAAAATAGAGTAGGAAGGCCTAGACAAAGCTATATTAGTCAAATTATTAGAGATTTAGGTTGTGAAGGGTATGTAGACCTTTTTAGACTAGCTCAGAATAGAAAAGAATTTAGAGCTGCGTCAAACCGACTTTAAGTAAGTTCAAAAACAAAACAAAAAAAATCAGTTAACTAAATGTCACCAGGACATAACTCACAATTAGTTAACGGTCTGGCATGTTGGTAGCGTTTCGTTGCTTAAGCCTTACCATAACATATAATTTAATAAACGTCACCATGACATAACTCACAATTAGGTAGCGGTCTGGCATGTGGGTAGCGTTTCGTTGCTTAAGCCTTACCATAACATATAATTTAATAAACGTCACCAGGACACAACTCACAATTAGGTAGCGGTCTGGCATGTTGGTAGCGTTTCGTTGCTTAAGCCTTACCATAACATATAATTTAATAAACGTCACCATGACATAACTCACAATTAGGTAGCGGTCTGGCATGTTGGCAGCGATTCGTTGCTTAAGTCTTACCATAACATATTATTTAACACTTTTCATTTTTGAAGCGGATAACCAGGTTATATTTCATTTCCTTATAAATGGTGATCATGTAAACATGTTAGAGTTCTTTAACAACCATCAGGTTGCTAATATCTATGTAGAGTCAGCTGGATAGGAAAAAGATAGAAGGATTTAGGAAGATCTAGACCAAACTATATTAGTCAAATTATTAGAAATTTAGGTTGTGAAGGGTATGTAGAGCTTTTTTAGATTAGCACAGATTAGAAAAGAAGTTAGAGCTGCGTCAAACCGACCTTAAGTAAGGTCGAAAACAAAATGATGAATTTATATCGCTATTTACATATTTCCTATATTAATATGTATTAAAAATTAAATGTAATAATTATCTTTAGAGAAATTATGGAATTGAATGTAATAAGTGTCGATCAAGTTCATACTATGGATAGAATAAGAAACAATTATTTTGCAATACAGACGCAAGTTGATACATAAGATCAGAAACAATGAACTGCTTCCAAGCAGACTTATTAATAATTACCTAGAAATAAAGACATTGTATATTATCAAGAAATAAAATAAAAGAAATTTTGCAGTTTCCTACAGAACGACGTGAGGCCAGAGGCTTCACGTTAAATTAAAGAAGTTCCGGTAGTCAGTTAGCGTTTGAATCTCATAACTTTCGCATTGTTAGAAGTCAAGCTTCTCACCATTAATTATAAATCATTAAAAATAGTAACTTGTATTAATTTAATTCAGTTTAACTTTACTTACAGAATATAAATGATCAAGTTGTTTGTGAATAAAATGTTTCTTGGTAATTGAAATAATAAAATTAATTTTCATAACTGTAGTTCTTGAATGAAACTTTTTAAAAGGGAGCGTCCAATAACCCTAAAATCTATCTGGCGCAGACGAAACGGATTCCAGACGGCTAGTATTTCCAAAATAAAAAATTGGTAACTGTGAATTTTAATTCTTTACTAGAACAAAACTCAAAGATTGGAAAAGGTACAAACTCGACCAAATCCAATACTTAAAGAACGTTATGTAACGAACAATCAAATTATTGAGTACCTAGTTCATTTTCCTTTTCCATGGTAGTTATCTTTATTGCAATTTGCGAAACATTTTTAAAAACTTTTCACAAACATGGGGAAATAGATGAAAATATGTGGTTACTAAAATTCATTTTAATTAAATTTACAGACAGAGTTTTAACGTTAATAGCAAGCAGGTATGATTTAAATGACTGGAAAGATTACAAAAAAATATTAATTGCTTATTTTGGCGATCAAAGAAGTATTAAATGCTTAGTTAGGGATTTATTAAGTTTACGAATGGGAAGTAATGAATCGCGCCACAAATTTGGTATGAAATGCCAAGACGTAAGGAGTTTTATTCTAATCAAACCTACATTGGGATATAATTAAAACCAAAATGTACGACGAGATGACCTAAAATAGTATATAAATACGTTACTCGAGCTATTAGCGGACAAAATCATATTCCGAAACCCGCAGTGTGTGGAAGTGATTATGAATTTAATAATTGAGGAGTAAAAGGTTATGTATTATAGGAATAGACTTTATAATTCAAAAACTAACAAAAACTATCAACCGCTTGAGACCATACAAGCGACAAGACCGATAACAACACAACCTAGATTTACACCGTTTGACAGTTTAACAAATTATTGTAGAATAAACAATTCAAATTCTAACAATCAATTTAGACAATTTTCTAAACATACATTCAGTTCAACTTTTACAAAACCTTGGACGAATAATCAAAATGCAAACCGATCATGGTAAACATTCGGCGTAAACCGTAATAGAAATTCACATATGGCCAATAATAGTAACAACCCCAGTAATTATTATAAACAAACCCCAATGGACACCTCATCAGGAAACACTAGACACAACACAGTAAAATGTCTCAACTAAAACCCAACAACCGAAACGAACTTTTACTTCCGAAGAGCTAGTTCATCAAGAAGTAGAACACTATATCAATCAAGTTATACCCGAAAACACGGATAATTATACGTATCTAAGTAATGATTAAGAAGCAAATTACTCAAAAAATTATTAATGTAAAACCCTTTAGGAAAATTACGAACATGACGACGAAGAAAATGCGTACTCAAATTTTTCATTGGACAGCCCTATATACGACCAGACGTTATAAATGTAAATAATATTAATAATCATATTTTATCCTATATAGAAATACCACATGCTAAAATTAAATTATTAATTGATACAGGGTCTTCAGAAACTTTAATAAACCCAGAAACTGTTCAGAAACACTACCTAGATTTTATAAAAAGGCAGTACATAAAACGACACTACACCAATTTATTGCCCATATAACATTACCAAAAACTTTTAACGTGAAAATGAAACACAAATTTTGTATCTTCGAATTTAATGATAAGTATGATGGATTGATGAGCATGAATCTTTTATGAAGACGAGGAGCAGATATTGATATAAAAAACCGGCTATTAAAAAAAAACATGGACATATACTAATTGAATTCCAGAACGGTAATATTAAAACTTACCTTAAATACACCTCCGAACCTAGGACGAAAAACAGGTAAACGTGTTAGTAAATTCAAAAAATGATGAGAGAATAATAAATCACATGCCATTCCAACATGGAGTTGAAACACCCACCGCATTAGTAATATAAAAGATATTGACGTCACTACGACAATTTTGAACGCAAACGACTACCCCATGAAAGTAACACCACTAGAAGTGAAAGAGTTAAATTTTAGTGAGATGAAGACTCATCAAACGCAATAAATAAACGACCACTTTGAAAGTTATTCTAAAATCATAGATTATAACAAAATACTAAGAGAAAATTTAATTAGCATTCGTTTCAATAATAATATTAATACGGAAGAAGGGTGCAATAAAAGATTTACATTTTAAATACAGGAGTATATTCAATTGTGAAGGAATACCCTTGACTTTCACCAACACCGTCAAACATAACATTCAATTAACTGATGAAAAACCAATTTTCAGCAAAGCATATAGACTACCTCGAGCGAGTCAAGATTAAACATACAGGCAAGTAGCAGACTTACTAAACCAAGCATTCGCTTAACATTCAAATTCACCTTGGAGCAGTCCTGTACTAAGTGTACCCAAAAAATGGGACACCTCAGGGACAAAAATACCAAATGGTTATCGACTACAGGAAACTTAACGAGAAAACGGTAGACAATAAGTTCCAGCACCAAATTTCACAAAAATATTGGACAAGCTAAAAGATGCCAATATTTTTCGACGTTAGACCTCCTGGTGTGTCTTGATGACATAACTGCATACTTAACGTCACTTAAGAACGTATGGAAAGACTAAAGGTAGTTTTTGAGCGTTTAAGAAAAACTCAATTTAAAATGCAGCTAGATAAGAGCGAATTTTTGCAAAATGAGGTTGCATTTCCAGGGTACATAATGCCGCCACAAGGTATAATGCAAAACCCGAATAAGACAGATGTCATACTAAACTACCTTTTACCAAAGACAAACAAAGAAATAAAAGGCTTTTTGGGACTAAGTGGTGAAATAATATACTCCGGAGAAGAAGCGTTTTTACTTTTACTTCACTACAGATCATTTGTATCAAAAATTTTTGGAAATATTGAGTCAATTATCTAATAATTTAGAACCAGAAATTTACACAAAAATTAATTAATTTAGACGACCCAGATGATATAGACGACGTAATTCGCAATCAACACGAAGGTATGCCAAATTATCGTGGAATAAACGAAACCCTAAAACAGTTAATACGGAAATATTATTTTAAAGATAAGTAATTTACTACAGATTTCATTAACCAATGTGAACTATGTGATAAGGCAAAATACGATAGATCACCACCGAAGATATCCTTAATGCTGACAAAAACACCTGACAAACTTTTTCAAAAATTACACGTGGACACTTTAGTAGTGGAAGAGGTATGAACTTTTTATCGATTGTAGACGCATTTACCAAAGTAGGACAAGCGATACCATTACTTCTAAAAATAGTACTAACGTGCCCAAGGATTTGTACAATACTTCACATTTGACGGTACACCCGAATTAATGGTAATGGGATTAAAAACGAAACCATCCAGA
Organism: Platerodrilus igneus; assembly: GCA_036346225.1. Taxonomy (NCBI): domain Eukaryota; kingdom Metazoa; phylum Arthropoda; class Insecta; order Coleoptera; family Lycidae; genus Platerodrilus; species Platerodrilus igneus. Next base: position 1,066,187 of record JARFIW010001148.1, read on the forward strand.
ATACCCTAAAACTTCACAAAATAAAAATTCATTTTATCACGGAAAATCTTCTAGAATCAAATAATACTTTTAAGACTAAGGTACAAGAAGAAACCTATTACCACTTTAATGTTGTACGCCCTAATTGCTTATAACAATACAATTCATTCTTCAACAAACTTTACCCCACTCAAATTAACATTAGGACATTCGGACTCTCGAAGCCTTTATGTATGTCACACTACAACAAAAAGGTATACCAGCAGTACGCCACAGATCATAAAGAAAAATTGAAAATCACAGAATAACGTCAAAACAAACTAGACATGGACAAGGAACGAATAACAAAAGCGTGCAATGAAACTGCCGATATGAACAAATTCATGGTAGGACTAACAGTTTATGAAAGAAACTTTAAAAGTAAACGTCACAAAACGGCCCACAGAAATTTAGGCCCGTTTAAAATAAAAAGGATATCGGATAAAAACGTAGCGGTAGTCGATAATGGAAAAAACATAAGGTATATCCATTTAAAGAATTTAAGATGCCCTGTAATTTTAAATGCACTGCCATCGCTCTTGCCGCCAACCTCCACCCAGGTAAATCAGACAACGGAATAGTAATTATTGAAGTCATGAAAAACAATCCCGGTATACTACCACTAACTAAAATTGGGAAGTATGTAGAATACAGTAGACTATTGGACTGTTGCACAGAAATTTGACTTTACCGAATTAAAACGAGAATTCTGTATACTTAGAAATAGTTACTAAATATCGGTGATATAGGGTATATATTTATATAACAATAGAAGGAGAAGCGAGCTGTATCTACCAAAAAAGAGCAGCGGCTGTGTTGGAAGACAACAAACATAGAACAAGGAAAAATTGTTGAAAGTATATGTGTGGAGCACAGCACTGTACGGCTATGTAATAGGAGCAGTAGGAGAAGCAGACAGGAAAAAGGTAGAAGCCTTTTAGAATATTGTGCTGCTTCATATGTATGTTGATAATAGCGTGGACAGACAAAGTTAATAACAAAGAAGTTTTAGAAATAATAGGGGAAGAAATATATCTGTGGAAAGCAAAAAAAAATATGAGAAACAGAAGAGTAAACCACGTTCTAAAGCATTTTTGGGGAAGAGTGCGGGATATATTACAAGCAGAGATTGGAAACAAGATAGGTAGAGGTAGACCTAGATTAGACTATTGCAAGCAGATAGTGCAAGACACAGATTGTGGGAATTTCAGGGTAATGTTTAGGTTGGCTCAGAATAGGATACAATGGAGATACGTGTCTAACCAGTTCCAGGACTGAAGACCTGATGGTGATGAGAAATCATTACGACAAACAGAAAATATCGATGAATACGTCTAGATTTGAAAACGATTACTCGATAGAAATGCTTAACTATAAAAGTCTAATGAAAAATATCATAAAGAACACAGACGCCAAGTTCAATCGATTATTATCAACAGACCAAACCACAAGACACAAAATGGATTAGGTAACATTATAAAAACAATCATTGGTAATTTAGACAACCAAGATGCTTGAATGATACGACAATGCAATACAACAATTGACTGACAACAAAAATGACAAAATTGCTGTTAAAATAGTTATTTACGATATAAGTGTCGTAGCATTTCATATTACGATACGAGATGGTAAAATTGTCAAACGAGGCTGAATGTCGACCACTGAAAAACGTAATATGAAGTTACGATACAAATATCGTACAACTTTTTATCTATAATTTATTAATTATCACTAGCATTGATCAATGATAGTAATATTGTATTAGAAAATAAAAAATAATATTAAGCAAATCAACGTAGTAGGCTAGTGTTAGAGTTAGTATATCGAATTGCAAAAAAATTTGAACTCAATGTTTATAATAAATAAGCTCATTAGTTTCATTTTATAGTCGTTAGTTTACCTTACCTACAGTATACCTGACTTTTCTGCACTAGTGCGGAAAAGTGACACTTTAACCCACTAGTGCGGTAAAGTATGACACTATGATATTCAAATGGATGTCAGAAAGAATGACATTACGAACTAATAGTAGATAAATCAAATTTCTTTAACTTGCTACGGTAATCCGTTCGGAACAAAGGAAAAATAAAGTACAGTTAGCAAACTAACAGTATAGTGCAGGCGCTATAGGTAGTTAAGTATACAAAATGTGAGGACCTGCAACTAGGGTCGGATTCTTATACCTGAGACCCCAAACAATGACAAAACACATCTTGCCACCAGCTGTAATGGTTCCTTCCTGCTCCCTTTACATCCCTCTTCGCGTCAACACTAAGCATAGCGCACTTAAGTATTCAGTGTGTTTCTACATCTATCGACGTGAAAAAGTTTCGATAATAAGTAGTGTTTGTTGTATACGCATAAAATGATTTGATATTCGTTATTTTTGAGTGTCTGTTTAAAGTGTGCTGCATTGAAAAACTTTAGAAATATCGTTGGAAGTGGTTATTTTGAAAAGAAAAAGACGAAACGGACAATTTTGTTTATTTTGTGATAAACCAAATGATTTAGTGAAAGAACCAAGGTCAAGCACGCTACTTAATATTAAAATAGTAGCGGAAAGAAGAAAGAACAACATTAGTGAAAAGTTTTCAAAACTGTACAATCCAGACTCCGCACGACAAGAATTTTCATGGCATCAAGACTGTTTAGTTACCTATTTAAGTGAGGAGAAAATATTGCGTCCAAAAATTGTCTGCTTCAACTTCCAAAGCAAGCGTGGGATTACGTTTTCGAAAATGTCGCTCGTCATCAAGGACGCCTGCAGAAGTAAATAAACCATTAAAATGCTTAATCTGTGAAAAATTAACGAGGAACAAAGATAATCAGCTGTATTTGTGTTCCGAAATTTCAGCAGCGGAACAAATTTTAAATACTACACGCAATAAAGAAGACCGTGTTTTTACCTGTTTTTACTTGTCAACGGCTTGAGGATTTATTTGCTATCGAAGTGAGGTTTACCGTGATTATTTAAGAACGCCGAAAAATTCTACAAAACCAGCAGGTCGATCTTCAAATCAGATCCCTCGAGAAATACTTCACGATGCATTTGACAAACTCATGGATGAAATTAAAGATCAGTTTTCAACTTCACCTTTGAAGTGCACTTCTTAGCTAAACGACTCGCTGTACTTACAAATATAGAAGATGCTGTGATTGAGAATCGTGTAGTGAAATCACATTAGGTGAAAACACATTATTTTCTTACCCAACTGGTAGATCAAAATCTTCATTAGTGTTTATGGAAAATATACCATTGGCGGAAATAATAGAACATGTTCGTAGCATCAATTCAAAAAACTACATCATTCAGAGTGCAAAAGCATTGCGTCAAGAACTAATAAAAACAGAACTAATACCTAGTGGCTAATTATGTGATAAAAATTTGCTCAAAAAATTCATAGAAAATGGCAGATTGTCACAAACATGGAAGATTTTTTCGAGCTTTGTTTAATGCAAAAAAAAACAAAAATTGAGCAATAACTGTTATAGATGAGCATTATCTGTGCTTTATGACATATTTTTTACGGTTACCGAGAAACAGACATCAAAACATATAGCTTTAGCTGAATCAATTCATAACTTGACTAGATCAAAACAGTTGATAATTGGAACATTTCATTTACAAAAATTTTTCTTACGATGTTTGGGCCAATATATAGAAAAAAGTGTTATCTATTTTTTTTTCTAAGCCACAATAAAATAAATCGTGGTAGATTTATATTACCTATCGAGAATTCTTATGTAACTGTAACAAGCCCAGGGTAAGGTTAAGATGAAAATTGGCTTTTAGTAAAAGAAAACTTTTAAGACTTTTAGCTAACTGAGTTTTTGGCCCACAGTCGCATGAGATTGGGTCAGTGGGTATATTAAAGTTGAAAGAAAATAAGATAATGGACGCCACTTAAATTTTTTATAATGCAACTGACTAAATCGATTTGCTTAAAGAAAAAATTTGGTAACCTATGTTAACGCTAACCACTTTAAATATAAAGTTTGATTGTCACAAATATGATACTTACATCTGGTCGTCTTCTTCAATGATCTAACGATGAGTAGGGCGACTCTGAAACATAATTACTACCAACATTGACACTTTATATATTTTACGGACCAGTATGAGTATGTAATCTTTGATTTAGCTTCAATTAGTTTCCCACTATATCGTGGTACACATTCGGATAAGTGTAACCTTTTAAATACCTAACAAAATTTGGAGAAATTTAATGATTACTGAGTAATAAACTGTAGTCAAAAATAACTCTATATTCTCTTTTAAGACAAGCAATGAACATTATAAATTATAAGTGTACTTGATAAAAAATTAAATTCTTATAAAGGTAATTTCTTGAATCAAATATTTAACTATGGACATTATTTTTCATAATAAATAGTCTGGGTAGCGTTACTTCAACTTTACAGTTTTTTATAAAATTTACTTAACTTCTGGCAAATATTATTAGTTGATTAATTAATCTAAGTTCAAATTTCATTATACAGGACTTAGGTCCTATAAATTAACATGTTGGTATTTAAATTTATGGTAAACAAGATAACTTTCACGATTGTGTCAGCATATGTACAACCGGTGAGGTATGATTCCTAAAGTTGAACACACTATTAATTACAACAAAATTGTTGTACTCATCGTACTTTACACTTTAACAGAACGAGCTTTTAGTAAATTAACTAACAAAATTATTCGTACTAGCCATAATGAACTATAAACGGCAACCTGAGGTAGTTACAAGCTTCAAAAAGGAATTCATTACGTAATGAACTTTGCTACTGCAGCCTTATGTTAGAAACTAATACATTCTTACCCATAGCAGCAATGACCTTCAAATGACATGTACATCAACTAAACACGCCAGGTGCAGCTGTACGTAGCGAAGTCGGCCATGTGTCGAACAAAATTGCTTACTCATTTATATTCTAAACGAGTTCCAGAAAATTTAATTGAACCAAACCAAATAAAATATTTTTCAGATGATCTAAGCTTACATCGAAATTACGTGAAATTACATCAAGATGATAACGGAGTTATCTACATTTTCAGAGTTATCGAAGTTGCACTGTAATAAATTGCATAATTAATTTTAATATGCTTACACATTTAAAACAAACCGTCGCCAAGAAGAGTTGTACATTACACTTTTACTTCAGTTGTCACGGACAACTTTTAGAACACTGTGCCGTTTATTACGGCGCCTCTGCCAGGAAAACTTGATTTTCCTGAACATCTTGAGTGTTTTTTAAACACACCAAGCGACCTTTCAGTTCAAAGAAGAAACAAAAAGTGACAATCGGTCACGAACGTCGGAACAACTTGAAAACCTTAGATACTACAAGACGTAGGAGCACGCTAACAAGTTTGTATATAAATGTTATCAGTAAGGACGATGTGGTATGTAGTAGATTGTAATGCTAATTAAAATTGAAGTGTGCCTTGAAGTTTATTGGTTATTAAATATGCAATAACGAATGAATCAATAATATAAACGTTGTTGAATAAAGACTAAAATAATAAATGCACCGCGGTAAAGTCAACGAATAAATTTGCAGGAAAATTTATATGTTACAGAAGTGGCTCGACAGCATTCTTATCGAAGACAATGTTTATGGTATTGATACTGCGGCGTCAATTCTTAAAGGTACTCAGTACAACAGAGGTATCAGAGCACATAAACTCATGTATAAAGCATTGAGAAGCATACAGATTACAGAATTTATTGATTACATAAATTTATCCGAAGATGGAAGTTTTAACGGGCATTTACAGCAGTTGAATATGTGTCTTTAAGAGATAAAAGAAGTAACAGTAGATAAGGATCGTATCAGTTTAAGCGATAAATATAACCAGCATAAAACTATAATTGAAACTTTTTTTCCAATATTTCAAAACTTTTAACTCACATGAGCACTGAAAACGAACTATTCAAATATTTAAATAATTTCTGTGAAAAGATAGAAATTCTTTTGAATTCAATTATGGCTGACAGAAGTAATAACTATGAATTACATTTATTGACTACTCGACAATTTTTACCTTATTTCTTTTCTATGAATGACACAAATTATATTCGTGGGGTGATACTTTACTTACAGGATATGATATAATTACCTGCAGACGTTATACATGATATGAAGAGAGGAATGCATGCCGTCAAGCGAACTCCAGGAACATTCATGCAGTTGGCTGTGGCTTAGCATTAGAAGTCTCAGAACCGATTTTCTGCAGTGACTGGAGGCTTAATTGGTATCACTAAAAATAAAGAAGCAATGCAAAGATGGTTGCTTCTGCATCCTTTAGAAAATAGCGTTCACTCAATGCTTTCTTCATACCTTGGAATACAATCTGACACTACAGGTGACATTAATAGTCATAATAAATGGACACAATCGAGATTTAATACGAACGAAAAGCATGTTGAAAATATATTTAATTTCAAAGCTTGCAATCCGTTTAATAGTAGTGGGGATTGTGTGCTTCGCAATATTTTACCGTTGAACTTGCTGAAGAATCAAGTGCGCGGCCTAATTAATGTTAAAGAAAATGGAGAGACTCTATTAAATACATACGAAAATGAAAGAATGTTCAAGAAAACTAAGAAATAATCGGATCCTATAGAAAAACTAAATTTTACATCTTTGAAGATACTCCTGCAAAAACAAACAAAAATATTTCCAACAAAAACTACAGGACGTAACAGACGTGTCTTGTTGGCGGCAATTCGCTGCTTAAGCCTTACCAAAACATATAATTTAGCACTTTTCCTTTTTTTGGAGGAGATAACCAGGTAATATTTCATTTCCTTATAAATGAGAATCATGTAAACAAGGTGGAGTTCTTTAACAACCATCTGGTTGCTAATGTCTATGTAGAGCCAAGTAGATAAGAAAAAGATAGAAGAGTATAGGAAGACCTTGACCAAGCTATATTAGTCAAATTATTAGAAATTTAGGTTGTGATGGGTATGTAGAACTTTTTAGATTAGCACAGAATAGAAAAGAAGTTAGAGCTGCGTCAAACCGACCTTAAGTAATGTCGAAAACAAAATGATGATAAACAGACATAACAATTTTCGAAAAATCATTCCTGGTGGCTTCTCAACGTGGATTTGATACAAAGGTATTAGCATCGTATATATTGGTATACTGCAAGTATTTCTTTGACAATGACGGATTTTACAGAACTTCACCAAAATCACAACTCGTCGTTGAAATTTAAAAAAAACTAAACTGTGGTACAAGCTCTCAGGAAGATATAATAAATTTAAATACTTTCAAAATTTATATTGTTGATGGTATGGCACTTGTTCACAAAATTCGGTTAAATATACTTTTGGTGATTTTACTGAGGCTTTCTTCAAAAAAATTATGCAATTTTTTTACGTTGCCTGGCGTGAAGAGGATAAATGTAATGTTCGGTAGATATGACGACATTTTTATAAAGTTTTTCGAGTCAAACTTACGGAGTAAAGGCCAAATTATTAAAAATATCATAATCTCAAGTCATGCAACAAGAATTCCTGCTGATTGTAAAGCTTTTCTTGCAAACATTCAAAATAAATTACAACTTGTTCGATTTCTTTGCACTAATGCTCCAAAATAAGCACAAGTTAAACAAATCTGCGTGATGTACATTTGTGAAGAGAAGGATTCCACGATCCAACTAAATATTTCAAGTCTTTATTTTATGAGGTACTTGAATTACGATCAAACCACTTAGAAGCTGATTCAAGAATGTTTTGCCACATATTCCACGTAGTAAGGATTCAATCTGCTCATATTATTATAATCTGCGTCGATACAGTTGTATTCGGCAGGGCAATTTATTTCTGGAAAATGCAGGTGTGTTGGTGTTGTTACGTTTATTTTGAACATCCCGTACATTTTTACCGGTTAATAATCAATACACGGTCGATAATTTTCAACTCAGATCCCTTTTGCTTTAAAAACGACAAGTTTAGGCTACAATTAAATAGTTAAAATCCTGTGTATTTTATCTTTGTGCAATAAATACGCTTACGAATAATTCCTCAATTTGAATCTATTTGCTTTGAAACGTAAAGTTTAGTATGCTATAACTAAATAAGTCAATATCCTGTTAGGTATCCGTGAGCGCGTTATAACTTCCGATAACGTATAATTTCGTTCTAGTGGGTTTCCCAACCTAAAGATTTGTCGAAGGAATATATCCTACTATTTTCCGGTAGAACCGTGTTTTCCAGTTTGAATCGCGCTTCGATAACACGGATGTTTGAATTTCAAATAGGTATCATTTAAATTTAATCTGAATTTGATTCTGCAGCCCGTGCGATGAAATATGTTCTACACTACTCGTTCTATCACTTTAAAAGCAATGCACGTTTATTGTTGTTCTGCCAATTAGAAATGTCTTGCGTGTATTGGTGAGTGTTCCCGTGCTTACCCCATCTAACCAGATTCTATTTTTAGCTCCTTTTTTTTGTTGCAGGCCAAAGGCGTTCTTCCTGGGTGTAGCCCACCTGTTCGTTGCCGTGGACCAGTTGCCGTAGTCATGATGGTAGCTACGTTGTTATACTGACTTCCTCCTCCCCGTGGGTTGGCAAGTTAAGTATCCTGACGTAGAGAGGTATGTGCCTTGTGTTCAGTTATGCTGGTCAAGGATTTTTATTTATCAACGGTGGACGGTGTAAAACCAGTTCACCATACTAGTTGAACTGCTGGTTGCGCTGATGCTTCTGGGTATACGTCGTTAATTCTTGCTACAACGTAGGCTGTATTTAATACTTAAGTTTAACACCTGTACTAGATGGAATACCTAAATTACCTTTAATACTTCAAAATTTAACATACTTGCTAAGGAGTAAGTTTACATTTAATACCTAAACTTAACATACTTGTGATTGAAAAATTGTAAGCATTAATTTTCCTGTTTTTACTGAGTTTTATTACATGCTAGCCGTGAAATGTGCACTTCATGAATCCACTATCCAATCTGTGAGTATAATATAATTGTTGGCGTTAAAATGATAACGCTTATTTTATTGCGTTCTCCTGTTTGTACCGAATTATGTATTTAAATTTTTTTTATTTGTTAATAGATAATCGTGGGCGATGTATGTTCGCGCCGCAGGAATAAGACGCCAGATAGCTATGATCTGGATGATGCTGGTAGCTTTGGGGTCTTGTCTCGACGTTCTGTTCTGGGTTACAGCCTGCACCTCGGGGTTGTATTTGTATATTATAATCGCGTCGCTTGGGTTTGACGTAACTACAAAAAATAACAATATGAAATAAGAAGCCAAATGTCAATTTTGAGAACACGCAGTTTAATTTATCGCTACCAATTTTTATGGTTTGTGTTCCACGGGTTTTCAACGGGTGTGCCAGCCGAAGATTGCTGTCCTGTTTCCTGGACCAGTTTGTCAAGCAAGGCCACAGGTAAGTGCTAGCAATCCTAGACTTGTAGTTATTTGTAACGTTGATTTCTTGGGGTACACATTCTCCACGCTATCGAAGGCCGCTATTATACAGAACATTGATTCGCTTAAGGGGGATATTGTACGCACCGCATCCCGCTCCCCCATAAAAGTTTGATCCTAATCGAACCGGATACAAAAAAACAATCTGAAACTGCATTAGGTACTGGCATAATTCATAAGTTTCCGCATTGCGCTTCTTATCCGCTTCTTAACAAACATACTTGATTTATTGTTACCGGCGCTATAACTGCCATCATGCCCAGAGGTGCACGCGCATCTAATAAAGAAACCGCAATTCTTCAAACGAGTAAACGGACTGAAGAGGAGGCTCGTTTAGCTTTCTTGGAGTCAAAGTTTGCGTCGTATGTTAGTTACGCACAAAAGCTAGTTGCTGCTATTCCAGAAAAACAAGACACGGTACAGATAGAAAGTTTTTTGTCCAAATCTTTGCATGTTATCGGACTACGCAGCGAGTTTATGACGTTAGCGGATGAAATCAATAGTTTATCAATGCGCTTAATTGAAGAGTTTGAACCTGAATTTGAAACCGTGTGGTCATTTACGGAAATGTGCAGCTCTATTCAGTCTGCAAGGGAACGCTTTTGTCAATGAAACAAATTGATAAACCGGAGATTGGGCATGATACCAAACGCAAAGAAAATTACTTTAAGTTGCCTCGCATTTCGCTAGCCCCTTTTTCTGAAATAATTTGGCCGATTGGCCTTTATTTATTCAAAACTTTAACATTTTAATACATGAGAATGAACATCTATCTGATACGGAACGAATTCAGTACTTGTTATCCGTATTATTTGGTTAAAGCAAAAATATTTGTGATGGTATAACACCAACACCTGAAAACTATTTACCGTTATACAACGCCTTAATTACAAAATATCAAGATAATCGAGCTTTAGCATCTGCTTTTCTTGATCAACTGCTTGAACTCAAACCAATTAGTAACGCAACGTCAAAATCTCTTGAGTACTTTGTAGATAAGTTTACATCTGTTTACCAAGCCTTGGGTCAGTTAAAATTTGTGACTTAAAGGAATTTATGTTTGTCCATATTGGATTAAAGAAGTTAGATTCTGATACTGTTAAATCCTTCGAAAATGGGCACCGAAAAGCTGGTGATATGCCAACTTACGACGAATTTGTAACCTTTTACGTGAACAGGTGAAGGTTTTAGAACGCACATCCAAAACTGAGTCTAAATCTACGCAGATACAATCGCATTGGAAGTTACAAGGTGGTTCTAAAATTACTCATTCTTTTGTAACCACGGGCAATAAGTTATCAAAAACTGTGACTTGTGCCTTTTGTAGTAAGTCGAATCATGTGCACTTGTACCAGTGTGCTGATTTTAAAAAATTAGTGGCTAAGGATCGTTATGCCTTTATAAAATCGAACCATGCTTGTATAAACTGTTTAAGCCTGTCGCACTCTAGTTACACATGCAATTCGCAAAATGTATGTAAAACATGCCACAAAAAGCATCATACATTATTACATTTTGATGCTCTACCTGGTGATGGAAATTCTTTGGCTAGTAATGAGTTAAATTTCAACGCATCGCATTCAAACTCTACCGCATTATGTAATGTTGTACCGCCTTCAAATGACAATAACTCACACGTCACGAATGACACTGTGACGTTAACATCGCATTCTCGCAGTAAAACCTTGAAAGCAATCTCGCCAATGAACAATGTTTTATTATCTACGGCGCAAGTTTTCGCTCGAACCAACAACAATCCAAGAAAGCTTATCAGATGCTTGATTGATTGTGCATCGCAACATAATTTAATCTCTATAACGTGTTGTGAACAGCTGAATCTGTCCATAACTCCGTTAAATAATTCTGTGATTAAAGGTGTTGGTATGAGCTCCCGTCCTATACGTGGGTACGCCACTCTTACTATAGAATCACGTATTCATCCGCATACCTATAACATCCAAGTTTTAGTAATTGATTGTATTACCGATAATTTACCTGCTCAATACATTGATTCATCGCTGATAGTCATTGGAATGTTCCTGGACAAATTGATTTAGTTCTGGGAGCACAGCTGTTTCCGTTCTTATTGTTAGACGGTCCTATTGATACTCCTACCAACGCGCCTTCTTTATTGAAGACTACTCTTGGGCATGTAATAATGGGTCAAATACCTATTACCGCTCCAGAACAACAGCATGATTTCACATCTACCACATACTGCGCATTAAATAATAATGATTTGCAAGAATGTTTACAAAAGTTTTGGGAACTTGAAGAAGTTCCTACTACTCGCTTCTACAGTCCACGAGAAACCGCGTGTGAAAATGATTTCATCAAAAATATGTCGCGTGAAAGTGACGGTCGTTATACTGTTGCTTTACCTCTCACTGGAGATGAACACAATTTAGGTAACTCTCGGGAGTAGCACACAAACGCTTAATCTATTTTGAACGTAAGTTTAAATTGAATCCAGACTTTCGCAAAGCTTATAACGAAGTTATAGACGAATATATTAAAAATCGCTATTTGGTAGAGGTTCCACCAGAGTTGGACAACGATCAGGGGTACTTTATACCTCATCACGCTGTTATAAAACCAGATAAAAGGACTACCAAGGTACGGATTGTTTTAGATGCAAGTGCAAAACCCATTCAGGGTTATCACTTAATGACGTCCTGTACCCTGGGCCGAATTTACAAGCTGATTTATTTAAACTTTTATTAAATTTTCGCCTTTTTCCAGTCGCCATTACAGCGGATATTCGACAAATGTATTTGCAAATTGGTGTTATTAAGGAACACCATCAATACCAAAGGATATTATTTCGCTTTGATAGTAACGAGAGCATTCGCTCGTTCAAATTCACTCGTGTTCCTTTCGGATTAAAATGCAGTCCATTTCTTGCTATGCGCACTGTCAAGCAGCTCGCCGCAGATGAAAGATACAGATACCCGGAGGCTGCTTGGATGGCAGAGTCAGAGTTTTACATGGACGATTTAGTGTCGTCTGTATTAAACACTGAAGAAGCTGTGAAGTTATCGCACCAGCTGATAGCTTTATTTACGGCCGGAGGGTTCGATTTGGTTAAGTGGGCTAGCAATTCACTCGAACTGCTTAGCACCCTACCTTTATCGAGTTGTACACCTGTGAATTTTACCGACGGTAGTAACCAAAAGATTCTAGGTCTGTCATGGGATCCTAGAAACGACGCCTTTTACTTTCAAACCGCAGAAATCTCAACCGCATCATGCACCAAACGAATAATCTTGTCTTGTGTTGCAAGATTATTTGATATATTGGGGTTGGTCTCGCCTGTAATTTTATACGCCAAATTGCTAATAAAAGATCTCTGGAATGCAAACCTTGGATGGGATGATGTACCTCCTAAGCATATAACTGAATATTACTTCAAGCTTGTATCTGAACTTCCATTACTAAAGAATGCAGTTATCCCACGTCATTTAAAGGTCGCTAATGACTGTACTGTAAACATAGTTGCATTCTGTGATGCAAGTTTAAAAGCCTTTGGTTGTGCAGTCTACTTGCATGTAACAGATTCAGATGGTCATATTTTAATACGCCTCGCTTGTTCAAAATCAAGGGTTTCTCCTATAAAAAATAGTGACTTTAGCTCGCCTGGAGCTTTGCGCTGCAGTTCTACTATCCACATTGGTAAGAAACGTGTATGATATATATAATTCACGTTATCCCATAGAAAACTTATACGCATTTTCAGATTCTACGATAGCCTTATCGTGGATTCATTCTTCTCCTCATCGTTGGTCTACATTTGACGCTAATAGAGTGGCTAAAGTTCAAAGCAACTTAGACCCTAAGCACTTTTACCATATCGCTGGGATAGAAAACCCCAGTGACTGCCTATCTCGAGGCATGTTGCCCTCCCAACTGTTGTCGCATGATCTTTGGTGGAATGGTCCATCATGGATGTCGTTACCTCCTCATATGTGGCCCATTAAACAGTTTTCCGCTTCGCCAAATGAAGAAATTCCGGAATTCTGTTCAAGAAATTTAGCTATTATTGTTCCCGAGCTTCCGGTATTGTATGAGAGGGCACAAGCTGTGTCCTCGTGGTCCAAACTTTTACACATTATTGTATATGTGTTACGTTTTTGTAAAATTGTCAAGCTTTCTCTTAGAATTGACGCTGATGATCTAAATGTAGCAGAACAGTATTTAATACATGCGCTACAACTAGTGCAATTTTCAGAGCTGATGGAAACTTTAAAAAAGGGCACTGTGCCTTTATACATAAGAAATTTAAACCCCTTCTTAGATGAAGTGGGTCTTATTCGAGTGGGTGGTCGTTTATCACGATCGGGATTGCCTTTTGCCGCTTGTCATCCACTGCTGTTACGAAAAAGAGATCATATAATAAATTTATTAATTGACCACTACCACCGCATTAATTGTCACACAGGTGCTAATCTTCTTAATTCGCTTATTAAACAAAAATATTGGATTATTTCTGCTAGAGATATTATAAGATCAAGGATTAGATTATGCAATTTTGTTTTCGAGTGAATCCAACACACCCCACGCCAATGATGGCAGACTTACCATCATGCCGTGTGCAGCAAACCAAAGCGTTTACGCACACTGGGGTGGATTACGCTGGCCCTATCAATATTACGCTTTCCCGCAGAAGAGGGCAGCGCTCTCAAAAAGCGTATCTCTGTATATTTGTTTGTTTGACTACTAAAGCTGTCCATATAGAGCTAGTCTCGAATTTGTCGACCGAAACTTTTTGGACGCATTCAAGCGCTTTTGTCACGTCGCGGTCCAGTTTCCTGTATGTATTCTGACAATGGTACAAATTTTATAGGAGCCAAGTCCAAATTAAATGAAATCTATGATTTGATTACATCTTCAAAATTTCAAACTGCTTTAAATCTTGAATTCAATAATCGGCGCATCTCCTGGAAAATGAGTCCACCCCAGGCTCCACATTTTGGTGGAATTTGGGAATCGACGGTAAAATCTTTTAAAACGCATCTGTACCGCATTGTCGGTGGTCATTTACTCACATATGAGGAACTTTTGACTGTGCTGATCCAAATTGAGGCACTTCTAAATTCAAGGCCCCTTTGCGTGTTGTCGGAGGATCGTTATCCGGAAGTGTTAACTCCAGCACATTTTTAATGCAAACTCCCTACAATATTTACCCGCTTACGATATGTCAAAAGAGCATTTGACAGTGAGGGATCGTAAACGCTTACTAGATTCGTTAGTTCAATCATTTTGGCGCAAATGGAGGATTGAGTACTTGCACACATTACAGGTTAGAAAAAGTGGTGCACGCCCGATAATCCTGTAACGGTCGGAACCGTTGTTATTCTAATGCAAGATGGCGTTCGACCATTAAGTTGGCCTTTAGGTATTATTGAAGAAGTGTACCCTGGGGCTGATGGAGTTATTCGCGTGGCTTTGGTTAAAACCAGAACTACTAAACTTAAACGCCCGGTAGTAAAATTATGCCCAATACCTAATCAGTAATCTCACAATCGGGATTGTTTAGTTATTTAGCTTAATTTATTACGCAATACTAGTTTTTCTTTTCTTTATATACTTATTTCTTTTGTTTTCAATTTTTTTCACAACTTGAGTTAATTGAAAGTTCTACATACTTTCAAAGCGGGGAGAATGTTCGCGCCGCAGGAATAAGACGCCAGATAGCTATGATCTGGATGATGCTGGTAGCTTTGGGGTCTTGTCTCGACGTTCTGTTCTGGGTTACAGCCTGCACCTCGGGGTTGTATTTGTATATTATAATCGCGTCGCTTGGGTTT
Source organism: Platerodrilus igneus (assembly GCA_036346225.1). NCBI lineage: Eukaryota > Metazoa > Arthropoda > Insecta > Coleoptera > Lycidae > Platerodrilus > Platerodrilus igneus. The sequence goes on from JARFIW010001148.1 coordinate 1,081,485, forward strand.
GACGTAACTACAAAAAATAACAATATGAAATAAGAAGCCAAATGTCAATTTTGAGAACACGCAGTTTAATTTATCGCTACCAATTTTTATGGTTTGTGTTCCACGGGTTTTCAACGGGTGTGCCAGCCGAAGATTGCTGTCCTGTTTCCTGGAGCAGTTTGTCAAGCAAGGCCACAGGTAAGTGCTAGCAATCCTAGACTTGTAGTTATTTGTAACGTTGATTTCTTGGGGTACACATTCTCCACGCTATCGAAGGCCGCTATTATACAGAATATTAACCGCTTAAGGGGGATATTGTACGCACCGCATCCCGCTCCCCCAATGTACTTTTTTTGTTTTTGGTATGTTGGCGAATCTCCCCACTCTACGCGGTTGGTAGTTAGCCTGGTATATTTACGTTTTCTTCCGGCTACGTCATGGAACGTAGCAGTCTATGATTCGACAGTTGTCATACAAAGAAATATTTTCTAGAATGCCTTTTAGCTGCTGAATCCCTGGGCGAAAGGATATGCGATATATTGCCAGCACTACATGCTATAAGTGGTTGCGATACTACTAACAGATTTGGCAGTAAAATGCAATGTTTGAACGCTGCGTCTAAAGATTTTGTATAAACTGTCCTTATGTCTTTGAAAAACCTTGACCTAAATATTGAGCAATTGAAACAGTTAGAAATAGCGTGCACTTATTTTTTTTTCAAAAAAAATTATTTGCTGATGAACTCAAATATAAACTGATTTCTCAAAACATGGTTTCGGTTTTAATTTGATGAAAGTGATATACACGTCAGGTGCTTTGCATTTGCATTTATTAAGGGTTGCAGTACAAACATTTATTTGGAAAAATTCTCATCAAAAAACAATTACACCTCATTGATTATTATTTATATGGTTATGAAAAGCTCAATGGTAACTTACGTCCACAAGCGACTAAACCGTCTTTACCAGAGTCATTAATTCAAACTTCTAAATTGTCACACAATGTCTTGCAGTTGCAAAAAAATTACAATTATTTTGTATTTCTTTATGTAAATGTATTAATAACAATTGTCAAAATATAAATGAGTAATTGTTTACTTACTTTACGTATATTCAACGAACTTCGTTCGTTTATGAAATCTATTTGTCTGTGTGTCTGTCTGTGTGTCCGAGGCCTTTTTAATGGTCGGACATCAATGTGTAATACATCAATCGATTCAGCTCGGTGTCCAGAGCTTAAATTTTGATGTCAGTTAAAATCGGGCAACGGGGACGCCGAGCCCTCGGGAAAATCCACAGGGATAATTAAAATTTTAAATAAGTTTAAAATCAATATGCGACTCATATTTGAACAATTTATGGCATTTCATGCCAATTATTCCAATATTATGGACATTGTTTAAACTTAAATTTTGATTACCGAAAATAATTATATTCATATAAAAAAAAATAAATTTCTTATCTTATTGATGAGATCTAATATATAGCTTTTAAAATATTTATTCAATAAAATAAAATATATTAAAATGTCTCTTTTGTTGTTTATAAATTTTTGTATTTTATCTGAATACTTATAATTATTACAACATAATAATTTTAATTTCTTTAAATTGTTTTAAAGTAAGTCTACATTTGGAAGTTCGTTGCGACAATGCCTTGCATTTTCAACTTGTTTTGTTTAAATTCACTGTTTTTTTATATAAAACCTTTTTTTATTAATTAAAAAAGTTTGTATTACTTTTATTTTTGCTTTCTTTTTCATTCAACAATCCATCTTCACTTATACCATTAGAAAAGACTATAAATTATTACTGAAATAATCAATAAAATGATTTTTAGCATGTACTCGATATATTCTCTTTACAAATAAGAGCATAGGGGTAAACAAAAAACGGACCAAAAAATTGACCGGCAAGATCCGCATTATTAATCTTTGACCTTTTCTTAACTCAAATCCATTGGTGGAATTCGGTCCTCACATTTTCTTACTCACTTACCTCTAGTGCCCGGTCTAGTAAGCCCGCACCGAGTACCGCAACAAAAATGGGGGAATCTAAAGAATTCATGCAATTCTAGCTAAAAACGTCGTAGAGCGGGGTAGGTTACATAGAAAGAAAAAGGAAACCTTAAAAAAAAATTTATTTACAAAACCTTAAGAAAAACCATAAAGGGAAGACCAACTAGCAAAAAAAAACATTTATCTAGAACATCTCAGAGGATTTACACAGTACACAAAACAATTAGTACACTCAATTACCTCAATTTAATTTTAACGTAAAATAAGAATTAGCAAAAACATTATGGGTTGTTCTCAGTCGCTTAGTTGCCAACATATTTTTTTTTAAATTAATAGAACAAAGAAATAGTTACTTACATAGTTACAGCAATCAAAGGGCACAGGCGACGGGTAAAAACGCGTTTCTTTCTGCCGCTAAAAAAAATTTTTAGAAAAAAGAAACCCTCACACGTAAACAATGGTGTAACTTTAAATTTATATAAACAAGTTTATAGAACAGTCAGTCAATGCTGAACTATTCTTTATTACATATTCCGCAAATACCAGCTATCTCCGTAACAATTACGACGATTGGAGCGGATTACGTTGAATTTTACACTGTAGCATCTGCGGTTGTGCAATGAGTAACCTTGTAAACTTACAGATTTGAACCTTGACGCACTGAAGTACCACTCAGATATAGACTTCTAGTTCGTAAAATAATTGATGAAGAAGATGGTGAGCGCAGTTACTTGTTAAAGATATGTGAAATGATCTTTAAGAGAAAATGAAGTTTTAAGATTTCAAATTGGGTGTTGGTGATTTCATAAAGTAATTTTGAAAAGTATGTGCCAATGAAGTGAACTGCTGTTGCTTGTATATCATAAAATTTTGTTTAAATATTTAAAAAGAAACTTCACTGCCATGTGAATATGTATGTATAGCTAAGATTTGAAGTCACTTAGTACGTTTTCATTTGATTTGAGTTAGGTATAAGATGTTAAACTTTCACTTTCATTTGAATATGTACGTAAAGCCTAAAAAAAAGTCAATTAGTATGTTTATTTTATTAGATTTAAGTTAGTTATAAGATGTAGAAATTTTATTTACTTTTCAGTATATAGTTGTAAGTCTATTATATCATTTGAATTTCACTTGTTGTTAGGATTAAAATATCAATTTATAAATTTTCGGCCAATGACATTTGTGTATTAGTTTACTCCAAATTAGAATTTGACAAGAGCAATAAGATCTATTAATAAAAAGTTGGATCATAGAATGTTGGTTGGGAAAGAATTGTAAAAGAGTAGGCTGGTTTAATGTTTTAAGAGGCATCTCCATAGAGATAAGGGACAGTTGTTAAAAATTAAAAATTAAGAGAAAACTGATTTGAAAAGAACTGAAAAAAAGAACTTTACAAACTATAGAAAAAAAGTATAATCTTTTGTGTAACAGTTTAAGAACTGTACACCTTTTATTATTGTAATCTCCAACATAAAATTCAACGTATGAAAAATTGTAACATTATTTTGTAATGTTAACGATTAAACAAATTAATTAATTAAAAATTCAGTAACTTGAATAAAGTATAAACAAAAATTTACACCAATAAATCACCTCATTTTATTTAGGATCCTGTATATTAAAAGACCACATTTACCGATAGCTTCGGGCTAGTAAATTCCAGCGGCAGGTCATCATTTAAAGCTCTAGACCCCATCGTAAGTCAATTACAATAAACCTCTTAAAATGTATAGTACCTTTTAGCGTAAATAAAGGAAAACCAATTTCAGTTTGAAAAGCTTAACCTTCTTAATACTTCGTTGATTAACAGCGGGTTAGACAAAACAAAACATTATAATAGCGGACACTATTTCCAATTTGATTTGTTCAAATATTACAAGTAATCTTAAGTAGTTTGGAGACATCCATTGTATTTAAAATCCATTTCGGCTCAAGTAGGTTAGCCGGTCTTTGTTAATGCCAGACTACGGCCGACATAGGTAGATTCCACATTGCCATATTTAAGAAATTCGTAGAAAGTAAAAGATAATTTAAGCCCGTGGGAGAATAATTGCTTCCGTGATTCTCATCTAAAAAGGGGTTGGATTTGGTTTCTGAAATCTTGTTTTGTGGGAGGTTCAGTTCAGTCATTGGATAACAGAAAATGACGTACGTAATTATTATGGTAGGAATTTAGTCTATATAACTCAAGGCTTAGCCAAAAGACGGAGAGTTTTTCCAATGGGGCCGACCGTGGTCAAGAAGTAGAGAGAAACGTAGTTTTGCGGGTAGCGTTCTCTGGCATGACATAGAATATTCCACTTCGTATCACGTTAGTAAAAAAAATTGGAAAAAAGTGTTACTCTTCCAGTTTCGCGAGGGTTATGCCCATATGTTCGCGGATTTATAGTGATGCAAGATAAATATTAAAAACTTGTAGGCGTGTGACGCGCAAGTAAGTGATATTGTCAAAAATTCTGCCGAGTGCGTGTGCCAGTCAATTTTCTTAAACATTACAAACAGAAGCAACAAGCGAGATTCTCTTCCCAAATTTAAGAACTGCTCTACGTTGGAAAACAAACCCTCAAACAATGGACAATTATTAGTAAGTAAGTCTTTATAGATAAGTAGCATGACCAATTTTTAGTTAGTTTATTTGTTAGGACGTTTTGGCCATAAACCGTAGGATTAATTTAATGTATGATTTATACTATAAGTTTCTTTCATATACAAGTGTTTGATAACTAGTTATGTACTCAAAATTTTCATAAATTCCATAGTCACCTATTCACTTAAATTTCTAAATCAATGAATGTAAGAGGTTCACGTTTATTGCTCTGTGAATTAAATAGTTTTGTTTGCCGTTGATTAAGTCAATAGTTTTTCTTATTTTTTTATATAAGTAGTAAAAAGTGAGGAATTGATTAAAAGAAACAATTGTCCTCCTTGGGATGACAAGTCTCTCAAGGTTTTGTACGAACATTTGGACATTCTCGACTTGTCTGGCGCCCTTGGCAATTGTCATTAAGCCACAATATTTTTTGAAAGGTAAGTGCCACATTTTTGTAGTATACTATAAATTAATTTAACCCTTTTTTCAAAATTTTAACCCTCTATATGATCCACGACCTTTCCGCTAGCTAGTGCCGGTGACCCCCCTTTAATTTTTGTTTTACAGGCCGCCCCCATTTTATAATTTTGCATACGTAGTAGCTTTTCCGCCTGTAACAAAATTCTTGGCGCCCAACGTCTTTGGGATTGCTTATGTAAGATTCTTGACGCCCAACGTCTGTGGGATAACGCATGTAAGAAAATTCTTGACGCCCAATGTCTGTGGGATGACTTATGTAATAAAAGTCTTGACGCCCGACGTCTTTGGGTCTTGTTTTTTGAAGAATTAGAAATTTTTGTTATTTGCTTATTTCATTATCAATTTTATATAAACTGCAACCTTTCAAAAATATATGTGGCATTTGAAAAAGAAAGAAAGAAAAGTTCAAGTGTGAAATAATTATAAAGAAATTTTTTTGAGATATATTATTTTTTACTTTTTAAAGAGAATTTTATGATAACATTGTACACATTCTTTAATTCAAAGATGGAATTTACATACAGTGTTGATAGGTTATTAAAAGATGAACTTATTTATGAAATAACTGTACGAGGAATAAACACGGAAAATATGACAGTAACTGATTTAAGAAAAACCTTACGAAAAGCGATTAAATTAGAAACTGAACCAGATGAAGATTTTGACTACCCATTTGACTTTACAGAAGATGTGACAGTTGTTAAAAATGTTTTAACGCTTTTACATGAACAAATTTTAGATTTAAATGTTTTAAATTATGATAGTAATAAAGTAAGAATAGAAACAAAATTTGCATATTGTTATTCTAGGCTTTCCAAAAGTTTACCAGTTGACGATAATGACGAAACAATTAGGAATAATTTACAATTAGAGTTAGGACGTTTAATTAAATCTTTTCGTAAAGTAGGAAATGACATTTTAAAAATAAAAACAAAAATTGCTTCCAAAGAGGATAAATCAATTTTAGACGAACTAGAACAAAAGGAAACATCAGAAATATTGGACATAAATAACGTAGACTTGATGGAATTTGACAAAAAACTAGATTGCTTCATCTACAACAGAACAAGAAAAAACTAGGACCGTAGACGAACACACGCAAAATATAAATAAATCTTTTCAAAATAATAATCAAAATTTATCTCATAATAGTTCTGTAGTTTATAAGGTTACTCCAGTTGCAAAATGGGGAATAACATTTAATGGCGATACTTCGGTAAACGCATTTTTAGAACGGGTCGAAGAATTAAAATTTGCTAGAAATATGTCAGACTCTCAACTTTTTGCAGAAGCATGTGATCTTTTTGCACATAAAGCACTGATACGGTATCGTGCAAATAAATCTTTAATAAATAATTGGACCGAATTAAAAAAAGCACTAAAAGACGAATTTTTACCACCCGATTATGATGAAAAATTAATGACCGAAATTAAAGCGAGAGCGCAAGGAGAAAATGAAAGTATGGGACTTTACGCAGCAGTAATGACAAATATGTTTGCTAGATTATCAGAACCACTCACTTTGACACAACAACTGAAAATATTACGAAAAAATATGTTACCCTTTTACCAGTCACAATTGAGTTTAGTCGAAATAACTTCCATACGAGAACTAATAAAGTTAGGAAAAAAATTGGAGGAACATAAAGTATCAATTGAAAACTTTATCCCACCAACTCGAAAAACGAATACTTTCGAAACTGACTTGGCGTACACAGATGTTAGCGTTTCACAGAGTAGGTCTTCCAATAGAAACCAGATTTCAGCAATGCAAAATGTTAGTTCAAACAATTATATAAAAAAACGTGCACCGACGTGTTGGAATTGTCACCAGTTAGGACATTTTCAGATCGATTGTAGACAGATAAGACGAACGAACTATTGTTATAAATGTGGCACTGACAATGTTACGTTGAACCGTTGTCCGCGTTGTCAAAAATATAGAAATAATTTAAACTAAAAGAAGGGGCATTAGATAGTCGTATAGTGTCCCGCACATTTTATAATTCGACAAAACATGTTCAAAATATGGTTTATGACAAAGAAGAAAAATTTCAAAAAAATAAGATTATGTTAGATTATGTAATAGAACAGTCTAAAAATGACGAACGTCCTTATGTAAGTGTAGATATTTTAGAAACAGAAATTTTAGCATTATTAGATTCAGGAGCAACAAATACAATTTTAGGAGAAAACACTTGGGAATTTTTATCAAAATTAGGTTTAAAATTAAAAAGGAAAGAAGAAGAATGTCAATTGGCAAATGGTAAAATTTTAAAAGTTTTGGGAACAGTTACGTTGCCCATTAGATTAAAACAACGTTTAGTGGTGTTAGACGTTTTGATAGTACCAGATGTTCAGCATACTTTAGTTTTAGGAATAGATTTTTGGAAAAATATAGGAATAATACCAGACATTTTTAAAGGCGAATACACCTTTGCAAAATTAGATACTATTGAAAAGAAAGAACCGATTTTACATTCGACATTAGATTTAACAGTAGCACAAAGAAAACTGTTAGATACCAGTATTGAAAAATATTTTTTTGATTTACCTGAATTAGGCCGTACCGATTTAGTATACCATAAAATTAAAGTTAATAGCGAACCAATTAAGCAAAGATACTATCCAGTTTCACCTACAATGCAAAAACATATAGATGATGAGTTAGATAAATTGTTACAATTAGGTGTAGTTCAAAAAAGCAACAGTTCATGGTCAAATCCAATTCTTTTAGTGAAGAAAAAAGACAATTCTTATCGTTTTGTAGTAGATTTCAGAAAATTAAACAAAGTAACAGAAAAGGACGCGTATCCAATTCCGTACGTCTCCTCCATATTAGATAAATTGCGCGACGCGAAATTTATTACAACTTTAGACATTAAATCCGCTTATTTTCAAATTCCACTAGAAAAAGATTCTTATAAATATACAGCTTTCACTATACCTAATCGAGGGTTATTTGAATTTACACGTTTACCTATGGGTCTTTTAAATGCACCCAGTACATGGTCTAGATTGATAGATAAAGTGTTAGGTCCAGAATTAGAACCTTTCGTATTTTGCTATCTAGATGACGTCATAATTTTGACAAACTCTTTTGACAAACACCTAGAAATATTACAGGAAGTTTTTAACAAACTTTCACGCGCAGGACTGACTTTAAGTAAGGAAAAATGTCACTTTTGTAAGAGTGAATTGAAATATTTAGGTTACGTAATAAATGAAAACGGTCTCTTAGTAGATCCAGATAAAGTAAAAGCTATTTTAGAAATACCAACACCAAAAACTGTAAAAGAAGTAAGACGAATAATCGGAATGGCTTCTTGGTATCGTCGATTTATTGAGGGATATAGTACCATTATAGCTCCATTGACCGCATTGTTGAGGAAAAATAGAAAAATTGGCTGGGAAGAGTGTTGCGAAACAGCCTTTTCCACTATAAAAAATTGCCTAATTTCAGCACCAATTTTAACTTGCCCAAATTACGAATACGAATTTACAATTCAGTGTGACGCATCAGATTATGGAATTTCGGGTGTGTTGACGCAGAGTATAGATGGAAACGAACAAGTAATATGTTATATTTCAAGATCTCTAACTCAAAATGAAAGAAAATTTACCGTAACAGAGAAGGAGTGTTTAGCAGTTCTATTCAGTATAGAAAAGTTACGTCCATATATAGAAGGAACACATTTTACCGTCATAACAGATCATCATTCTTTAATTTGGTTAAACAATTTACAAAATCCAACTGGTCGACTGTGTAGATGGGCCATCAAATTACAACAATACGACTTTGAAATAATTCATAGAAAAGGCAAAGATAATGTAGTCCCAGATGCATTATCGAGGGCTGTACCAATAATTGAAACTTTACAAATTAAAAATGACAACAACAACTCTGAAAATTCTATGCAAATAATACTAGACACAAAAATTGTAAACGAAAATACTAAAAACAAAAAAGAAGAAATTCCAAAATTAAACATTCAGTATGATAATTGGTGTAAAAAGATGATTAATAATGTTGAAAAATATCCAATAAAATATAATCGTTGGAAAGTAATAGACCACAAACTATTTAAACATGTTAAACCAAAATTTCCAAATTTAACCGAAGAAACAGACAACTGGAAAGAAGTAATTCCAAAATCACAAAGAAAAGAAATTTTAAAACGTTTTCATGATGAACCGACGGCTGGTCATTTAGGAATTTTTAAAACTTATGAAAGGATATCTCAGAAATATTTTTGGCCGAAATTACGTGCAGAAGTAGCAAGATATATAAACCAATGTAAAATTTGTATTTCACACAAACCAGAACAAAAACTTCCAGCAGGAAAAATGTCAAGACATCCAATAATTTCCAAACCTTGGCAAATGATATCCATAGATTTAGTAGGTCCACTACCTAGGACTACAAAAGGACATACATGTATATTATCTGTAGTTGATACATTTACAAAATTTCCCTTATTTTTTCCGTTAAGACAAGCCACTGGCTTCAAAAGATAGAAGAGTTTATAATTTTACTTTTTGGAGCACCACAATATGTTCTAGTAGATAACGGGGTACAATTTCGAAGTCATTTATTTAAAAATTTAATGAACAAATACGAATCTAAAATTATTTTTAATGCATATTATCATCCACAAGCAAATCCTGTTGAACGAGTCAACCGCGTTTTAAAGACAATGTTGGCATCTTATGTGTCAGATAATCAGAGAGTATGGGACAAGATATTACCAATGGTTTCGTGCGCTGTTCGTACCGCAGTTCATGAAGTAATATGCATGTCGCCATATTTCGCAAATTTCGGTAGAGAAATGGTAATAGATGGTTCTTCTTTTGGTGAAATAACGGATTCAGAAAACTTAAGCGATATTCAATTTTCAGAAAGAAAACAACTAATAGAGCGTATTCCAGAATTAAATAAAGTATACCAAGAAATAACAAAGAAATTAGAAATAGTGTATAATAAATCAAAACATAACTATGATTTACGTAGACGAGAAGTAGTATTTTCAGTGGGAGATACAGTTTGGAAGAAAAATTTTGTACTCTCAGACGCATCAAAGTATTTTAATGCCAAATTAGCACCGAAATATGTAGGTCCTTTTACCATAACAGAAAAAGTTTCAACAAACACTTATGAGTTAGCCGACGAAACAGGTCAATCCAGAGGAGTTTGGCATGTTAAAGATTTAAAAGCAAATCCAATTGGATATGACGAATAAAAATAGTTATAAAAACCTAATATTAATAAAAATAACCTAATATTAATAATTAAGAAACTTGAAAACGACGCTTATAATGAAAAAAAAATTTTTTTTATACAAAAACTTAGTTTTAAAAATACTAGTTAGGATAAGGATAAGGATAGAAAAGGATAAGTTAGTAAATAGGAATGAAAGAGTGAATCTCTTAACACAAGATTTTTGGAAAAAATCTCCTTTTGTAAGGGGAGTGTAACATTATTTTGTAATGTTAACGATTAAACAAATTAATTAATTAAAAATTCAGTAACTTGAATAAAGTATAAACAAAAATTTACACCAATAAATCACCTCATTTTATTTAGGATCCTGTATATTAAAAGACCACATTTACCGATAGTTTCGGGCTAGTAAATTCCAGCGGCAGGTCATCATTTAAAGCTCTAGACCCCATCGTAAGTCAAATACAATAAACCTCTTAAAATGTATAGTACCTTTTAGCGTAAATAAAGGAAAACCAATTTCAGTTTGAAAAGCTTAACCTTCTTAATACTTCGTTGATTGACAGCGGGTTAGACAAAACAAAACATTATAATAGCGGACACTATTTCCAATTTGATTTGTTCAAATATTACAAGTAGTCTGGAGACATCCATTGTATTTAAAATCCATTTCGGCTCAAGTAGGTTAGCCGGTCTTTGTTAATGCCAGACTACGGCCGACATAGGTAGATTCCACATTGCCATATTTAAGAAATTCGTAGAAAGTAAAAGATAATTTAAACCCGTGTGAGAATATTTGCTTCCGTGATTCTCATCTAAAAAGGGGTTGGATTTAGTTTCTAAAATCTTGTTTTGTGGGAGGTTCAGTTCAGTCATTGGATAACAGAAAATGACGTACGTAATTATTATGGTAGGAATTTAGTCTATATAACTCAAGGCTTAGCCAAAAGACGGAGAGTTTTTCCAATGGGGCCGACCGTGGTCAAGAAGTAGAGTGTGTGGTACACGTTGGAGTGTATAAAAATCGGGACAGCTCCAGAACTTTTCCCAAAGCGTAAAGCTTAGCAAATGGACTGTAATTCTATGCAATTGGAGGTAAGGTGCGAAAAACAGTAACATAGGTCAAACCGTAATTAATGTTTTGCTTACCTTGCAATGTTGTTCACCAATTTACTCCCGCGAAGATAGGTGTTGTTTACCGGTCGACGCAACCTGGTCGGGCAGCAGCACTTATGCACTCGCGGTTGTAGTTACTAGGTGTTGAGTCGGTGAAACGATACGAGAGAGTGTCATGTTGGTCAAGCGAAAAGGCTTTATCGCTCCGCCATATGTGTAGCACAACAACAATATACGATAAGGCCATCTATACTGTCAATCGCTGACCTCCAACTGTATGAAGTTTTAACATACCCCCCACCCAAAATGGTAAATTTTGTTGTATACCGTGAAATGAATAGGAGAAAAAATAAAAATAGAAATTTAAAAAAAAATGTTTAAGTATGTATAAATTATTCGAGTACTCTGCATTTTGCTTCCTGCATTAAAATATAAAATAAAACATAATTTGTAGAGAAAGAAGAAAAAAAATAAAAATTGCATGTTAGAATGCTGAATTACTTATGGTGGAGGAAATGGTACCACCTTGTTAATTGGGCGGACCGCTTCGCCTGTGGGTGTTTTTAGCTTTACAACACTTGTTACACCACCTTTACTCATAAAGGATAAGTAGTGCGCAATGACGGGGTTAGATTGATCAAAATGTTTATATATTTCTAACATTTCTCTAGCCGCCCCACGAAAATTTCGGTCCTGATCGGAGTATATGTTTGTGGGTAACCCGCGTCTGGCTATAAATCTATCTAATGCAGCAAGACAGGCTTCCGTTGTTAAAGCTGTGACAACCTCCATATGAATGGCACGTGACACCATACAAATAAAGAGGGCAATATATGCCTTTTGAAATTTTGTCGATCGCAACGAGGATAGCTTGATTGTAAAGGACCGGCAAAATCCAAACCGGTATGCGTAAAGCATCTTCCGGGTTTGAGGCGATAAAGCGGAAGATCTGCCATAGGAGGCTGAATAGGCTCCCTTGGAAGCGATAGCAAGTCAGGCAGCGAAATATTCTACTGAATTAATTGACGGATACAAGGAATCCAAAATGTACGGTAACTAATGATTGAGTTAGTCGCGGACCCCATGACCTGAATATATGTGATAGTAATCACATATTAATACAGCTAACCTGCTGTTTTTGGGATAAGGTAGGGATGTTTGCTAGTTATGGAAAGGCTGGAATGGCGCAAACGGCCCCTCACCATGACTAATCCCGTGGAGAGAGAAAAGGTGACAACGGACGGTACATTTTTGTGCTAGGTTGCCCTTTTCTAGTAAGACGATATCGTCGTAGATGTGCTCGTACTGAGTAATTCTAATGGCAAATGTGAGAGCGCTACGATACTCAGAGGCATTTAACGGACCAGTAGTTCTTGCAAGATTACGTTTGCGTGCAAGGCAGTTAAACGTAAACCTTTAACGTACGCAAAATTCGTTGAACTTTTAGCAAGTTCGAGGACCTTTGTAGTACTACCAAGTATTGTTTCACATCAACAGTAGAGACGAGTGCGTATTGTACGGCTTTAAACCCGTCTGCAATATTGTGTGTGTATTTATCACTTAGCCAATCACAATAATCGCGGTATAAAAATCAGGACCCTGCCACCAGAGTCTACAATTCAGTCGTTCTGATGGCCTCAATCCTCGGCTTGCAGGATCGGAAGCATTCGCAGAACTGGGAACGTATCTCCATATGGCTGTGGGTTGATTTTCATGAATTTGCACCACTCGGTTCGCAAAAAATAATTTTAACTGATAAGGTGGCGTACAAATCCACGTCAGTGTGTTTGTAGAGTCACTAAAGCATATTGGATCTAGTAAATTGATGGTGTCAAATGCTAATGCTGTATGTTTCATTAGTTTTGCCAAAAGACATGCCGCTCCTAATTCAAGACGAGGAATGGTCCACGTTTTCAAAGCGTCTACACGGGTTTTGGAAGCTATCAAATGTACATATATTTTTTCATCAACTTCTAATCGCAGATAAACAACAGCGGCCATCGCTACGGAACTGGCGTCGGAGAATCCGATTAAACGGGCTTGACTTTTTCCGATTTTCCAAATAGATCGTGGTATTGTTATGTATTCGAGAAGTGGCAGTTCAATTTGAATTTGCTGCCATTCTTGAAGAATTTCTGCGTGCAATTGTTCATCCCAATCCACCTTTTGTAGCCATAGGCGTTGCATAAGGCATTTGAGAAGAACCGTAAATGGACTTAAATAACCATTAATATCAAATATGCGTGCTATGCGTGACAAAATTCCTGGCTTAGTAGGGATGTCTGCAATATTTGGAACTTTACATCTAAATGTATCGGAACCCATATCCCAACAGAGACCCAGAACATCACGTGTTGTCAAAGTAGGATTAGAGTTCGGTAGATTTAGAACGCCCGTCTCCGACTTATCAATAACTGAAGTGTGTGAACTTCCCCATTTTCCTAAGTCGAAGTTACCTAGTTTTAGTAAATTGATTAATTCATTTTTTAGAAGGAGAGTTTCTTCTACAGAATCGGATCCAGTCAAAATATCATCAATGTAAGTTGATGATCTAAGGGCTCGGGAAGCCCGGGGGTACGAGTGACCCTCGTCTTCTACCAATTGCTGTAGAACACGAAGGGCAAGGAAAGGGCTACAGCTAGCGCCAAAAAAAACGCGGGTATGTTCATATTCCGTTAAAGGTTCACAAGGGTGAAACCTCCAAAAAATATGTAAAAATTTTCTATCTTCTGGGTGAACGACTATAGATCTAAACATTTGTCGAATATCGCAAGTGAGTGCGACTTGAGGTATTCGAAATCTTGTTATTACAAGACCAATATCAGATTGTAATTTGGGGCCCGGTAAAAGAATATCATTGAGACTTGTACCATTAATATCCCTATCGGCAGGACTAAACACGACTCGAACTTGAGTACTAGAGGGCTTATTTTAACCACGCCGTGGTGAGTCATGATATATAAGAACTGTTTCACAGCGGGAGTGAGTTGTCCCTGCGATATATAATTAGCAATATTTTCTGAATATAATTTATAAAAGTTTTTGCGCGTGCAAATCGAGCTTCTAGTTTTAGAAAGCGATTGGTAGCTAATTCTCGTGTTGAACCTAATGTTCGGGAAATGTTTTCTATGAACGGTAGTCGAACCACATACTGGCCTAACACGTTTCGTATAGTAGTGGACTTGAAATAATTTTCACAAGCCACGTTTTCAGGCGACATTGGCGGCGTAAATGGTATTTCTTCAGCTTCCCAGAAGGCACAAATGGTGTCGCTAAGGGACGGTTCTTCCGAGATGCTAGTGTACAACGCAACCCCTGAATACGGTTGACTTAAAGCTGGTAGATCACCCATAATAACCCAACCAAACGAGGTAAGAAGCGCCGATGGCTTGCCTGTTATACGCAACGAATCGTTGGGTGTGGCATCTAAGACAGCTTGAACACCTAACAGCATATCGACAGGAGCGGATATGTGAAATTCAGGATCCGCCAATTGTAGGGACGGAAATTTGTCTATTAAATGCTTAGATAAATTTGCTATCGGAAGATCTGCGGTAATTCGAGATAAAACAACAGCCTGTAAATTTAAAGAAACGTTTTGATCATATATTGATGTAACGTTACAGGTAGCAATTCCATGAACCTTTTCTAGCGTAGATTGGCCTACTCCACGTATTTCAAAAGGACATTTCTTGCGTTTAAGACCTAACTTGTTAGCTAAAGATAATGTGATGAAATTAGAATGCGACCCTTGATCTAAAACCAAGCGACAGCGATGCCAACTACCGTCACAGGCTAAAATTCGTACCTGCGCCGTGGCTAAAAGCGCAACGGTTCCCTGTTCATTTGCACAGGAATGAACAAGAGAGACTGGAGTAGGAAATTGTTCAGCCGAATTAGAGGCACCTGAAGAGTGTCCTACCGTGCTTTGTGGCGGAGTCGGAGTACTGCATGAAATTGGTGCCTCGATACACAGTAGCGTATGGTGCATTTACTACCGCACCGTTTGCACTGATATTTTGACTTACAAGTCGAAAGAGGATGTGGTGATAAACACGCAAAACATCTATGATATTGCTTTACCATGTATTGCCTTTCTAGAGTTGATAAAGCTAATAATTTTGGACATCTGTAAAATTTGTGGAACTGATCGTCGCAGGCAGGACAGGGCTTAGAAACGGCCTGCTTTGCATTAAATCGTCGTGAAGTAACTTCCTGTGCGGACATTGTTACACGCTTATTGTTTACAGAATTTGTATAATATGGTCGAGGGTTAGCCCTTTGTGGTGGACTAGACACATTTTTTGATGGTGGTGTATTATTGTTACCGCTCACCAGTTCTAAGATAGAACATTTGTTGCGTAAATATTTTATAAAATCGTTAAATTTCGGAAATGTTTGATTTAAATGTTCCTTTTCGAATTCTTGTCTCGACTTCGGGTCTAATAAACCGAGGGAAAAAAATAAAAATATGTAATCAGCCAACTCAGGTAGCTGCATGTCGATAAGAGCTGTGACGTTGGCTTGCAGGGTTTCACATAAATCACTAAGAACTTTTGGGGAATCCGTCTTTAGTTGAGTTAGTGAAAATATTTTGGATAAATAATGGTTAGCAATTAACCGTTTATTAGTGTAGCGTTGAACTAAGAGATTATAAACAACCATATAATTTTCTGGAGCAAATCGAACAGATTGTGCTAGCTTTAATGCCGTCGCATCCAAATATGAAAGCAAATATGTGAATTTTTCGCAATCATTAAGTGCGTTATTGTTGTGAATAATGTTATCATATAGAGATTTAAACGCACCGAATTTCTCGGGGTCACCTCGAAATAAATCTATTTTTATTTCTGGTAAATGAACATTAGATCTGGTATTTCCAGAAATATCAATAGTATTTACATTGGGCGTTGTGTCTGGAGCGACATAGCGCGCCGCATTAGCTAAAATATCATAGTACATAGTATTGAACGTAGATTCTAGATTAACGGTATCCGTAAATAAGGTTTTATAAACGTCAGAGAGTGACGATAATTCATCTAAGACATCTAAAAATTTGGTTCTTACGTCATCTAGCTGACTAACACGAGCTTTAAATTGATCAAGATTAGTTGGTAACGTAGAAATTAAATCGTAACAATCTTGCAAACGTCGCCAGTACCTTTCTTTGCGATTTGTTAATCGTTTAAAATCAAAAATAACTTCACGTTCTGGTTCCATATTGTACCAGGTATACTCGTAACAAATTGAAATCACAAATAACTAATACAAAATGTAACGCAGTTGCAAAGCCTTAAAGGTAAACACAGTACTCTTGGAGAAGCAATGTTAATGCTGATACAGACTTAAACTAACATAAGTGAATTCAGAACTCTAAGAAATAAAGTGCATTAGGTACGTAATATTTACAAGCAAAAATGTAAACAAACAGTTTCGTTAAAGTCTTTTGACTTATTTTGTTATCTACACAGCTGATTGATAAGCGTAGTAACAAGATGTTAATGAACTACAAAGTTTAAATAAATTGGAACAAGTTTTTATACACCTGTAATGCTAAATGCAAAGTACTCGTTTTGTTGAAATCTTTAATAGAAATCATGCATTTTAATATTCAAACCCACTTTTAGAAAATAGTTTTGAAAATGAATTAATGTAATAATTTAAATTTTAATGATCCCGCTAATGAATTACATTAATTTTGACTATAATTCAAAGCTTATTTGTTCAGTAGGACCACTTTTTGTGATATGAGGCTCAGAAGGACTACTTTTGTGATATGAGGCTCAGAAGGACCACTTTTTGTGTGGTACACGTTGGAGTGTATAAAAATCGGGACAGCTCCAGAACGTTTCCCAAAGCGTAAAGCTTAGCAAATGGACTGTAATTCTATGCAATTGGAGGTAAGGTGCGAAAAACAGTAACATAGGTCAAACCGTAATTAATGTTTTGCTTACCTTGCAATGTTGTTCACCAATTTACTCCCGCGAAGATAGGTGTTGTTTACCGGTCGACGCAACCTGGTCGGGCAGCAGCACTTATGCACTCGCGGTTGTAGTTACTAGGTGTTGAGTCGGTGAAACGATACGAGAGAGTGTCATGTTGGTCAAGCGAAAAGGCTTTATCGCTCCGCCATATGTGTAGCACAACAACAATATACGATAAGGCCATCTATACTGTCAATCGCTGACCTCCAACTGTATGAAGTTTTAACAAGAGAGAAACGTAGTTTTGCGGGTAGCGTTCTCTGGCATGACATAGAATATTCCACTTCGTATCACGTTAGTAAAAAAAATTGGAAAAAAGTGTTACTCTTCCAGTTTCGCGAGGGTTATGCCCATATGTTCGCGGATTTATAGTGATGCAAGATAAATATTAAAAACTTGTAGGCGTGTGACGCGCAAGTAAGTGATATTGTCAAAAATTCTGCCGAGTTCGTGTGCCAGTCAATTTACTTAAACATTACAAACAGAAGCAACAAGCAAGATTCTCTTCCCAAATTTAAGAACTGCTCTACGTTGGAAAACAAACCCTCAAACAATGGACAATTATTAGTAAGTAAGTCTTTATAGATAAGTAGCATGACCAATTTTTAGTTAGTTTATTTGTTAGGACGTTTTGGCCATAAACCGTAGGATTAATTTAATGTATGATTTATACTATAAGTTTCTTTCATATACAAATTCCAATTTGTCTTCTTCCTATTTGTAGAGGGGCGACAGGAAACGGGTATAAGGAACGAAAATAATCAGAGATAAGGCAAAGGAACCTACATAACCAGAAAGAAGACACGATAAGACACAAAGATAACTACCTTCGTTCACGTCTCGGTTGCCAGTCCAGACCGTCTCCCAGAAATCCACCACTTGCCTTCTTGGCACACCGCGTCGGCGCAATCTTGCGCAAACGCACTGTCTGAAGTGACGGAAATACACACACGTCTTTTCAAAACCGCGGAGAGTTGGGTGGGGGGATTATTTTATTATATTATACGGACAATTTAGAAATCTAGAGATGAAGTGCGCATCACGTATTTACACAAAATAAAATTAATCAGTAGCAAATAAAAACAGTGAGAGCTTTTGTCAAGTGTTTTTAAAATTTTACCTAATACTTTTTATAAAATAACTAATTAGTAGAAACGAATTTACGTGTGAGAGTTTTTGTCGAATGTTTATAAAATTTTACCTAATAATTTTTGTAAAATAAACTAGTCAGTAAAGCGAATAAACTTGTGCGTTCTTTTGACAAGCATGTATAAAAATAGTACATCGCACCTGTAAAGGGATAATAACGAATCGCAGCAACAAACAATAGTTCTACAATATGACGTTTCTTGTCACGTAACTACACCAAACGTTGAGACGGAATATACTATTGCGCACACAAAAGAAAACAAGTTGCATACCAATAGGTGTCCTGATACTTAGCTCGCAATCCGTCGGGGGTGAGTCAGCATAGAAACGCCATGGGTCGTCAGCATACATTTACTCTGCTACCATAATTGCAGCAGAGGTCTACGAACAAAAGTAGTTGGTCTACAGACAAAAGCAGTTGTTCTACATAAAGAAAGAACCCATTTGGCCTCCAGCTAAAAAGACGAATACACGCAAGACACCTCCTAGTTGTAGAACAAAAACACGTGCATCGCTTTTTGAATTACGGAGACGAATAAAATGTAGAAAATATTTCGACGTACAAGCTGTAGAATCAAATTCAACAATGGTTCAAACAACACAAATTCGAACTGCAAATTCTTGCTTATCGAAGCGCGATTACGAAACTGGAAAACACGGTTTTATCGGATAGTTCAATACACTATATAGATGAATGTTTAGATGGAACACACATAAGAAGCAATTATACGCTATCGGAAGGTTTAACAAATTGAAGATTACCTAAAACAGGGCATAGACTATTTAATTATAGGATAAACTTGTCGTTTCGAAATAAATAAGTTCAAAATGAAAATTTGTAGAAAGCGTATTTATTATTAATTATGTTGAAGGATTTAACAGATTTATGATAAAACGGGCTTATGAAGTAACAAGTAAATTTTAAAAAGCAAAATTGAAACGTAACAAGATTTGCTATATAACTATAGCAAATCTTGTTACGTTTTCCTTTGAAAAAGAAGCGTATTTGAGTCAGTTATGAATTACGAGTATTATGATATCCTGGAGACTGCTACACTAGACTACAAAATCCACATATCTGAAAATTGACAAAAAATTGAGATACGAGGTTTTGATCTAAGAGCGACGATATCTTAAATAAGCTTGAACTGAAGATACATTTAAAAAACAATACAAAAGTACTGTTTACCCCGAGTTCTGGGTAAAACAATGCCAAATATTATTTTGTCGTTTTTGAATTTTTATAAACACATGTCACAAACAAATGTGTTCATAATCTCGTTAACACCGGCGCATGCGTCGTGGGCCCATAAACCGCAAGTAGTACAACGAATCTATCCGCCCCCAGATGCTAAATATGAAAACAACTTGCCACAAATAAAACATGCTAATTCACCTTCGTCTGAACTATCATCTGAAGCGCTTATCTTCATTTTTGTTAATTTTTTTAGTTATCCTTCTTTGATTGTTCTTTTATTCCATCTACTTCTAATGCTTTTCTTTCTGCGAGTTGCTTCTTTTTCTCCAGTCTAGCTATTTTTTCTTATTGAATGTATTGGGATGATGATGTAGATATGGTAATTATAGGGAAGGAACAATTGCTTTTTGTAGCAATACCAATGGCAGCGTAGCGGTTATGTTATAAATAAAGCAACTACAACGAACTACTTAATAAAGGGTATAAATACCTTAAAGCCTGTGCCGCTCTGGGCAATAAAAATCACACACAAAAGGTTCGCGGACAACCAAGAACACGCACGTTCGGGTGATGGGGTCGCTTCCAAAAGCTCTCGTGCAACTGTCTTCTGTAATGGTTCGAGTACGACTGTCACTTCACGCACTCCCACTGCCGGTATAAATGTTTCACTAAACTGTAGGGTGCCCGCACTAATGGCATTTATTGTCACCAACACCAAATTGTTCGATGATGACGTAACATACCGCCCACCAAATTCATAGAATTTTGAAAACGAGGGAAGTAGGTTGGGTGAAGGAAATCACATGGGATTTGACCTTGCTAGGAAAACAGGTAACGAAAGATAGGGTAGTGCACTACAGCGAGCGATATTACCAACTATGCAAAATAAAAATATATATGTAAATAAGCAAATATTTAAAAATAATATACTACCATACATCTAAGAAATGTGTATATACATCTAAACATAAAACAAAATTAAAATACCGGTAGCGGCGCTAGTTTGACCAAAGGTCGTTTTAATGTGCCATGTGCAGTTTTTGATCTCAGCAACACGTATAATACCGTCCGCACCGGGAAAGGTATTAATAATACGACCAAACTTCCATTGAAGTGGAGAAAGCTGGTCGTCCTTGATGAGGACAATAGTGTCCTTTTCAACTTGTCGGACACCTACCTTAGAGTGCCATTTGACTTTCTGATTCAGAGTATGTAAGTACTCATGGCTCCAGCGAGCCCAAAAATCTTGGTGGAGTTTTTGCAGGAGTTTCCATCTACTCTTTAATGATAAAACATTGGTTGAATGGTCCTCATCTGGTGGTGCAGAAAGAGGCTCCATAGTTAGGAAATGACCTGGTGTTAGGCAACGCAAGTCATTTGGATCCGAACTCGAAGCGCAGAGTGGCCTTGAATTTAGAACAGATTCAATTTGAGTAAGAACTGTGTAAAGTTCCTCAAAGGTAAGTTTTTGTTCGCCGATTACGCGAGCTAGGTGTGTCTTTACCGACTTAACACCGCTTTCCCACAAGCCACCGAAGTGAGGGGCGCTAGGTGGATTAAACGACCACTTTATCTTTTCTGAGGTTACTGCACTATGCAGATAACTCGTAAGCTGACGATAGGCACCTACAAAATTAGTACCGCAATCACTAAATACCTGAGAACAGCGTCCTCGACGTGCTATAAATCGTCGCAAAGCGGCAAGAAACGCGTCTGCCGACAAATACGAAACAAGTTCAATATGTGCTGCCTTAGTGGCAAAACAAACAAAAATGCAAATATAGGCCTTAAGAGTTTTAGAGCCTCGCAGGCGGTTAGCCTTTATTAAAAGAGGGCCAGCAAAATCAACACCAACAATACTGAACGGTTTGATTTGGGTAATACGTGCTGCCGGTAGGTCTCCCATAGGAGGAGTTACCAGGACCGGTTTGGTACGAAAACATCTATGACATGATGATAAATAATTTCGGATTGAATTTTTAATAGAAAGGATCCAGAAATTCTGTTGGATAAGATACGCTGTGGTATTAACACCGGGATGGCAATACCTTTCATGAGTTGACCGAATGATAAGTTCGGTTAATCGGTGCCGCTGAGGCAATAACGCAGGAAACTTTTCGAAATAGGAAAGCGAATAATGTGTCAAACGCCCACCTACTCTTAAGATATTTTGCGGATCAACAAATGGAGAAAGTTTTCGCGAGCTTTTAGGTAACTTACGGTTTGCCTTGATCAAAGCTATTTCCTTTGAAAATGTAACATTTTGTACATGCCGGACGATAACCATGAGAGCATTGTGTAATTCAATGTCTGTTAAGGGACCCGTATGACGTTGAGCCATGGGTTTAGAAAATCTATAAATGTAAGCCACAATGCCTTGGATTTTATATAACGATGAAAAGCGACTTAGTAAAATGTCAATGACGTTTGGATTTATTTGAGCGACAAATGTTAGGATCTTCTTTTCCGTAGTTACCTCAGCAATGAGGTTGACAATGTTGGTTGAGGCGGCCACGAGTCACTAGGGTAGTGAAGCCATTCAGGCCCCGCCCACCATAGCGAACATGAAATAACCGCGCTTGGCATTAATCCCCGAGATCAGCCGGATTATGCGAAGATTTAATATAAAACCATCGACTAGGTGCAATGATTTCTTGAATGTGGCTAACACGGTTTGCCACAAAAGTTTTCCAACGAAAAGGTGGAGAGCGTATCCAAGTGAGAGCGACCGTAGAATCACTCCACGCTGAAACATCGGAGATTTCAATCAAGCCTCGATAAGACCGAATGGTAAAAGAAAGTAAATCGCTTAATAAAACGGCGGCACATAATTCCAAACGTGGAATTGAAATGCGCTTAATTGGAGCTACTTTTGTTTTAGCGGTTACAAATTGTACAGTTATTTCTCCAGTAGTTTGATTTATGAACTGGAAATATACTACCGCTGCATACCCTACCTCGCTAGCATCGCAAAACCCATGCAAATGACAAGTAAAAGGATCCGAAGGGGATAAACAACGTGGTAACTTTAATGACGATAATAACGGCAATTCTTCTTGATACTGCTGCCATTGAGACGAAATGTCTGCTGGTGGGATGTCATACCAATTTAAACCTAACATCCACAGATGCTGGGTTAGGCGTTTTGCAAAAAGTGTTAGTGGTGCTAAAAATCCTAATGGATCATATATTCTGGCAACTTGCGAAAGTATGTTGCGCTTTGTACATATTGGGTTTAATGGTTTAACCCGAAATGAGAAAATATCTTCTGTAGGTGACCATTGAAGACCTAATATTTTTATTGATTTGTCAGAATCGAAATCGAGAGAAGTATATTGGCAAAAATCTGACGGAATGCCTTCCAAAATAGAAGCTGAATTAGAACTCCATTTTCGAAGTTCAAAACCAGCCAAATGCAAAAGTCGAATAAGTTGATCTTTAATTTCGCGGGCCGATTGTATAGAATCTCCACCGGCGACAAAATCGTCAATATATAGATTTGACCGTATAGCCTCAGCGGCTAACGGAAACCTTTTGCCTTCGTCAATGTCTAATTGCTGAAGAGTTTTTAATGCTAGATAAGGCGATGACTTAATACCATAGGTCACTGTATTAAGCTGATAAGTCTGAATGGGTTCTTCTGCGGAGAACCGCCACACAATTAATTGAAACCTTCGATGTTCTTCGGTAACCAAAATTTGTCGATACATTTGGCGAACATCACAAGTAAAAACGAAACGATGAGAGCGAAATTTAAGTAAGATTGACGAAATGTCATTTTGGAGACTAGGTCCAGCCAATTGACTGTCATTAAGTGACACGTTGTTTTTAGCCTTTGCAGAAGCGTCAAAAACCACACGAATTTTAGAAGTATGACCTTCCTCTTTAAACACAGGGTAATGGGGTAAAAAATAATTATCGTTCCCAACGGGCGGAGAATCGAGTAATGCCATATGACCCGCATCAAGATAGTCCTGCATGAAATTGTTGTACTGTGCGCGTAGCTCCGGTTGAGCATGCAATTTGCGCTTTAACGAAAATAGTCGTTTTTTAGTCATGTCAATGGACTTATCAAAAATGGGCAAAGTATCGTTGAACGGTAACGCAACAATAAAACGACCGCTAGGGTCACGAGAAAACGTGTTTTCGAAAATCAAATCTGCCTTTTCTTCTTCTGGAGAAGTATAAGGCTTGGATGGCAACTCTTCTATCTCCCAAAACCGCCTTAGGGTCTGGTCGATAGGATCTTCTACAGAAGTAAAAAATGCTTGGACAGTATCAGACTGCAAGCTTTTTGTGGGAACAATAATAGTCCAACCAAAAATTGTATTTATGGCGGCAGGCTGAAGAAATTTACCATGTATAACACCGCCATTGATGATGAACGGATAAACATCTGCTCCTAGGAGCATGTCAATAGTTCCTGGAGAGTTCCAGGTCGGGTCTGCAAAGTGCAGGCCGCATAAGTGTTCCCAATTATTAGGAACTTCAACGCTAGGTAATTTGCCAGATATTGATGAAAGCACAAAAGTTGTGACTTCTAGAGATTTTTCAGAGTCTAAAATAGAGCGAATGGTGCAGCTGACGGCACCCCTATTGACCGCTGAAGTTGTCTGCCCAAGTCCATAAATCGGAACTTGAGAACGTATGCGTGGAAGCCAAAGTTTGCTCACGCAATCGTCTCGAATAAAGCTAGCTTGGGAGCCAGGGTCTAAGAGTACCCTGATCGGTTTGTATCTACCAGAACGATCTTGAACTTCCACAACAGCAGTGGAGAGTAAGACAGTAACCCCAAGATTTAAATTTGTCTGTGAAGACAAAACATTTGCCGGAATAGGAGAGGCTGACTGCGTCCTATTGGCATTTTTATGCATAGATGTAGCGGTCGGTTCAGCTGAATGGCTAGAAGCAGGTTGCGGTTCAAAATGTAGCAAGGTATGATGCGGCTTGGCGCAAGTTCGACAAGAGTTATAGGATTTGCATTGCATGGACGCATGGTCTGTTCGTAAGCAATTTAAACAAAGGCGTAAGCGTTTGACAATGTCGAAACGTTCCGTCGGAGTTTTCTTTAGAAACGATTGACATCTATAAATTAAGTGATTGCCTTTGCAGAAGGACAATGGTGCGAAAATGAATTCTTTGAGTCACTGGAGCTACTTGGTATATCCAGTGAAACTACGTTAGAAGAAACCTTTGGTTTAAATTGAAACGCTGAGGACTTCTTAGGCACTGATGTGTGAGATGTATGGACAGTCGTCGAATAAGAAACAGGTGCGGTTGAAGAAAAGGTTTCCAACGCTGCACATTGTTGAGTTAAAAAATATCTCAAATCATCGAAATTGGGTATTTGCTTCGGATCCGATTGGAGTTCAAAGCGTTTTCTAGTAAAGGGATCGAGTTTTTCTAATAGAAAATCGACCAGAATAAAGTTCCAATGTTTAGTGGGAAACTTTAAGTTAGTTAGAACAGCAAGGTTCTCTGAAAAACGATCAATGAGTGCCCTAAGTTTCTTAGGGTCTTCTGATTTTAACGGTGGAAAGTCTTTCATAGCTGTCCAATGCAAAGTTGCTAATAAACGTGGATTGCTAAATCGCTCACGCAAAGCATTGTATGAAATGATAAAATTATCCCCGAAATGGGTACCGATTTAATAATTTTCAAAGATTCCCCGCTACAGCAATTGATAAGGTGATTTAATTTCTCGATATTGGACAGCGACGCATTATTATAAACCAGACTGTCAAATAAATCGATAAAAGATGTGAATTCCGTTACCTCATTATTAAAATGTGGGAGCTTTAACGGTAACAATTTTGATCCCGTGCTGCTTGGAGCATTTTCCGTAATTTGTGCCCGCATTTCTCGCATTGTTTCAAGATGCAGCAGTATGCAATAATAAGCGGAATCCACTTCCTTCCGTAAAGCGTTGTAATTCAATAATTCTACATCGTTACCGGATGCTAAGACAACAACTAAAACCCTATTAAAATTGGAGTAAATGTCATTTACTCCCCTTGTTTGAATATGGAACAACGTTTTTAAACTCGAATCACTTTGTATAGCGTTGCCAAGTTCCAACATTTTCATAATGCGTCTTTTCAGCAATTCGAGCTCTGCTAAATGTGTTATCTTCGGAGCCATTCTGAAAGACCTACAATAAATGCTGTAAAACGGTAACCGCTCAGATGTGCGCTGAGAAATATTAATATATATATATATATATATATATATATATATATGTTTTATTATACACATGCCAATTAATTTTAATCTCACATATTGTAAGTATACATTTGTTTTAAGATATGTGTTTATACAACGTGTATTTCCAGAAATCTGTGATCAAGAGTAAAAATAAACTCGAAAATTCAGATGGTATAAAAAGAGTATACTTTTATTAGAGACCTATAACCCACAAATATCTGCATAATTATATATATATATATATATATATATATATATAATTAAACTTTATTTTAATATCTTGACCATCTGTATTAGATATAATAATGAAATTTCTTGGACGTTGGTCAATATATACCTATAGTTATTTCTAAGAGTAGGTAGAATAACTATAACAATTTGTAGTTGCGTTTATTATTTTGACGCGTTTCGGTCTTCAGGACCATTATCAAATACATTCTACAAAATATTACCTATAGAATATGAAAAATATTTTAATAATTACTTACCTAAAACTTAATTGTAGATTGCGTATTTAAACTAAATTAAAACATTTAAACATTTGTCACAATTATAAAAGTCTCCGATAATTATTATTTCATAAAGATAAAATTAAAAGATGTTTTCGTTTAAAAATACGAGAACGAAGAACACTTTAAAAAGTATATAAATGTAGTAATTAATTAAGTTACTTATGTGTGTGATATAAGCTGTTTAATATGTGGATATGTATGAAATATGTGAATAGGATATTTATAACAAAGTGCAACTATGTATGCTATTAAATTTTGGTAGAACTGTGTGAAATTTTCTTGATCGTTTTGAATTTAGTTTGCTAAAAATCCTCTTTACTGTCTTTATTTCAGTACCTAAATTTCTACATTATCAAAATCAAATGTGTGTAAATTTTCTAATTTTCTAATTTTCTAAACTAACAACAAAAAATGCACCGCTCTAGCGGCCCATGCCTTAGAAAATTTACACACATTTGATTTTGATAATGTAGAAATTTTAGGTACTGAAATAAAAGACAGTAAAAGAGGATTTTTAGAAACTATCCAAATCCAAAAAAATACACAAGCAATAAATTCAAAAAACGATCAAGAAAATTTCACACAGTTCTACCAAAATTTAATAGCATAGTTGCACTTTGTTATAAATATCCTATTGCACATATTTCATACATATACCACCACTATTAAACAGGCTTTACTTATCACCACACACTACATTTTATATTGTTTAACAGTTTAGACCATAGGTTCCCAACGGGGGCGGTACCGCCCCCCAGTGGGCGCTGTAGCGTTCAAAGGTGGCGGTAGCGAGTACAGGGGCAAAAGGGGGGCGTTAGGAGGATCAAGGGGGGCGTTCGTGACGTACTTAGTTTTTTAGAAAATAAATATATTAAAATACTTTGAAAATACCTAGTTGGCATGAATAGACAGTTTATTTAGCTATCTAAAATGTCTATGTTATTGTTATCGAGAAAATATACTTTAAAACATTTAATTCAGCATTAGGTCTATGAATACCTAATTCCGTTTAATATTGTCCGCAACAAGTCTTTGCAAGTTGATAAGCAAAGACGCGATATGACTTGCTTACAAAGTGCACCGACATCGCAAACAAGATAAAACATACAAGTTGATGCTTGTATGAAATCAAACGTATAAAAGGCAGGGATAGCTCTAGGAATGTGTTATTATTTTGTGTGCTTCGCAAATAATCCATGTTCGTGAGTGATAAGTTATATAAGTCATTATAACCATTAATTTTATAATTATCTATAAATTCGTTGAAAAGTTAATTTATTTTAAACCGTGGCAAGTTTTGGATTTCAAAATGTCTGAATCTAAGAAGAAATGCCGGCAGTACAGTCTTTTGTATTTGAAATATGGATTTACGCACTCTCCTGTAAACCCATCATTACCCATGTGTTTACTTTGCCAAAAGTTTTCTCAAATGAAGCCATGAAGCCTTCTAGGCTACAAGAACATTTAAATAAAATGCATACTGATAAAAGGACAAAGATTTGTCCTATTTTCAAGAACTGCAGAAGAAATATTTGAAACAGCCAACTATATCAAACCTATTTGCGTCGTCTTCTAAACAAGAAGATGGTGGACTACGAGCATCATATAACATTTCATTGTTAATCGCAAAAACGGGAAAACCACATACCATTGGCGAGGAACTTATCTTGCCGGCAGTCAGAGAGGTAATAAAAACTGTTCTTCATCATAAGACATCGGTAGATGTCATCAGAAAAATTCCTCTGAGTAATAACTCAGTGCAAAGGAGAATAGACGAAATGGTTCAAGACGTTGAAATATCATTATGTGATTACTTAAAAACTTGCAATTTTTCCATTCAACTTGATGAATCCACTCTACCGAATAACGAAGTACTGCTGTTATCATACGTTCGGTTCATAAAAGACGAAAAAATTTATCAAGAGTTATTATTTGCAAAAAATTTGGAAACTGATACAAAGGGAGAAACGATATTTAATACCATGAGTACGTTTTTTCAAGAGAAAGAAATACCTATGCATAATATTTTGTCGGCAGCTACTGATGGTGCTCCAGCAATGACGGGACGTCATAAGGGTTTCATAGCTCATTTGAAACAAGCAGTACCAAATGTACTCGCTATACATTGTATTATTCATCGTCAGCACTTGGTTGCAAAAAATCTGAACGAACGTTTGCATTCGTCGCTTCATTACGTTATTAGAGCAGTAAATACGATTAGAAGCAATTCATTGCATGACAGATTATTTAGCCAACTTTGTAGTGAAAATGATGAAGATTACAATCGCTTGCTGCTGCACAGAAGTTCGTTGGCTCTCAAAAGGTACTTGTTTGAACCGTTTTTTCAACTATTTGATTCAGTACTGGACTTTCTTGAAAACAGAAACGAAAAATTGCGCGAAAACCTGATTATACATAAAATGACATCGCTTATTTGACAGACTTGTTTAAAATATTTAATGAAGTCAATTTACAATTGCAAGGTGACGAATTGAATTTAATTAAAACAAAAACGTCATAGCTGCTTTTGTGGGAAAACTTCTTCTATTCAAACGAAATCTAGGGAGAGGTGAATACAGCCACTTTCCCACATTATCAGCAGTCTCTGCAAAACATGAAGATTTACTTACTTACTGCCAACACTTGGACGTTCTTCATGTTGATTGTGTGGAGCGATTCCAGGATATTTTAAACATGAATATACCGGGTTGGGTTTAGATCCTTTCGCAAATGCAGATACAGCAGAATCATCAAATTTAGAAGAGGAACTCGTAGAACTCACAACTAACGAAGAACTAAAAGTAAAATTCAGAAATGGATATCAAGAGTTCTGGCTTCAAAACCAATACCAGTTCTTTACCCTGGATTGTGGTCAAGAGTACAGATATTTTTAATTGCATTTCCTTCATCTTATTTGGCTGAGCGTGGGTTCAGTGCAGTAGCTAATTTATTGTCTAAGAAAAGGAACAGACTGCACATTACTGAACGTGGCGATTTGCGGCTGATGTTAACGAAATTGGAACCCGACATTAGCAAATTGTTAAAACTTCACCAGCCTCAACTATCTCATTAATTTTTCTTCTTAATCTTTTTTCTGTTCATTATGTATTCATATTTAAGTTTTTAATAAACAAGTTTGTACTACATTTGATAGTCGTTTTAATTAAGGTTTACTTTTGCGATTTTTAATATATATACCTTGTCCAACGCTTTAGTGAACGCTTGTAATAGCAGTCAAAAGTGCAACGTTCGTATATGAGTATCTATGTATATATATATATATATATATATATATATATATATATATATATATATAGATAGATACTATGCAACAATATTTTAATATTCGTTATAATGCACTATGATGAGGAGGGGGGCGTTGGAAGTTTTTTTTCCAGTAGAGGGGGCGGTGGTTCAGAAAAGGTTGGGAACCTATGGTTTAGACTAAATAATTAATATTACTACATTCATATACTTTTTAAAGTGTTCTTCGTTCTCGTATTTTAAACGAAAACATCTTTTAATTTTATCTTTATGAAATAATAATTATCGGAGAATTTTATAATTGTGACAAATGTTTAAATGTTTTAATTTAGTTTAAATACGCAATCTACAATTAAGTTTTAGGTAAGTAATTATTAAAATATTTTTCATATTCTATAGGTAATATTTTGTAGAATGTATTTGATAATGGTCCTGAAGACCGAAACGCGTCAAAATAATAAACGCAACTACAAATTGTTATAGTTATTCTACCTACTCTTAGAAATAACTATAGGTATATATTGACCAACGTCCAAGAAATTTCATTATTATATCTAATACAGATGGTCAAGATATTAAAATAAAGTTTAATTATATATATATATATATATATATATATATATATAATTATGCAGATATTTGTGGGTTATAGGTCTCTAATAAAAGTATACTCTTTATACCATCTGAATTTTCGAGTTTATTTTACTCTTGATCACAGATTTCTGAAATACACGTTGTATAAACACATATCTTAAAACAAATGTATACTTACAATATGTCCAACGTCCAAGAAATTTCATTATTATATATATATATATATATATATATATATATATATATATATATGTCATATATGTCATAAGAAACGGCGAGTATATAAAGAATAATTAATTCACAATATTTTATTTATTTACTGCACAGCTTGAGAGGACAGTTGTCCGCTAATGATTACCTATAATAATTCTAAAACTACTGGGAACGGACCGTTAAATACTGTAATTAACAATTTACCATTTGAAACGCATATTCCGGGTTACAAATTTTGCGGTCCGGGTACAAAACTAATCAAACGGTTAGCTCGGGGAGACAAGGGAATAAACAAGTTAGACGAGGCTTGTAAGGAGCACGATATTGCATACTCCAAAGAAAAGGATCTATCTAAACGTCATCAAACAGATTCGAAGTTAGCTCAGTTAGCTACAGAAAGACTAAATTCTGGTGAAAAAGTAGCAGCATTTGGAGTAGCTCCGCAATGAAAGCTAAAGTAAAACTTGGTATGGGTGCCTGTGCATCACTGAGAACAAAAAATATCAATAAAATAAGAAAACTGATAAAGAAACGTAAAATAAGAAGCACGCTAGGTATTAAAAGTATTATCAAACAAGCACGTACAGCTTTAAAAAGGACTAAAGGATCTAATATTATAGATGCAATCAACATAGCAATTAAGGCCGCCAATACAGCAAAACAAAAGAAGCATATTAAATCAGCTCGTATTATATCAATTCCTAAAACAAGAGGTTTTCTACCACTAATACCAATTTTTGCAGGCCTAAGCGCCCTTGGTACTCTTACTGGAGGTGCAGCTGCTGTTGCAAAAGCAGTTTCAGATACTAAAATAGCTAAGAAACAACTAGCGGAAAAACAACGTCATAACAAGGCAATGGAGGACATTGCAGTCGGAAACGGCATGTACATCAAACCTTATAAAAAAGGTTTTTGTCTTTTTTAGCCCCTGCAAAACCTCAAAGGAACGCAACTTGATTTTACCTAATCGAGCACTAAGCAATGTAGAATTAATAGAGTTGTTTAAGCAATTAGAAGTACCATATTTCCGTGGAGTGTTCATAAGAAACAATCTTCCCAAGAAAGTTAATTTAAAAGAATGTGGTATAATTAATTTAGATGAAATAGAAGGTTTAGGTACGCTATGGCCTTTCGGTTATATTAAGGGATTTTTCTTATCAGGTTTTTACTCCTATGTGACCAGCTGTAAGGCACAAGGATGTTTGACGAGGATTTCCAGTAAGTGTAAAGAGCCCACGGCAAGTTTTGGTGGAAAATGGCTCGTAGATGAGGAAACCTCAAAAGGCTAAGCGGCTGGTCGAGCTATTTGCTCTGGGTAGAACATGAGCTGTGGGTCGGGGTTGGACTGCGACCAAATATGTAAAGAATATGGCGCCACCGAATTTTTCTATACGAAGAAGACCTTACTTAAGTCCCTTGTATAAGGCGAATGCGGAAACCTTTACTCAATTACCGCTATACAATATATTACTGAAACACAATCCCTAAAGTTTTCTTATCTTATGGCTCGATATTGACCTTTATAGATGCACTGCTACACCTGTGAACAGATTAAAGCAAAGATAGCACTGTTTGTGCATTTATATCCAAAATTTAATAATTAATTCGAATCAACCCTCATTCATTCCAATTAATAATCATAGTCTTGACCAAATAAATATCTATTCCTTCAGTATTTAGTAAGTTATTTACAAGACATCTTCTTTAAATAAGTTTGATTAAATTAAATTATTGAAAGATATGTACATAGGTACTTGATAGTATCAGTATTTCTCACAGATAAAACATGATAATTTTATATTAGCAATGTCTAGTAAAAATTTATTCTCAAATGAATGAGTATGAGTTTCTTTTCTGAATGTTTAACTTTAAATTACAACTTCGGTTGGTTTTAGTAGCACTACTTAACCTCACATTCTATGATTAAATATTCCACTTAGCAATTAGTGAAATGTAAAATGTAAAAATTTAATTCTCTAAGATTTGAATAAATTATATTTCAAATAATCAAATTAATTTTCTTTAAATATAAAATTTAACTTTTCCTATCTTCATAATGACATCTACCGTATATTAATTGTATTAATAAAAAGATGTAATGTAAAACTTTATAGGTTCCTGTTGCATAATTTGAAAAATAACTAGTCTGTCATTCACTTAATGAACTTGAACTTTACCACGTGATCAAACAAAAAATTATTTGTCTGCTATACCCAATGCTACAGCTGACGTATAGGAAAGCAATCTACATACCAGATGTTTATCCGATGGAAAAATACCCACTAGGTATATGGACCATACCCGGAATTATAATTGATGATTTATAATTCGCTTGTTTCAGCAACTAAGAATACAGGAATTTCCAATTCCATACAACCAAATTAGCTGCATACTGAATCTTCAACATAACATCACGGCGTCCACATTAAATAATTGAAACACGCCAATTCGACTTTCGTACAAGGTTAAACTTCACATAGATACTAATAAATTTTCATTTCTTGTCCAAATAAATTAGTTATATTTCTTAAATTTCAAAACTAAGATGTACAACTTATCCTAAATTGCACTAAAAATATTGATTTAGTAAGGCTATAAATTCAGTAATACTTACTGTTAACCAAAGGCCATTCAAACAAATCAACGTCTCGTCAATTGCGAGCTAATTCCAGCAAGTGCGGACATAAAAATGCGCGTCGCCGAGACGATACCATTTCAAGAAAACAATTTTTAATTTTTCTGTGCTTCCAACACGTGGACTGAATCAACGTCATGATCCTTGAGTTCAAGGAACAATTGACCTCTTCTAACGACAGCTGAGTTGGAAGTGATAAGATGACGTGGGTTGCCGCCTGACAACAAGCTTAATATTACAATCATCTAACAAAGGGAACTCTTATGATGACACTAACAAAAGGCATCTTTTGTCACCGCATAATTTAAAATTTTACACTTTCAAATCGAAAGCTAATATTGTTTTCGACAATATGTAATATTTATTTCGTAGATTGTGTAGCGTTATTATACTTAAGTTGGTTATTAATAAATTAAATAGGTTAGATATCTGTAAAAATATTGTCAGAAAATAAAATTGTTACAACGCATTGGACCTCTTATAAAAAGTATGGTAGTAGCGCTATTTACTATGACAGCTACGGAAACCTGCGACCGCCAACAGAGTTGATAAGTTATTTGAATAGCGGGGGTAAATGTAAAATTCTTTATAACATTAACCAAGAACAATCGTACGGTACTGTGTTTTGCGGACATTTATGCTTACAATTTCTAAGCAGTACATAGAACTGCGTATGAAGTTGTCATGTCGTACACTTTTACTCTAACGGGAAACACTTCAGTTTTAACAAACAACTTTAATCCGCTTATAAACTTGGATAATGATTCGGAGTACGTATTAGAATTAACATATTTTGAGTCTTATAACACAATTCCAAACATAGAAAAAGGAATAAATAATAAATTTTATTATGGATCTAACGGAGAATTCATAGAAATACCTGAAGGTGCTTATGAGATTAGAGAAATTAGTAAATATCTTCAAAAAGCTTTAAGCGATAAAAGATGGCGTGGTCGTATGAAACAATCACGAAGCGCTAGAAAGACTCCAGTGTATATAGAAATTACAGCTGACAATAATACACTTAAATGTAGTATTAAATGTAGTCTAGATGTGGATTTTACCAAAAAGGATTCAATTGGTTCTCTACTCGGTTTCAATCCACGAAAATTGCTAGCATATCCCACACATCAAGCAGACTACGCGATCAACATTTGTATAGTGAATGCAGTTTTAATTGATTGTAATATTGCAAGTGGATCATATTTAAATAGTAAACCAGCCCATGTAATACATGAATTTTTTCCTCAAGTACCAGCAGGTTTTAATATTATCGAGTGCCCACCTACGATTATATATCTACCAATCAGGAATAATAGTTAAAGTGTTAGATCAAGTTCTAATATGAAACAGCGTGGCGAGTAGACGTGTTTTGCTGTCGGTCCGGTTATTAGTATGTATTAGTAAATCTAAAGTAAGTTTCAACAAACTTTGTTTTTGTAATAATCTAGTGTTTATATTGTACACCTTGTATAGTCGCTTCATTTATTTAGTGCCATCAATATGCTGTCCAGAGAAGATAAGAAAGAAATTCAGGCTATTATCACCGAAGCTGTTGGTTCTATATTGAAAGATAAAAACTATCTAGAAACACTTGAGAAAACTGTTAACACGTGTGTTGAAAGAGCGGTTAATGCAGTAATCGCGAATTACGAGGTAAAAATAAATGCTCTGGAAAACGAAATGAGCACGTTGAGAACGGACTTTAAATTTTTGAAAGAAAAAATGGACGAGCATGAACAATATTCTCGTAGAAATTGCATACGAATATTCGGTATAGTGGAATATGAATTAGAAAGTGTTAATGAATTAATTGTAAAAATATTAAATGATAAACTAAAAATTCAAACGGATCATAATGTCATCGAAAGATCACACCGCATTGGGAAACCAAATGAACAGGTTGTAAATAAACCAAGACCTGTGTTATTAAAGTTCACAAGTTACAGAGAAAAACTAAAAGTTATGAGCGCCAGGAAGAAGCTGAAGGGTACGGGCTTAGTCATTAAAGATGACTTAACGAAAATACGATTAGCAGTGTTAAAAGAAGCAACGTTAACTTTTGGGCATACTAATACTTGGACTTGGGATGGCGTCATCTACACTGTTATAGGCGGCAGACGATTTTCAGCTCGAACTTTGGACGATGTATACAAAATAAAAAGAGAACAAAAGAGGAAGTAACTCCTTTCGTCAGGTGAATATTACAACTAAGTCAAAACTGCTGCGTCATGAAATTTGTTAAATTATAAATTTATTAAATTGAAATCATACCGGACCTCAGTGTGAGAATTAGATATTTAAATTCCAATTTAAGTTTAATTTTTATAGGTGTAGTTGGCTAAATTTTTGAGTGTGTGTGAGTGAGTGGAGTGTTAAACGTATAATGTTATATGTATATTACCAAAATTGCAGGGGTCTTAGGAGTAAACTTTCTACACTTTATAAAAATTCTTGTAGTCATAACTATGACATAATTTGTTTGACGGAGACATGGTTATCGGGAGATATTACAGATGGGGAAATATTGGATTGTTTATATTACGGCGTGTATCGGTGCGATGGGGATTTGTTAAAGTCACATAAAAAGAGGGGTGGAGGAGTATTAATTGGTATAGGAAAATCAGTAAAGGTTACTAGCTCGTCATATCTAAACTCCAGGCATTTTGAAGCATTAGCAGTATCGGTTATAGCAAATAAAAAAAAAATTTTATATTATAAACGTATACTTTAAGCCAGGTTCCCCCGTTGAGTCGTTCTTTCAGTTTTTCGATTTTGTCGAATCGTGTTTAATAGCTTCGGATAACGTCGTGGGGATCTTTGGTGATTTTAACTTACCAAACATAGCAGGTCCTGATACGAATCTGTCACTTTATGATAAAAAATATAAAGTTTTGTACAGTTTTCTAAATTTACATAGCTTAGTACTTACAAACACAGTTAAAAACGTTCACGGGAGAACGCTGGATCTTGTTTTGATATCGGAAGATCATAAGCATGCTATCAGTGTTATAAAAGACGAGGAACCACTCGTTCCCGAAGATGTTCATCATCCTGCGTTAGCAATACATGCTGACTTTAATATGTATACTGCCACTGATGCTATTCTGTATAAATATTATAATTTCAAGCTTTGTAATTTCTATAACCTGAGCTTGGCGTTTCGGAATGCTAATTGGGACCAGGTAATGCAATGCGTAGATGTTAACAATGCAGCGGAGAATTTTTACAAAACTATAAATAATATTTTCGACAAACATGTACCCAAGTCTGTCCCAAAACAGCATAAATATCCTATTTGGTTCACAAAAGAAATAATATATTTGCTTCAGTTAAAAAATAAACTTAGAAAAATCAGGTTATTATCTGTACCACTTACAAATAGGTACAAAGCAGTTCGTAAACAATTAAAGTCTCTAATCGAAATTTCACATAGCAATTATATAAATTTGACTGAAAAATCTATCCATTGCAACATTAACAATTTTTGGTATTATATAAAGCAAAAACGAGCCCGGTGTGTTAACCACGCTTTTATTAAGGACGTAGATGGAAATAGTCTCAGTTCAACTGAAGCTTGTCATGAATTTACAAATTACTTTTCTTCTGTATATAGCAGCAACAAACCTACCTACAAAACCGTATTTTCAAACGACAATTCCAATTACTGCTCTGCAGCTTTGAACACATTTCTTATTTCAGGTAATGATTACAAAATTGCCGTCAAAAAATTGAAAGCCAAAAAGGCAGCAGGACCAGACAAACTCCCACCATACATTTTAAAGGGTTGCTCGGATTGGCTACAATTGCGGCTAACACATATTTTTAACTTATCAATCCAAAGGTCTACCTTTCCTGAAATATGGAAACATGCCACTGTCGTGCCTTTACATAAAAGCGGATCAAAGTCTTGCGTATCAAACTACAGGCCGATCGCAATATTATCGGCGCCTGCCAAACTTTTTGAGCAAATTCTATATTCAAAATTATTCTATCACATTAAGCCAATAATAAACCAAGCTCAGCATGGATTTGTACCAAGTAAATCTACTGTTACAAATCTTACCATCTTTTGTAGCGAGGTGTTTGAAGCACTAGAAACCAAAGAACAAGTAGATGTCGTATACACTGATTTTAGCAAGGCGTTTGATAAAGTGGACCATGATGTGATGCTCGAAAAGTTGGCAATGTGTGGTTTATCTCACAAATTGATTTCGTTTTTTGCTTCTTATTTGTCATCACGCTCCTTTTCAATCAAATTTAACGGCAACACTTATGGGAAATACACCGCAAATTCCGGGGTACCGCAAGGTTCAAACCTGGGGCCTCTGTTTTTCCTATTATACATAAATGACCATCCAAACGTGTTGAATTCTTCTAAATCGTTATTATTTGCAGATGACCAAAAAATTTTTGCTAAAATTACGACACTTACCGATTGTCTAAATCTACAATGTGACTTAAAGAGGGTTTATGAATGGAGCGTCAGCAATAAACTACCTATAAATACATCAAAATGTTCAGTTGTTTCTTTCTGCAGAGGTAAAACTGTGTACGATTTGATTACAAACTTAATAACACAACCATTAAGCGTGTAGACAATATCAAAGACTTGGGGGTAACATATAATAGTCATTTAAGTTTTAACCAGCACATATACACTATCGTTGCTGAAGCATATAAAACATTAGGTTTTGTAATAAGACAAACACATAGTTTTAGCAAGGTCAAAACCATTCAAGTATTGTATATGACCCTTGTGCGTCCTAAGCTTGAATATGCGTCCGTGATCTGGCACCCTCATGGTGTTGGTGTCACTAAACATATCGAAAAAGTTCAAAACCGATTTCTTCGTTATCTTTACTTTAAAAAGTACAAAAGTTACCCTGATTACAACACTACAAGAACTGAGACCTTAAGGACAGAATTTGAAGTCCCAAGTCTTTTAAACCGCAGAAACATTGCTCTTATCCAAATGTGCTACAAAATCGTAAATAATATTATTCAGGAACCAACTCTTCTTTCATTATTAAACTTTAAAGTTCCTCATTGTTCAACAAGAAATACAGATGTTTTTTATATTCCACGAGTCACCTATACTTACTATTGTCCTTTATTGGTCATTCAGAAGCTAATTAACGAAATTAGTACCAATACTGACCTTGATTTTTCAGTTGCTTACAATGGTTTCGTGAAAACTGTGTTAAATCACTATAAGTTTGAGTAGCAAAAAGTGGACGCTATGTTGTCGTCTTGCAACAGCTACAATTTATGACATGCCTGTATGTAAGAACCTTATTTAATAAAATATAGTGCTCACCCATGTCGCACTACTAGTTCGCAGCTTCAACTCTAAATATTTTTACTTTCCTTCGGCCTTTGTGATTTATAACTGGTGTGTGTGTGTGTGCGCGTGTGTGTGTGTATGCGCGCGCGCGTGTGTGTAGGTGTGTGTGTGTGTGTGTGAGTGTTTATTAATGTTTCTTTACATTGAACGCTGTTTAAGTTAGGTTTATAATTATTGTTATGTTGATCCATGTAATTAGGCATTGCCTGTTTGTGATCACTATAAATAAATAAATAAATAAATAAAGATGGAAATTTAGTTAATTTCAGAGTAGAACTGCTAACTGTAAGATTGCATTTAAAAAAAATCTGCAATAGGCATGGGTATTAAGTATAATGCACGCAACATTTCAAGAATTGCTATAAATGCTGGAAATTTTAAAGCAATCGACACTCGATTGATTGTTTCAAGACCGCTAACAACACAAAACCGGCAGTTTCTACAATCCTTAGAACTGCATTTATTTAATTAAAAAGTAGAATGAATAGTGAAATACTGAACGTGCGTGAAAAAGTTTACTTCGACAATGCAATTGTTAATATTGAAAAACATACTCATCAACCTTATGCTAACACAACTTTAAACAATAATGATGAAATTCGAATCCCTATACAACAACAAGATGTATACACCTTACCATCGAAGAGTATGCTGTACATAGAAGGCAAATTAATTAAAACAGATGGAACGCCGTCTCAGACAGCAAATTTTGTAAATAATGGAGTTTTGCTGCTTTTTGATGAAATTAGATATGAGATTGGTGGTGTCATTGTAGATCGTGTTTGGAATCCTGGATTAACGTCTATAATGAAGAGATATGTTTCATATAATAGCAATCAAAGTAAACATTTACAAAACTCTGGGTGGTTTCCTATGGATGATTCGCAAATAGTTGATGCCAATGGGAATTTTAACTTTGTAATAAACCTTTCAATGGTTCTCGGATTATGCAAAGATTTTAAAAAAATTATTTTAAACCTCCGCCATGAGTTAGTTTTACTACGTTCTAGTTTTGATACTAATGCTATAATTAATCCTACACCCGATGAAGAAATAAAAGTTGTTTTAGACAAAGTTTTATGGAAAATGCCGCATGTAGCCGTTGATGATACTCAACGAATTAATTTAATAGAATGCGTTGCACAAAATCAGGATTTGCATATTCCGTTTAGAGGATGGGAGTTGCATGAATATCAACTTCTACAAGAAACGCAACGTCATACATGGAACATTAAAACAACAACACCATTATAAAACCAAGATTTGTGATTGTTGGTTTCCAAACCAACCGAAACAAGTTGAAAATGCAAGGCATTGTCGCAACGAACTTCCAAATGTAGACTTACTTTAAAACAATTTAAAGAAATTAAAATTATTATGTTGTAATAATTATAAGTATTCAGATAAAATAAAAATTAATTCCCCGGGGGGGTGGGGAGGGTCGGGTATCCGTGGTCAGATTTTGTGGGGGTACCATATTTCGACTCAGCTATGTTAGGGGAGTCCAAATATGTATCGCACATTAATTTTGGACCTATTAGAAATTTTAATTTTCCCGACGGAATATCGCGGGGGCACGACGTCCCCGTGGCCCGATTTCAACTGACATCAAAACTTAAGCTCAGGACACCGAGCTGAATCGATTGATGTATCACACATTGATGTCCGACCATTAGAAAGGCCTCGGACGGACAGACGGACGACAAATCGATTTCATAAACGAACGAAGTTCGTTGAAAATAGATACATGAGCAACTACAGTCGTTTTGATTATTGCTATTTAACCAACATGAAACTGTTTAAATTGAGAAATTTTCCGTACGATAACTTAAATTTGAAGTTCGAGAATAAACAGACTGCGTTGTTATATGAGATGTATGCCCAGTTTCAGCAATCATACTACGAAAAGGAAAATGAGCCACTTTTTAATCCTGAAGATTTACGAAGTATTGCATCATTAGTAGTCATAGATTGTTCTAGACAAAACGAAGCGTTAAAATCTGGTACTGTCGATATTAGATTAGAATTTGAAACTAGCAAAAACGTTTCGCCAAATACATCTTGTCATTGCCTTATACTTCATGATAAGATAGTCAAATACAATCCACTCTCAAACAGCATAAGAATCTTATAATTACTTTATTATTACTGTACCGTTACAAATTATGAAAAAAGAAAGAAAACAATAAATCATTTAGCAATCACAGTCTATTTATTATTTTACATGTTTTTTACAATATCAAATGTTTGATTGTTAATGGGTTATAATAATAATTTTTGCTTAAATATTTTTTACATGTTTGAATTATTAAGTGATTTAGTAAACAGTCATAAACATTGGTTATTTTAAATAAAAGTTTTGTTATACATTTCTCAAATAAACTAACTGGTATGTTATTAACAAACTGGATTTTTTTTAAAACAGAACGGTTACTACTACTATTTTTTCTCTACAATACATTTATACTAATTTAGTTCAACTCGGACAGATTGAAAGGTATCCTATTTTTAGACACATCCAAAAAGAAAAAAACGGTGTACTTGTGCAGGTATAAACATAACACTGAAGTTTTTATAACTAAAAAAAATATTATATGTTAATCGGGATAAAATAAATTGCATTCTTTATTTGAGGCAGTGGTTGAAGCTTAACAAGTCATTTCTGAGTGTATAGTTATACCCCCAAGGTTTAGTATCAGTGGTTGATGTACTAAGAATTCTTTTATCATCACTTCGATTAAGAACAATTTTGTTTTGTTTAATAGTAAAGACATCATGTTTGACTGATCTAATTAAACATTGCTATTTCTGTACAGTCTGCTTATAAAACAAAACATTCTTATAATCATCAAAAGAAATTTGCTTAATACTTGCTAAGGAAAATCCCATTGACTTTTTTATTACCCTATCCTGAACTCTGTAAGTTTACATTTTAGATCTAAGCCCTACAAACTCTAGCATCATATCACCATTGTTTTCATCTTTCATAATACCAGGAATTTTTTATTTGATAATGGGATATGATATTTGTTATGGTGGTCGTAATCGGAAGTATCAAATCTATGAATATCTTGTTTGATATAAGAGTAAATATCTTCAACGCTAAACTCGTATATCAAACTATCCGTATCTGTGTACAGCAGCTTTGCTTTGTTAGCAAATTGCGATTTTATATAACATTAGTGAAATTCATATAAATAGGTTTTTGAAATATCTAGAATAGAGAAACCTGCATAAATGGGTTTGTTTAAATAAATCTCTAATTTATTCATTTCTATTAAGACCAGATCTTTGTCTAACACAGTGCAACTGTGAAAATTAGGTTTCGCTATGTAACTACGAGCTCCAAACCGTCCTTCCCATTAGGTGACTAATTTCACATCTTTCCATTTCCGTACGTTTTCCATCATTTTTCCATAAACCGAATTTATCATATTTTTATAAAAGCATATATCGAAACTGTTTTTTGACTGTTGTCTTAATTTCGTATTCAAATCAATGTATTCTTTTAACCAAGGAGCTTGTTTAAACAGAAGAACCTTATGAATCTTTTTTAGTTCTAAACCGTAGCTTAAATACATTTTTAAATTCTTGTAGTGAATAATATAGTTTAGTTTTGGATATAAAGTTGTAAGTAATTTCTTTAAGTTTGATTTATTAGAAGGTACTGGTGGTATCATATGTTCAGGCGCCAAAGGTAAGTCACTGTGAATTTCATGTAAAGATACTGGATAGTGTAAATCGCATTCAAAAATAAATCCTACATCAGAATCATCGGGAATATTAAGTATGTCTAAACGTACTATATCTGGACTGGTGCCATCTAAAAATTCAAATTCTCCATATGGAAGATATTCATATAAATTATTAACATCAAAATACATTAAATATTTAGAATCGAAATTTGGATCATAATCTGCATTCATATATTTGTTATTTGCTTTAGCGTATCTATTCGAACATTGAGAAACACCACCACGAATTCTCCGTTCTAAAAACATTATTTTTTCAATATCAGTAAGCAACTCGAGTTTAACGTTCGTCGTTCTTAACATTGCATCTAGAGCTAAACCAGGAGCCGTAAAGTAGTAAAGTGGATCTAACTTATACGTGAACATGCAAGTTTTTCTAAAGTTTTCAAATATATCAGTCAAGAGCAGTACATCTGTTTTTAAATATAGATCTGAATAGTCCCCTAATGTTTTTATATTAAATGTTTGCCAAACGTGTTTAGCATGATTGTAGTCTTCATCTGAGACTTCTTCATTCCGCAAACGATTAAAGAATGCTGTTTTACAGGGTAAATTGGTTTCATTGAGCCTATCCCAAGAGTTAATGTAATCATAAGGAAATATGCCTTTACGCGTGAAGTAACCGAAACTCATTATC
The DNA here is from genome assembly GCA_036346225.1 of Platerodrilus igneus. Classification (NCBI taxonomy): domain Eukaryota; kingdom Metazoa; phylum Arthropoda; class Insecta; order Coleoptera; family Lycidae; genus Platerodrilus; species Platerodrilus igneus. Next base: position 1,124,379 of record JARFIW010001148.1, read on the forward strand.
AGTGTTACAATTTTCCCTGGTGATGGATTTTTTATTATCATCTAAGTAGGAAGCTACTTTTTCGATGATAGATGCCATAAACCTGAATGAATCGATAAATCTAAACCTAACTTTCATACCTTTTACAAATTTTGTAAAAGATATGTATTTTTCCTTATTTATTGGTAGAATGCTTAACAAACCTGAAAACTCTAACGATATTTTTTTAATAATGAAATGCGAATCGTAGCCTGATAAGTTATGAAAAACTACTGGTATCATATAAGAATTATGATAATTGATGCTGCAATCTTGATGAGCCGCTCCTCGAAATTCACCTGTAAAGTGACAGTGACCGCGAACTCTAATATCATCTATACTAAAAGGTTTATTGCAAATGTGACAGTGAAGGGCAAATGTAAATGCTGACTTTTGTTCTTCTGTTAAAGGATTCATAGGTTTTGGGTTACAGAAAATTTTATTCGTCGTTTCTGAAATCAGTTTCAATTGAGCAACAAACCATTCTAGACAATCCTTTCCGCGATACAATTGAAATTTGGAATATTTATTATCATACGAGTATTTCAAATAGTACGCTACACTAACGGGTATATGCCTTTGGTAACGGACTGTATTTAATATTACCTCCGGCTCATTGCATGGTTCTAATATACATTCGAGATCTGCATAAACTACAAATGATACTTTTTCTTGATAGTGGAAATGTTTAAATGTTAGAGATACTTTTCAGATTCTTCGGGTAATCTTATTGAGCAAGTATTCTGTTTTTCGCAATGATTCGAATGATGCTTAAGTAATGCTGCTGTACAGAAATTATTTAAACATTTATAACAAAAAAATTTTCTATGTTCATGTGAAGACAACTGTTTTGCAAAAAATTTTGACATATCCTTAATCCAAGTAAAATGAAAGTGGTTCTCATTAGCATTTGTCGGATGAGAATATTGTAAGGAATCATTATTTAAAACTAACAGATTAATAGGTTCTATTTTTCCTAAATTTTCACTTAAACAAAATGGCAGTATTTTAGTATTTTCTGTACAATATAGGTTAATTGCGAGATTGTTGAGCTTCTCAATTTATTTTATGTCTTTTAATGCGATTGGAAACTGAATTGAATTGTAGCTTAATACTGTATCAAAATGTGGATAGCTAGATATTCTCTGACTATTTTGTTTAGCAGGATATAAAGCGAAAACCAAGGCCCAAAGAATGCAATGTTGGTCGTTATTTATTAGATTTACCACAGCTCGCTTTTTTGCTATAAAGTCCGGAACCGGAACAAACGTTGAACACCCTCCTTTAAGCGGATCATGATTGTTTATATTTACCTTCAAGTGTAAAACTTCTTGGATTGCCCAACCTGAATCCTTTTCACTAAATTCCTCCAATCGCTTCGATATCTTGTCCAATACGTTCTCCTTATACCACTGCTTGAGATTGGTGTTTATATCGATGTGACGATTTGCAGTAGGAAACGTCTTCAAATCTATTTCACCAGTTGTAGGCTTAACAAAGTTAGCGGACAATATTACATTAACTTTCAACATTGACTTTTTAAGCAAGCAACAATCTTGTGTTTGAAACTAGCGAACGCCTTGTCTAAGAACACTAGAGGATCTCTATAACTTAAATTGGTAATAAGTCCCGTAATTATTCGACTTCCAAAACATGATTGTACATCATGCCAAATCAAATTTCGAATATGACCTCTAGAAAGCGTTGCATCAATACCTTTACCTTGATATTCCAAAGAGCGCTTCAAGTGTCTCAATCGTACAAGGTAACTTTTAAGATGTTCCAAATTAAATTCCAGTCTACTATGATTTTCCTGGCGATTGTCTTCGTATACCTTATTTTTAATCGCAAGCTTTAATAAACTTATATTTGTTTTTATAATTATCATGTGTTTCATAATTACATCGGCTGATCTGATTAGATTCACACATTTCACAGTTAACTTTAAAATAGCACTACTAATCTCGGCTACCGTTTCAGAATTCATAATTCTATACAATCACTACACTACACTACTTAATATATGTAGAGCTTTATTGACTATTTATACAAAAAAATATCATCTGACGTAAACAAAACAACTGTAAAAGAATTAGCATACAATCAAAATAATTGCATAGCGAATTGCGTTGAATGCAATTGCTAAAATCACCTTTATTTACGTTTTTATTCAAGATGATTTTCAAGCTTGAATGGTTTAATTCTTAAAAGAATATTCAGCAGAAAAATTAATACTGAATTTTAATTCCCAACAATAAATCCAGTTTAATAAGCAAAGTATCTGATTTTTGCGTTTTTTATTAACACAATTAACACCTCGCATCATTTTAATTCAGTTGTGTTTACAGAAAAAAAATGCTTGCTCGCAGTACAGTAATAAAAATGTTCTTATACGACCTTTGATTTATGCTGTGTGTACAGAAAATACGCTAGCATTACAGTGCTATTTTTATGGTTACATATAAAAAAAATTCAGAAAATAAAGCAAATTTGAAATGTCTCAGATTAAACTGTCAATGTTGTTTAATAATTTACACACACTCATGGTTTTTTTTTAAAACCAGTATTAAAAAAACATTCTGCAGTTTTATCATAATACAATTAACATCATACAATTTTTAATTTATTGGAAGCTATATATAGCAGTACCTTGACAATTAAAGAACTTCATTATGCAGCATGAATCATGTAAACGCAATTACTACATACCTATATATGCATATAAAAGTCAATTTTGTTAAGTTTTACTGAAAAATAAATTATGCCGCCAGTAATCTAAAACTTATTCTATATATTACTGTATTAGTTAAGGGCCATTTGCATTGCATTATTTTAAACGAAATTAAACTAATTTAGGTTTTTTATTTTTACTATGTGCCTTCGTTGCAATTTTTTTCAGACAATGAATCCAATTCGTTATTTCTGCTGAGGCATAATTATATTTGCTTACATACTGTTTTTTATTCATTAGAATAGATTACATAGCTGAATATATATAACATTTGCAATTTTTCAGAAAACGATGCAAATTTTTAATTTTTTCTAACAGGTCAGTTTATTATTTAATATAAATACTTCACGTAGATTTTACCAACAGTATTCAATCAGATCTCTTGTATAATTATTAGTTACTACTACTAGCAACTTTAAAAAATGAGTAACTTATCATCAATCAAAAATGGTAGTAGTAGTATCAACGTAAAAGTTCTAGAACAATTTATATTACATTCTGACGAAGACTTGATTAAAGAAGTTTTTGGTTCTTCACCTCAACTTGACACTGCTGCTATTTTTGATAGTGACGTAATAGATATATCACGGTAAGTGCTTTTTCACATTTATACATGTGTTTTAATATTGATAGATTTGAGCGTTTTAGGAGCAATGAAATGTCCGAGTCTGCCGCTCCTGTTGTTCCACCGCAGCCAGTTCCTATACTCGAAATTAGATGTACCAATGATCAACGTCATAGTAAAGCAGAACCATACATGTACGTTAGAATATATTTATGGTTATACAAACACTACTAATTTATAAGCTACATTAGATTAGAATCAAAAAACCATTCTGGAAATTCTGAGGCTATCGTTGGATCGTTGGCACATTCTGATCCTCTCAGAAACATCAGGTAGTATACAAAAGAAAAGGTGAACCTACAATAATCTTTTATATTATGCTCACAGATCCGGCAAAAACATGTTGGCTATGAAAAAGTTATGTGCAGGACCTAATATGGCTGTTTGCTGTAAAGATGACAAATCCTACGAAGATGACACAGTAGAGTTGCTTAACGCATTTAAAAAGCGTGGAGAGAAGCTACTGCGTCGTATAGATTTGGAGGTAGAAATAATAAAGCAAAAAAGAGAGGAACTGGCTACAAGGGGGCAGCAGATACTTCAAGAACGGGAGTTAATAAATACTTTTTCATTTATAAATAGTTAGATTTTAACTGTAAATAGTTAGATCAAAATATTCAACAATTTGTAAATAAAAGTATTTTATAAAAGTTTCTCTTTTGAAACAAGACTTTCTCTAAACAAGGTAGTAACCTTAAAGTAAAACACACATAAATCAGAACCCACTTTAATTAAATACATCATTCTTTATACAATCGACTTAGATGTGTTGTAATAAAATAAACAGTAAAGAACAAGATGATATTATTATAATAAACTAATTTCTTAGGTTAGTCACATATTATTCTGAAAATTCTATGTTGACAGTTAGACCGATCGATCCCTTACTAGTTATGTATACGTGTTTGTTCGAGCCAATACTTTCATTTAATTGTTTCACTCCATGTGCTTGAAGGTATTCAAAATATCTCAATGGCAATATACTTTTGAAACTCTTCTGTTTCCACTAATACTCTTTCTCCATATTTTGTCTTGCAGTTTCCACTTTTAAAACTTCAAACCTCTTATTCACTACAAGATCTTTTGAATTTACATAAGGTTTGCGATATGTGGTTTTATTAAGAGTATTAAAATCCATATTGCATTTAATTACTTGCTTCTATCTTACACACAACACTCCGTTAACTAATTTTTATGTTGTTATGATTGCTAGTCGAAGATTTTTTACTTATATTAGATAGGATTGACCTTGATTACCACCGCTGCTGCTTTTCCTACTGTTGGGCACACTTTGAAGTCAAACCGGCTCATGTGTATTTGCAGCCTCTAAACATAAGTAGAAAAAACATAAATCAGAATCCACTTTAATTAAACACAATTGACTTTAATGCGATATTTTGCATCTGACCTACTTTATAACTTCTCGCTAGAAAACCGAATAAAAACAGCTACTCATTTTCTCTGCACTTACATTTTTCAACATACGTGTGTTTTGAAGTCACACACGTATGTTCCATTAAAAGTAATATAAAGCCGGTCTGACTTCAAAACGTGCCCACACGTATGTTACATAAAGTATATAAGGCCGGTCTGAATTCAAAACGGTGTACGCGTATGTTTTCAATACGTGCCCACACGTATTTTACATTGAAAGTATAAAAGGCCTGTCTGAATTCAAAACGGTGCACGTGTATGTTCCATGGAAAAACATACGCGTACACCGTTTTGAATTCAGACCGGCCTTACCTTACTACTTTTCTTCGACCGCTAAAATATTAGGTCAATAACTGAGCCAGCTTGGGAGAAATGTCACTTTTTCACCGGCGACAGTTTTATTTTCAATTTTCCAGTCGCCAGAGATAAATGTATTGTCATGGCATCAAATAAGTGCAAAACAACAACATTTTTCGGGCAGTTTGCAAATTCCCCGATGATATAAGCTCACTGGCTTCAAGGCGATAAGGTCATCAATGCATTTTCGTACCTCTTCAAGTGTCACAAAGTGTGTATCAGCCAAGTGATGCTGCAGCAACCGGAATAGGTAATAATCGGAAGACGCCATGTCTGGGCTATACGTCGCATGCGGGAGAAGTTCCCAGCCTAACGCAACGATATGGTCCTGAGTGATTTTCGCAACATGTGGCCGGGCATTGTCATGAAGCAGTATCACTTTGCGACGTCCTTTGTCAGTAAATGGTCTCTTTTCTTCAAACGCATCTCTCAAATTGGTCAATTGTTGCTGATAGCGGTCTGCCGTAATTGTTTCACCCGGCTGTAACAACTCGTAATACAATACACCTTTCCAATCCCACCATATGCAGAGCAAAACTTTCTTGTCGTAAATATTGGGCTTTGGAATCGATGTGGAAGGTTAACCAGGGTCAACCCTTGATTTTATACGCTTCGAGTTAATATAAAGTATCCACTTTTGGTCTGTAATGATTTGGTACAGAAAATCATTTTTCCGGAACTTTGAAAGCAAAGTGAGTGCGGTGTCACGCCGTCGATTTTTGTTGTCATCGGACAGTGCATGCGGAACACATCTGCCTTCCTTCTGAACTTTTCCCATTTCATGTAAACGTGTCGAAATGACTTGCTGCGTAATGCCAAGCTGCTGTGCAAGCTCCTTTTCAGTTTGTGCAGAGTTTATATCCAACAATGCTTGCAGTTCGTCCGATTCAATCTTTTGAGGGCGTCCAGCTCAGCACGCGGTTCATCTTCAAGACTAAAATTTCCTTGGCGAAATTTTTGATACCACCTTTTACACGTAGCATGACTTACAACCTTCTCTCCATATGCAGCACAAATCATTTCAGTGGCTTCATCAGCATTTTTCTTCAGATGAAACGCGAAGTAGATGGAAAATCGAATATGCTCTTTTGTTATTGCCATCATGAACACTACTGATTTTGCAGGTTATGTGCATCAAACGTCAAACATGGTATTTTCAAAGACCAAATGTCAACGCTGTAAAACCGTAAAAGAGCGGGAAAACTAATGAATTTTAAATTGTGGTTTCGGTTGTATGAAATCTAAAGCTCAGAACTTTTTTGTACACCATATAAAAGTTTTCGTATATTGAGTGTGAGTTGACAGATTTATACGAAATGCGATAGTGGTTTAATACTCAAAAACTCTCTTTTGTAATAGATATAAACTTCCTTTGTACATATGAGATTTTGAATAAAAAATTGATATTATTTTCGTACCATTTTCATTACCTTGTGTTAGAGAAAACAAACGTCTTCGGCATCTGAACTTTCTTTTTTCATTCGTGGTGCTTAGAAGAGTTTCGTTCACCATTGCGTATCCTCGGCTATTCATCTTACCTTGCAAACGAAACATAAATAAATATGGAATATATTTATAGCGTATCGAAGCTAAAAAATAAATGATTCCGTAAATAAAAGTGAAATAACAAAAATGGATACAAACCTTCTTTGTTGCATACACGTGAACAATTATGATACGTAATTCGATCGTCCTCCCTTTAACAGGTGTAAGTGATGACCAAAACGCCAGCACAAGTAGAAGGTGTATTTATACAAACTCATACTTGCAATAAGATTAGTCTAATCGTTAAGTATAAAGCGCCATCCAAGAGTGAAGCTCTGCATTTAAAAATGAATAATATATCTCATGATATGCAGATAATTTGCTTTTGAATTGTTTAATGTGCCCTTTTTGTAATAATCAATAATCGGAACTGTCTAACTACGCAGGTATTAGCGTAAATACGACAAGCATAATTGTTTTAAAAACTTAGAGTAAGTCATTTAAGATTAGATAAATTGCTAAGGTGTAAGTAGTTTTTATTTTATGCACATTGGAAATGTTTTATGAGATTCTATGTACAAAAGTTCGGTCGGGTCAAAACTTTGGAATTTATGGGAAGGTTGTTGGTATAACAGCTAAATCACAATCGAAATTAGAAAAGAGAAATAGCTAAAGTTTGAATACAAAGGTGAGTGGCATGCTTAACGAATACTTTTAAAAAATATATAAAAATTAGTGGTCTTTTAAACAAAGTTTGCACAATATTCTATGTCCTTTTTAAATTTATAAAGCGCCAAAAATGTGCTCTGATCACAATGAAACCAGACATGTTAGACGTAGAAAAATCAGCTGATTAGTACTGTATTTATAACTCAAAATCGCTAATTTGGCGCTTTAGGAAATTAGGCTTTCTAACGTCGATATTGTACTTGCTTGTACGCTTTGGGCACATTGATATGAGTAAGATCTGGATGGTGTTTAGAGAATTTTTTTTTTGTATAAGGGATTTGACGCTCGTTAAAAATATTATAGGTCAGTGCGACCTATGTCTTCTAGCTAAGTATAAAAACCGTAAAAATCAAAAATTATTTAAAAGTATTCGTGTAACGGATCATTAGAGTTAGTAGCCATCGATTGTTTACGTAACTCTGTTCGTAGCCGTTTTGGAAATACCAATGTATTAGTGGTGCTGGATTATTTTTTCACGTATACGAAATTGTATTCGACGAGTGGGTGTACAACGGATATAGCAATTCGGAAATTAGAAATTTTTCTTAAGGAGATCGATAAACCAGCTAGCATTCTAGCGAACAATGCTACCTACTTCAATAATTCAACATTTAGAGCTCATTTTCTAGATTCAATGTTTTTTTGTAGTATTTGCCACCCGCAGTCAAATCCTAGCGAACGATTTATACAAGAGGTTATTAAATTTTTAAGGATATTATGTTATTGTAATAAAAAATTTTAATTCTTAAACTTGTTTTTTTTTATTAAGTTTAATTATCCTCGTGACTATCAGCTAATAAATTACACCTTTAAATTTTCTCAACCCTAACCTGATATCACAAGGTCGAGAATTTCTTATTATTAATGCAAGCCCAAGGTAAAGTTGGATGGAAAATGGCTTAAGAAAAAGAAAAACTCTTAAGACATAAACGGCTAGTCGAGTGTTAGCTCTGGGTAGATCATGAGCTTGGGTCATGGGTTGTCAAAAGATCAAAAATATATTTAATGAGCGCCACCGTATTTTTCAATACAATAACCACCAAAATTTAACTGTGCTTGTATTAGGAGAATGCGGAAACCTTATGTCAACACCACTAACAAAGCCATAAAACCTGAATTTCACTCTTTTAAACACACTTACCAAAACCTCAAACACCAGATGTCATCCAGATGTCTCGGCTTGACCTGTGAACAAACAAAGGTACAACATGGACACCATTTGTGTCCTCAAAATATCTGCCAAAAATAAAATAATGGAATTTAGGTTTCTAAAATATACACCCAGGGAATTTGTTTTCGTTACACACAATTTCTGATCAGTGATGACTTGTAATTTTTTCTTGAATTTTAAATAATAAAAAGTCATTCAACAACAAAATAGATTCTATTTGAATAAATTTCTGGATTCATGTTACTATAATATTTTAATTCGTATCTCTATAATATTTTCACTTAATAATTTTTATGGAACAGAAATATACTAGTAAAGAATTGTATTCAATAATATAAAGATCTCTAAATGGATCTTTCTACAAAATTTAAATGTACTGATTTGAGTTTTCTAAATTATTCATATTACATAATATTTTTTCTAAGCCATAGAAGTACTTTTTCGACCTTCACAGTGAAATTTAATTACCTAAGCGCTGATAAAATAGTATGTAGTTACCCTAAGTTACTTTTACTTAACAGTTAATACGCAAATTCCACATGTCGATTAAAATGAAAGTACATGACCTCAAAATATTTAAACATACTTTAAATTAACGTAAGACGACATGTGAGCTCTAAATAGGACAACTGAATCTATGTTTTTTATGTCTGACATAAAATGTCATTCACAACTTTTTTAATATACACTTTGTGTGCATGTGCAAACATTCTGACAAACAATAGATTTGTTATTTAATTTCCTGTTTCCTTAAAAGCTTTTTACGTTACAAAATTTTTGATGTTTTATTTTCTTATTGCAACTTAATTAATATTCAAAGTGATTAAATTCTAAGGAACACTCACGTGTTGTGATACTGCTCTGAACGAAAGAAATAGGACCTTGACCTCAGCTGTCGGAAATTTCCATAACCATCGATTATCAAAGTTCTTCTGAATACAACCATTATTTAACGAAACTAACTTCTGCTTGATTAAATTTAATACTCCAACAAAATTTCTAGATCCAAGATTTGCTTATTCGATATTATTTATTTGTGAAGTTGAATTATACGAAACATATATGAAATTGCCTTCTATGATATTGCATGTATTAATGATGTAAAGGGGGGCTTCCATCTCCTTAGGCCTGCAGGGATCAACTGAACCGCTCTAGGTGGAACTTATAGAAAAACATCCTCACGCTACAGCTGCTAGGTTCGACCTCCAGATACCAAGAATCAATCAATTATTCATCTTTTTTCTTACTCTGTTAGGGGCCACGTGTTTAGACACGACCATCTTGACTTCACTATCCTGCCGAGTAGCTTACCCGTTTGAACGCTGATAAAGAAGTGACTAATTGACAACTCGACGAAGCTTAGTAACGAATCTTAGACCATAAAGGTAAAGGAGTCTATATGTTATCATTAATTTTATGTATTAATTTGTTACCGAACGGAAAGTTATAAATTATATATTTTATTTTATTGCTGATTTATTCTATATTAAAGAACGAAGCGTAACAAGAAAAAAAATACGTTACATTATAATTGACATACGTACTGGATGAACCAATTGGATCCGTTGAAAAATTTATTAACTATACACCAAACACAGTCACAGGGTTTTCAGCTGTGATGTTGATGGAAGGAATAGTTCCAAATAGACCTTGGGAGTGTTTGAGAATCGGTGAAAGAGAGCGCGAAGAATGTTTGGATTGTGTTAGAGCAGCTTAGGGCTAAACGTGTGGAACAAAAACATAATGCTAAGGTTGCTAATAAAATAACTTTTAACGTAGGCGACAGAGTTATAATTAAGCGTTTGAGAGTACTAACTAAGGCCTCCGGCATCTGTACCAAACTCTAGTTACCGTATGCAGGTCTATTTGAGATTGTGAGGAATTTTGGTGACGTGACGTACAAACTTAGAAATATTCATATCGGCGAGATTAGAGGACGTTTTCATATAAGCATGTTATATCCCTGGACTGTGCATGAGAAGGGGGATCAGTAGAGTCAATGCTAGTGTTGAGTTGTTTTTTGTTGTTTTCGTTTTTTTTTTATTTATTTTTCAGAAAGCAGTACAGAGGAGTTACAATTTTTCTATGGCTTTCGGTTGGGAGTAGGACCATGAAAAAGATTGCGGGAATATATGTCGTCAAACCACCCTGTGTATAAGAGAAAATGCATATATATATATATATATATATATATATATATATATAAACCAATTACATGAGATGTATCCGAAAATGTACTTTGCATTTACCTATACAAATCGAACTGGTATTTGCATAGCCATTACAAAACAATTACTTGATCGTTTTGCAGAGAGAAAAAACATCCATTGACCAGGTTTCGACCTCATTAGGTCTCGTCAGAATGGATGTATATATATATATATATATATATATATATAGATGTATATATATATATATATATATAAACTTCTTTATAAAGATAACGACCTTAATTTCAATATAAAATGGTATTCTTTTTTTAGGTTTCAGGTCTTCTTAAATAATCAGTACTCTTTTTTATAAATCTAAGCTTTCGGATATATTCAATCCTTTGTCAAAGATACTAAAATATACAGAAATAATAATACTGTAAAATTATAAAGGTATGCTGTTACTTACTAAAGCGAGGCTACAGATATAAATTAAAAATACATTTGTTTAGCAATACAAACATTAAAGATATAAACTTGTTGGAAGTTTGTTTTATTTTTGACTGAAAGATCCCCCTCTGTTTTTTATATGTTTATTTAAATTTTAAATAGCATGTGTGTGTGTGTGTGTGTGTGTGTATGTTAGCAGCTGTTGTGTAGATTACTGAATATTTTTAATTTATTTGTTAGTGGTTTGAAAATTTAGAAGATAAGTATATATAGAGCTCAAACTATCAAAATCAGTTTTTTTGTTCATACTGTTAGAATTTTGAAAAATGTAGCACATTTCAAAAAATTCTCTTTTCTTTTTATGACTTTCAATGTCTAAAATTTTTGGTGTGTTGAAATTTATCTCATGATGAGTGCTATTAACGTGAGTAGTTAAAGCACATGCATTGGGTTTGACTTGTATGTCACTTTTATGTTGAGTAATACGTTGTTTCAACTTTTGTGAGCTTTGTCCTATGTAAGATTGGTCACAATTTAAACAATTAATTTTGTAGATAACGTTTCGTTGGTATAATGGAGTTGTTTTATCTTTTACTTTAGAGAATAGGTTATTTAGAGTTAAACTATTCCTTTTCGCAATTTTATGTTAAATTTTTGAAAATATTTTCTATTTGACGGTTAAATGTTCTATATAGGGAGAGATTGAAATATTAAAGTAGTATCGTTTTGGTTTTGTGTTATTATTGAGAATTGCATGAGGTGTCATGTGATTGTATAGAAGACGTTTAATTAAAATGGATGGATAGTTATTGTTTTTAGTATGATAAAGAGTTTTTAAATTTTTGGTATAATGATGGATGACTAATTTTTAATTCTATTCTTTAAACCTAAGATGAAGTTAATTTTAATGTTGTATGAGTGATATGATAAATAATTTAAATACCTGCCGGAATTAATAGGTTTTGGTACCAATCTAAAATTATGTTGTTTTTGAATTTCTAATTAGTAGAGTGTCTAAAAAGGAATCGAGCGATTATTTTCGTTTTCTATGGTAAATTGTATTTTGTTGTTATAACTATTGAAAATTTGTAAGGTTTCATTGAGTTTATCTTTAGGAATAGCTGTTACTATGTCGTCTACAAATTTCTTTATGAATGGTAAACTGAAAGGTAGTTTAGGGATCACATTATCTAGTAGGGTGTCCATGACAATTTTGGCTAATATAGGACTTAAATTGGAGCCCATTGGACAGCCAAATATCTGAAGATAAAATTTATTATTAAATTTAAAATAACTTGTTTCAAAGAGAAAATTAATAATTTCTATAAAACCGGTTTTGAGATATTACAATTGTTTGTGATGTTTAACCATAAGTTATCAATATTTTGTAATACTAACTCTTTTGAAATGTTTGTGAAGAGTGAAATTACATCTAAACTTATTAAAATATAATTGTTTGGTAGTTGGAAGTTGTTTATAAAGGTTGCAAATTCAAAAGAATCTTTTACATTGTATTCGTTTAGATTTGTTGATTTTTCTAAAATAACAGCAACGAATTTAGAGAGCTTTTCAGTTGGATTATTGTATGAAGCTACAATTGGTCGAATTGGGTTATCTAATTTATGGATTTTGGTAGACCATATAATTTTGGAATTGAGCTGCTATAATTATTAAGTAATTTAGCTTCTTCATTAGTAATGAATTTTTGTTTTTAGCTCTTGTATTAATTTTAAGGTTTGTGCTTGAAAGCGAGATGTCGGGTCTACACGGATTTCTTTGTAAGTTAAAGGATCATTGAGTAAGGTAATCTATCTTCTGAATATAGTCAGTTTTGAAATGGCTACACTTAAGTTTCCTTTATCAGCTTTTAATATTAGTAAATCACTATTTTCTTTTAAGTATTTACGACATTTGTTGAAGTCTAACATAAATTTTGATTTAACGTTCGAAGATTCATGTATAAAGTTAGTAATTATATTGGTAGTCTGAGCTCTACATAAATCTCTCTTTTATTATCAATATTATCTATAATGGTTTCTAAATCAGCTAAAACATTGATAATTGTCTTGTTATTGATTTTGGTGGTATACTGAATTTTGGACCAAGAGATAGAAAAGACTTAATGTCATCTGGAATCTCAAAGTCACTTATGTTTTTGAACCATTTGTCAAGATTATTAAAACTAAGAGTGTGGTTAGAATTTATTAGGTTAGTAATCTTTTTTAGGTTAGCTGTCTTATTTTTGTGAAACATTTTATTGTAATTTATAGTTTGTCTATGTTCGTATTCAGTATAAATATAAAGTGGTAAAGTGGTTGAAATCTTTTCTTTAATAGCCGTTAGTTCTTTGTACATCTTATTGAGTAAGTAGTGGGTTATTTTAATCTCTAAATTTAGAATTTTCTTTTTTAGCCTGTCATTAAAGCGTTGAACAATCGGGGCAATAATTTTACCATTACTTTCCAACAATGAATATAAGTTTTTTAAAGCTTCTGGAATATGTCTTGGCAAGATGCATTTGCTTCTACATTGTAGCAGAAATATCTTCCTATTGCTAAATGATGTCAATTTGATGTTAATTTTAGACCAGCGTTTTAGGAGTATAGTGATATTAGCTCCATAAGTTTTAGATATTCTTTGATAAAAACCCATATTTCTTATAAACTTCTTTATAAAGATAACGACCTTAATTTCAATATAAAATGGTATTCTTTTTGTAGGTTTCAGGTCTTCTTAAATAATCAGTACTCTTTTTTATAAATCTAAGCTTTCGGATATATTCAATCCTTTGTCAAAGATACTAAAATATACAGAAATAATAATACTGTAAAATTATAAAGGTATGCTGTTACTTACTAAAGCGAGGCTACAGATATAAATTAAAAATACATTTGTTTAGCAATACAAACATTAAAGATATAAACTTGTTGGAAGTTAGGTAAAGTTTGACATTTGACTGGTGTTTTATTTTTGACTGAAAGCTCCCCCTCTGTTTTTTATATGTTTATTTAAATTTTAAATAGCATGTTGTGTGTGTGTGTGTGTGTATATGTTAGCAGCTGTTGTGTAGATTACTGAATATTTTTAATTTATTTGTTAGTGGTTTGAAAATTTAGAAGATAAGTATATATAGAGCTCAAACTATCAAAATCAGTTTTTTTGTTCATACTGTTAGAATTTTGAAAAATGTAGCACATTTCAAGAAATTCTCTTTTCTTTTTATGACTTTCAATGTCTAAAATTTTTGGTGTGTTGAAATTTATCTCATGATGAGTGCTATTAACGTGAGTAGTTAAAGCACATGCATTGGGTTTGACTCGTATGTCACTTTTATGTTGAGTAATACGTTGTTTCAACTTTTGTGAGCTTTGTCCTATGTAAGATTGGTCACAATTTAAACAATTAATTTTACCAAAAATTTTAGACATTGAAAGTCATAAAAAGAAAAGAGAATTTCTTGAAATGTGCTACATTTTTCAAAATTCTAACAGTATGAACAAAAAAACTGATTTTGATAGTTTGAGCTCTATATGAATGAATGAAAAGAATACCATATATATATATATATATATATATATATATATATATATATATATTCTACTGGCTAGCCCCCCCTACTTTTTTTATTTTATTTATTTAAAGTATAAATTATTATGCACTACTTTTGTCGTCGCCCCTATTTTTATTATTAAATAAATGACTTTTATATAATGTGCTTTAGCAACGTTTGGTTGGTTATCTAATTAAAATGTTTATTACTATTATTATGCCTCGACAATATGAACTCTTTATCTCAGGGTGTTCACCTACTTACCGTGGGTTCAGTCGTAAGTAGATGTGCACTGCCCAACCAAACTGCACACTCTTTTGTTTTACTACTTTTATATGAATTTACTACTTTATATGCCAAATTTTACTGATCAACGTAGCTTTGTGCCAAATTAATTAATGTACACAATTTCTGACTTTTGACGTTTTATGATATTGCACGGTACTCACCTGAATTATACTTCGCTGGTGCCCTTTTTTAATGCTGCTGGCTCACGATCTTAGTCGCCGTATGCGTCTTTACATGGACTCACAATCACTATTGAAACTTTCGTATCGCCTCCAGGTGTCTTAGTACAATTTTGATGACCCCAAATCTGAAATGAATAACCCAAATTTTAGAATTTTGACAAACCGTTGTAATTACTTCCCCTGCGCTAATCCTTCTGTGTTCTTTTTTTTCGTTGAATCTTCCCCTGCAATTGCTGCTCTCCTAATTTCACTCTTCGTGCTCCAATTAATCCGTCCGCCTTTTCGTATTCATCCAAATCTATCCGCCGTCCTGTTCCAAATCACTCAATGCCCTGCTATAAATTCGATGTCCCACTCGATGTCCTACTGCCTTCAAATCTCTATCCAAATCAATCCCAAATCTATTTTAATATTCGTCGCTTCGCCGTCGCTTGTATAACCACTCTATGTCCTTCTGCTTTTAAACCTCTATCCAAATCCAACTTCGTCCCTTTGTATAACCACTCGAATGTCCTACTACCTTTCCCAATATCGTTCCAAATCTAATTAAATATTCGTTGCTTTCCCGTCGCACTATCACCAATCTTTACACTTCTTTTAACGTCGCTGTTGCTTATTTAACCACCGATGCTTCTTGTAACTCCGCTTTAATAAATCAAACTATTTAAATTCAAACACATTTATTTTTCAAAATATTTAACAACTTTAACGCAGGTTTGCAAAACACGTCTTTATACAAAATTTAATCGAAAAGAATCATCTTGTTTACTCTCCAAGGCAATAAGCACAACAAAACTAGCTTACTTAATTACATTTTACATACATAAAATATCCAATAACAATTTGTCCTTTTTGGTGTCACAAATACCTTCACTATTGTCTTTATACATATTCCTAAATTCTATCATTGGTCCTAAATACTTCACAATTCTCCAATTATATTTGATACTGCTATTAACTTATAATTTTGAATTTACAAATTCGTCCAAAAGTTGATTCTATTTAAATAAAAGCCAAAATAATTCACATGACCTGGATGCTTGGTTGATAGTAGACATCCGTAGACGCATCCGGTTTTCAGACGGCAAATGTACTTTCAATGGCCTATTAAATTGCAACTTAGTATAAAACCTTGAGCACTGTGCATTTTATCAACGTCATCAAGTCATTTAGTTTACCTTTTGGCACATACGTTTCAAACTAACATGGTAAATACTTTAGCATATGTAAAGTACGGCAAAATATAGTTTTTGAATTTCTGGATCTGATATATGGATCATTTTATTTTGCATACACCCCTTTTAACACAAATCTACCCTTAGAAACCTTGTACCTCCCCCTGACATTACATTGGCCCCACTGAATTTGAATGAAATTGGAAATTTCGTCTGTTTTTACTCTTCTCTTGATGTGCATAAATTTCTAATTTTTATTTAAAATCACCCCCCTCATTTCTACATATTATTTAGTCAACCCCCATTCGCCTTTCTCTCACGTCTGTCTAACTACGCTATATACTAACCTATACTATAAACAAAAACAAAACTATACTTTCCGTCGCATGAACTATATAACTTATCCTACTAAACCCTCTTCCTGTACCATTTTATATGGGTATAAATTTTCCAAGTGTAAACGCCCGCGATATCCCCCTGTCATATTATCTAACTCAAATGTATTTCCTTCAGCAAAAATACGCGTGATCTTGTACGGCCCTTCATAAGGAAACAACAACTTCGCGCAAATGTTTCTGTCGCGGTTTGAAACCCTTAATCGTTTTACTACCACCAGATCTCCTATTTCAAAAGTCGTCCTTTTTTTAATTTTACTACACCTTCGCTCGATGTCCCTACGCTGCATCCTTTCGATTCTACGCCTAACACTACCCAACAACTCTGTGATGTCTTGCACCTCGACTTCCTCCCTCCATGGCCTAGCTGGTATAATCCTTCGAATCAATGTTACCGGACATGTTTTTGTAACCGAACTCGGTACGCAATTCATAAAATTTTCAATTTGTGGCGGATATCTAATCCATCTATCGTGATGCTCCTGCGTCGCCAACCGTAGATATTTTATTACCTCTCGTATATAACGTTCGCATGGATTTGCTTTCGGATGCCGTATACTGCTAAATGATACCTTAATATGCGCCCTATTTAACCCGTTCCTGAATCTTTGATTGTTGAAATACGTCGCGTTGTCTACCAAAATCCTTTCCATCTTCCCGACCTGGCTTCCAAATTCTCTAATCGACTGTAAAACATGCACCGTGTTACTTCGTCTTGCCGGAAATAATTTAACAAATTTCGAAAAAACGTCCACCATTACCAATATGTGTCGATACCCCTGTTCACTCGTAATCAGGTTGCTCAAGTAATCAATAGCTACCAATTCTAACGGTCCACTTACGCTCACGTTCATCGGTATGTTCTGCAACACCACGTTCTTGTCTTTACCTAGAATACAAATTTTACACCGATTGATCCTTTCTTTAACCACCGTGATATCATTTCTTGCATAAAACGCCTCTCTAAATACCAAAAATGTTTTTCTGATGCCTATATGTCCAAATTTTAAATGAATTTCGTCTATAATTTCAACAGCCGCGTCTCTGGATAACACTACCAGCTCTGCATCACCTATCCTTTTTTTACCACAAACTGCCTTACGATGGTAAATCCACGGTACTCCTCCACATTTTCCCTTGTTAATTTCTCGCGTATCGAGCTCACCTCACTGTGCCTCTGCGTCTCTATAAGCTTGGCGTTTGTCCACCGACCAACATCCCTGAACTCCTGCAAAGCAACTAAACAATCTTTTACGTCTCTTTTATTCGCTTCTACCTGCGGTCTGCTTAGAAAATCCGCCGTCACGTTCTCCTTTCCTGGTTTATGCTTAATTTCAAAATCGTATTCCTGTAACACCAATGCCCACCTATACAACCTACTGTTTAGAAACTCCTTTTTCTTCATGAATGTTACCACCGTGTTGTCGGATTCTATTAAAAATTTCTTTCCTAACAAATAAAAACGCAACTTTTTCACTGCATATACTATCGCCAACATCTCCTTCTCTGCCGTCGCATACCTGGTTTCGCAGTCTTTTAATACCCTGGAAATAAATACAATTGGTACCTCAGTTCCGTCCTGAATCTGTACCAACTCAGCCCCGATTGCATATTTCGACGCATCCGTCCTCAAAATAAATTCGTCTTTGAAATTTGGATATTTTAATGACAACTCTTTATAAAACGCACTTTTTAAATCCTGGAACGCCTTCTCCCGTTCAGCAGTCCATTTCCATCTTTCGTTTTTCTTTAACAAACTCACCAACGGCACACACAATTCAGAATACCTCGGTATAAACCGTTTGTAATAATTTAGAACCCCTAAAAATCCTCGCAATCCTCTTACATTCTTTGGTTGCGCAATCTTTTTCAACTCGTCCAATCTTTTATTACAAATTTTCATCCCATGTTCACTAATTTCAAACCCTAAATACGTAACCTTGCTCTTAAACTACTCGCATTTCTCCACGTTCAGCTTCAAACCCCCTTCGTCCAGTCGTTGGATCACCTTTTCTAAATGCTCCATGTGTTCTTGCTCGTTCCTTGAAAAAATCAACAAATCATCCACATAGTGCGAACAGAAACATTCATACTCGTTAAACAGCTTCTGCATGGCCCTAACAAGTGCTGCTGAAGAACTACTTAAACCAAACGGAACTACAGAAAACATATAAATCTCCCCTTCGATACTAAACCCCTTAAACTTCTTACTGTCTTCATGCAACGGAATCAACCAAAATGAATTTTTTAAATCTAATTTACTGAAAATCTTCATCTCATACACTTAATACAACAAATTATCCAACCCTTGTGGTTGTTCGTACTGCGGTTTCGTAATCGAATTCAACTTCCTCGCATCCAAACAAATCCTTATATCCCTTTTGTTGGGTTTAGGTACAATAACTACCGGGTTCACATATGGTGTTTTCGCTGGTTCGATGATACCTTCTTTTAACATTTTGTTTATCTCGGCTTTAACCCTATTTCTAATTGCAAACGGAATTGGATACACCTTTGTATTAAACCCGTTGTCTTCCGTGACCTCCAACTTATGCATATATCGCCTCGCAAATCTTGGCTCTTCATTAAACAACCCTATATATTTATTAAACAATTCCCCTAGCTTCGCCTTAATCTCAATACTCACTTTCCTATCTGCTCATCATCAATTAATCTCGCAAACATATTACATAATCTCACTTCAACCCGTCTATAATTATTCTCTTTAATCATTCCTAATCCTGAACTATCTATATCATTTCCATTCCTATATTCCGAACTAACCGTAGGCACCACCCATAACTTATCTTTATCAAATATCCTAATCGACCTATCCTTTCCATCTATATTCAACCCAAAATCCTCTATAAAATCCATTCCTAATATGAAATCAAGCTGCAACCCCTTTGTAATCAAAAACTCTGCATCTCCTGCTTCTTTATTCCCTATATATATCGGTACACGGATAACCCTATAAATCGTCGTTAGCTTTTTGTTCATCGCTGACCATAAATTAACCCCATCAATTGTTCCTATTCGTCCCTTTAAAAATTCTTCATGTTTTATCACCACATTCTCATCTACCAGCGACAACTGCGAACCACTATCAACTAAAGCAACATATAAACAATCCCTTAAACTAATATTAATAAACAACAAGTTCTTTTTATTACAGATATAACTATTTAACAATAAATCTCTTATACTATAACACACGTCTATATTCATCCCTAAGCATTCGGTCGTCCAAAAATTTGCGTTTTTTTTTTGTCCCGACGGCGTCTCGTGTATCTGCACCACCTCAATCCTATCTGGGTCCGGTGTCATCGCGCTTGTCGTCATGTGTTGGACGTTTACGTCCCTGTCCGTCCGGCTGTTTCCATTGTGCGTTCCGCCTCCAATATGTGCTGGTATCTGTTTTGTCCATGGTATTCGTTCGCCCGGTGTTCCCTATTGTAATAAGGTCGTCTGTTTCCGTCGTGTCCCCAATGATTCCGATGTCCGTGGTTGAAGTTGTCCTGTCTGTAATTAGGTCGGTGTTCGTGGTACGCTTGTCGTCGGTTGTCTTCCCTATAACCCCGGTTTTGCTCCCAATAATTTGTCCGCGTTTTTGCCTTCAGTGCTGTTGCTAAATCAAAGTTCCTCATCACCCCTAAAAATTCCCGCAATGTCTTGACGTTCTGTACCACGACAACCTTTGTCACTTCCGGTTCCATATGTCCTGCGAATAGTAGTACTATGTCGTCCTCGCCCAATTTTGGTGTCAAGTGTTGTGCCTGGTTAAATTTGTAAATCGCGTATTCTTCGCGTGTTCCGTGTGTCCTGCTGTAATGTCCGGTGATTAAATTCGTCCGTATGTCTGTCAGGTGTGTGTTGCTCCAAAATTGCTCTATAAAAAGTTGTCGAAATTCAGCGTACGTGTCGTATTGTCTGCGGATGATATTATGCCATTTTTCGGCATTGCCTGTCAAAGTCGCCCCCACGATCTGTAATTTAGTTCTTTCATTTTCAGTCCCTACGATTTCGTCCAGTCGGTCTAAAAATCCCATTGGTTGTTCCGTCCTCCGTCCTTCAAACTTTGGTAATGCGTCCCGGTTTAATTTAATGTGCTGTCCGTAGTCCAGTCCTACGCGCCTCCTTTCTAGTTCGTCCAACTTGTCCTGTATTTGTCTTACTTCATGTCCTACCCTGTTTTCTAATACCGTAACGTTGTCTATCAATTTTGCGTCCAGTTGTGTCCTACCGTGCACATTTTCGTTCTGTATCGTCTCTAAAGTTTGTCCTAGATTTCTGTAGTTTGTCATATGTCTTTTGTCACATGTTTGAATTTCTGAATTTAATGTCGAAAAACCGCTGATCATCGTCTCTTCTACTGTATCCACACGTGTCTTGAATTCCGATCTTAGGTCCGTCCTTGTCGCGTTCAAGTCTCCCTGAAACTGCACCCGTGTGTTTTCCAGCTTGTCGTCAACCCTGTCTACTTGTTGTTGTACCTCTGTCCTTAGGTCGTCCTTTACATTTTGCATTTGTGTGAGTAGATAGTCCTGCGTGTAGTTCATTTTGCCGTCAGTTCCGCGTGCGCCGTCCTAAACTCATTCCTCAATTCGTTGTGTGAATTTGTGATTTTGTCCGTCAGTTCCGTATGTGATTCTGTAATTTTGTTTGTTAGTTCCGTATGTGTCTCTGTAATTTTGTTTGTCAAATTAGTTTGTAGTTCCGTGTGTGATGTCTTAAACTCCATTTTTAGTTCCGTGTGTGCTGTAGTTTGGTTTGTTAATTCCGTATGTAAAGTCGCTATTTTGTTAGTTAAATGCGTATTTGCCTCTTTTTGATCCGTACGTGAAGTTTTCATTTGGTTTGTTAAACTCATCAGGAGTCGTATTATGTCCTGGGTTCCGGTGGCTTCTGCTACCTCGACCTCCGGTACCGTCGCCTGGTCCGTGTCCATGCCTATCACCTCCGGATCTGTCTGCCTCACGTCCGTCTCCTGTATGTCACCCCCTGCGTCTAGCTCCACGTCATGTGTCCCTAATTCCATTTCAACTCCGTATATTCGTCCTGATCTCGTCATCCTTTTCGTGTCCGCGTCCGTCATCTCTGCTGCCTAGTTTTGAACTCCTTTTTCTGCAAAATAAAAAAAAACTACGGGCCCCACCTAATCTCGGGATCCCGTATCCTTCTAGCTTTCACTCTATCTAGCTTTTTTTTCTAGCCTCACGTTGGGTTTGCCACCTTCTACTGGCTAGTCCCTCCTACTTTTTTTATTTTATTTATTTAAAGTATAAATTATTATGCACTACTTTTGTCGTCGCCCCTATTTTTATTATTAAATAAATGACTTTTATATAATGTGCTTTAGCAACGTTTGGTTGGTTATCTAATTAAAATGTTTATTACTATTATTATGCCTCGACTATATGAACTCTTTATCTCAGGGTGTTCACCTACTTACCGTGGGTTCAGTCGTAAGTAGATGTGCACTGCCCAACCAAACTGCACACTCTTTTGTTTTACTACTTTTATATGAATTTACTACTGTATATGCCAAATTTTACTGATCAACGTAGCTTTGTGCCAAATTAATTAATGTACACAATTTCTGACTTTTGACGTTTTATGATATTGCACGGTACTCACCTGAATTATACTTCGCTGATGCCCTTTTTTAATGCTGCTGGCTCACGATCTTAGTCGCCGTATGCGTCTTTACATGGACTCACAATCACTATTGAAACTTTCGTATCGCCTCCAGGTGTCTTAGTACAATTTTGATGACCCCAAATCTGAAATGAATAACCCGAATTTTAGAATTTTGACAAACCGTTGTAATTACTTCCCCTGCGCTAATCCTTCTGTGTTCTTTTTTTTTTCGTTGAATCTTCCCCTGCAATTGCTGCTCTCCTAATTTCACTCTTCGTGCTCCAATTAATCCGTCCGCCTTTTCGTATTCAATCCAAATCTATCCGCCGTCCTGTTCCAAATCACTCAATGCCCTGCTATAAATTCGATGTCCCACTCGATGTCCTACTGCCTTCAAATCTCTATCCAAATCAATCCCAAATCTATTTTAATATTTGTCGCTTCGCCGTCGCTTGTATAACCACTCTATGTCCTTCTGCCTTTAAACCTCTATCCAAATCCAACTTCGTCCCTTTGTATAACCACTCGAATGTCCTACTACCTTTCCCAATATCGTTCCAAATCTAATTAAATATTCGTTGCTTTCCCGTCGCACTATCACCAATCTTTACACTTCTTTTAACGTCGCTGTTGCTTATTTAACCACCGATGCTTCTTGTAACTCCGCTTTAATAAATCAAACTATTTAAATTCAAACACATTTATTTTTTCAAAATATTTAACAACTTTAACGCAGGTTTGCAAAAACACGTCTTTATACAAAATTTAATCGAAAAAGAATCATCTTGTTTACTCTCCAAGGCAATAAGCACAACAAAACTAGCTTACTTAATTACATTTTACATACATAAAAATATCCAATAACAATTTGTCCTTTTTTTGGTGTCACAAATACCTTCACTATTGTCTTTATACACATTCCTAAATTCTATCATTGGTCCTAAATACTTCACAATTCTCCAATTATATTTGATACTGCTATTAACTTATAATTTTGAATTTACAAATTCGTCCAAAAGTTGATTCTATTTAAATAAAAAGCCAAAATAATTCACACATGACCTGGATGCTTGGTTGATAGTAGACATCCGTAGACGCATCCGGTTTTCAGACGGCAAATGTACTTTCAATGGCCTATTAAATTGCAACTTAGTATAAAACCTTGAGCACTGTGCATTTTATCAACGTCATCAAGTCATTTAGTTTACCTTTTGGCACATACGTTTCAAACTAACATGGTAAATACTTTAGCATATGTACAGTACGGCAAAATATAGTTTTTGAATTTCTGGATCTGATATATGGATCATTTTATTTTGCATACACCCCTTTTAACACAAATCTACCCTTAGAAGCCTTGTACCTCCCCCTGACATTACAATATATATATATATATATATATATATATATATATATTTATCTTTGTTCAATAATAAAAGCATCAGGTGTACGTAAGGTCAGTTCTATTGCGATATCGCGAAAAGGAGATTAGTGTTGAAACCACGTAGGCGATGGTTGGATGGTTATTGCCATTTGTAGAACACATTAGAAATTAGTATTTTGAAGAAGTGAACAAAGATTACCTTAAGTTACTGCAGCATTACAACTATTTGGCTTAATCTAAATGTAAACAGATACCTGCGTTATTTAACATTCGTCGTGTACCATCTAAAATTATATGGGATTGATTTCCTATTGTAAATTTCAAACTAATCCAAACGCATGTGGCATCGGATATTCTATATAAGTACGCAAACGTGTTCTTTGAACCTCTAATAATTAAAAAATTTTTATTATTAGATTCAATCATCAATGTGCGATTAAAATTATAAATACCGTTATCACAACAACTAGAAGCAGAATAGTTGCTCCTTTCTAATTCATTGGAATTGCTGCCAAATAAATTGCATCAGGACGAGGCATTTAAAATTTTCATCCAGGGAACGTGAAAACAAGAGACGGGGTCCTAATCTGTGAGTTTATGTTATCTTTTGATTTTTTGTTTGTTTTAAAACAACAAATTATGGTTATAATTCAGTGTGGTTTAAAATTCAAGCTGTAAAAAGAAAAAAAGACAAGGCGATGAATGAGTAATGTACAGAATGCGAAATATTTCAGAATTCCATAACAGTTCTGTAGTGACAATTTTTTTTTATTGAGGCCAGTGTGGCACATTTATAGTACCAATTTCAATTTTAGTTAAATAGAATTTTTGTATTAATTTTGGGCTTTCATCCACCTACACCACTGAGTTAGCGGACCACATAAGTTGAATTCGAAGGGTAAAGACAACAATAATTGCGGCCCAACGTGATTAAGGTATTGTTGCTTTTTCAAAACGCGTAAAAGAGGCCCTGAACGACAACCTGAGGTTGACATAAATCAACGGACAGTAGTCATAAATCAAAAAACTAAAAATATGCCAGTAGAACCAGAAGAGGAAATAAAAAAATTAACGCGCGCTCAAGCGTTAGCATTGGAAAACGAAGGGGTAGTTTTCGGCTCAACTGAAAGTTTCATTAATAACCTATGGGTTTCGCCGAAAAAGCGGTTTGACAGTATCGACGAGACAACCGGAACACCGGTAACTGTTGATCTAAATATAAAATAAATGTTTGCAGCACTAATGAGAAATGCAGAGGTATCAGAACGAAACGTGAAACACATAGCTGATAGATAGAATGAGAAAATTGACCGAAATGTTAGGGAAATGGCTGAAAGTTTATACATTAAAATCGAGAAAGTGTAGTGCGAATTTGACATGAAATTATTGCTACTATAGCGTCACTGGAAGCTCAAATTAAAAACGAAATGCACGATTTTAGAATGGCAATTATGTTGGATACGGCAC
This sequence comes from Platerodrilus igneus, assembly GCA_036346225.1. Taxonomy (NCBI): domain Eukaryota; kingdom Metazoa; phylum Arthropoda; class Insecta; order Coleoptera; family Lycidae; genus Platerodrilus; species Platerodrilus igneus. The sequence goes on from JARFIW010001148.1 coordinate 1,149,610, forward strand.
GACACATTGAAACAGGAAAAAATGAAATTATGAACATTTCAGGATTTCATAACAGTTCTGTAGTGACGACTTTTTTATCGATGCTAGTGTAGCCCGTTGATAGGTACCAATATCAATTTTAGTTAAATAGAGTACATACCAGAATTTTTGTATTAATTTTGGGTTTTCATCCACCTACTCCACTGAGTTAACAAACCACATAGGTTAGGTTCGAAGGGTAAACGCAACAATATATATATATATATATATATATATATATATATATATATATATATATATTACTCATATTTAGACCAGGGTAGAAAATTAAATAATCACATCAAATAATTTTAATCACCGTGTAGAAGCTTTGGGAAAAGGTACGCGAGTTAAAGTTCGGGCCTTTGGAGCTGGTTTTTTAAAAACACTTTGAAACTTTAACACATTTTTATTACTAAGTTAAACAGAAATTACATTGAAATTTGGAATAGCTGGTTTATAATAACATTAATAAAAATAATTTAATTGTACTGATGAGTAGCTCAAACAACGAAGTATGGAGTTTGAAGACTGACTGCCGGGCATTGAGCTCCCGGGCCTTTTATAATAACCTGCCCCTCACACGGCTGTGAGAACTTGCAGATCTCATGTCTGCGTTTCTCTTTAATTGTACACTTTATTACAATGTAACAACTTAATTCTAAGTAATTGCGGTCTGTTGACCGCCTGTGACCTGCCACCTGCAGTATCACTGCCCTCACGGATGCACAGCTGCATTCCGTTCTCATGAACTGTCGATAACCTCTCTGGGTTATCCTTGTGTTACAATGTTGCATTGAACTTATACTTTTACTTAATAATTTCTAATAATTCATATTAGATTCAATACATCAATATATATAGGTAATTGGGGGATACATAACTCCTCCCACCGTAAATGAAAAATTAAGGTTTTTCTTAATTTTTAAATACATAAAATACATTATTTAAATTCATTTAAAATTCATTATTTCTAAGGGTATATTTATCGTTTCTTTTTTTCTCTTTGTTTCCTTAAATCTAGAACTGTTTCCTTTATTCTTATATCTAAGGTACATTTTGTATAATACATACATGATTACAAAAATTATTAAAATGATCAATACAATTGTCCAAACACTTATATTATTATAATGTAACTTTGGCGTTTTGATTTCACTTAATTGTTCTTTATAACTTTCCACTAATTTCACGGCGTGGTTGAGATCGTCTAAGTCTAGATGCTCTAGCTTCATAGGTTTCTTGTTTATTTCTTCGACTTCTTGTTGTATTTTGAATTGTAGTTCCGGTAGGTTTGCAAGTTTCTTTGTTGCTATGGGATCTTGATAAACTCTGATAACTTCATCTTTCAATTTCACATAACAATCTTCTTTGAGGGTAATTAGTTTGCTTCCGATTAATGCTTGGTTATTTTCATCTTGGTTGCAGTGGATGGTTGCTATTACTTCTGTTGGGAAAATGGCTATCCATTTGTTATCTGTAACTTTTTGAATTTTCATATTAGTTATTTGCACTTGTTTGGTTTCACAGTTTTCGTAATGATTTGAGAATTTTAATAGTTGTACTTCACAAGGGCTGTCTTCTTGAATGGTTGTTGTCGTCATCGATTGACATAAATATTGGTTTGGTGTTACTTCAGTACATTTTTCGTTTGTATAACCATATCTCAGTTCATTTAGGGATAGGAATTTGGTTTTGGGTATGATTACTTGGTATGTGCTAGTAACCTTTGTTGGAAAAGCAAATAAATGATAATAATGATAATTGTTACTTTCTACTATTGGAATTTTATTAAAAATATCTTAATGTTGCTAAAATTTGTTACATTAAAGTAAGGGTTGATATTATTTGAGTAAATATTGTAATTTGTATACTGCCTAGTTTATTGGTAGTATACCGTGGTTGTTTTTATATGTTATACTATTGGGTTGTCCGTTCTACCTGGGTGGAGGTTGACGGTAATGGTGATGATTGTCTATCTGAATTTACAGGGTGTCTTAGGTTTTTTAAATGAATGTATTTAGTTATTTTACCGTTGTCTACTATTGCTATATTTTTATCTGATATTTTCTTAATTTTAAATGGTCCTAAATTTCTGGGTGCTGTTTTATGTCGCTTGCTTTGAAAGTTTTTCTCATATACGGTTTGTCCTATTGAAAATTTATTTGAGTCGGTATTTTTATTTCGGGTTGTGGTGATACGTTCTTTATCGTTCTCTAATTTATCTTTTACTTTGTCATAAGTTATTTTTAATTTTTGTTTGTGGTCTTTCGCATATTGTTGATATACTTCTTTATTGTAGTGTATGTCATAGGGATTTCGTGAATCTGAATGTCCTAAGGTTAATTCTAAGGGTGTAAAATTTGTTGATGAGTGAATTGTGTTATTATAGGCGATTAGTGCGTATGACATTAAATTGGTTATATGTTCCTTTTTATAATTTATTCTTAATAATCGAATTTGTTCTAACAGGGTTAAATGTAGTCGTTCAATTAGTCCGTTTGACTCAGGGTGGTTTTCCGTTATGAAATGAATGTTTATTTTGTGTAGTTCTAACGTGTTTTGTATTGTCTCATTTTTAAATTCGCTACCATTGTCTAAAGTGATTGATTCGGGTGTTCCGTAAAATGTGAAATATTGTAAAAATCCTTGGGTCACGTCAATGCTATTTTTGGATGTGATTGGTATTGCTTGGCCTATTTTTGTGAATGCGTCTATAATTGTTAGATAGTTTTGCGCTTCTACTACTAGAGTATCGGCATGTAGTTTTTGAAATGGTTTGTCGGGTGTTTTGGTTAACATTAAAGGTATCTTTGGGGGTTTCCTATCGTATTTCGCTTTGTCGCATAATTCGCATTGGTTAATGAAATCTGTGGTCAAGTCCTTCATGTCTTTAAAATAATAACGTCTTATGAGTTGTTTTATTGTTTCGTTAATTCCACGATGGTTGGTTTTTCCTTCGTGTTGGTTCCTAATTACATCGTTTATTTCGTCAGGGTCGTCTAGTGTTATTAGTTTTCTAGTACATCTGATGAGTTCAGGTCCAGAGTTATTGAATAGTTTAATGTATAATTCTGAAAATCTTTGGTATAAATGTTCGGTGTTGAAATAAAAATAAAATCGTTTTTTCTCAGGGGTGTATTCTTTTAAAATTTTAATTATTTGTTCCTCGTTGTCATCTTTAGTTATTTGAATTTGATATATTTTTTTATTGTCTACTTTTGTATATTTTACTGGGTTGGGGTTATTTAAAACTTCGGTTATTATAAACTGGTTGGGTTTCATATCGATTGCTTCGTTTAAAATTTTAATCGCGTTTTTTTGTTCTTCGTTTTGTGTCGAATGTATAGTGTCGATCTCGTCTGGATCTTCCCTTATTTCTGTATCGTCTACGTTTCCTATAATGGATTCCGTTTCTAATGCATTGAGTTGGATTCGGCTTAAAGCGTCTGCGTTGTTGTTATAAATTCCCTTTTTGTATATAATTTCGTAATCATACTCTTCGAGTCTGATTCTCCATCGTTGTAATTTTGAATTCGGTTCTTTCAGTTTGCATAACCATACTAGTGGTCTATGGTCGGTATATATGTAAAATTTTCTTCCGTATAGGTAAGGTCTAAAATATTTTGTTGCCCAAATTATGGCTAATAATTCTTTTTCTATAGTGCTATATTTTTGTTCGGTTTCATTTAGGGTTCTGGATGCGTAGCTGATAGGTTTATCGCTACCTACTTTTCCTTGGCTCAATACTGCGCCTAATGCTACATTTGATGCGTCTGTCGTCAGTATAAATGGTTTTGTAAAGTCTGGGTATTCTAATACAGGGTGATTCGTTAATATGTTTTTAATTTTGTCTACAGCTTTAATAAATTCTGGGGTGTGTTCAATTTTGTTTCCCTTTTTTAAACAATTTGTCAGGGGTTTGGTTATCTGAGCGTAACCTTTAATGAATTTGCGGTAGTAACCACTAAGTCCTAGAAATCCTTTAATTTCTTTGGTTGTTTTTGGTAATGGGTAATTTAGAACTGCATTTGTTTTGTCTGGATTTGGCATTACACCTTGGGGTGTTATTACATGTCCTAAAATGATACTTCTTTTTGTAAAAATTCACTTTTATCTAATTGTACTTTAAAATGTGCTTGTCTAAGTCTTTCGAATACTTCCTTCAATCTTTCTATGTGTTCTACCAGTGATGTGGAATAAACTATGATGTCGTCAAGGTATACAAGGCATTTCTCATTGTGTATTCCTCGTAGTATATTGTCCATGACTCTCTGGAAAGTAGCGGGTGCGTTCTTTAGTCCAAATGGCATTCGTTTGTATTCGTAATGTCCTCTAGGTGTGCTGAAGGCTGTTTTGATATGTCTTTTCTTCCATCTCTACCTGATGGTATCCTGATGCTAGGTCTAATGTTGTAAAATATTGGCATTTGCCTAATTTATCTAAAATTTCGGTAATATTTGGTAGTGGATATTTGTCATCTACCGTTTTTCATTTAACTTTCTATAGTCTATTACCATTCTGTACTTTCTCTTTCCGGTTGCGTCTAATTTCTTGGGTACTATTAACACGGGGCTGCTCCATGGTGAATTGGAGTGCTGGATTATGTCTTGGTCTAATAAATCTGCTACTTGTCTGTCAGCTTCTTCTTGGCTTGCATGAGGTAGTCTATATGCTTTTGTAAAGATTGGTTTATTGTCTGTCAACTCGATATTATGTTTTACTGTGTTGGTGAATGTTAATGGTATTCCTTCACAATGGAATATGTCTCGGTATTCGAAACATAAGTTTTAATTGCTCTTTCTTCTTCTTGATTGATATCGGTATTAAAGCGGATGTTAGTTAAATTTTCTCTTAACATTTCGTCATGTTCCATTGGGTTGTATTCGTTTTCTAAATTTTCGTCTATTTCCATTTCGTTAAAATTTAGTTCTTCTACGTTAATTGGGTCTGTCAATGATAATTCTACGGGATAGTCGTTTGAATTTAATATTGTTGTGGTTGCATAGTTATCTTTTATTTGAACTAAGGCAGTTGGGGTTTCTACTCCTTGTTGAAAAGTTATATGATTTATTATTCCTAAATTTTGTTAGATTTTACTGGGATTTTTATTTTCTTTCCGTTCGGGGTTCTATAGTGTATTTTGTTCAACTTGTGTGTTTTGAAATTTAATTGGGATTTTCCGTATTTTGTCCTTAATAAGCGATTTTAATGTCAATGTTGGCTCTAATTTTCTTAGAAGGTCCATTCCGATTAATCCGTCATATTTGTTGTTAAATTCGAATACACAAAATTTATGTTTCATTTTAACATTAAATGTTCTCGGTAAGGGTATATTTGCTACGAATTGGTGTAGTGTTGTTTGATGAGCTGTTTTAATTTTAAATGGTTCTCTTTCTACATAATCTAAATAGTGTTTTTGTACGGTTCTGGGGCTAATTAATGTTTTAGATGATCCGGTGTCGATTAATAGTTTGAATTTGGCGTGGGGTATTTCTATGTATGGTAATACTAAGTGATTTATATTATTTAAGTTTATTAAGTTTGGTCGGTTATGAATTGGTCCATTTGAAAATTTGAGTTCGAGTTTTCTTCATCATACTCCTCGTAAGTTTCGTATTGCTCGTCACGTTCATAAGTTTCTGCATGGTTTGATTCATTGTTTGTAGGTGTCTCAATGTAATTATTCTGGTCAGTGTTAAATTTTTCTATTTCTTGATGAAATAATTCTTCCGATGTAAAATTACGTTTCTGATGAGGGTTTGGTCGGATATGTGTTATTTTTGTGTTTTGTCTGGTGTTACCAGATGAGGTGTCCATTGGTGTTGGTTTGTAATAATTGTTAGGGTTGTTATGAGTATTAGTCATTGGTGTATTTCTATTAGGGTTTGCATTGAATGCTGGTCTTTGTTGGTTTAGGTTTTGATTGAATCTCGGTTGGAATGCGGGTTTCGTAAAAGTTGGGTTGAATGTTGGTCTTGAAAAATGTTTATATTGATTATTAAAATTGGTATTGTTAAAATTGGGTTGTTACTTCGCGGTTGATTTGTTTGTGGGTTAAAGGGTGTGAATTTTGTTGAGGGATTGTTTGTCTTGTAGCTTGTATAGTTTTTGTTGGTGAATAACTTTTATTCGCGTTGGGGTTGTATAGTCTGTTGCGGTAATACATTACATTTTCTTCTTCTATTACTAGGCTCATAGCTTCTTCTAGATTTTGGGGTCGTTGGAATCTGATTTTATCCGATAGTCGTTCTGGTAAAGCGTTTATATATGTGTCTAGTGCCATTTCGTCATACATTTTGTTTTAAATGTCTAACGTTTTGATCGGGTTCTTCGATTTTTAATTTTGTTAAAATTAAACTTCTCACGTCTTGGCATTTCATTCCGAATTGGTAGGGGGATTGATTGTGTTCCATTCTAAGGTTTATTAGGTCTCGTACCAGGCATTTTATATTACGTTGGTCCCCGAAATATGCAATTAGTAGTTGTTTAAACTGGTCCCATTCCGATAAGTCGTCCCTACTGGCGATTAATGTTAGTGCCCTTCCGGCTAGTTTACTTATTACTAAGCGTATAAGCAATGAATTTCTTGCGTCATCTCCGGGTTTGTAAAGGTTTTAGGAACATTTCACATGCTCCAATGAAATTCGAGAGATGGGCCTGCGTGCCATCAAACGTCTGTATTGTCTCTAAATAGAGACGTAAGTCTGTGTTACTCATGTTGGTTAAGGGTTGTTTTCGATTTTTGGAAAATTTAAAAAAAATTTTTTTTTTTTTTTGAATTAAGCTTTATTTCGTTATTTGTATGGTTACTTTTGCTTCGGATTTATTAATTTTCCGTTTGGGTTGTAAAATTTCAAATTTTGTAAAAATTGGGGTTGATTTTCTATTTGTAGCGTTAATTATGCTTTGGATGTATTAGTTTTTCTTTTGGACGAAATAATTTTGAATCTTGTAAAAATTGGGGTTGGTTTTGCTATTTGTGAAGTTAACTTTGCTTTGGTTTTATTAATTTTCCTTTTAGGTTGACTAATTTTGAATTTTGTAACAATTGGGGATGGTTTTGCTATTTGTAATGTTAACTTTGCTTTGGTTTTATTAATTTTCCTTTTAGATTGAATAATTTTGAATTTTGTAAAAATTGGGCATGGTTTTGCTATTTTCGGCGTTATTCTTAGTTTGGAATTGTTAATTTTCAGTTTAGATTGGGTGGATAAAAATTTGGTAAGAATTTGAAATTAATTTCGTACTTGTAGTATTAGATTTATTAATTTTAAGTTTATATTGCGTCGAGTTATTTTTAAAATCGTAGTCGTTGTTTATTTTTATTTAATTACACAATGCGGTGATGTACTTGTGAGATCTGTATTCAATAATGCTGAATTTAATTACCGTAGTCTTGGATTTGCTTGTTTTTATGCAGCTTTTAATTTATCTTTCTTAAGGAATCTGAAATGGATGGGTTTATTATCGTTTAGCGTTGTTTTAGTTCACTCGTAATTAATACTCTTCCGTGGGTTTTACTGAGTTGCGTAATTATGACCTGAGGTTACTTACTTTTGTACTTTACTGTTGAAATTGAATACTATGTTGAGGTAATTGCACTTACAGGTGTTAGTTTATGGAATTAGATAATTGACTTTCCGTACTCGCTAATGTAAAGTGTTATGTCTGTTTTATTTTTAGATCTCTCGGTACTGCTTGACTTATAATTGAGCTCTTCGTTATGTGCGTTTTCAGGTTTACAATTATGAGCGTATGATAACGTTTTAGCGTTTTAATTAAAGATTCTTATGATGACCGTTTTACTGCACTTTATAATGCTGATTTTGTACTGCAAATTATTTATAGAGTGTTGTGGTGTAATTTTCATGCGCTTCTATAATTCCGTGATGTATTTAATTACTTATAATGCTGCTTTTATGGATTGTTTACTTGTGGGTATTAATGTAGAAACTGCGTTGCTTTTATTATCCCGTGTATGATGCAAATTGCTTTAGTACTGAAAGTTCCTGAAAGCTATTTCTTTAGTACTGTGCAAGGATTCTGAAAGCGATTTTCTCTGAGTTTTAATTGTATAATAAGGAATGCTTTCTTCGCGTATTTATCTTAGGTGGTTTTAAGTTACCGTATTTTTAGTTAATGCAGAATGTTCTTGTGATTTATTCAGTATTATAGAGGTCAATGGTTTAATTAAACGTTCTGTATTGCTTGTTCGAATTAGCTTTCAACTTAAGTTTGCGTTCTGTGTTTTTAGTTTGCCGGTTTATAAACGTGGGTTTGAATCGCGCTTCTTATTTTGGTGTTAGTGAATGTGCGCCCGTTATTTTTGGATTATTTTGAGTTCGTTCTATTAATTATGGTAAGTATTTCTTTTTAAATTCAATTCTTATTTGTTTTAAGAAAATCTCTTTGTAAATAATCAAGTCTCTTTTTTAAAATTCAAGTTTCATTTGCTTTTTAAAGAAAAAATATTTCTTTAACATTCAAGTTTCATAAAATATTTTATAGTCTCGTTTTGAAAATAATTCACTTTGAACTATTTTCAAAAAAAATATTCATAATAATAAAATACATAAAACAATGATAAATAAAATAATATTAGCATATATCAATTATAATTTTTGGTTTGAAAGAAAATTATGGAAATGAACTTACATTAATTTCATCTGTTTCTTTGGTGGGTTCGATCGATTCTGTATCTTGTCCACCTTGGTTTGTTTGTTGGATTTAGACGATGCTTGTTCTTCCTCCAACTTGGTTTGGGTTCTGCCAAAATTTCGAATAAAAATTCTTGGTCACCAATCTTCCGATTTTTGGATTTTCAGTGCCCTTTTGACATCCGTTACGACTGCGCCAGTTAAAGTTCGGGCCTTTGGAGCTGGTTTTTTAAAAACACTTTGAAACTTTAACACATTTTTATTACTAAGTTAAACAGAAATTACATTGAAATTTGGAATAGCTGGTTCATAATAACATTAATAAAAATAATTTAATTGCACTGATGAGTAGCTCAAACAACGAAGTATGGAGTTTGAAGACTGACTGCCGGGCATTGAGCTCCCGGGCCTTTTATAATAACCTGCCCCTCACACGGCTGTGAGAACTTGCAGATCTCATGTCTGCGTTTCTCTTTAATTGTACACTTTATTACAATGTAACGACTTAATTCTAAGTAATTGCGGTCTGTTGACCGCCTGTGACCTGCCAACTGCAGTATCACTGCCCTCACGGATGCACAGCTGCATTCCGTTCTCATGAACTGTCGATAACCTCTCTGGGTTATCCTTGTGTTACAATGTTGCATTGAACTTATACTTTTACTTAATAATTTCTAATAATTCATATTAGATTCAATATATCAATATATATAGGTAATTGGGGATACATAACTCGCGTTATTAAAAAACCGTGAAGCATAAAAATTCATTCGTTTCATTAAAAATAAGGGAGTTAAATTATGTACAAGACGCTTGCTATAAAAAAAAGGAAGCAGTATTAAAAAGCTCTACGTGTAATTAAACTATTCCTAGTAAAGAAACAAATAGAAATTACGTGCAAAATTTATATTAATTAACTCAATTTTAAGTAACCGGTATTAAACAAAATGTACAGATAATAATTAATATTTGATTAGGAGTCACTAAAAATTAAAGGGTATTATTTTAATTGGAGTTAATTGAACCATTAGTAACATAATATCTATAAAAACTTGTAAAAACCCAATAAAATGCAAATCGTAGAAGTGTTATTTAGAAGTATTATGTTTGAACACCTGCGTATTTTTAAAAGGCTCATTCTGCGTAAATTTGGCAGATAACAAATGGTTACAGAGAATCTTGGAGAAACCGTAGCTTAATAGGTACGGGAAATGCTAAAGGTGGGTTATTTCACAGTCCACATGGACTGAAATAATCGATAATAAAGAATATCAATTTGCACCAATAAGAACAGGGTAGATAGAGACAGATAATATGCGCAAGACCGAGACACATATAGTAAAAGGCGTGAGTGGAGCCACGTCACTGGGTTGCGATTGGTTGCAAATAAGAGGCAAACTTGAGAGGTAGAAATAACATTTCTGTATAAAAATTAATTAGTTATTTCCAGACGTTGCGAGCCGTGTCGAAATTTCTGAGATTTAACTGATGCGGGTGCAAATTTCGTAAAAATCGCATGCCGGGCTGCGGAATGGGAACCTAGCATGCGAAATTCTGAAGAATTGTCCGTTTTGGGGACCAGACCGACAGACGGGCTAACCTCTATATATACCCAGGTTAATATGAACAAGCTCTCTTAGATTTTCGAATTGATTCAATGCGTTAAACAGTGCTTTTTAGTTTTCCGATTTTAATAGAATAATTTAAACAGTTTGCTCGTATATTTTGGTGATTTAAAACAGTTTGTTCTTTACGTGCTATAATGCAAGTAATTTAGTGCACTTAAAAAAGAAGTTACAAGGTAATAAAGTTTAGTATCACTGTACCAATTAGTCAAATCTGCAACGACAAATGAATACACAAAAGTAGGCAGTTTTGGCGTATATTTGTGAAAGAAGTATGAATTTCGTTGCTATTTTTCGGGGGTGTTAATAATTAAATGGTTCATAAACGTGTCTGGATCCACAAAACAAGGTTCATATATACACAGATGAGTTCCGCAAAAGCCCTGAAACAACTTTAGATGAATGGTGGTGGAGAAAATTTTAAAAGCGTTGAGAATTAGAAGCCGTAAATATAACCCAGTTGGAATGGTGTGATTAACAAAAGGGACGATGTACATTGAAGCTACGAGTGCAGTAACCTTCAGGTAAATTATACTATTTTGTTTGAACTTTGATGTTTTCGTGTGTGTTGAATAACTTTATAATTTATTTACTTAAAATGGACAGTAATGAAGTTGTACTAACAACAAATTTTTAATTTTAAGGTGAAATTTTCTTGTTTAAGTCGAAAGGAGTATTTAGTATTTATGTTCTTGATGAAAATTTGGGTATGTCTTTGAGCTCAATTAGACGAACCTGGTTAATTAACGTAAAGGGTGGTAGATGCTCCTTTGTACTCAGACTCAGGTCTGCATATATTGTTATATTAATTAGTAGGCATCCTACAAGGACTTTAATTTTGGATGCACATTAAAATGATAACAAACTTAAATCTTGAAATTTTCTGATACTGAAATTTATGCTGAATTTTTAATTTTGAAATTTTAATGTATTGTGAATATTGATGTAAATAGAGTTAACGTTGATGTTTGTGGTAGGAATGTGTTTTTTTTTTTATGAATGAAGATGAAGGTTTATCTAGGGGAGCAGCCGAGGCGGAAAAGAGTAAAGAGGCGAGTAACAGAAGAAAGTCAACGAACCAGTTAAATTAATAGCTTTTTGTAGGTTTCACAGCATTCTTGACGCCCAATTCGTGAGGCTCGATTCTAATTAAAAAGGTTTCACAGCATTCCTGGCGACCCAAAAGTGAGGCTCGAGTTCCAAATAAAATTTTTGTGATTTTATTCCAGGAAACTGGCGATCTGAGAGAGAGAGTTTCTGTGTGTGTATAAATTTAAGAGTATTTTAGAGTGTGTGAGAGTGATTAGAACGTATGCAGAGAAAAGAGTGGTTAAGGAGTCAAGGAGTGGAAATTGGAAGTGACGATAGTGCATTGTGTGGGAAAAATTCGAAAATGGAAGAAGCTGGAGGCAGTAGAGATCAGTCGAGGACGGAATCAGGGGATCAAGGAAATGAGTTAATGATGAGAATGTTAGAGGAAATGCGATTAGCGAGGAGGTCAACCAAAAATTAGAGCAGATAAGCGGGAAAATTGAACAAAATACTAAAGAATTTACAGAATTTAAAGATAGTCTTACCGTGAAACTGGGGGAAGTAGAAAATAGGGTTGAAAAAAATGAGCGTGATATTACAGGTCTTCGACAGGAAATGGGACATTTAAGGTCCGAAGTACGCATTTTTTGTGAAGAAGAAATAAATGTAAAAATGACTGAAGTAACGGACTCATGTAGGGATCAGTTAGGCAGGGTAGAACGCGAAGTTGGTAGTATCAAATACAACATGTCGAATGTAACGGGGGATGGTCCCAGATTTTATACAGGTGGAGGATCATTGGACCAACACATGAAGTTTTATGGCGATAGCAGGGTAAATCCACAAATTTTTATTAATAGTGTAAGAAATCTAGTGGGAAATTTATTTGACGAACAGACTAAACTGAATACGATAAAGGCTTTATTGAAAGACAACGCGAGTTATGTATCCCCCAATTACCTATATATATTGATGTATTGAATCTAATATGAATTATTAGAAATTATTAAGTAAAAGTATAAGTTCAATGCAACATTGTAACACAAGGATAACCCAGAGAGGTTATCGACAGTTCATGAGAACGGAATGCAGCTTTGCATCCGTGAGGGCAGTGATACTGCAGGTGGCAGGTCACAGGCGGTCAACATACCGCAGTTACTTAGAATTAAGTTGTTACATTGTAATAAAGTGTACAATAAAGAGAAACGCAGACATGAGATCTGCAAGTTCTCACAGCCGTGTGAGGGGCAGGTTATTATAAAAGGCCCGGGAGCTCAATGCCCGGCAGTCAGTCTTCAAACTCCATACTTCGTTGTTTGAGCTACTCACCAGTACAATTAATTATATTTTTATTAATGTTATTATGAACCAGCTATTCCAAATTTCAATGTAATTTCTGTTTAACTTAGTAATAAATTAAATTTGTTAAAGTCAAAGTGTTTTTAAAAAACCAGCTCCAAAGGCCCGAACTTTAACTCGCGGAAGCATGGTACAATTTAGTAGGACAGGACATAGACACCTACATGGACTTTGAAGACAGATTTTTAAAGCACTACTGGGTGACCACAGACAAGACCAGGTACGAGACGACTTAATCACAGGAAATTTAAGGAGAATTTTCAGGAAGTAGGAGCAATATGCTATACGCAAGTATAGCATAGCAAAGCAACTGAACCCACCACTGACGGACCGACAAATTATCAAGTATTTATCACGACACTTCGAGGTAGAAGTAAGACAACACGTAGCACTACAGAACATAGTGGACAGAGAAATGTTTTAGAATACCTGCAGAGGTACGACGACGTAAGTAGTGGACGACCTCGGGATAATAGGGAAAGACAGATCAACACAGTTAGGTTTGACAATAGACGGGACAACTATGCTAGAAGGAATAGTTACGGATACCGGCGACAGAATTGGGAACAGAGACGACCATACGTTAGAAGTAATAGTTTAGGAAGGGGACCTGCACCGAGACCGGAACCTACCAGAAGGAATAGTTCACCGGACATGAGGGGACTGCTAATACAGACACGGAACGAGTGGAAACGCCTAGGACATACGCTGAGGTGACGGCTAGACCAGGACCAAGTAGGAAAACAGACCTGGACAGGATTTTTAGAACGCGACAGACCACTAGATTTTAGTGTATATGTATATGAACATCCACGTGAATTTTTCAAAATTGAGGAGGATGTAGAGCCAGAAACTGAGGAAAAATTATGTTTGCCAATTATTAATATAGAGATTTTTGAGAATAATGTAGAAGTATTACTTGATACAGGGGCAGAGGCGAGTTTAATATCGGAGGAATTCGTCAGCAAAATTAGGGATAAGGTTTGTGATAGAATTATGCCTATAAAGCGTAGCCATTTAGTAGCTCAAATAAAAGAAGTTTGCTGTAGTAAATAGTGTTGTGGTGCTTAGGATAGATATAGGAGGTTTAAGCTGTGAACAGGAGTTTGTAATTGTACCTGGTCTGAAGTTTCAGAGCATTTTAGGTGTTGACTGTATGATGCAGTTAGGGGTTTTGATAGATATGGAAAGGAAGGTAGTAAGGATTAAGGATAGGGTAGTGCCATGGAAAGGCAGTTATGAAGTCACAGAGGATGACACGGGGTTGAGTATTAATGTAGTAGAGGTAGAGGATGATGAAGGTAAACAGATCAACACAATAAGATGTCCAGAGGATAGGATAGTAGAGGTTCAAGCTTTAGTACAAAAACATGCAGAATTAGTGGGGGTAGAAGCAACAGCAGCAGATCGGGAGCAGGTGAAGGCAGAATTAATTAAAGATGTACGAAAAATTAATCAACGGACCAAACCGAAATTCCATTGTCCACCATCCATGGACACATTTCCGACGAGGTTAAATGGCAAGTTTGTTTTTAATAAAGGAGATTTAAGGAATTCATTCTGGCTGATTCCATTACACAAGAATTCTAGAAGGTACATAGGATTTTCCGTAGAGAGAAAAATCGAGAATTTTAAAGTAGTATCGTTTGGTTTGTCGGCAGAAAAGAAAATAAGAATAAATAAGAAACAGACAAGTGTAGGGACTGAAGAAGAAGTAATATTTAAGAGTCAGGATAATAGGGATGATAAGTTTATTGTATGTGAGATAACAGGGAGGATAAGTATAGATATAGAAGGGGGAGAAATAGGGATGAAGAGTATTAGGATGGTGAGAAGAAAGACTTGGAGGGTCAGGAAGCGAGTTAGATTTAAATAACTTGATGAACAAAGGATAGAGATAGGTGAATTTTAGTATAGATATAGAATAGAGGAGAAATAGGTGTATAATAGAGTAAAATTTAAATAGGATAGGGATAGAATAGGTGTATATAGAAGAGTAGAAGTAGGTGTTGATAGAAAATAAAGCTAGGTATAGGATAAATATGGGAGATAATTAGAAATAGGTTTAGGATGAGAATAAAGAGTAAATGTAGGAAGAAAATAAGATAGATTAAGTGTAGATATTTCTTATAAGATTAGTGGAGAGTTAGGAATAGAATAAGAATAGGATAGGTAGATAGGATGTATATAGGACGTTTATAAAATTAGGTGAGAGTTAGGAATAGGATAAGGGATATAGGATAGGTGTAAATATTTTTTTGGATTGGATATAAGTTAGGTAAGTTAGATAGATAAGGGTAGAGAGAGATAGGCAATTTTTTTGTAAATGTTTTTTGGCAGTCTAAATGTTTTATATTTGAATTCGAATAAGTGGGATTATTTGTATTCAAATAGGGGAAAATACTCATATTTAGACCAGGGTAGAAAATTAAATAATCACATCAAATAATTTTAATCACCGTGTAGAAGCTTTGGGAAAAGGTATGCGTTATTAAAAACCGTGAAGCATAAAATTCATTCGTTTCATTAAAAATAAGGAGTTAAATTATGTACAAGACGCTTGCTATAAAAAAAAAAGGAAGCAGTATTAAAAAACTCTACGTGTAATTAAATTATTCCTAGTAAAGAAACAAATAGAAATTACGTGCAAAATTTATATTAATTAACTCAATTTTAAGTAACCGGTATTAAACAAAATGTACAGATAATAATTAATATTTGATTAGGAGTCACTAAAAATTAAAGGGTATTATTTTAATTGGAGTTAATTGAACCATTAGTAACATATAATATCTATAAAAACTTGTAAAAACCCAATAAAATGCAAATCGTAGAAGTGTTATTTAGAAGTATTATGTTTGAACACCTGCGTATTTTTAAAAGGCTCATTCTGCGTAAATTTGGCAGATAACAAATGGTTACAGAGAATCTTGGAGAAACCGTAGCTTAATAGGTACGGGAAATGCTAAAGGTGGGTTATTTCACAGTCCACATGGACTGAAATAATCGATAATAAAGAATATCAATTTGCACCAGTAAGAACAGGGTAGATAGAGACAGATAATATGCGCAAGACCGAGACACATATAGTAAAAGGCGTGAGTGGAGCAACGTCACTGGGTTGCGATTGGTTGAAAATAAGAGGCAAACTTGAGAGGTAGAAATAACATTTCTGTATAAAAATTAATTAGTTATTTCCAGACGTTGCGAGCCGTGTCGAAATTTCTGAAATTTAACTGATGCGAGTGCAAATTTCGTAAAAATCGCATGCCGGGCTGCGGAATGGGAACCTAGCATGCGAAATTCTGAAGAATTGTCCGTTTTGGGGACCAGACCGACAGACGGGCTAACCTCTATATATACCCAGGTTAATATGAACAAGCTCTCTTAGATTTTCGAATTGATTCAATGCGTTAAACAGTGCCTTTTAGTTTTCCGAGTTTGATAGAATAATTTAAACAGTTTGCTCGTATATTTTGGTGATTTAAAACAGTTTGTTCTTTACGTGCTACAATGAATGTACTTTAGTGCACTTAGAAAAGAAGATACAAGGTAATAAAGTTAGTATCACTGTACTAATTAGTCAAAATTTGCAACGACAAATGAATACACAAAAGTAGGCAGTTTTGGCATATATTGGTGAAAGAAGCATGAATTTCTTTGCTATTTTTCGGGGGTGTTAATAATTAAATGGTTCATAAACGTGTCTGGATCCACAAAACAAGGGTCAGATATACACAGATGAGTTCCGGAAAAGCCCTGAAACAACTTTAGATGAATGGTGGTGGAGAAAATTTTTAAAGCGTTGAGAATCAGAAGCCGTAAATATAACCCAGTTGGAATGGTGTGATTAACTAAAGGGACGATGTACATTGAAGCTACAAGTGCAGTAACCTTCAGGTAAATTATACTATTTTGTTCGAACTTTGATATTTTGGTGTGTGTTGAATAACTTTATAATTGATTTACTTAAAATGGACAGTAGTGAAATTGTACTAACAACAGAATTTTAATTTTAAGGTGAAATTTGCTTGTTTAAGTAGAAAGGGGTATTTAGTATTTATGTTCTGGATTATAATGAAAATTTGGGTATGTCTTTGAGCTCAATTAGACGAACCTGGTTAATTAACGTAAAGGGATGGAAGATGCTCCCTTTGTACTCAGACTCAGGTCTGCATATATTGTTATAGTAATTAGTAGGCATCCTACAAGGACTTTAATTCTGGATGCACATTAAAATGATAACAGATTTAATCTTGAAATTTTCTGATACTGAAATTTATGCTGAATTTTAATTTTGAAATTTTAATGTATTGTGAATATTGATGTAAATAGAGTTAACGTTGATGTTTGTGGTAGGAATGTGTTTGTTTTTTTTTATGAATGAGGATGAAGGTTTAACTAGAGGAGCAGCCGAGGCGATTAACAGAAGAAGGTCAATGGACCAACACAGTTAAGGTAATGAATAACTTTTTGTAGGATTCACAGCAATATATATATAGAAAAGATTTTGTTTTTTGTTCTTGGGATAAAGTCGCTCATAAAGAACCAAGAACCAAAAACAAAATCTTTTCTAATTTAACTACGCTCAAGAATTATCAAGAACCTTTTATATATATATATATATATATATATATATATATATATATATATATTGCTATGAAATTTGCTCCACGATTGGCCGTGTCATTAAATTGCTGTGATATCGCCTCTGGGATTTTATGCCCCTACGATGAGTGTCATAAAATTGCTGTGATATGCCCCTCAATTGGGCGTTATTAATTGATATATATTATTTATTTTAGGTTTTTACCTTAGGATTTTGCCCCGACTAACTAACTGAATAAATCTTATTTTAACCTTTAAATGGATTCAAATAAAGCAGTTCTAGAACACACAATATAATAATTGATAATATGTACAATGCTGTGTAAACTCAAAATTTTCCCTTGTATAAAATATTTACATTTACCAAATTTATGCTTTCCTGAAAGCCAGCAAAAATATCTTTTAATTACTCTCAAGTAACTTCGAACGTTCCAAGATGATTTTCCCTGTTTTAATATTTTTCAAATGACCTCTTTGATGACTCTTACAAATACACAATGTATAGCAAATATTAAATTTGAAACACTCTTTCAATAATAAAATGTTTAAAAATAGCTAACCCTTGTTGCGTCCGCTTAACTTATTGGCCAAAATTATCCACGTTTGATTTCTGATATTTTTAGATTTGCGCTAAGGCTTAGATCTCGACATGAACATCGAGTCATATCAACAAAATTGTCTCCACAAAATGGCATCAACAAAATGCCGTCCCAATATAAGAAGACTTAACAAAAACCGTACCAATAAAGGAATTGCCTCCAAAAAGCCGTCCCAATATAAGAAGTCGTCTATTTGTAGATCGGCTTATTTTTCATCGCACAAATTTTTGCACTTTCAAATTTCATTTATACTGAATTTTATTTCACTAATTAATTACGTAAGTCTTTACAGCATTCGATCATAGTTGGTGCTCGGTTGAATATATACTACATGTTATTCATTTTCTATTGTATTTATAAGCCCTTCCCACCAATAGTTTTCATTGGCGTGTTTATAATCAAGGCGTGTACTTTACCTTATCTGACAGAACTCGGAATGTTCATCCCTGGTTTAATTCTTCGACGAAATGCTCCATCAATCACGTAAACATTCAGTATATTACAGTACTATGTTAGAATTTCCAATTTTTGGCTTTTAACAAGTCACGTATTCAATGTTTCTCAATTAAAAGTCCACGATTTATCATATAATTGAACCGCTTTGTGTTTATTTGTTACAGAATGTTGGTTTTCTGAACAAATGTGTTCTTTCTAGTCACGTAACGATTTTCTAATAATGGCGTATTAAGATGCGTTTGCATAATAATTACGTTGATATTTTCGACGCAATTATTAAATATTTGGAGTGCCAATTTATCTATGTTTCTCGGTAATTTATTTTGATGCAATTACTTGCTTCTAAAATCTTATCTTTACTCGTAAATTATACTTAAACATATTTATACGACGCACACATTACTATTCTATTCAAATGATATCGGATTATTACTAAAGGAGCTTTTTTCTCATGCATTTAATCACACATCTTTTATAAAGTGTCCTCGCAATTAACTTTTTGTAGAATAGTCGATTTACTCTTATAATTGCTGGAATTATTTGATGTTCTTAAAATTATTTATATCTCTCCTACAACCCCTATGACTTAATCTACCCTTAAACTACCCTATTATCATAACAATATATATATATATATACACAGGGTGTCCCAAATTGAGTAGGATAGCATGGGTATCTTTCTTATTATTAATGATTGAGATCTGCTTAAATGGGCAAAGTTGTGTCATTTGGATAGCTTATTTAAATTCCGCATAGATACATTCGAAATTCCAAACGGTTTAAAAATTATTTTAAAAAAAACTGAAAACTGCCAATTTCTTCGAAGTCGAATATTTTTGTTATAATAAAAGATACGAAAAAATGTTTCTTATAAAAGTTACTTGGTTCAATTGTGTGCACTTAAAAGTGATATTAAAATTAAATTCAAGATGGCGGTTATCGAGATATTAGCATCAACTTTCATATTTTAAATGGACGCCATATTGGATTTTTAGATGGTTAGATAGCATATTTCTTTCTCTTTTCAACAATGTATAACAACATATGTTTAAATAAAAAAATTTACTGAAAATAATAATTTTAATTTACACATGTGTCTAACCAATTTTATACAATAATTACCAGCTCAATTTATTGAATGTTTTAAAGTGATTGATTTTCAAATGATTTTAAACAAATTCGATTAGATACAAGTAGATGGGCCTTACATGTAATACTAAATTGACTTCACACTGAAGTATTGTGAGCTTATTATAACCCAGTTTTGTTTGTATATGCTTTGAACCTTGCATTAATGAACACAAAATTTACAGACCCGTTTACCCTTTACAACATAATTTATAGCCTGAATAAACTTTTATATATTTTAAATAAACCCTTTTTCAACACTAAAAATTATTAGATTGTCCAGTACATGTATCTTTTTAAACCAGTTTTTAAAACAATAAATATATCACCAAAAAGTCGACCACTCAATACCACCAAAAAGTCGACCACTCAAACACAAAATATCCACAAATGTTTATATCGAAACAAAAATTTCAAAGTAATTACCTGGAGGCACCTTCACTCTTCATTACCCTAGGAGATGGCTACTAGGAACCCCTCGACGTTGTTTCCATCTACTACGCTGATTGCCGGAGCCCCAGATCTCTACTATTTGATATCTCCGCGACCACGCAAGATATTCGCTTCGTCTCACAGTACCATTCCATACTATATATTGCACGCATACAAAATTGATTTCCAGGTCTGCTTATCCCATATATACTGCATCCATTTAATAATTTTGTCGTAATAGCCGGACATTTTCTTTAAATACGCATTAACTCGTGCATCACGTTAATAGCTTGAGGTCCGCTACTACAGTTTTATACTTTCAAATGCGATGTTAAATATAGCTTTACACACACAAATTCTAACCAAAAGCTTTACTATAATCTTGCTCTGAACCCGTATTCAGAACTCAATGGACGTAAAATAGAAAAGAGAGCTTTAATATTTTCGCTCGGTACTTATATTATCATTCAAACCCCTTATCGGACCCGTTTCATTAGAAAAGCTTATTTTTTAAAGCGGCTTCTCAAAATTTTGAACCTACCCAGTAGTGGGGTAAGGCCGGTCTGACTTCCAAACGGTGTACGCGTATGTTTTAACATGTAACATACGCGTGCACCGCTTTGAAGCCAGACAGGCCTTATATACTTTCAATGTAAAATACGTGTAGACACGTTTTAAAGTCAGACCGGCTTTATATTACTTTCAATGGAACATACGTGTGTGACTTCAAAACACACGTATGCTACGTTGAAAAATGTAAGTGCAGAGAAAATGTGGAGCTGTTTTGAATTCGGTTTTCTAGCGAGAAGTTATAAAGTAGGTCAGATGCAAAATATCGCATTCAAGTCAATTGTGTTTAATTAAAGTGGATTCTGATTTATGTCTTTTATTTATGTTTAGAGGCTGCAAATACACAAACGTGTCCACACACACGTATGCTACATTGAAAAAATGTAGGTGCGTGCAGAAAAAATGTGGAGCTGTTTTGAATTCGGTTCTCTAGCGAGAAGTTATAAAGTAGGTCAGATTCATAATATCACATCTAAGTCAATTGTATAATGAATGCTATATTTAATTAAAGTGGATTCTGATTTATTATTTTACTTTTGTTTAGAGGTTGAAAATACACATAGGCCGGTTTGACTTCAAAATGTGTCCACACGTATACTACATTGAAAAAATGTAGATGCGTGCAGAAAAAAATATGGAGCTGTTTTGAATTCTAGCGAGAAGTTATAAAGTAGGTCAGATGCAAAATATGCTAAGGCCGGTTTGAATTCAAAGTGCTACCACTCTGCAAATACACATGAGCCGGTTTCAATTCAAAATGTGTTCACTCTTGTGATAGGTTGAAAAGTAGGTTAGCAAAGTACGCAGATGGTGGTAATCTGCTATATAAAGAGATTGCTCCTAATATTAATTTAATTAGTCGAAGTGTACTGCATATTTACATACCTACATATACAAACATGTATATAATTGATATTCAGAAATTTAAAAACAAGAAAAACGAGTTTGTGTGCAAAGAAATTGCGGTTTTGGACTTGTTGTTAGGTGATGTTTGGCATCAAATTTTTAATCTGCCAATGTCGTCTAGTTGTTTGAGCCAAGATCATATAAAACATAACGACTGGGTAACAAGGAATATTCATGGTCTTTCTTGGGATGAATCTTCAACGACTGGAATGGTGTCATCATATATAGCACTTTATTTGAAGCAAATTATCCGACCCGGTGAAGAAGTATGTGTGAAAGATCTAGAAAAGAAGAAATGGATGTAAACCTATCTAATGCAAAACGTTGTAACTGATATGCTTGCACTAGGTTGTCCTAAGCTATCGGAGTTAAAAATCAACAATCGTTTACTATGTAACATCCATTGTTATAGTCACAGCAATAATAATCTGCAATGTGCAAAACAAAATACCTTTTTATTAAAAGAATGGTTTAATAATAATAAAAAACAATAGAAAGATTGTGTCTGTATTATTTATTTTAATATAATTTTACAATTTTAGCCTTATTAACTATTATTATTATAACAACTTCTAGCAAACATTATTTTTATCGATCCAGCTATTGTGTACGTTAGAGAAGCCTAACCATTTTACAAAGACTTTATTTCCACTCATTCTTAGGACTTTTTCTACCAGGTAAATTCCTGGATGTTTAACCTTTTGCAACTCCATTTTATAAAATGCACCTTTGATTTCTTTCTCGTCTTAATCTTCTAATATATATGTTGTCGGATTGGTTACGTTTACATTTTCAATCTTAAAAATTTCATTTGACCAGTTTGGCGTGTAACCTTTCGTAAAGCTTCCCTGTGTTTACTAATCCTCACACTGTCTTTAATTGAATATTTTGGAATTTTGGTTGCAAGTTTGATGTAGGTAAATGATGATTTAAGAATAGTTTTTTCATTTGATTTATCAACTTTTACAGGTTTGACACCGATAGTATTGTGAACTGTATTGTTGTATTGTTTCACAATATCGCTTAAATTTTTTATTCAATTGTAAGAACCATTCAGGTTAAACAAGCGCCACATTTTTCCCTTTAAAGTTCTAATTACACGTTCCACAATGCATGCTTTCTTTGTAGAAAAAACACTATAATGGTTTATGCCATATGTCTGCATTAAGGATTGAAAGTGTTTGTTAAAATATTCTTTACCAAAATCAAACTGCAAATTTCTTGGTAGATTTTTAAATTTATTCAAAATTGTTTTCATTGCAGCAAGTAACATGAATACCCGTTTTACTTTTAAATGGTACATCCCATACGTATTTGGAGAAACAATCAATAACTACTAAAATGTATTTAAATCCTTTGTGTGTTTGCGAATATGGTAGCATTTCAATCAAATCGGTCTGAAGAAGGTCATTTAAACCTTTTACTATCACTTTGCGTCTCTTGAAATTTATTCTTGCTGGTTTATGAACTTCATTTACTATATCCTCTTTCACTTTTGATTGAGCAACTATCATAATACTTTTTTTTCTAATCAGGATTTATTAAATACAATTGATAAATACTTCTATGTTTGGATGTCGAGGGCTCCACTTGATTTAAAAGGAACTTTTAATATAAAATCAAGAAACATTGTGGTATTGTTTATGATAGCACCGCTGTCACGAAAGCTGATTACATCCATACGTTTAAGCAAAAATCCTTGTAACTGTGCAATTACATAACTTTTTTCGTTTATAAGAATTTCAATGTCTTGCGGGTATCCTTTAATATTCTCAATGACTGCTTCCTCATAAGGAAATTCATAATTATGTTTAATGTTGAAAATAAGAAACGTCTTGCAACTGTCGAGGAATGTACTAGAGTAAAACGTTGATACTACCGTGTAATGTAGCATATGTAACTTGTACTCAATCAAGGTTTCAAAACCTTCATTTTTGTTTTCATATTCCTGTTCACTTATATCTATTTTACGGTTATTTAAGTGCCTTCCAAATTTGTCAATTGTCATATCATCTAATCACTTTCGCCTCGCGCAATTCTTCAATGATCGAATTTATTTCGTTGCCGTGACCTGTGTGTCCAGCAGTCTGAGATGAAACTAAAAGCCGTAATCTATCAACAAGTTCCTTGGGATCATTCCAATATAAATAATCTATGGCGTTATTTGATACTTCCATTGTCATACCGTCTCCAAGACGCTTTCTATAGGGTAATGTTCTAGGTCTACGGGGTGTTTGGGGAAGTATGTTCAATGTAGATATTATATTTTTGTATTTATATGAATTATTACCCTGAATTTGTTCTGTTTCAGAATAATATCTTCTATTAGCATTTGTTCTATTCACAATATCAAGGTATGACTTTAGATCTTGCGGTCTGTACCCGACAGGATGTTTTTCAAACAGTAGTTCGTATAATCCAGGAGTACCTTTATATTTCAAATCATTTATTAGTACAATTTCATCATCCAACGCGAAATTCGAATTGCCTATCATAAGACCATTTGAATCAGGATTAAACGTAATACCATATTTATGATCAAATTCGTTCTTAACATCTTTAAACATATTGTAAATATATTCTCGAGGTAGCGGATGTAGCTGTTCTAGATAATGTGTCATACCAGGTGAATCGGCAAAGCTTTGTATATATTCCTGGGCTTCTTGAGCATTTCGATTAACTTCTGCTTCGTATTCATTATCAACATCATCATCATCTTCATCTTCATCTTCATCTATGGCATCATTTTTTATATTCGGTATATGCTGAGCTATAACCGGCGAATCAATATAGTCAACGTTCCTTTCTAGCAATTTAGGTTTAATTTTTTTTACACTGCTATGAGGCAGTTCTTCTTCTTCTTCTTCTTTAAATTTTTCTTTCTTTACCACACTTTCCCCATCCAGTTTATTAGCAATAGTTTCTAATCGCGATGTTATGGGTAAGATTGATTCCACTTGGACGACTTTACTATCCTTTAACTGGCGTAATTTGTTTTTTACAATGTTTCTCTTCTTAATTAAAATTCTTTTAAGTTATATCGCCTCCTTGTTCATTGCGAAAAAAGTTTATTGTAATAAAAAAATTCTTGGATACTAATGATACTTGCGTCTCTCAAGGTTTAAATATGTATGAAGTGATCATAAGCTATTCGGTACCTTCCTTGACCTGGATCACTATCCTTGTCTACAACTAAGAAACCGTTTTTGTCTTGCCAACAAGCAGCACATATTTCACGGAATTTATCATACTTCATGTCAGTATTGACGTGATCGTCATGTCATATATGTGTTTTAAGTTTAAATCATCTTGTTTAAATAAAACCAAAAGATTAGCATTATCACGTAGTAAGAAGTGCTTAAGTATAAGAGTATAACTTTGACAAAGGTAAAAACTGTCTACTTGTTTATGACGCCCCATACTAAAGTATTCCCTAATTATACCATGTTTATCGCAAGCTACATCATCAAAAACAAATATAGAATTATTTCGAGCATCAGATGGTGATATAATATTATCAGAACTGGAAAATGTATAATATTTGATCCCTTTTATTGGTCGCAGTAGACTTTCAAGGTATTGATACTTTGGTTGATAAAGTGATTTAGAATAAACATATACGTTTTCAAACTTTAAACCATTAGGATGTTCTATCAACCCAACCATAACGTTGGATTTTCGCAATTTGATGGACCAACAACTAGACATCGAATAGATGAAGGCAGAAGAACGCTGTTTTTTTTAGCTAAGGATTGCACGTCAATGTCATTATTGTTTATGGTTAAAGGTGTTGATTGTTTCACAACACGCACGTTTGCAAGTACTAAATTCGATTGTAAAGAAGTGGAATTATATGTAAGAAACGGCGAGTATATAAAGAATCATTAATTCACAATATTTTATTTATTTACTGCACAGCTTGAGAGGACAGTTGTCCGCTAATGATTACCTATAATAATTCTAAAACTACTGGGAACGGACTGTTAAATACTGTAATTAACAATTTACCATTTGAAGAGCATATTCCGGGTTACAAATTTTGCGGTCCGGGTACAAAACTAATCAAACAGTTAGCTCGGTGAGACAGGAGAATAAACAAGTTAGACGAGGCTTGTAAGGAGCACGATATTGCATACTCCAAAGAAAAGGATCTATCTAAACGCCATCAAGCAGATTCGAAGTTAGCTCAGTTAGCTACAGAAAGACTAAATTCTGGTGACTCGTCTTTAGGTGAAAAAGTAGCAGTATTTGGAGTAGCTACCGCAATGAAAGCTAAAGTAAAACTTGGTATGGGTGCCTGTGCATCACTAAGAACAAAAAAAATCAATAAAATAAGAAAACTGATAAAGAAACGTAAAATAAGAAGTACGCTAGGTATTAAAGGTATTATCAAACAAGCACGTAAAGCTTTAAAAAAGGCTAAAGGATCTAATATTATGGATGCAATCAACATAGCAATCAAGGCCGCCAATACAGCAATACAAAAGAAGCATATTAAATCAGCTCGTATTATATCAATTCCTAAAACAGGAGGTTTTCTACCACTAATACCAATTTTTGCAGGCCTAAGCGCCCTTGGTACTCTTACTGGAGGTGCAGCTGCTGTTGCAAAAGCAGTTTCAGATACTAAAATAGCTAAGAAACAACTAGCGGAAAAACAACGTCATAACAAGGCAATGGAAGACATTGCAGTCGGAAACGGCATGTACATCAAACCTTATAAAAAAGGTTTTTGTCTTTTTTAGCCCCGGCAAAACCTCAAAGGAACGCAATTGATTTTACCTAATCGAGCACTAAGTAATGTAGAACTAATAGAGTTTGTTAAGCAATTAGAAGTACCATATTTCCGTGGAGTGTTCATGAGAAACAATCTTCCCAAGAAAGTTAATTTAAAAGAATGTGGTATAATTAATTTAGATGGAATAGAAGGTTTAGGCACGCATTGGACCTCTTATAAAAAGTACGGTAGTAGCGCTATTTACTATGACAGCTACGGAAACCTGCGACGGCCAACAGAGTTGATAAGTTATTTGAATAGCGGTGGTAAATGTAAAATTCTTTATAACTTTAACCAAGAACAATCGTACGGTACTGTGTTTTGCGGACATTTATGCTTACAATTTCTAAGCAGTACATAGAACTGCGTATGAAGTTGTCATGTCGGACACTTTTACTCTAACGGGAAACACTTCAGTTTTAACAAGCAACTTTAATCCGCCTATAAACTTGGATAATGATTCGGAGTTCTTATTAGGATTAACAAATTTTAAGGATGGGAGTTGCATGAATATCAACTTCTACAAGAAACGCAACGTCATACATGAAACATTAAAATAACAACACAATTAGAAAAACCAAGATTTGTGATTGTTGACTTCCAAACCAACCGAAAAAATACATACATGAGCAACTACAGTCGGTTTTGATCATTGCTATTTAACCAACATGAAACTCTATTTAAATTAAGAAATTTTCCCGTACGATAACTTAAATTTGAAGTTCGAGAATAAACAGACTGCGTTGTTATATGAGATGTATGCTCAGTTTCAGCAATCATACTACGAAAAGGAAAATGAGCCACTTTTTAATCATGAAGATTTACGAAGTATTGCGCCATTAGTAGTCATAGATTGTTCTAGACAAAACTAAGCTTTAAAATCTGGTACTGTCGATATTAGTTATTATTTGAAACTAGGAGAAATGTTTTGCCAAATACATCTTGTCATTGCCTTATACTTCATGATAAGATAGTCAAATACAATCCACTCTCAAGCAGCATAAGAATATTATAATTACTTTATTATTACTGTACCTTTACAAATTATGAAAAAAAGAAAAAAAACAATAAATCATTTAGCAATCACAGTCTATTTATTATTTTACATGTTTTTTACAATATCAAATGTTTGATTGTTAATGGGTTATAATAATAATTTTTGCTTAAATATTTTTTACATGTTGGAATTATTAAGTGATTTAGTAAACAGTCATAAACATTGTCAAATTGTGTCAGTAGAACCGCTAATACAAGCAATTTAAATAAAAGTTTTGTTATACATTTCTCAAACAAACTAACTGGTATGTTATTAACAAACTGGATTTTTTTTTAACACAACGGTTACTACTATTTTTCTCTACAATACATTTATACTAATATAGTTCAACTCGGACAGATTGAAAGGTATCCTATTTTTAAACACATCCAAAAAAGAAAACGGTGTACTTGTGCAGGTATAAACATAACACTGTAGTTTATATAACTAAAAAAATATTATATGTTAATCGGGATAAATTAAATTGCATTCTTTATCTGAGTCAGTGGTTGAAGCTTTACAAGTCATTTCTCAGTGTATAGGTATACCCCCAAGGTTTAGTATCAGTGGTTGAGGTACTAAGAATTCTTTTATCATCACTTGGATTAAGAACAATTTTGTTTTGTTTAATAGTAAACACATCATGTTTGACTGATCTAATTAAACATTGCTGTTTCTGTACAGTCTGTTTATAAAACAAAGCATTCTTATAATCATCAAAGAAAATCCCATTGACTTTTTTATTACCCTATCCTAAACTCTGTAATTGTACATTTTAGATATAAGCCCTACAAACTCTTTCATAATACCAGGAACCTTTTTATTTGATAATGGGATATGATATTTGTTATGGGGGTCGTAATCGGAAGTATCAAATCTATGAATATCTTGTTTGATATAAGAGTAAATATCTTTAACGCTAAACTCGTATATCAAACTATCCGTATCAGTGTACAGCAGCTTTGCTTTGTTAGCAAATTGCGATTTTATATAACTATAGTGAAATTTATATAAATAGGTTTTCGAAATATCTAGAATAGAGAAACCTGTATAAATGGGTTTGTTTAAATAAACCTCTAATTTATTCATTTCTATTAAGACAAGATCTTTGTCTAACACAGTGCAACTGTGAAAATTAGGTTTCGCTATGTAACTACGAGCTCCAAACCGTCCTTCCCATTCGGTGACTAATTTCACATCTTTCCATTTCCGTACGTTTTCCATCATTTTTCCATAAACCGAATTTATCATAGTTTTATAAAAGCATATATCGAAACTGTTTTTTGACTGTTGTCTTAATTTCGTATTCAAATCAATGTATTCTTTTAACCAAGGAGCTTGTTTAAACCGAAGAACCTGATGAATCTTTTTCAGTTCTAAACCGTAGCTTAAATACATTTTTAAATTCTTGTAGTGAATAATATAGTTGAGTTTTGGATATAAAGGTGTAAGTAATTTCTTTAAGTTTGATTTATTAGAAGGTACTGGTGGTATCATATGTTCAGGCGCCAAAGGTAAGTCACTGTGAATTTCATGTAAAGATACTGGCTAGTGTAAATCGCATTCAAAAATATATCCTACATTAGAATCATCGGGAATATTAAGTATGTCTAAACGTACTATATCTGGACTAGTTCATCTAAAAATTCAAATTCTCCATATGGAAGATATTCAGACATTGCAGCCCCATCATTATCCAAGTTTATAGGCGGATTAAAGTTGCTTGTTAAAACTGAAGTGTTTCCCGTTAGAGTAAAAGTGTACGACATGACAACTTCATACGCAGTTCTATGTACTGCTTAGAAATTGTAAGCATAAATGTCCGCAAAACACAGTACCGTACGATTGTTCTTGGTTAAAGTTATAAAGAATTTTACATTTACCACCGCTATTCAAATAACTTATCAACTCTGTTGGCGGTCGCAGGTTTCCGTAGCTGTCATAGTAAATAGCGCTACTACCGTACTTTTTATAAGAGGTCCAATGCGTGCCTAAACCTTCTATTACATCTAAATTAATTATACCACATTCTTTTAAATTAACTTTCTTGGGAAGATTGTTTCTCATGAACACTCCACGGAAATATGGTACTTCTAATTGCTTAACAAACTCTATTAATTCTACATTGCTTAGTGCTCGATTAGGTAAAATCAAGTTGCGTTCCTTTGAGGTTTTGCTGGGGCTAAAAAAAGACCAAAACCTTTTTTATAAGGTTTGATGTACATGCCGTTTCCGACTGCAATGTCCTTCATTGCCTAGTTATGACGTTGTTTTTCCGCTAGTTGTTCCTTAGCTATTTTAGTATCTGAAACTGCGTTTGCAACAGCAGCTGCACCTCCAGTAAGAGTACCAAGGGCGCTTAGGCCTGCAAAAATTGGTATTAGTGGTAGAAAACCCCCTGTTTTAGGAATTGATATAATACGAGTTGATTTAATATGCTTCTTTTCTTTTGCTGTATTGGCGGCCTTAATTGCTATGTTGATTGCATCCATAATATTAGACCCTTTAGCCCCTTTTAAAGCAGTACGTGCTTGTTTGATAATACTTTTAATACCTAGCGTACTTCTTATTTTACGTTTCTTTATCAGTTTTCTTATTTTATTGATATTTTTTATTCTCAGTGATGCACAGGCACCCATACCAAGTTTTACTTTAGCTTTCATTGCGGTAGCTACTCCAAATGCTGCTGCTTTTTCACCTAAAGACGAGTCACCAGAATTTAGTCTTTCTGTAGCTAACTGAGCTAACTTCGAATCTGCTTGATGGCGTTTAGATAGATCCTTTTCTTTGGAGTATGCAATTTCGTGCTCCTTACAAGCCTCGTCTAACTTGTTTATTCCCTTGTCTCCCCGAGCTAACCGTTTGATTAGTTTTGTACCCGGACCGCAAAATTTGTAACCCGAAATATGCGCTTCAAATGGTAAATTGTTAATTACAGTATTTAACAGTCCGTTCCCAGTAGTTTTAGAATTATTATAGGTAATCATTAGCGGACAACTGTCCTCACAAGCTGTGCAGTAAATAAATAAAATATTGTGAATTAATGATTCTTTATATACTCGCCGTTTCTTATGACATATATGACATATATATATATATATATATATATATATATATATATATATAATTCCACTTTTTTTACAATCGAATTTAGTACTTTTAGTACAATCAACATCTTTAACCATAAACAATAATGACATTGACGTGCAATCCTTACCTAAAAAAAGAGCGTTCTTCTACCTTCATCTATTCGATGTCTAGTTGTTGATCCATCAAATTGCGGTAAAACCAACTTTACGATTGGGTTGATAGAACATCCTAGTGGTTTAAAGTTTGAAAACGTATATGTTTATTCTAAATCACTTTATCAACCAAAGTATCGATACCTTGAAAGTTTACTGCGACCAATAAAAGGGATCAAATATTATACATTTTCCAGTTCTGATAATATTATATCACCATCTGATGCTCGAAATAATTCTATATTTGTTTTTGATGATGTAGCTTGCGATAAACAAGGTGTAATTAGGGAATACTTTAGTATGGGGCGTCATAAACAAGTAGACAGTTTTTACCTTTGTCAAAGTTATACTCGTATACCTAAGCACTTCTTACTACGTGATAATGCTAATCTTTTAGTTTTATTTAAACAAGATGATTTAAACTTAAAACACATATATGACGATCACGTCAATACTGACATGATGTATGATAAATTCCGTGAAATATGTGCTGCTTGTTGGCAAGACAAATACGGTTTCTTAGTTGTAGACAAGGACAGTGATCCAGGTTAAGGAAGGTACCGAATAGGTTATGATCGCTTCATACATATTTAAACCTTGAGAGACGCAAGTATCATTAGTATCCAAGAATTTTTTTATTACAATAAACTTTTTACGCAATGAACAAGGAGGCGATAAAACTTAAAAGAATTTTAATTAAGAAAAGAAACATTGTAAAAAACAAATTACGCCAGTTAAAAGATAGTGAAGTCATCCAAATGGAATCAATCTTACCCATAACATCACGATTAGAAACTATTGCTAATAAACTGGATGGGGAAAGTGTGGTAAAGAAAGAAAAGTTTAAAGAAGAAGAAGAAGAACTGCCTCATAGCAGTGTAAAAAAAATTAAACCTAAATTGCTAGAAAGGAACGTTGACTATATTGATTCGCCGGTTATTGCTCAGCATATACCGAATATAAAAATTATGCCATAGATGAAGATGAAGATGATGATGATGATGATGATGATGATGATGATGATGATGTTGATAATAAATACGAAGCAGAAGTTAATCGAAATGCTCAAGAAGCCCAGAAATATATTCAAAGCTTTGCCGATTCACCCGGTATGACACATTATCTAGAACAGCTACATCCGCTAGTGATAGTAAAAGGTTTAAATTCCGACCGATTTGATTGAAATGTTACCATATTTGCAAAGAAACAAAGGATTTAAATACATTTTAGTAGTTATTGATTGTCAAACATAGTTAGATTGTTCAGAAAATTCTAGATCAGGCTAAAATGGTTAGTTGAAGAAAATTCTTGCTTAGGTTAGATATGAGTACGAGGTCCGAGGTTTTAACAGGGTGTAACTTTGTATGGGATAGTTCGATTTTAAAAACTCTAGCAGGGTTAGATTACCCGAGAAATTCTGGATAAGGTGTATATGAATTGTCGAAGAAAAACTCTAACCTAGGTTAGATATGATTCCAATGCGCAATATTTTGTTGTCTTTGTAATCTGCAAAAATGTTAGCTGACTAACAACGCATACCAGCTGTAATTATTACAATTAATAAAACACTGCTTTAAGTATATTGATTTTTCTTTCAAAGGTTTTGAGAAAAAATGTACAAGTAATTGTGAATCTTTAGTGCTTATAAGAGTTGATCTTATTTTGAAAAAGTACTAGAATTAGAATCCGCGCAATATTTTTATACGAATTTTAATAAGTTTGATATTAGGTGTAAGGGTACAATTCCCCTGAGGGTTACTTCGATTTAAAAAAAAATTCCTAAAGATTTGCGTTTCCCAGAATAATCTAAACCAGACTTATGTGTCATACCCTAAAACGGTTTGCACAACTTTGTAAAATGAGGAGTATAACTCGGCAAGGGGTGGTTTGATTTAAACAATTCAATCAGGATTAGATTACTCAGAAAATTCTAGATCAGGCTAAAATTTTTAGTCGAAGAAAAACTCTAACCTAGGTTAGATATGAATCCAATGCGCAAAAACTCGGAGTACGGTTCTTAAACAGGGTGTAACTTTGTAAGGGATAGTCCGATTTTTTAAAATTCAAGCAGGGTTAGATTACCCGAAAAATTTTGAATAAGGTGCATATGGATAGTCGAAGAAAAACTCTAACCTAGATTAGATATGAATCCAATGCCAAAAACTCGGGGTACGGTGCTTTAATAGAGTGCAACCTTGTAAGGGATAGCCCGATTTTATAATTCTAGCTGAGTTAGATTACCCGAAAAGTTCTGAATAAGGTGCATATGAATAGTCGAAGAAAAACCCTAACCTAGGTTAGATATGAATCAAATGCGCAAAAACTCGTGGTACGGTGCTTAACAGGGTGTAACTTTGTAAGGAATACTCCGAATTTAAAAATTCTAGCAGGGTTTGATTACCCGAAAAATTCTGAAATAGGTGTATATGAATAGTCGAAGAAAAACTCTAACCTAGGTTAGATATGAATCCAATGCGCAATATTTTGTTGTCTTTGTAATCTAAGGCGGCTCCGTGGCGTAGTGGTATGTGTGTGACTACTACGCCCTAGGTCCCGGGTTCGAATCCTGACACGGTCCGCTTGAAAAATGTTAGGCGAGCATTTTTCGCAAAAATACACCCTCGTTCGGTTGAGAGGTAAAATGGAGGTCCCGTGTGTGAGTGTTGTCACGCACGTTAAAAATTCCTACCTTGCTTGGAACAGCAAGGTTTTGGCAAAATTCAAAATTTTCATATAAAGGAAAAACTTGCTTCTTGGCCAATGTAGTACCTTCGGGTGGAGCATTGGAAAATCACATGTAATGTCTTTGTAATCTGCAAAAATGTTAGCTGACTAACAACGCATACCAGCTGTAATTAGTACAATTAATAAAACACTGCTTTAAGTATATTGAGTTTTCTTTCACAGGTTTTGAGAAAAAAATTTCAAGTAATTGTGAATCTTTAGTGCTTATAAGAGTTGATCTTATTTTGAAAAAGTACTAGAATTAGAATCCGCGCAATATTTTTATACGAATTTTAATAAGTTTGATATTAGGTATAAGGGTACAATTCTCCTGAGGGTTGCTTCGATTTAACAAAAATTCCTAGAGATTTGGGTTCCCCAGAATAATCTAGACCAGAATTATGTGTCATACCCTAAAACGGTTTGGACAACTTGGTAAAATGAGGAGTGTAACTCGGCAAGGGGTGGTTTGATTTAAACAATTCAACCAGGATTAGATTACTCAGAAAATTCTAGATCAGGCTAAAATTTTTAGTCGAAGAAAAACTCTAACCTAGGTTAGATGTGATTCCAATGCGCAAAAACTCGGGGTACGGTGCTTAAACAGGGTGTAACTTTGTAAGGGATAGTCCGATTTTTAAAATTCTAGCAGGGTTAGATTACCCGAAAAATTTTGAATAAGGTGCATATGGATAGTCGAAGAAAAACTCTAACCTAGGTTAGATATGAATCCAATGCGCAAAAACTCGTGGTACGGTGCTTAAACAGGGTGTAACTTTGTAAGGGATAGTACGATTTTTAAAATTCTAGCAAGGTTAGATTACCCAAAAAATTCTGAATAAGGTGCATATGTATAGTCGAAGAAAAACTCTAACCTAGGTTAGATATGATTCCAATGCGCAAGAACTCGGTGTACGGTGCTTAAACAGGGTGTAACTTTGTAAGGGATAGTACGATTTTTAAAATTCTAGCAGGGTTAGATTACCCAAAAAATTCTGAATAAGGTGCATATGTATAGTCGAAGAAAAACTCTAACCTAGGTTAGATATGATTCCAATGCGCAAGAACTCGGTGTACGGTGCTTAAACAGGGTGTAACTTTGTAAGGGATAGTACGATTTTTAAAATTCTAGCAGGGTTAGATTACCCAAAAAATTCTGAATAAGGTGCATATGTATAGTCGAAGAAAAACTCTAACCTAGGTTAGATATGATTCCAATGCGCAAGAACTCGGTGTACGGTGCTTAAACAGGGTGTAACTTTGTAAGGGATAGTCCGATTTTTAAAATTTTAGCAGGGTTAGATTACCCTAAATATTCTGAATAAAGTGCATATGGATAGTTGAAGAAAAACTCTAACCTAGGTTAGATATGAATCCAATGCGCAATATTTTGTTGTCTTTGTAATCTGCAAAAATGTTAGCTGACTAACAACGCATACAGGCTGTAATTATTACAATTAATAAAACACTGCTTTAAGTACATTGAGTTTTTTTTCACAGGTTTTGAGAAAAAATTTTCAAGTAATTGTGAATCTTTAGTGCTTATAAGAGTTGATCTTATTTTGAAAAAGTACTAGAATTAGAATCAGCGCAATATTTTTATACGAATTTTAATAAGTTTGATATTAGGTATAAGGGTACAATTCTCCTGAGGGTTGCTTCGATTTAACAAAAATTCCTAAAGATTTGGGTTCCCCAGAATAATCTAGACCAGACTTATGTGTCATACCCTAAAACGGTTTGGACAACTTTCTAAAATGAGGAGTGTAACTCGGCAAGGGGTGGTTTGATTTAAACAATTCAAACAGGATTAGATTACTCAGAAAATTCTAGATCAGGCTAAAATTTTTAGTCGAAGAAAAACTCTAACCTAGGTTAGATATGAATCCAATGCGCAAAAACTCGGGTACGGTGCTTAACCAGGGTGTAACTTTGTAAGGGATAGTCCGATTTTTAAAATTCTAGCAGGGTTAGATTACCCGAAAATTTTTGAATAAGGTGCATATGGATAGTCGAAGAAAAACTTTAACCTAGGTTAGATATGAATCCAATGCGCAAAAACTCGTGGTATGGTGCTTAAACAGGGTGTAACTTTGTAAGGGATAGTACGATTTTTAAAATTCTAGCAGGGTTAGATTACCCAAAAATTTCTGAATAACATGCATATGTATAGTCGAAGAATAACTCTAACCTAGGATAGATATGAATCCAATGCGCAAAAACTCGGGGTACGGTGCTTTAACAGGGTGTAACTTTGTAAGGGATAGTGCGATTTTTAAAATTCTAGCAGGGTTAGGATACCCAAACAATTCTGAATAAGATGCATATGTATAGTCGAAGAAAAACTCTAACCTAGGATTAGATATGAATCCAATGCGCAAAAACTCGGGGTACGGTGCTTTAACAGGGTGTAACTTTGTAAGGGATAGTGCGATTTTAAAATTCTAGCAGGGTTAGATTACCCGAAAGATTTTGAATAAGGTGTATATGAATAGTCGAAGAAAAACTCTAACCTAGGTTAGATATGAATCCAATGCGCAATATTTTGTTGTCTTTGTAATCTAAGGCGGCTCCGTGGCGTAGTGGTATGTTTGTGACTACTAAGCCCTAGGTCCCGGGTTCAAATCTCGACACGGTCCGCTTGAAAAATGTTAGGCGAGCATTTTTCGCAAAAATACACCCTCGTTCGGATGAGAGGTAATATGGAGGTCCCGTGTGTGAGTGTTTTCACGCACGTTAAAGATCCCTACCTTGCTTGAAACAGCAAGGATTCAGTAAAATTCAAAATTTTCCAGGTAAAAAAACTCGCTTCCTGGCCAATGTAGTACCATCGGGTGGAGCATTGGAAAATCACATGTAATGTCTTTGTAATCTGCAAAAATGTTAGCTGACTAACAATGCATACCCGCTGTAATTATTACAAATGATAAAACACTGCCTTAAGTATATTGAGTTTTCTTTCACAGGTTTTGAGAAAAAAATTTCAAGTAATTGTGAATCTTTAGTGCTTATTAGAGTTGATCTTATTTTGAAAAAGTACTAGAATTAGAATCCGCGCACTAGTTTTATACGAATTTTAATAAGTTTGATAATAGGTGTAAGGGTACAATTCTCCTGAGGGTTGCTTCGATTTAAAAAAAATTCCTAAAGATTTGTGTTTCCCAGAATAATCTAGACCAGACTTATGTGTCATACCCTAAAACGGTTTGGACAACTTTCTAAAATGAAGAGTGTAACTCGGCAAGGGGTGATTTGATTTAAACAATTCAAACAGGATTAGATTGCTCAAAAAATTCTAGATCAGGCTAAAATTTTTAGTCGAAGAAAAATTCTAACCTAGGTTAGATATGAATCCAAAGCGCAAAAACTCGGGGTACGGTGCTTTAACAGGGTGTAACTTTGTAAGGGATAGTGCGATTTCTAAAATTCTAGCAGGGTTAGATTACCCGAAAAGTTTTGAATAAGGTGCATATGGATAGTCGAAAAAAAACTCTAACCTAGGTTAGATATGAATCCAATGCGCAAAAACTCGAGGTACGGTGCTTAAACAGGGTGTAACTTTGTTAGGGATAGTCCGACTTTTAAAATTCTAGCAGGGTTAGATTACCCAAAAAATTCTGAATAAGGTGCATATGGATAGTCGAAGAAAAACTCTAACGTAGGTTAGATATTAATCCAATGCGCAAAAACTCGGTGTACGGTGCTTAAACAGGCTGTAACTTTATAAGGGATAGTCCGATTTTTAAAATTTTAGCAGGGTTAGATTACCCGAAAAACTCTAAATAAGGTGCATATGTATAGTCGAAGAAAAACTCTAACCTAGGTTAGATATGAATCCTAAGCACAAAAACTCGGGGTACGGTGCTTTAACAGGGTGTAACTTTGTAAGGGATAGTGCGATTTCTAAAATTCTAGCAGGGTTAGATTACCCGAAAAATTCTGAATAAGGTGCATATGGATAATCGAAGAAAAACTCTAACCTAGGTTAGATATGAATCCAATGCGCAAAAACTCGGGGTACGGTGCTTAAACAGGGTGTAACTTTGTAAGGGATAGTCCGACTTTTAAAATTCTAGCAGTGTTAGATTACCCGAAATATTCTGAATAAAGTGCATATGGATAGTCGAAGAAAAACTCTAACCTAGGTTAGATATTAATCCAATGCGCAAAAGCTCGGTGTAAGGTGCTTAAACAGGGTGTAACTTTGTAAGGGATAGTCCGACTTTTAAAATTTTAGCAGGGTTAGATTACCCGAAAAATTCTAAATTAGGTGCATATGGATAGTCGAAGAAAAACTCTAACCTAGGTTAGATATAAATCCAATGCGCAAAACTATTCTGAAAGCCCCCCTCAATCCCCTAATTACGATGTTGTGGTCAGTGTCTATATCTGCTTTCGGGTAGTTTCTACAGTCTTTTACGTGATTTCTAAACCGTTGTCTAACAATAATATAATCTATTTGATATCTTCCTATATCTCTTGACATCTTCCACGTGTATCGTCTTCTACCATGATGTCGAATAAATGTATTTGTGATGGTTAAGTTGTTCTTGTCGCAAAATTCTACCAGCCTATTTCCGCTGTCATTTCTCGTGCCTAAACCAAATAAACCTACTATCGCTCCTTCCCTACCCTCAACTACCAATGTATTAAAATCTCCCGTAATTATTAAATTTACATGTCCTTTTACGTGTCTTAGTATGTGTTTGGTATCTTTGTAGATCACCTCTACCTCTTTCTCACTGTAGCTAGAGATGGGCATGTATACTTGTATTATTACTGTATTTACCGGTTTAGATTCAAATCTAACCATGAGTACTCTTTCGTTCTTTTAAAAGTAGTTTTCTACACATCGTCCTATCTTTTTTCACATAACTATCCCCACCCCCAAATTTCCTTGCTCTGATCCTGTATGAATTACCCTGAAGTCTCCACTCCAAAAATCCCCCGCCTCTGGCCAGCGGACTTCGCTGATTCCTACTATGTCTAGTGCTAACCTATCCATTTCGAGTTTCAGGTTTTCTAGCTTACCTACTTGTTTCATACTTCTGACATTCCACGCTCCGACTCGCAGAATGTTCACGGATCTTTTTCAATACTTTCGGATCACATCCCCCGAAGTAGTCCCCTCCTGGAGATCCGAATGGGGGACTATTTTAACTCCGGAATCTTTTACCCCAGAGAATGCTATCATGCTTATTAAAATTAAGTACTCTGTGTTCTTGGGAGGTAATGTGGTGGTTTCCCGTTGTCTTCCAAATCGCAGTAGTGTGTCTTAGAATGTCATAGCTGCTGCCGTCTTTCGGGGACCTGTCTTAGTCTGGTTCCTCACTAAAGACCCAACTAATTTGGTTAAAACTATAGTTCGGCTCTTTAGCTCATTGAAACTCGCAAGTCATTCGACCTGTTCTAGTATTTTAGAAGTCGAGGTGCAGGTCCGTTTAGAATGGTAAAAGATAACATTCAATAAATTTTCAATATATATATATATATATATATATATATATATATATATATATATATATATATTGTATTGTATTCGTAAAAGAAGTCGGAAACACAAGAAGTGCAAATACAAGAAGCACAAACACAAACAAACAGTAAAATATAGTTCAAGAAGATTAAAATTTACAGTCAGGTCAATAAAATAAATAATGACCCATTTACAATCTTGTTATAGAAACCAGCGGGGTGGTGTCGTTGTTGGATTTGTTACTCTAATCCTAGCTTTCTCTACTTTAGTCTACTAACCGCTGCAACTTCTATTGTGTTGCGTTCCACTCTTCATCGCAGCTGTATACCACTATTATCTAAGTTAGAGGTTCGTCTCACTTCAACTTTTGCAAAAACTATAATTCAAACGCGATTAAGCAAACTTGTTTTAGATTCTTGTACGCTAGAATCGGGTACGATATAATAAACACTATCTGTAGTAGCTGTCTACTCTTACTTCCAATCACCATCGCTAGTGACTAGAAGCAAGAGCGAATAGCTACTATAGACCCTAGGATGACCGGTGTGATTTTTTCGAAACATCGTCAGGTTAACAAATTTTCAACGAACTTCGTTCGTTTATGAAATCGATTTGTCGTCCGTCTGTCTGTCCGTCTGTCCGTCCGAGGCCTTTCTAATGGTCGGACATCAATGTGTGATACATCAATCGATTCAGCTCGGTGTCCTGAGCTTAAGTTTTGATGTCAGTTGAAATCGGGCCACGGGGACGCCGTGCCTCCGCGATATTCCGTCGGGAAAATTAAAATTTCAAATAGGTCCAAAATTAATGTGCGATACATATTTGGACTCCCCTAACATAGCTGAGTCGAAATATGGTACCCCCCACAAAATCTGACCACGGATACCCGACCCTCCGGGGAATTAATTTTATCAAAATTTCAAATAGGTCCAAAATTAATGTGCGATACATATTTAGAATCCTCTGAAAAAACTGAATCGAAATATGATGCCCCCTTATTTACACACACACACACACACACAAACACACATACATACATACACACACACATATATAGCTTTTAAAATATTTATTCAATAAAATAAAATATATTAAAATGTCTCTTTTGTTGTTTATAAATTTTTGTATTTTATCTGAATACCTATAATTATTACAACATAATAATTTTAATTTCTTTAAATTGTTTTAAAGTAAGTCTACATTTGGAAGTTCGTTGCGACAATGCCTTGCATTTTCAACTTGTTTCAGATCCCGTCTCAATAACGCGTGGTAACACCCTTAAGAATAGTGTACCAAAAAAGTTTACATCAAATTAATGTAGTTTTTTCTTTAATTTTACCCAGGTTTTCAAAGATTTTTGCTTTTGACGCTTTGGTAGTTAATTAACCTTATATTTGTAACTAGTACAAGATATTGTTTACTTTATTATAGCCTTTACATTTTAGAAAGTCTGTAGTCAAAAATTAAAATAAATTCGAAAATTTAGATCTTGAAAATAGTTTTACTGAAAACCAAAGACTTCAAGCTCACAAATTTTCTAAACATTACAAAAAGGTCGTACTATATTTGTGTATATAAACCCTCAAGATCGAAATCTTTTCTTGTACTTGCCCAATCAGGGATGTTTTCTTGTAAAGAAATCTAATTCATACGTAATTATTTTTAGTGTCCAATAACTTGCTATAAAATGTAAAATGTCAATCAATACTTAATGCCTGTAGAAAGTATTGCTTACTTTTTAGTATGGTACTGAAATTTGGCATGTACCTAATTATAAACTTCATTTGCGAGAAATGTAATGAAGAATCAATTTATCTTAATATTCTTTATTAAATGTAGTTCATTCCAGAATATGCATATACGTTTTTCAGATTCATTTGGATTCTTAACTCCTTGTGTAATAATTGTATTCATTTCAATTTGTCACCTCAAGATTTTTCAGTTCGCACATGCTTAATACTGCGCCTGGCCTTGCTTTTTATCTGCTTGCATAATTTTAGAAATGCAGAATATTATTTTAAGTCAATATACAAGGTTATGCATGTATCTACAGAACGTGGGGTATTAATGGAACTAAGATAGTATCGTAATTATATTTCCATATTTTAGTATAACTATTCGGTATCCTAGCAAAAGTTTCAAAAATATTTATTGTAATGAAATCAAAAACTTCGAGAGTTTGCAAAAGTTTCATTTTGTTTAATTAATTACCATAATATTTTATGCGTTGTGTACAATGTACTTGTATTAACTCCTAATATTGTATGAAATCTTTCATAAAAATGAAAACGATTCTATTGTCAAGTAACTACACAAAGCTATATTTACATCAATCCCTATTCTGTTACCATGAAATATTTGGAGGTAATTTTAGCATGTAGCGTTAGAAACTTGTACGAAAACCCTCATTTATCGTGTAAAAATCATGAAAGTTTTTCGTGGACCCAACTACACCCTGTATAAAAGTATTTTACAAATTCTTTGCGTCTCTGAAATAATAGCGAATTAACAATTCAATAGGAAATTTAAAAACTAGACATGAATGTTAAAGCATTATAATTAATAAGATGACGTATTTCATTGCTTTAGAAACAGTAATACTGTATAACCATGAATCATCTAAAGAAACAGTTTCTAGAGTTATTTACTAAACGGAAAGGCCACGTAGTCCTGTAGCAGAATTGCCTTCTCCCACCCTACATATAATCTTAAGTAAATAAGCGATTAATGAAGGAAGGCGAAATATTTCCGTTGCTTTGAACATTTTTCAATCCCAAACCAAGTTACGGCATTTATTAATAATATAAAGCTTTATTGCCGGTGGAACAAATCCTTGAACTCCCAATTTAATTTGTTACTTTATCGAGGAAATCGCATATAATACAAACGGCGTATTTGTAATAGTAAATGTACAGCGCCTCTAACGTCATTGTTTCTAATTAGGCAGGCATTCTATTCCATAGATTTTCTCCTACTAAATAATGCAGTAACATTATTAGTATGACTCGATTTCTTCCAATACAAAACAATTATAATAATTAATGATACTGCATCAGTTAGAAAAAATGCTTAAGATCTCAAATTTACAGGATTTTCAGTAAAATAATTAACAATTAACTTCGCATTTTAATCGGAACCATTCGGTAAACGAAGTTGTCATGTATACGTGCTTAGCTTTTAGCATAATGGAAGACGCATATTATAATATAGGTGGCGTTGTGTAACTCAATTCAGGGAAGGTAAGAACCCTACGATCATTTTTATTAATTTTTTGACGCTTTGCATGCTGTAATTAGGAATTTTTTTGCTTATTATAGAAATTAAAGTTGTAACCTTAATATATCGTTAATAGATTTCGTGCCTATAACAAAAATACCATTAAAATTAATGCTTTCAAAACCGTACAGCCGAGGAAATTATCATCGCCTAACAGGTCATTTGCTTTGTTTATGTGATTAGTTTTTCACTAAACATACATGACAATTGACACTTTTAAGGATATCTAAGGTTTACAACATGCTTACAATAGAAACTTAGTTAGTTTTTAGGCAAACTGATGAAATTATGTTGATTTTAACCTATAAAATGTCTGTAGTTTTCACTACTATTTCTATGAAGCAATACTTTGGCTTCGTTATCGCAGCCCCGGATTCGGTTCGTGTAGCCTTGACGGTTTACTTGTTACGCGTCCACGGGGGCGCTGTGAAATAAAATTTTAATAATTGGAACGCTTTAAAATTCCAATTATGAATAATTGATAAAAGCGGTGAAATTAATGGTGTAGCTTCACTTGCCTGTATTCGTTAGACGGGCAACAAGTAACATGGCTGTTTACGTATGGACCGCTTATGTACATGCAAACCTGAATAAATACATGACTTATTGGAAGTTGAAGGGTTTTTTCAGGGTAATTGTTGTATTGACTTTTTAATTATAACGTGATTGAGTTTAGACACGTCGGCTAACTGTTAGATTATGAGTCTATTAATAATTATCTTTTATTACGTGGTGTTTCTCCTTTTGAGAATTAGAAAGTTACTTCGTGAATTAATTTTAATTGACATTTTCCCATTGAAAATTGAACTTTGATATGAAATTGATTGATTATCTGTATTGATTCTTGTTATTCCATACGTGTATGAGAAATAAAACTGTTGACAAGTGTTTTAACAAACTAAAATTATAAATATTTGGTTTTGAGGTTAGGTTTTGTTTACAGATATTAATTATTGGAGTAGCAATTTTAATTTAGCTCTAGTTTGGTGTTAAATTTTTATATATTGGGGAAAATTCTTTTGCTTTCTCAGTTGTTGGAAGTAGTACAACATTAGTATATTTTAAAAGCATAATCTTAAAAAATTAATATAAAAATTCATGCTATAAAATTTAGTTGATTTATTTTCAAAAATAATAAGAACTTTCTTCATTTTAATTGAATAGACAAAAATTTGGAATTTTAAGTGATATCTGTAGAAAATTAATCTATATTTTCTTTTAATGCATAAAATAATTCCATTTGAAATTTTTAGATAATGTTTAAAATGTTTTCGTGTTTTTCCCTAAAGTTTATTTTTTAATCATAAAAAATTACTTATCTAAAGTAAACTTGAACATCGTTTGTCATATATACAGAGGTGATTTCTGGTGACTTGTCTTTAACACCAGTGATTTTGCGCTTTTGAATATTGTTTACCGACTAAGATAAAATGATTAATTCATCTAAATTTTGATGTTACCTCTTTTGAGTGTCTCATTAAAGGGAAGCAATTTAAACAAATAAGCTGTTTACGTCGTAAAAATCTTGCATCATTATCATCGATAGGGTTATGATTAGACAAGGTCCGTCATTAATTTCATATTTTTCTGTTTGAAAGTTTGATTTTTTTGTTTTGGACTTTTTATTCTTGTTTTTATTCATTTACCGTATCCCTGACTTCCGAATATTTACTACGTAGGAAAATAGTACTTCCTTAATAACTCCATAACTCTCTTGATGGATAATTTATGGGTTTCAGTTGTTTCTTGTGGTTTTCAACTATTGACCATCAGGTGATAAGGAAAGTTTTTCTTAAACACTCCATAACCCTCTTAATGGGTAAATTATGGGTTTCGGTTGTTTCTTGTGGTTATCAACTATTGACCATTAGGTGATAAAGAAAGTTTTTGTATATTTTGAAGTATTTAGATGTCTTCCTAAAAATACGTTGTACCAAATGGTATTCATTAATTGGTTTTTTTTGCACAGTTTTTTTGCATAATATCGTGGTATGACATGTTTTGTTATGTATTTTAGCTTTCTTTCTGGAGGCGATGTGTCTAATATTTTGTTTGTTGTTTAAAATTTTAAGTTGGAAAAGAACTACTGCATGGTACTCTCTAAAAATTATGTATGGATTTTTGTTACCTTTTATATAGTTTCTGCCATGAATATAATATTTTTGCTGTTTGGAAGTATTTATGTTTGTTCTGGGTTTAATGTTTTCCATTTGTATTTATTTGCTGTATCCATAACTCTTTTAAATCTTTCTGTATCAGTCAATGGCTTTAAATTACAAGTTTAAAAATACTGTGTATTAAGTCTTACCAACCCATAAGTCCTTTAATGGATGACTTTTGAATTATAGTAATTTATTGTGTTTTTCAACTGTTACTACATAAGGAATTTTTTTTTATTGGTTTCGAAATTTTGTAGATGACTCTTAAGTTTTATTTGTTTAATATTTCATGTAATACTAGGCAATTCTGTTTTTCGTTTTTGTCTTTTTTTCCTTAGTATTGTCAGGGTATTATGCAATGACACGTTTTACCGTATATTTTAGGCTTCTTTTGTTGGATTTTTTTC
Organism: Platerodrilus igneus; assembly: GCA_036346225.1. Classification (NCBI taxonomy): domain Eukaryota; kingdom Metazoa; phylum Arthropoda; class Insecta; order Coleoptera; family Lycidae; genus Platerodrilus; species Platerodrilus igneus. Next base: position 1,194,097 of record JARFIW010001148.1, read on the forward strand.
ATTAACATTGCATTTGGTATGAAAAACTGAAAGCTGAAAAGGAACTACCACATGGTACTTATCAATTATGTTTTGATTTCTTTATGGTAATTCTTGTTTGGTCTTCAGTATTTTGTCATTTGAACTTTTGCATGAATTTTCTCTATTCTATCCATGTTCTGCCCATATCTTCTAGGTTTCTTGTTAACTATTATTTGTAATTAACATGGGTAATTTTGAGGTGCACAAGAAGCACCATTTGATATTCTTTTCTGTTTTACTCATTTTTGTTGTTTCATGAATGGCTTTCCTCAGTATCCCTATTATTCAACTGTTACTTTGTGCTCTTTACCAATTAGGTTTCAATTTTTTCGGTTGCGTTGCATGGTTTTTCTGTGTTACCATCATTTGATATCACAGGTTGAGAAAATGGTCTATGTTGTATTCTTTATCAATTATGTTTCACACAATTTTATTATTTCTTAATCGATTATCTCCAGTATTCTCTTTATTTAACTGTTTTAGGTTTCCTTTGACTGTTGATTGGTTTGCTATTAGGGCTTACCAAATGTCATATTTTTTCTGTTTTAACGTGAGTTTTTGTTTTGGAATTTTTATTCTTGTTTTTATTCATTTACTATATCCGCGACTTCTGAATATTTGCATGTTAAGAAGTACTACGTAGAATAATAAGTGTTTCTTAAACACTCCATAACTCTCTTCATGGGTAAATTATGGACTTAGGTTGTTTCTTGTGGTTTTCCTCTACTAACCATTATGTGATAAAGAAAGTTTTTGTATATTTTGAAGTATTTAAATGTTTTCTTAAAAGTACGTTGTACCAAATGGTATTCATTAATCTGTTTTTTGCATAGTTTTTTGTTATGTATTTTAGCTTTTTTTCTGAAGACGATTTGTCTAATATTTTGTTTGTTGTTTAAAATTTTAAGTTGGAAAAGAACCACTGCATGGAACTCTCTACAAATTATGTATGGATTTTTGTTATCTTTTGTATAGTTTCATTATTTGAACATATTTTGCCATGTATTGTGAGTTTCTTTTTGGATGTCATTCCATTATCTGAACATATTTTGCCATATGTTGTGGGCTTCTTTTTGGATGTCATTTGTTTGACGAAGCATTTGACAATGAAAATCAATAGAAAGGAACTGTTATGTGGTTCTCTTAAACAATTCTATTGAATGTTTTTGCATTATTTTTCGTGTGGTGGCTTTTAAGTTTCTTTCTTATTTGTTGCTTGATGTATCATTGTGACTACCACTTGGTGCTCTCTATATCAAATGTTTTGATTTTTTTGTATGACTTAGTGTTCTGTCATTTGAACTTGTTTTAGGTTTCTTCTTCTTGAAAGTCTAGGGCTGTTTACCAATTCTGCTCTTTCCATATTATTTTATCATCGTTTTTGTCAGTATTACTCTTTAGACATGTTTTATCATATATTCTAGGTTTATTTTTGATCATTTATTTGGCATTGTGTTTAGTAATGAGAATAGGCAGTTGAAAAATAACATTCAGTACATTTTTTTAATTTTAGTATTTCTCGAATGGTTTTCCTCAGTATTCCTTTATTTGACGTTGTGTTTTATATTTTTTCTTGAATATTACATCGTCCACATGAATTTCCATTTTGTTTATTTCTTATATGACTTTCTTCAATATTCTATCCTTTGGTATGTTTTCCTAGTGTTTTATGTTTTTTTCTATACAATTTGTCTGAGATTATGTTTAGGATTCTGTTTTTCATACCGCTATTTTTTTTATTTTGTTATTCCTTTTATGTTTTATTTTCAATGTTTCACCATTTGAAAATATTTTCTATATATTCCAAATTGCTTTCTCAATGTCATTTGTTTGATATCATTTGGTATTGAAGATTGACAGAAAAAACTATAACGTTGTACCCTATATCCATTCTGTTGCGTATCTGCATGTTGTTTTTCAGAATTCTATCATTTGATATGTTTCTTGTTAAATATTATTGTTTTGTTATTTGCTTAACATTGACAATTGATTGTTGAAAAAGAAGTACCATGCAATACTCTTTTTGTTTCTTTGTGAATATTATTTGTTTGGTGTTGCAGTTGGAAAGCAAGTGACATTTGATACTCCATACCAATTATGTACATGTATTTCCATGTTATTTTTGCTTGACTTTTTCAGTATTCACTTCTTTGATTTTTTTGTTGTACTATTTTATGTTTTATTGTTTGAATGGCTTTCCTGATGTACTGTCAGTTGGTATATTTTGTTTCTTCTCGAATATTACTAATTTGTCATGGCAAACACAGTGAAAAAGTTCATGTTATTTCTGCATCTTTTTTTCTTCAATTTTCATCTTTTAACATGTGTCTTAGCTTCTTGATTGTCATCTGCTTCTTATTGAATTTATATTTGACAATTGGCAGTTGGAAGGAGGGTAATGCATTTTATAATTCTGTTTTGTTAACTGGTTATTTTTTGCATGGTTCATTTCAGTGTTCCAGAATTTGTTATACATTTATGTTTCTTTTTGAATGTTGTTTCTTTAGCATTGCATTTGAGAAGTGTCAGTTGGAAGAGGGGTTGCCCAGAGTTACAATTCTATTTTGTATGTTTTTGTTGACTACATTGTTCTTCTCAGTGTTCCATAGTTGGACTTGTTTTTAGGTTCTACTTGAATACTATTTATTTGATGTTCAGAATTTGTGGTTAGAAAAGAATTTCCATATGGTAGTTTGTTCGATATTTTTGTTATTTCTTGGATATTTTTTTTTCATTTTATCTTTTTCTTCTTTCACCATGCATTCAATTGTATTTATATTTTGCAGTTTTCTTATCATATATCCTACCTGTCCTTTACTTTTTCTTTATGCATTTTAAGATTTTTCTATTTTGTATGATCCTGTTGTTCTTAACCTTCTCTATCCGACTTATCTTTTCAATCCATCACCCAGTTCACATTTTGAATACGTTTAGTTATTCTTTTTTCATCTGTCAGAGCCCAAGTTTTGTGTCCATATAGAGCTAGTATGCATATGTAACCCACATACCTGTAATTGTTTCTCTTATCTCAAAATTTTACTTACTATAAACTGAATCATGATTACAGAACGCTTTCTATTATTTTCTTTATTTTTGTCATGCTTTTTGATGAGATATTCTTTAAATATAGGTGAGGTGAGGTCAAGGTACGAATTCTTGTCTAATCAATTTGGGGTGGCTGTTGTTGATTTCAAAAAGTGACAATGATTGATTAGTGCCTTACCTAACGCCATCTTTTTTTGGAGTTTTAAAATTAATTAATTTCAGGACCTTTCTTTTTTCTGTATTACCTTTTTAGGTCTGAGAACATAACATTTTTTAATTGTATTAGGAAGAAATGGTGGTTATGCTTAACGGTACCAAGGGAGATTATCATGAACCAACTATTTGCACTAATATTGTGAGCATTCTTTGTATCCAAAATCAAGGCGTTTTTATGACACCCTAAAAAATTCTTGTACAATTATCATCAATCGGATTTTCTTAGACTAGTTCTGTCATGCATATAATACTTTTGGTGTTTCAAAGTATTTATGTTTGGACTAGGATTCGTGTTTCTCTTTTCTATTTATTTACTGTATCCACAACTCTTTCAAATCTTTCCATATCAGTGAATGCTTCAAATTGCAATAAATTACTATAACTCAAAAGCAATCTATTAGAAGACCTATGGGTTGGTAAGACTTTAATCACAGAATGATTAAAGTCTTACCAACTTATAGGTTTCCTAATGGATTGCTTTTGGGTTATAGTAATTTATTGTTTTTCAACTGTTAACCATATGAGCAGTTATTTTTTATTGGTTTGGAAGTATTGTAGACGACTTTTAAACGTTATTTGTTTAATCTATCGTGTAATACTCTGCAATTATGTTTTGTGTATTATCTGGTTTTTTTCCTTATTTTTGTCACGAAGGTTTCTTTTTGAAGGTTGTTCATTAACCATTGCTATTGGTATGAAAAACTGAAAGCTAGAAAAGAACTACCACATGGTACTTATCAATTATCTTTTCATTTTTATGGTAACTCTTATATGGTTCTTCTCGGAGTTTTGGCATTTAAAAATTTGTTTGTTATGTTTTAGGTTTCATCTTGAATGTCATTTGTTATTGAAGTTCAATACAGAAAAGAGCTATTGTGTGATTTTTCTCTGTTTTCTATCCATATTTTGCCATATCTTCTAGGCTTGTTCTTAATTATTATCTGTACTTAACATTGGGAATTTACAGTTGGGAAAAAGCATCATTCAATATTCTTGTGTATTTTACTCTTTTTTTTTCTTGAATGGTTTTCCTAAATATTATCCCTAGTATTTAACTGTTACATGACGCTCTTTACCAAATGTTTTTGTTTTGTGTTATTTTCTAATTGTTTCACTTATTTTTGTTATTTCTTGATTGATTTTCTTCTTTATTCTCTTTATTTAACCGTTTTAGGTTTCTTTTGGCTGTTAATTGTTCTGATATTAAGATATACCGAATGATATTCTGTACCGATTATGTTTTGTTTGAGTTTTATATTATCTCTTGTACGCTTTTCTGTGTTCTATCATTTTAATATGTTTTCTTCTAAATGAATTTGCTTGTTCATTGGACATTGAAAATAGATTCTCTTTATCAATCCTATTATTTCCATGCTATTTTCTGAAAGGTTTTTAAATAGTGTCATTCTTAGAGATGTTTTGTATGATGTGCCTTAAATTTCTTTTTGAATAGTTATTTAACATTCTGTTTAGCACCGAGGATTGGCAATTGGAAATGAAGTACCATTTAGTACAGCTTTCCAGTTTGGTTGGGATTGTGTTTAGGATTTTTTTGCATCTCTATTTTTTCTTAATATACTTTGGTTATGTTTAATAATGGACATGTTTTATGTTTCTTTTGAATATTACTATTTTGGCATTGGAAACTATCAATAAAAAAGTTATATCTTGTGGTTTTCTTTAACACTTGTTTTCAAGTTATTTCTTGTATGCTTTTCTTCAGTAGCGTGGGTTTTATATCTTCTTGAATGTCATTTAGTTGGCATTGTAGTTAAATTTTAGAATTGGTGTCTGAAGGAGTGGTAGTACATTATCTCCTGTTTTGTAATTTGACATGCATTGTAGATTTTTGTGAATATTGTTTGTTTGGTGTTAAGAATCCCAAGTTAGAAAAAAGTTCCAGGTGCCAGTCTTTACCAATTTGGTTTCTCTTTTTTTTTGTTTCTGTACTCTTTTATTTGGCATGTGTTTAGTTGTCTTCTTTAATGTTATTAGTTTGATGTTAAAACTGGCAATTAGACAGGAAAAGCTGTTACACCATACTCCGTACGAATTATGATTTGCATGTTTCTTGTTATTCCTTGTATAATTTTATTATTGAGGTCATTGTTTGTAATTTGGAATTGTCGTACACTACTCGTTACCAATTTTGTTTAACATGTTTTTGATTTTTTCAAATGCTTTTCTTCTTCTCCTTCATTTGACACATCTTAGGTTTCGACTTTAATGTTACTAGTTCGACATAGAAAATTTTCAGAAGAAAAATAGTACTATATGGTATTTCTTATTGGTATTGTTTTCAGATTCTTTTTAGTATAGTTTTCTCTCATACTCCATTCTTTGAAATGCATGTTTTTTTTAAGTTTTGTCTTGAATGTAATTTGTTTCGCACTGCATTTTAATTTGAGGATTGACAGTTGCAAGAAGAGTAGCACATGTCCAAGATTCTGTTTTGTAAATTTTTATTATTCCTTGTATGGTTCTCCTTGGTGATTCTAAAATTGGCCATGTATTGTATGTTTCTCTCTATGCCATTTGTTTGGGATTGTGTTTAAATTCTGTTTTTCGTATCTCTATTATTTCTGAATATTTTTTTTGGAGATTCATTATGGACATGTTTTA